>CM060393.1:99375102-100575102 GCA_030545235.1 Helianthus tuberosus | reverse complement strand
TCGATATTAATGGTAATCATCACCCATACAAGAAATGGATCGATAATTATTCATGTGACGCCTTTCAGGTTCTGATTAATATTTTGTAAAATTTTCCTTTCTTTTTCTGTAGAGGTTGCATTATAGCCCAATATACTTTTTGACCCATTTTTTAAAACATTTAGTTTGCTAATTGTTATTAGTAAATTTTTTTTGAGTAAACTTCAATTTTCGTCCCTGTGGTTTGCAAATTTTAACACTTCCAGTCCAATAGTTTAAACATTGCATTTATCATCCATTAGTTTGCTGATTTTAACAGTTTCAGTCCATTAGTTTCCTGATTTTAACAGTTTCAGTCCACACCACTAACACTGGTGTGGACTGAAACTGTTAAAATCAGGAAACTAATGGACTGAACCTGTTAAAATAGCAAACTAATGGATGATAAATGTAATTCATAAACTATTGGACTTAAAGTGTTAAAATCAGCAAACCACAGGGACGAAAATTGAGGTTTACTCAATTTTTTTTGTTCAGGAAGAATCTTAGTTTTTGAATAAAATATACTTTGTGCAATGTTCGACCTGGTTGACGCATTTCCAAATTCCAATTTTAGCTATTTACCTGTCTGACCCGTTAGATATAACTCATTACTTGAGTGGGCCCGTTTATAAGCAAATGGGTTGAAATTGCAACCTCTACTTTCTGGCATGACACGTTTATGACTCGGGTTCATTGGCATTTCTTAAAATATTAGGCGGCGGCGCTCCAAAGTGAGAACTTGCTTGACAAATTAAGTGTCACTTTGACTGGTGTAGAACTTGATATTTTGCAAAAACTTTATCAGCAAGCAATGAAACTCGAGATGGCGTTCTTTTTAGCCCAACCTATTGATCAGCAGACCGTTGTTCCATTATCAAATGAGCACAACCGGGTTACGATTTTCTCTGATTTTGATTTGACATGCACAGTAGTTGATTCATGTACTGTTTTCGCTGATATTGCTATGGCTACATCACCAACTCCGGGTCAAGCCCAACCCGAAAATCAAAGTCAAATTACCAAGATGCCCTTGACCAAATTGAAAAACACATGGGAAGCACTAGTTAAGCAATATGCAGAAGAATATGAACATTTAATGGAAACTATGTTGGTCAATCAGAAAGGTAAAGCATCATGTTATTTGTTAAACATGAACAATGAATTAAGGAATTTGAATTATGAATATAAAAAAATAAAAATTTCTTTTTTTTTTTCATTTTAAAAAAGGGGAGAAATTTGACTACGAGGGTCTACGGAAAGCACTTGAACAACTATCAGACTTTGAGAAACTGGCAAATACGAGAGTGATTGAATCTAAGATACTTAAAGGTTTAAATCTTGATGACATAAAAGACGCGGGTCAACATCTTGTTCTTCAAGATGGTTGCATGGATTTCTTTCAGAGTGTTATGAAAGACCAAAATTTGAATGCAAGTATCCATGTTGTGTCTTATTGCTGGTGTGGTGATCTTATCAGGTCTACATTTGAATCAGGTAAGACTTTAATTGCTCATAAATTGTTCACAAGCAATCTGCTTTCTATCTTATTCAATATAATGCCAATAATATTAAGTGGGGTGTTAAATAGGTCGTGTTTGTGGGTCGAACTGAAACAAACCCGAAAGTTCTGTCAGACACATGACCCCGAACACGACACGAGGTTCAACGGTTGACAAAAAGTAGACCTGTGTAACCCGAAATTTTATTTATTTATTTATTTATTTATTTTTGCGTATTAGTACTCTAATATTTGCAAATTTACAACTGAAAAAACAAATATAATAAGGGGAATTGGCATGTAATAATCTCAACTATACGTCATTGGTCATTGCCAGTTCCACCTTTGAATATTACCCATGCCAGTCCCACCTTTCATCTATTTTTCCTCCATCGGTCCTCAGTTAAAAAACTTAACGGAGTTAAGTTTTTTTCCGAATTACAAACTGACATATTAGGGCTTTTGAGATACGAGTCTATTGATATAAAACTTACCTCGAAACGGTACTCCAAACGACTTGATTTTTGTTAATTGGAAGTTTAAACACTCGAATTGAAGCACCGTTTTCATCGCTTGGAGCACAACTTCAAGGTAAGTTTTACATCATTCGACTCGTATCCTCGTTCTGATCAAAAGCCCTAAAACGTCAGCTTGTAATTTAGAAAAAAAACTTAACTCCATTAAGTTTTTTTAACTGAGGACCGGTGGAGGAAAAATAAGTAAAAAGTGGGACTGGCATGAGGAATATTCAAAGGTGGGACTGACAATGACCAATGAGGTCTAGTTGGGATTATTACAGGCCAATTCCCCATATAATAAAATATTAATTTTACATTTAAACTATAAAACTAGATGTCTAACGGACCAACCCGGAAACCACCCATGTTAACCTGAATACAACTCGTTTAGCTAAACATGTTCGCTTGTCTACCTGAAAATGACGCGGTCCACTTTGTTCCAACCTCAAACCCGTGAATTTCATGTTAGGTTCATGTTGTGTAAAAAATTCACCCCTCTAATATGACGAGTGTTTTAAGATATGTTGTATTTAATGTACCATGTTTCAGGGGGTATACACAATCTGGAACTACATGCAAATGAGTTCATATATGAAGGCCTTCTATCGACTGGTGAAATCATGAAAAAAGTAGAGTCCCCTCTCGACAAGCTTCACGTTTTCAATGATGTTTTGAAAGAACATGATCAATGTGACCAAACAAATATAACAATCTACATTGGTGACTCGATTGGCGACTTACTTTGCCTTGTAGAAGCAGACATAGGCATTGTGATCGGCTCAAGCTCAAGTCTAAGAAAAGTCGGGGGCCATTTTGGTGTTTCGTTCATGCCTTTGTGGCTTGGATTAGTCATGAAACAAAGAGAGCATGTAGAAGGAAGCGGTTTTAGTTGGAATCGAAGATCCGGTGTTGTATATACGGTTTCTAGCTGGGATGAAATACGTTATTTGATCGTTGGTTGTTGAAAATTTAGTTGGTTTATGTTCTGTACAAATATAAACGGAACACTAAATCATGACATTTAACTTGGAGGGTTATTATATTTACTTTAGAGTTTAACTGAAAAAGTTGTAACTAAAAGGTTAAATCATATTAAACTAGTGATGTTCCTCCGCGCTTCTAAGTCGGTATCAATTTGGTTCATTACAGCACCTGCACTCGTTATAGTAATTGAAAGAGAAAGCACTACATCGATCGAAAACAAAAAAACACATATTGATATGGTACCTATATATGTTGTTCAGTTGATATCGGTTCGGTTCGCTTGCATTTTATGTTTATTTTATTTCAACATTATGATTTTTTTTTAAAACAGATATTCTGCCGCTATCGTACCAAGCCCAATTGAACAACATTTGTATTGGCACCAATATTTTTTTTTGCTTTCAATAAACTGATACTGTATCGCTACCATATTGTACCGAACATCATCAGTACCAATATACATTCCGTTTTATTGTTTCATGTATGATAACGGGTAGTTTGATCGTATCTTAAAAGTTATATGAGAGAACAAAATATACTTAAATCAATCAAAGTAATAAACCAATAGAATAATAAAAACTTAGAAAAAACAATATTGAAAAAAAAAACAAATTTTCACCTCTTTTTATTTCAACATTACGATATATATTTTTTAAACGGATATTGTTTCGCCATCGTACCAAATTCAATCAAAACTGATTGAATAACATATGTATTCGTATCCATATTTATTTTTAGTGTTTTTGCTTTCGATGAATTAATATCGTATCACTACCATACCGTACTGAACAACGTCAGTACCGGTATACATTATTTTTATGATTTCTTGTTTGATAACTGGTACTTTAATTGTATCTTAACAGTTATATAAAAAGATATGTTTAAATCAATTAAACTAATAAAACAATATAATAATAAAAACCTAGAAAAAAAAATATTAAAAAAAATAAAAAAAACACTGTTCATGAACTCCTATTCATATGTATAACTAGAAAAATCAGCCAGCGCGTTGCGCGGAAATACAATCGCTATCAGTTCGTTTCATTATAGTGTTGGTACAGTCTCAATATAACAACCGAAAGATAAAACCTATAAAAGAAAGTTGTGATATGTTCAAAAGAATGTTAACACGTATTTTATATGAATCAATTAGCATGCGTGATACGATCAATATACATCTATAATTTGACCTATTACCAATAAAACACAATCTAAAAAATACTATAAAATTTATAATTATAAATATATCGATGTAACCCAAATTTAAAATAAGAGTTAAATGCCATTTTAGTCCCTGTGGTTTGGGCCATTTTGCCAGTTTAGTCCAAAGGTTTCATTTTTAACCTGTGGGTCCAAAAAGGTTTCACAGTTGCCATTTTAGTTCACTTGGTTAACTTTATCCATTTTTTCTGTTAACGTGAAGGCCAATTTGGTCATTTTGTATGTAAATCTGTTAATTAAAAGGGCAATTCAGCCATATAAAATGACCGAATTGGCCTTCTCGTTAACAGAAAAAATGGATGAAGTTAACCTAGTGGACTAAAATGGCAACTGTGAAACCTTTTTGGACCCACAGGTTAAAAATGAAACCTTTGGACTAAACTGGCAAAATGACCCAAACAACAGGGACTAAAATGGCATTTAACTCTTAAAATAATGATGTTAATAATAATTAAAAAAACAATTTAAAAATAGGTGTAATAATAAAATTTACTTGAAACATTTATATTATGTTCAGATTCCAATAAATCAATAAATAGGTGTAATAATAAAATTTACTTGAAACATTTATATTATGTTCAGAGGGAAAAGATCAAATAGAAAGTTTATTTTGGCTAGGAAATGTAGGAAGCAATAGGATTAGGACATGTGACAACATTTAAAATAAAGAAAAAAGGTATTTTAGTCAATCCAACCCTTTCTTCTTCCTTTTCAAAACCCAGTATCTTCAAAATCCACCATTTTCAAAACCCACCATCTTCAACCATTTCTTCACTTTCTATCTCAATAATTACTACATTATAGTGCGATTTTCATCACCAATCAATGATTCAAACACCCGATCAACGTGTTCTTCAGCTTTTTTGAAGAAATCTCAGTTTAATTTCATAAAAAATCTCGTTTTTTCCGGTGATTTTGGAGATAATCACTCGATTCGTTCGATTCGAGCGCTGATAAGTGTTTCAATCATTCAAAATTCGTCAATTGTTGAAGAAATCAGTTCGATCCATGTAAGAAATTCTTTAATTTCATTTTTACGATCTGGGGTTTTGATTTACTCATTGCGTTTTACGATCATGGCGGGGGTCTGGGGGCAGCGCCCCTGGTAGCGGGGTCCCAGGGGCGGCAGCCTCTGGCGGGGTCCAAGGGGCAGAGCCCCTGGCTGGGGTTGAGCTGTAATAAATTGCTGGGGTTCAACTCGGAAATTTTTTTTCTGATTAAATTGCTGTAATAAAAATGCATCAGAAAAATTAATTTTCCAGAAATTGGCTCATTTCGAAGACAGTAATTCGTAGACAATTCAGACAGTTCACAGCAGTTCCCATACAGTTTTATATGTCCATTGCATTTTAGAAATAAGAGAGTTTTATGTGTTTTCTGGCTATTGCGTTTTAGAAAAAAAAACACATTTTTAAGTGTTTTTAGTCATTGCGTTTTAGTTAAAACACATTTTTGAAGTGTTTTTAGTCATTGCGTTTTAGGTAAAACACATTTTTTAGGTGTTTTCAGTCCATTGCGTTTTAGAATGAGTCATTTTTAAGTGTTTTCTGGCCATTGCGTTTTACAAATAAGGCATTTCTTTGTGTTTTTTGTGCATTGCGTTTTAGGTAAAAAAACACATTTTTTATGTGTTTTTGGTGCATTGCGTTTTAGGTAAAACACATTTTTATGTGTTTTTAGTCCATTGCGTTTTAGAAAGTACATTTTCTTTTGAGTTTTTAGGCTATTGCGTTTTAGAAATAAGACATTTCTTTGTGTTTTCTGGCCATTGCGTTTTACAAATAAGTCATTTCTTTGTTTTTTTGGTGCATTGCGTTTTAGAAAAATGTCATTTTTTAGGTTTTTTTTTCATTGCGTTTTACGTAACTGGGGGTTTTTCTATTGCGTTTTACGCAACTGGGTTTTAATTTTTTTTAATATAGCAATAGTATACTCGTTTTAAAGATAAAAAAATGCTCGTTTTTTTGGTGCAATTTTTATAAAAAAATAATGTCGTATGAAAGAGTTATTAACGTTTAAAAAATGGGGGGAATTGGAGGAGAGAGAAACTATTGTGCTGGATTGACTACAATGCCCCTAACAAACTCACGCGCCTCTTTTTTTTTGCTTCAATTTCATTCATTTAATCTTAGCCATTGATTAACTAAATGGATGATCAAGATCACTTCCTAGCCTTCCTAACCAAATAAACTTACTATTGTATCTCCACCCTATGTTCAGATTCCAATAAATCAATCGTGATGTGAATTATTTTCTTTATACATATTTATATGAGGTTTAAGAATATAATATTTGAATTAATTTATATTTCGTTATTTTTATATCTTATTACTAAGATATTTTAATCATATACACGCGTTCTTATAAATCAAAATATAATTTATTTTTTTCAATGCGTATATTATATTATTATCCATAATATGGTCCTAGAGTATTTTTGTAAATGTTATACTGAAATATAACAGGAACATTTATTTATTTGGGATTATATTTATCTGGGATTATATGACACTTTAGATGAATACGGTAATAAAGTAAATGCTGGGGTAACATAACTTTTTACCAGAGCATCCTAGTCAAAACATACCACCAGAAAACCAACCTGTACATTATCTCTCTCCATCTCTACCCCCAAACCTCCACTGGCTCCAATCGCAACCACCACGTCACCGTCTCCGTCACTCTTGCTCTGACTCTCTCTCCCCCACTCCTCTATCTCTCCCTGTCTGTATCTTTGACGGCCTCCTGTCGTCTTTGTCGGAACCGCCGCTGCTTCAGCAAGAACTGATCGTATGATGGCGGAAGTCCAAAGTCAGTCTTTCAACCCACCATCAGATCTGGCGACATTCTAGTCACATGCAGTGACAGATCTAGGGTTCCGGTATGTAATCTGCTCACCCCTTTTCGACTTAACTTTTTTTTTCTTAATAAATCGACAACAACTAATGACGCGTAGGGGGGCTAGGTTTACCGCCACCGGAGCTTCTCTTTCTTTTACTATTTGCAACATGGTGGTGAAAGAAAAAGCTGAAACAAAGGGCAAATTTGTAATTTATGATGTTCTGTAGCTAAGGCTACCATAACGGTCCAGTCGTCTTAGGGATTGTGTTATTGGAGTAGGGGGTCTAACGGTTGCTACGCATTCCGACAGGTCTGGACATGGACCTTTGCATGTACTGATGTGTGTAAAATGCAACATATAAATTACATCAAATGAGACATAAAACTAACCCTTTTTTTAGTACTAATGTTGGAAAAAGTGTGTTTTTGTCTTCCTTTTGAATTTACAGGACCAAATGAGCTTAAACAAACAAAAGGCACAAATATACAACAAAAACCAACAAAAATACAAAGAAATGGAATAAACGTGACATGCCCGACCCCTCGACAGCATCCTCAAGAACAAAAACAAGAAACAGAAGACTGACCACGGCCCGTGCCCACTGGACACAGGGGCGTGGTCAGGTGTCTGCAGAAAGGACAAAGCTGTGGAAGCTTCTACGCCCACCACGGGGGCATGCCCAGATCAGCACGGGGCGTGGTCAACGCTAAGATTCGAAGAATCTTGCAAAATCTTGGTAGTATAGATACGCTTCGGCACATGGGGTCGTGCCCACTAGACACGGGCCGTGTTGAGCCCTATGCTGACAAAAACAATTAATGAAGGAAGAGAAAGGGATGGCCATGGGGGCGTGTTCGCTAGACACGGGGCCGTGGCCGGGCTTCTGTTCAGGCTATAAATAGAGGTGCTTGGTTCACTTCAAAGGCATCCCTTGGTAAACCACCTCTCTCCCACTTTGCCACCACTCCACCACCACTACAACACCCACATCCACCACCATCATCCATCATCCACCTTAGAGAGTGTGTAGTAGTCTCGGGATCCAAGATTGATAGTAAGAGTTCTTGTCAATCAAAGGCCATGTTTGGCTAAGTCTCTTACATCACTTGGTAAAGACAAGTCTTTAATGTATTACTTTTGATTTTTAATCTTTTCGCACTTTTTATTTGGTTTTGTATTAATGACTTTAATAACTAGTTTCTTATGTTGAAGGTGAAACTTCTTTATCATTTGTCCGTGGTGATTTGGCATTACTTTACTGTCTATATAAAGTAAAAGATTTACACCATTCATATCTCTACGGTCTATATAGAGATATGTTGGCTACCTGGTCGGGGGTTAAGGGAATGGTTTAGTAAGGTTCTTGCCTTGTTCAGTGTATAGATCCTGCAAGGACCTGGGTCAAGCTTACTAGGACCTCCTTCAATACCCACTGGTATTGGACATGGTTGTAAAAGTCCCGCCTAGGCTCCGAGTACTCCCCGAGTACTCGCTACAAGGTAGGATGCCGAGGAACGAGTACTGGTCTCCCAGGCCAATTACTCCCCGAGTAATCTCTGACTAAGCCGAGTACTTCCCGAGTACTCCCGAATCCGACTAGGGAGCGCCTAGCGACTTTTGCAACCATGGTATTGGATGGCGGGGGTGCGAATGGCTTGATCCCCTCATATGTAAACTACTATTAATACATTAAACCGACTAGTTAGGATTGTATCCCTGCTGACTCAAACCACTGGGTTGAGGGTAACGTAACATTCAAAAGAGGGGCCTACTACTATAACTAAAATAATCTCTTAAAAAGTGCAAAAGTACGGAAATCATCAAAGGATGCATTAAAGGCGAGTCAGATCTAAGTGATTCATCTTGTCTATCTGTTTTTATTTTATTTTTATTTATGCATTTTTAGTTTATGTTTCATGATTAAACCTTTTTCGTAAAAAAAATTTAGCTTGATTAGATGTTGAGGATAACCCGGTATTAAAAGCTCTTGTGTCATTGGACGGCCTCGGTATCTTACCAACGCTATACTACGCTCACGATAGGTGCACTTGCCCAAGTGTGTGTTAAGTGTTAGTAGAATATCGTGTTTTATAAATTTTAAACTTGACTAATGTGTAAAATGGGCTTAAAATATCAATAAAAACATATCACACCCGACACACACCAAGTTTTTTGGCGCCGTTTCCGGGGACACAAGGATTTTAAGAAAGTTAGGAATCAACAGGCTAATCATTTTTTTATTTTTCAATTTTTTTAGGATTTTTTCTTAAATTTTCAGCATCTGCAGACTTCAGCACGCGGCTGTGCCCACTGAACACGCCCCGTGCCCAATCTTTGTTACTGGCAATCCTGTTTTAAGTCAGACAATAGCTGAACACGGGGTCGTGCCCACTGAACACGCCCCCATGTCCGCCCTCCAGCTACTGAAAACAGAACCGTAAGATCCCGACAGTTGGTAATTTCTGACAAAACTATGAGCGATACTGATTATTTTTACTTTCGCTCCTCTTACGGTAAATGGTGTCAAATATGTGGTGGATCTCATAACAATTTAGAGTGGTACTTTCTAAATTACACTCCCCACTATATAGGTAAATCGTTTCCCTATAACCTTATGATGGGCGAAAGTAAAAATAATCTCTATCCCTCCCTCGAATGCTCTTAATGATTTCTTTTAGATGATATGATTCTCGAAGAATTATGTCAACTTGAAGAAATAATTCTCAAATTGATAAAAGAACTTGAGATGGAAGCAAGCTATTCATCCCAAGACGACGATCAAGGAGAATTATTGAGATCGCATTCGGATTCTAACAAAATCGTCGATACCGAAAACACCTCTAACTCTTGTAAGGACATGAGCGATAGTCGTCCCTGTGTTGATTGTGCCGTGAAGGACTCTCCATCGGTCTCCGCCGATGCGTTCATAGACTTGAGCGATTCGACATATACCTTCTTTAACAAGAGCCCGGATAAGGGGAATAAAGGTCGGTTTCGCCCACCGGTATTTAGCTTAGGTTTTACCCTTTCCGATAACCTCTTGCATTTGTGTTTGAATCAAGAGCAATTTAGGTACCTTAGGCACTTCGGTGTTGTTCCATCCAGAAAGGAACCGCCTGATCCGGACATATTCCTTAAAATAAGACGAAACTTCATAAAACCCTCTAGCCACGGGGCCGTGTCCAGGTCAACACGCCCCGTGCCCGCCTAAAAAATTGACCACGGGGTCGTGTCCAGGCCAACACGCCCCGTGTTCAGAATACGGACAAAATGTGTCATAGTCATGTCTGACCACGGGGCCGTGTCCAGCCGGCACGGGCCCGTGGTCAGTGTGCTGTCGTTTTCTATAAAGTCAGCATGATTCCTGCACATTTGGACCCATTCCAAAGACAAAGATCTGCTGGGATTTTCAGATATACCCTACAAGGTATATTCCAAAGAAGGTTCCCAACAACCATCTTGTCTTTACCACTTTTGTCTTTTGCTTTCTTCTCCAAAAAACTCCTCAAAACCTCCATTAAAACTTGAAACCTCCATGTTTTCAAGCTTTATTGTGATTTTTGCTAGGTTTTTAACAAGGGAATCTTATCAAAAATAAGTTTTATAACACTGTTTTAAGTTACTTTTGCTCAGAAATGTTTCAAAAGTCAGAAAAATAATTTAAAGCACTAAGATTCCTTGTTTCAAAAATCTGCAGAATGGTGGCCACGGGGCCATGCTCAGCGAACACGGGGCCGTGGCTGGAGTTACTGTTTCATTGTTTTGAACTTTTTATCTTGTTTTCTTAGAATGTCGAGCCGAAACAGCGGAACATCCTCAGCTCACTCAAGGAACAATCGAAAGGGAAGATGAACATCGGTGGAAGACTCCTTGGTCAACTATGTGTACGCCTTGCGAGAAGCCATAGATGAGATGACATCAGTAAAGGAAGCCTCGATTGACTTTATTAACCATTTGTCGGTGGGATTAGAGGGTTGCCTTCAAGAAGTCAACCTTTTGCACCAAAGGGTGAATATTCTTGCTTCACCTCCTATGGTGCCAATTGTCACACAAAGATGGTGGAATGTCATGCCGGAAGTCATTATTCCGGCCGGATGGAATGTCATGCCTCCGGAACCTCCTCTAGACATACTACACGGGGTTCTGGTAGCCGTTGCGCCTCCTCCACAAGACATTGTGGAAAATGAGCCCATCTTCTTTCTCCCTAGGGAGATAGAGGAATGGCTCAATGACATTTAAAGGACATCCTCCGGCTTCGAGTTCTACAAACCCCTTAAGTACCAGAAAGTCCTTTCCGGGTTTTTGTCATTCTTACAACATTTAGGGTAGAACTCTTTAGTGATTTCCTGCATTTTATGACCTAACTATCTTAGGATCTTTGTAGTTTTTCATTTTTAGCTACCTATTTTGGATCTATGTACTAAGCACTCTTTAAATGTATGATGGTTTAAATTATTGAATGGTGTTTGGATGATGTTATGGTTGAATACACTCGAAAAGGTGGAGGTTACCAAGGGAACCTTAAAACCACACCCCATGCACAAAAACAGAACCTCCCGAGAATTTTCCAGCATTACAACAAGTTCAACATGGGGCCGTGCTCAGCCCAACACGCCCCGTGCCCGAGTCTCTGCAGAAATTTGCCTAGTTCAGGTAACTGGACACGGTGCCGTGCTCACTGAACACGCCCCGTGCCTAGCCTTCTGTTTAATTTTGGTATTGGCGATCTGGCCATGGGGCCGTGGCCAGACGCCCAGTAACACAAACTTTTGTTTTTCAACACCTTTTTACACATCCAGTCAGCCTAAAAACTTATTTTTGGGACATATTGAGGACAATGTGTAATTTAAGTGTGTGTGTGTGGGGGGGGGGGGGGGTTGCTAAAACCTTGAATTTTGCAAGTCCAAATAACAAGCCTTACACAAAACTATATTGGAACCGCTAATCACCCCAATTTTTTTTCATAAAATTTTCATTTTTTTTACTTGTCTTGGTTTAAATTGGGAATAACAAGTTCTAAAAAGGTTATATTTTTACAAATTTACAACCGATAGCGTTGTGATAAAAAAGAACCAACATACGAAAATTATGAAACGACATAACAAATCTAATTAAAATTTGATTATATATACTTGATCACATTATAAACCCATTCCCACAACAAGTGAGTTTTGAGCCTTTATTGAGCATACAAGCATATACTCACTTTTCGTTTCTTGTGTGAATAGCCGCTTGGTTCTTACGACTCTAGAACTTGCCACGACGATACATTCCCGCGCCTTACCAACTTAAACCCAAGTAAGTAAATGATGGAGGCATTAGGACTAACCGATTTTCCTTTCAACGCCATTATTTTTCATTTTCTTTATCACCTACCCAAAATTCCCCTAGTTAACTCCTTTGAGCCTAAACCTTTACATTTCTAAACCCACAAAACAAACACCCTTTTACCCACCTAAACCCTTTTTCATTTCAACCCTTTATTTTAGTAAAAAACTCGGTTATCTTGTTACGTTTCTTTATAAAAAAAATGATGAAAGTTTAGAAATAAGCAAACAATTTCCTCAAAGAAACTTTGTTTGAAAATGCTTAGTTTGAATTAAAGTCACAAAAACAAAAAGTTTTACGACGACCGACACTTTTTACGCTTTTAGCCCTTTTTACTAACCACTAACCAAAACCACCTACCCTTAGCCCAAGCCTAACCCTTTCCAAAGTCCTCTTGATATTTACGAAGGTTTATAGTTAAAAAGGAGGAGGATTGATTGCTTGGGAAGCATATGGTAAGAGTAAGTTCCATACCGGTCTCGAGTGTTTCACAAAAATACATCTTCGGTCGAGTGTTGAGTGATCTCCCGTGAGGTATGTGAACTTGTATATAAATGAAATTTTAAAGAGGCATGTTATGCCTAAATAAGTAATTTCTATTATGAAACGTTCTAAATAAATCATAACTAATAGGATTGTAAATAGAATAAAAATAAAACCCAATAAAGATCTTGGATTCCCGACACTCAAGACATGCCCAAAACTTCTCTTCTACCCATTCCATTTGGGTGTGTAAGCCACATAATAAAGAGTTTTGCTTGAGGACAAGCAAAGATTCAAGTGTGGGGGTATTTGATGTGTGTAAAATGCAACATATAAATTACATCAAATGAGGCATAAAACTAACCCTTTTTAGTACTAATGTTGGAAAAAGTTTATTTTTGTCTTCCTTTTGAATTTACAGGACCAAATGAGCTTAAACGAACAAAAGGAACAAATATACAGCAAAAACCAACATAAATACAAAGAAAAGGAATAAACATGACATGCCCGACCCCTCGATGGCATCCTCAAGAACAAAAACAAGAAACAGAAGACTGACCACGGCCCGTGCCCACTGGACACGGTGGCGTGGTCAGGTGTCCGCAGAAAGGAAAAAGCTATGGAAGCTTCTACGCCCACCACGGGGGCGTGCCCAGCTCAGCACGGGGCGTGGTCAACGCTATGATTCACAGAATCTTGCAAAATCTTGGTAGTACAGATACGATTTTGCACATGGGGCCATGCCCACTCGACATGGGCCGTGTTGAGCCCTATCATGACAAAAACAATTAATGAAGGAAGACAAAGGGATGGCCACAGGGGCGTGTCTGCTGGACACGGGGCCGTGGCCGGGCTTCTGTTCAGGCTATAAATAGAGGTGCTTGGTTCACTTCAAAGGCATCTGTTGGCAAACCACCTCTCTCCCACTTTGCCACCACTACAACACCCACATCCACCACCATCATCCATCATCCACCTTAGAGAGTGTGTAGTAGTCTCGGGATCCAAGATTGATAGTAAGAGATCTTGTAAATCAAAGGCCATGTTTGGCTAAGTCTCTTACATCACTTGGTGAAGACAAGTCTTTAATGTATTACTTTTGATTTTTAATTTTTTCTCACTTTTTATTTGGTTTTGTATTAATGACTTTAATAACTAGTTTCTTATGTTGAAGGTGAAACTTCTTTCTCATTTGTCCGTGGTGTTTTGGCATTACATTACTATCTATATAAAGTAAAAGATTTACACCATTCATATCTCTACGGTCTATATAGAGATATGTTGGCTACCTGGTCGGGGGTTAAGAGAATGGTTTAGTAAGGTTCTTGTCTTGTTCAGTGTATAGATCCTGCAAGGACCCGAGTCAAGCTTACTAGGACCTCCTTCAATACCCACTAGTATTGGATGGCGGGGGTGCGAATGGCTTGATCCCCTCATATGTAAACTACTAATAATACATTAAACCGGCTACTTGGGATTGTATCCTTGCTGACTCAAAGCACTGGGTTGAGGGTAACGTCACCTTCAAAAGAGGGGCCTACCACTTTTCGCATTAATAACTTAATTAATTATCTTTCAATATTCTGACCATTTGGGATTGTATCCTTGCTGACTCAAAGCACTGGGTTGAGGGTAACGTCACCTTCAAAAGAGGGGCCTACTACTATAACTAAGATAATCTCTTAAAAAGTGCAAAAGTGCGGAAATCATCAAATGATACATTAAAGGCAAGTCGGATCCAAGTGATTCATCTTGTCTATCAGTTTTTATTTTATTTTTATTTCTGCATTTTTAGTTTATGTTTCATGATTAAACCTTTTTCTTAAAAAAAATTTAGTTTGATTAGACGTTGAAGATAAACCGGTATCAAAAGCTCTTGTGTCCTTGGACGACCTCGGTATCTTACCAACGCTATATTACGCTCACGTAAAGACCTGCCAGCAGCGATTCTTGGCTTGTTGCCCACACAAAGCTGCCATAAACCTCCAATTCGTTACCCTGGGCTGCATGGCTGTTTAGGACACGTACCTAGACACTTGTAGTGATCTCCAAGTGACCATTAACACCTGGAATGATCCCATTAATCCTCAACAACTATAACTAGATGCCTTAAACTTGCACCTTCTTGTTTTCACTCCTCTCTACAGTTCTGGAGGTTCCTGAGCTATAGAGACTTCCTAATCAGTTCTCTTGTCATCTGAGGATCACTTGTAAGTGCTCCCTTCATTTACATTTGTTAGCTCATGTGATCCTTCCTGAAGAACAGATGATACAAAGCCAAAACTTGGTTCTACAACAACTGATCCTATTAATAGTGTTTGAATTCTATTTCCCTTCAATTGTAGTTGGCATCCAACATCTGATGATATCTAAAGTCTGCTGATACTCAAAGTCTGTTATACACAAAGAATTGCTGATGTCTGAAGTTTGGTGAAGATCTATCATCTGTTGAAGTCAAAGAACTGCTGGAAGTCAATGGCCTGATCAACCTTTATGGAAAGCACCGCTCAAGCTTCATCAGTGGTTGAGCCCATTAGCGGATAACATCATCAGTAGATAGATAATCAGTGTTTAGTGTAACAGTGTCTGTAATCATCAGTGTTTAGAGGTTATTAAGATTGTTAGCTGTCACTATCTAGGTGATGTCAGCAAAGATGCCACAATGTTTAGGATAGTACTATAAATAGACAGTGCATGTACTGTTCTATTAGCTCTTTGCACACACGTGCATCTTGTACAAACTTACACTTGTGAGCTCAGGCTGAGGGGGATATAGCAATTCATGCATACGTTGAATATTTTGCAATGAAATCATTCGACACAAAGTATATATGATGAAAGCTTTTCTTTCCTTGTTTATGTTATAAGGTTTTTCATTCATTCCGCTGCAAATTATCATCTGTTTATCTTCTTCCTTTTATCATCTTAAAAAACAACACAAACAAGTAAACTCAGATCCTAACAATTGGTATCAGAGCATAGGTCAGTCAAATTTGATTTAACAATCAATTTGACATAAAAGATCAGCTCAATTTCATTGATAATTTGTTGTTCGTATTTAGCTCTGATCATCAAACACCCACATAACTACCTTTGCACCTTTGAGAAAACCAACAAAAATACAGAATTTCACTCAATAATTGGCATCTTTTCAACCTCCAAATACAAAACACTTCTCACCGCCGATGCACCAATCTACCAAGACACACTCCACGACTTCTGGGCAAATGCCAGTATTGAAGAACAAGGCAATGAGCCATTCGGTATAACTTCAACAGTCGGAGGTGTATTGGTTGCTATAACCCCCACTTACGATATTTGAAACATTCCAGATGAATGACTTAGCAGGTAAAACTTCTTTCCCAAAAAATGAATCTCAAACAGACTTGATTGAAAGAGGCTATTGTCACACCCCAACCGATGGCGGAAACATCGGGGCATGGCACTGAGCGAAACAGATTGTCCAGAAGTTTCCATAACAATTATCATTACCAATTAATTTAAAGTAATATGTCCCATACCATGTCTTAAAAGGCAAACAAATTATTACAGACAAATCTAGTCAAACTGTTCTGTTCCGACAACTCAAATTTCTATTATTACAGACAATTGTTTATTGGTTTCTAGACTTTCCCTAGCCTCAATTTCATCACCGCAAAGAAAAGCAATTAGGCATCCTAAGCACTTGTCACATACGTTAAAGTAAAAGTCAACACACATAGTGTAAAGGTGAGCATACAAGTTTGATAATAGCATATAGAGTTCGAAAGCGTTACGTATAACCAGCACGTACACAGAGAGAAATGAGGCATGTTAGTTATCGACATGAACCTATCGATACCAATGACTGCGGGTTGACTGCCCAAGGCAGTTCGCGATACATTCTCACCACTGTGAGCCATGTAGGTAATTGTCCTTAACAACCCCCGAGTGAACAGGTGCTGAGTCCAAACTAACAGTCCTATCGTTGCTAAGGAAGGTAGAAAACATTCCATGTGTAAACATAACAAACAAGCATTCATTAAGTCACGTATAACATGCGGTAACGGTTAGCGTTTAAAGCATTGCGTAGTGTGTTCGATGTGATTTTGTATAAGTAACGTATGTAACACCCAAAAGTGCGTAAAGCAAAAAGGGATCGAGTATACTCACAGCGATTGGTGGATTGAAGGGAGCGCTAGAGAGTAGGGTTAGCCTGATCAGAATGATAGCATAAGGATAAGCGACGCGTAAAACGATGCAAAGTGCAAGTGAGTCGGACAGCGGTTTGATCGGATGGTAGTCCGATCGGATAGCCGGTTGATACGTGTGAAGTGTTATATATATTAGGTGTATATTTTAAGCCCCTTTAACACTTATTTTTAGCCAAGTTTTAAATTTATAAAACACGATATTTTACTAACACTAAACACAAATATGGGCAAGTGCACCCATCGTGAGCGTAGTATAGTGTTGGCAAGATACCGAGGTCGTCCAAGGACACAAGTGCTTTTAGTACCGGTTTATCCTCAACGTCTAATCAAATAAAAAGGTTTAGAAAAATGTTTTAAACTAAAAAATAAAAACTAACTAAAATGCTGAAAATAAAAATAAAAATAAAAACAGATAGACAAGATGAATCACTTGGTTCCGACTCGTATCTAGTGTAACCTTTGATTATTTCAGCACTTTTGCACTTATTTAAGAGATTATCTTAGTTATTGTAGTAGGCCCCTCTTTTGAATGTGACGTTACCCTCACCCCAGTAGTTTGAGTCAGCAAGGATACAATCCTAAAAGGGTGGATTATTGAAAGATAATTAATTAAGTTATTAATGCAAATTATGGTAGGCCCCTCTTTTGGAGGTGACGTTACCCTCGACTATGTAGTCTGAGTCAGCAGGGATACAATCCTAAATAGCCGGGTTATAGTATTAATAGTAGTTAACTTATGAGGGGATCAAAGAGTTTGGACCCCCGCCATCCAATACCGTTAAGCATTGAAGGAGGTCCTACTAAATTTGACCAAGGTCCATTGCAGGACCTCTAAACGCTGAACAATGACAAGACCTTTACCAAACCGTTCCCTTAACCCCCGACTAGGTAGCCAACATACCTCCATATAGACCGTGGAGATATGAATGGTGAAAATCTTGTATTTTATATAGACAGTAAAATAATTTCAAGACACCACGGACAAACGATAAGGAAAGATCACCTTCAACATAAGAAACTAGTTATTAAAGTCAGTAATACAAAACCAAGTAAAAAGTGCGAAAAGATTAGAAATAAAAAGTATTACACTAGACACTTTGTCTTCACCAAGTGATGTAAGAGACTTAGGCAAACATGGCCTTGATTGTCAAGAACTCTTACGATCAATCTTGGATCCCAAGACGACTCACACACTCTACGATGGACAATGGATGATGGTGTTATGGTGGGTGGTGGGTGAAGTGTGAGAGAGGTGGTGTGCCAAGGGATGGTTTGAGCTTGAGTCAAGCACTCCTATTTATAGGTTGAACAGAAGCTCGGGCACGGCCCCGTGTCCACATCCTTCTCTGTCTTCATTTAATGCAGCTTTGTCTTATTAGTTGACCACGCCCCCGTGTCCGCTGAGCACGACCCCGTGTGCAGAAGAATCTTTGTACTATGAAGATTTGCCTGGATTGTGCGAATCTTATAGTTGACCACGGTCCCGTGTCCGCTGAGCACGGCCCCGTGGTGGGCAATAGAAGCTTCTACCACTTTGTCTTTTCTGCTGACACTTGGGCACGCCTCTGTGCTGGCTGAGCACGGGGCGTGTTCAGTCTTCTGTTGTCTTGTTTTGCTTGGGAAGATGCTGTCGTGGAGTCGGGCATGTCACGTCTTGTTCCTTTTCTTGTATTTATGTTAGATTTTGATGTCTTTTTGCTTCTTTTGTTAATTTGAGCTCATTTAATCCTGAAAATACAAAAGGAAGACAAAAGCACACTTTTTCCAACATTAGTACTAAAAAAGGGTTAGTTTTATGCCACAATTGATGAAATTTATATGTTGTATTTTGAACACATCAAATACCCCCACACTTGAATCTTTACTTGTCCTCAAGCAAAACTCTTTAATATGTGGCTATTACACACCCAAATGGAATGGGTAGAGAAGAAGGTTTTTTGGGCTTGTCATAGAGTGTCGGGATTTCCAAGATTCTTTATTTAGTTTTATTTTTATTTATTTACAAACCTATTCGTCATGATTTATTTAAAACTTTTCATAAGATAAATTACTTAATAGGGCATAACATGCCTTTTTTAAAATTCTATTTATATACAAGTTCACATACCTCACGGGGATCACTCAACACTAGGCCGAAAATGTATTTTTGTGGATCACTCGAGAGCGGCATGGAACTTACTCCTACCATAGGCTTGCCAAGCAATCAATCCTCCTCCTTTTTAACTTATATACCTTTGTAAATATCAGGAGGACTTTTGGGTGAAGGGTTAGGCTTGGGTTAAAGGTAGGTGGTTGGGTTAGTGGTTAGTGGTTAGTAGAAAAAGGGCGAAAAGCGTAACAAGCGTCGGTTTTCGTAAGACTTTTTATTTTTGTAACTTTTATTTTGATGAAGCTATTATTCAAACAAAGTTATTTTTGATGAACTTGTTTGTTTATTTTCTTTTGCTTCATCATCAACACATTTTTTTTTTGAAAAGTCATACGAAAAACCGAACTCGTTACTAAAACAAAGGGTTAAAAATAAAAAAGGTTTTGGTGGGTAAAAGGGTGTTTGGTTTGGGCTATGAAATGAAAAGGTTTAGGCTCAAAGGGGCTAACTAGGGGGATTTTTTGGTAGGTGGTAAAAAAAAAATAATGGTGTAGAAAAAAAGGGTTAGTCCTAATGCCTCCATCATTTACTTACTCGGGTTTAAGTTGGTAAGGACCGGGAATGTATCGTCATGGCAAGTTCTAGAGTCGTAAGAACCAAGCGGCTATTCACACAAGAAACGAAAAATGAGCATTTAGTCTAATGATATGTAATTGTATGCTCAATAAAGGCTCAAAACTCACTTTTGTGGGAATGGGTTTTTATGTGATCAAGTATATAATCAAATTTTAACTAAGCTTGTCATGCCTTTTCATAATTTTCTTATGTTGGTTCTTTTTATCACGACGCTATCGGTTGTAAATTCGTAAAAATATAACCTTTTTGAGAACTTGAATTTTCCGAGTTAAACCTAGACAAGTAAAAAAAATTAAATTTTTTTTTTGAAAAAATTTGGGGTGATTAGCGGTTCCAATAGAGTTTTGTGTAAGGCTTGTATTTAGGACTTGCAAGATTCAAGATTTTAGCATCCCCCCCATACTTAAATTACACATTGTCCTCAATGTGTACCAAAAAATAAGTTTTTAGGTTGATTAAATGTGTAAAAAGGTGTAAAAAGCAAAAATTTTGTGTTACTGGGCGCTGAACACGGCCCCGTGTTGTCCGGGCAAGACCCCGTGTTCAAGTGCCAGTAACAAAATTAAATCAAGAAAAACAGAAGCCTGGACACGGGGGCGTGTTGGGTGAACACGGCCCGTGTCCAGTTACCTGAACTGGGTCTTTTTCTGCAGACTGTGCAGCACGGGGCCGTGTTGGGCGGACACGGCCCATGCCGAACTCACTGTAAACGAAGAATTTCGTCGGACGGTTCTGTTTTCCTGCATGGGGTGCTGGTTCAAGTTTCCCTTGTATCCTTTTTTCATCTCAAGTGTGTTTTATTCAATTCAACACCACCCAAACACCAAATTAACTAAAACCCATCATTCATTAATCATAGAGAAGTACATATTAGTCCTAAATATTAGATAGTCAGGTCAAAGAAATACAAGAAATCCAAACCAAGAAGTCCTAGCCTTATTCTAATAGCAAAATTTCCGAAAAGGTAAATTTTCCGGTTAAATGTGGCTTTGACAACTTTTTTTTTCCGGGTATGGGTCCCTCATACGTCGGCGAGCCACTCTTCGATCTCCCTAGGGAGAAGAAAAGCGGGCTCATGAGTATTGGCTTGAGGGGGTGCAACTTCCACCGGGATTTCTTGGAGTTCTTTAAGAGGAGGTTCCGCCGGAATGTCGTCCCGACCGGTAGGATTTTGGATTCCTAGTGCTAGGTTCCAATCCTCTTGAGGGAGGATGGGTTCCATGGGAGGTGTTACAAGAATGTTCAACCTCTGGTGCAAGAGGTTGATTTCTTGGAAACTGTTTTCCAACCCCACCGAGAGATAATTTATACGGTCTATGAGGACCTCCTCCACCGAAGTCATCTCGTCAAGGGCTTCACGTAGCGCCATTACGTATCTTACGAGAGTTGCTTCAATCGATGGCCTCCTTTCCCGTCGACTGTTCCTTGAGTGCGCAGAAGAGGTTCCACTGTTTTGGCTAGACATTCTAGAAAAACATACCAAAAATAGTGTGTTTTAATGAAACAGTACCACGCACACGGCCCCGTGCTCAATGAGCATGGCCCCGTGTTCAACTTTCTGCAGATTTTTAGAACAAGGAATCTTGGGGTTTCAAATTATTTTCTTAACTTATGAAGCTTTTCTGAGCAGAAATAACTTAAAACAATGTTGTGTAACTTATTTTTAACAAGATTCCTTGAACAAAAATTCAATAAACATCACAATGAAGCTTGAAATCAAGCTTCAATGGAGGTGTTGTTGCAAGAAAGGTGAAGAAGAAGACAATGGATAAAAGAGGAAAGGACAAGATGTTTGTTGGAACCTTCTTTTAGAACTTACCTAGGATGGTAGGTCAGAAAATCCCTTCAAATCTCTGTCCCTGGATGGTCCAAATGTGCAGGATTCTTGGCTGCATTTATAGAAAACGACAGCGTGCTGGACACGGCCCCGTGTTGGCTAGACACGGCCCCGTGTGCAGGCAAGATCCTGACACGTTTTGTCCGTATTCTGACAAAAGTCAGAAGGGAATCTTTTGGTGGACACGGGGGCGTGTTGACCTGGGCACGGCCCCGTGTCGGAAGGCTGTTTTATGAAGTGTGTCTATTTCTAAGGAACTTTTCCGGATCGGGTGGTTCCTTACTGGATGGAACAACCCCAAAGTGCCTAAGATGCCTTAATTGATCTAGATTAAGACGAGAACGCAAGAGGTTGTCGGTAAGGGTGATTCCTATGCTATATGTAGGTGGACAAGTGCAACCCTTTTCCGGGCTCTCGTTAAAGAAGGTGTATGTCGAATCGCTCAGGTCTATGTATGCATCGAACGGAGTCGATGGGGAGTCCTTCACGGCACAATCGACACAGGGATGACTATCGCTCAAGTCCTTGCTAGAGTTAGAAGTATCGTCGGGAACAACGAAGTTGTTTGAATGCGGTTCCAACCTTTCTTCTTGGCTATCATCTTGGAAAAGATTATTGAAATCTTTCCTAAGTTCTTTTAACCAATCAATAATTAGATCTTCTAGTTGAAATAATTCATCGAGAAGCATTTCTCCTAGAATATCCGGTTGGGAGCATTCGAGGGAGAGATAAGGATTATTTTTACTTTCGCCCCTCTTAAGGATACTAAGAAACGATGGGTCTATATAGTGGGGTTTATAATTTAGAAAATAACATTCTAATTCCTTATGGTTACCACCACATAATTGACACCACATTGTACCATAAGAGTGCCGAAAGTAAAAAGTATCAGTATCACTCATGTTTGTGTCAAAAATTACCAACCGTCGGGATCTTACGGTTCTGTTTTCAGTAACTGAAACTTGGGCACGGGGGCGTGTTGAGTGGGCACGGCCCCGTGTTCAGCTTAATGTCTGACTTAAAACAAGATTGCCAGTTCCAATGATTGGGCACGGGGCGTGTTCAGCGGGCACGACTCGTGCTGAGTTCTGCAGAAGCTGAAAAATTAAGAAAAATCCTAAAAAAAATGAAAAATAAGAAAAACGAGTAGGCCGTTGATTCCTAACTTTCTTAAAATCCTTGTGTCCCCGGCAACGGCGCCAAAAACTTGATGCGTGTGAAGTGTTATATATATTAGGTGTATATTTTAAGCCCCTTTAACACTTATTTTTAGCCAAGTTTTAAATTTATAAAACACGATATTTTACTAACACTAAACACACATATGGGCAAGTGCACCCATCGTGAGCGTAGTATAGTGTTGGCAAGATACCGAGGTCGTCCAAGGACACAAGAGCTTTTAGTACCGGTTTATCCTCAACGTCTAATCAAATCAAAAGGTTTAGAAAAATGTTTTAAACTAAAAAATAAAAACTAACTAAAATGCTGAAAATAAAAATAAAAATAAAAATAGATAGACAAGATGAATCACTTGGTTCCGACTCGTATCTAATGTAACCTTTGATTATTTCCGCACTTTTGCACTTATTTAAGAGATTATCTTAGTTATTGTAGTAGGCCCCTCTTTTGAAGGTGACGTTACCCTCACCCCAGTAGTTTGAGTCAGCAAGGATACAATCCTAAAAGGGTGGATTATTGAAAGATAATTAATTAAGTTATTAATGCAAATTATGGTAGGCCCCTCTTTTGGAGGTGACGTTACCCTCGACTATGTAGTCTGAGTCAGCAGGGATACAGTCCTAAATAGCCGGGTTATAGTATTAATAGTAGTTAACTTATGAGGGGATCAAAGAGTTTGGACCCCCGCCATCCAATACCGTTAAGCATTGAAGGAGGTCCTACTAAATTTGACCCAGGTCCATTGCAGGACCTCTAAACGCTGAACAATGACAAGACCTTTACCAAACCGTTCCCTTAACCCCCGACTAGGTAGCCAACATACCTCCATATAGACCGTGGAGATATGAATGGTGAAAATCTTTTATTTTATATAGACAGTAAAATAATTTCAAGACACCACAGACAAACGATAAGGAAAGATCACCTTCAACATAAGAAACTAGTTATTAAAGTCATTAATACAAAACCAAGTAAAAAGTGCGAAAAGATTAGAAATAAAAAGTATTACACTAGACACTTTGTCTTCACCAAGTGATGTAAGAGACTTAGGCAAACATGGCCTTGATTGTCAAGAACTCTTACGATCAATCTTGGATCCCAAGACGACTCACACACTCTACGATGGACAATGGATGATGGTGGTGGATGATGGTGTTATGGTGGGTGGTGGGTGAAGTGTGAGAGAGGTGGTGTGCCAAGGGATGGTTTGAGCTTGAGTCAAGCACTCCTATTTATAGGCTGAACAGAAGCTCGGGCACGGCCCCGTGTCCACATCCTTCTCTGTCTTCATTTAATGCAGCTTTGTCTTATTAGTTGACCACGCCCCCGTGTCCGCTGAGCATGACCCCGTGTGCAGAAGAATCTTTGTACTATGAAGATTTTCCTGGATTGTGCGAATCTTATAGTTGACCATGGCCCCGTGTCCGCTGAGCACGGCCCCGTGGTGGGCAATAGAAGCTTCTACCACTTTGTCTTTTCTGCTGACACTTGGGGACGCCCCCGTGCTGGCTGAGCACGGGGCGTGTTCAGTCTTCTGTTGTCTTGTTTTGCTTGGGAAGATGCTGTCGTGGGGTCAGGCATGTCACGTCTTGTTCCTTTTCTTGTATTTATGTTAGATTTTGATGTCTTTTTGCTTCTTTTGTTAATTTGAGATCATTTAATCCTGAAAATACAAAAGGAAGACAAAAGCACACTTTTTCCAACATTAGTACTAAAAAATGGTTAGTTTTATGCCACAATTGATGAAATTTATATGTTGCATTTTGAACACATCACCGGTCGAGCGGGTGGCAATCCGTTCGGACAGTAGTCTGGTCGGATGACTATTCGAGTGGATTGTTTCTTCCTTTGAGAAGGATGTGTTTGTGTATGATGGCTTGACTTTTGAAGTATTCGTTGTAGCATTTTGAAAACATTGAAGTATCTCTACCTTTCAGGTCGGTCGATTGGACGGTCGTCCGATCGGACGGTGACTCGAATGGCAAGGTTTCTCAGTGAGGACAAATCCATAGTAGGGCGGTCACTCGGTCGGATGTCCATCCGTCCGGATGGCAACCCTGTTACTGAACATGTTGAAAATTGTTTTAGTTTCAAATGAATCAAGATGCAACCCGATCAGACGGTGGGTCGAGCGGATGGTAACCCGGTCGGACAGCAGTCCGGTCGGATGACAACTCGTCCCAACGACTTGATCGTGCTGTTACTTGATTTTGCTTGAAGTGTTGTAACTTGAGCGAGACGTTGTGATGACTGGTTTAAACAATGGGAACCCCATCTCGTCCCCAATGACCTGACCGAACAGGAATCACCCTAGTCCATCAGTGCACGGTCCGAGGCGATTGTTCGTGTCCAAACCCGAAATCACTCTCTTTCAAATGAAACTTGGATCTAGCACCGATACATCGCTAAGAATGAGTAAACGATCAGCATTAGTTCCGGTTCCATTGGGTTTGAGAGTATTGAGTGTAAAAGAGTTAAAAGAAAGTTGGAAAACCATCTTTCAATCCTTTCCATTGTGAATATGTTTAGATCTATGAAAGATCTTTGTTCGTTTATGTGGAAATCAGTTAGATCTAAGTTGTTCTTGGTGGATTGAGGCCAAAACATGAGGTTCTTCAAGAACACATGATGACGTCATCCTAGAACACCTTGAATCTTGATGATTCCATGGTTAAAAGTTAAGATTCGAAAGATAGAAAGATGTAGGAGTGCGTGTAGATTAAGGAAGTACAAGATTTAGGATGAAATCTTACCGGGATTACGAGAAATCAGAGAAAAAGCGAGGTTAGAGCACAGGTCGGATGTCACTTGCCAAAAGTGGAAAGAATGAAAGTGACAAGGGGTATTTATAGGATTCCCAAAATGGAAAAGGTTGGTCGGTCGGATGGCATCTTGCCCGGGTGGCAGCCCGGTCGGACGGCACCTCGATCGGATGGCAGCCTGGTCGGATGGCAATCCGGCCCGCTGGCACCTGGTTCGAGTACTTGGCGCGACGAGTTTTGCCGTTTCGATTCGCGTGTAGCGCGTTGCGATGCGGTTCTGGCGAGCGATGCGATGGATTGCTTATCAAATTACTTTTAATCCCAACTACTATATCTAACATACAATCATCCTATTTTTCCTTCGTTTAGCGTTTGCGATTCGATTTGTGATTGAGTTCGATTGCGATTCGATTGATTACCACACATAACATAATTTAAACATGCACAAGTAACACATAAGGCACACACACATGTATACAATAACCAAAATGCGTAATTCGAGTTGCGAGTGCGATTGTGATAGCGATAAAGCGATTAAACATGCGATACATAGCAATTAATATGCGATTATTAATAGATACTTCACATAATACAACTAAAGCGAAAATAAAATAGACTAACTACAAGTCAAAGAAGTCAAAACAGGAATTGAGCAAGGAGAGACAGATCGCAATTAGCAATCTTTTCTTCTTTTGACTTAAATCTTGACTTTGACTTTGACTTTCGAAACACGGGGTGTTACAGCCTCCCCTAGTTGAGGGAATTTCGTCCCGAAATTAGGCTGAAGCCGTAACAAGCAACTGCGGGTACTTCGCCTTCATGTCGTTTTCGAGTTCCCAAGTGAACTCTGCGCCTCGTTTGCCTTCCCATCGGACTTTCACAATAGGAATGCGCGAGCGTCTAAGCTGTTTGGTTTGGCGATCCATGATTTCGACAGGCTTCTCCACGAAGTGTAGTGTTTCGTTTACTTGGAGATCATCGAGAGGTACAATTAAATCATGCTCAGCCAGGCACTTTCGGAGGTTTGACACATGGAAAGTCGGGTGGACATTACTAAGCTCCTCCGGTAGTTCGAGTCTGTAGGCGACTTTTCCGATTCTTTCCAGAATCTTAAAAGGTCCAACATATCGAGGCGCTAGTTTCTCTTTCTTGCCGAATCTGACCACACCCTTCCAAGGTGATACCTTTAGGAGTACGTAGTCGCCAACGTCAAATTCAAGGGGCTTGCGTCGTCTATCGGCGTAACTTTTCTGTCGACTTCGAGCTTTCAACAAGTTGTCTCGAATTTGGAGGACTTTGTCAGTCGTTTCTTGCAATAGCTCAAGACCGGTTAATTGCGAGTGACCGATCTCGTGCCACACAATAGGCGATTGACATTTTCTTCCGTATAAAGCCTCGAATGGTGCCATTTGAATGCTGGAATGATAACTGTTGTTATACGAGAATTCGACTAACGACAGATATGTGTCCCAATTACCACCGAAGTCTATGACACACGAACGGAGCATGTCTTCAAGGGTACGGATCGTTCTTTCAGTCTGACCATCGGTTTGAGGGTGGAATGCGGTACTTAAGTTAAGCGTAGTACCGAGAGCCGCTTGAAATGTTTCCCACAGTCGCGAGGTAAACCGAGCATCACGGTCAGAGATGATGTCGCGAGGTGTCCCATGATTACAAATGATCTCATTGGTGTAGATTCGGGCTAATCGTTCTACCTTGTAATCTTCCCGTATTGGCAAAAAGTGAGCAGATTTGGTCAAACAGTCAACGTCAACCCAGATGCTGTCGTGACCTGATGACGTGTGCGGAAGCTTTGTTATGAAGTCCATAGCTATACTCTCCCACTTCCACATAGGGATTGGCGGTTGTTCGAGTAAGCCAGAGGGTCTTTGGTGTTCAGCCTTGACCCTTGCACAAGTCAGGCACTTTCCAATGTAGAGAGCAATATCCCTTTTCATGCCCGGCCACCAGTACTTGTAGCGAAGATCTTGGTACATTTTGTCGGCACCGAGATGAATAGAATACCAGGATTTATGGGCTTCGTCCATCAATATCTTTCGCAAATCGGTCCGTCTAGGGATCCAAATTCGATCCAGATAATGGAATATCCCATTAGGCTTACTCACGAGCTGGGCTCCATCGTGATAGATTCGTTCCTTCTTCAGAGTGCGTTCATTAAAACAAGCATGCTGGGCTTCGCGGATGAGGGCTTCGAGGTCGTATTGGGCTTGGACATTACGAATGCTGAGCAAATAACTCCGTCTGCTGAGAGCGTCGGCAACGACATTTGCCTTGCCAGGGTGATAACGAATCTCACAGTCATAATCGTTGAGAAGTTCTACCCATCGGCGTTGACGCATATTAAGTTCTTTCTGATCAAAGATATGTTGTTGGCTCCTATGATCGGTGAAGATCGTACACTTGGTACCATATAGGTAGTGTCGCCAAATCTTTAACGCAAAAACAATTGCGCCTAGCTCTAGATCATGGGTTGTATAATTCTTCTCGTGGATTTTGAGCTGACGAGATGCGTATGCTATAACCTTGCCCCGCTGCATAAGAACACAACCAAGACCAAGGTTGGAAGCATCACAATAGAAAATGAAGTCGTCGTTTCCATCGGGCAATGTGAGAACAGGAGCATTGCAAAGCATGCGCTTGAGGGTTTGGAAAACAGACTCTTGTTCAGTTCCCCAAACAAAAGGCTTGTCTTTATGCGTGAGAGCGGTAAGCGGCATAGCGATCTTTGAGAATCCCTCGATAAATCAACGATAATAGCCCGCTAGTCTGAGAAAAGAAAGGACTTCCGACGGGTTCTTAGGTGTAATCCAACTCTTAACAGCTTCAATCTTCACGGGATTCACGTGAATACCCTGACTATTTACAATGTGACCCAGAAACTGAACCTCTTCCAGCCAGAATTCACACTTGGAGAACTTGGCATAGAGTCGATTCCCCTGGAGTAGCTCGAGAACCAAACGTAGATGTTGCGCGTGTTCGGCTTTCGATTTGGAATAGATCAAGACATCGTCGATGAACACGATGACGAAACGGTCGAGATATTGTTTACACACGCGATTCATCAGATCCATGAAAACCGTGGGTGCATTGGTTAAACCAAAGGGCATAACAACGAATTCATAATGGCCATAACGGGTGCGAAACACGGTTTTGGGTATATCCTCCTCCTGAATGCGTAGTTGGTGATAGCCTGAGCGTAGATCGATCTTCGAGAAACACGTAGCACCTTGTAGTTGATCAAACAAATCGTCAATGCGAGGCAGGGGATAGCGGTTCTTGATAGTTAACTTATTCAATTCCCGATAGTCGATGCACATCCTGAACGACCCATCCTTCTTTTTGACGAAAAGGACTGGCGCGCCCCAAGGAGAGGTGCTCGGGCGAATGAAGCCTTTCTCAAGTAATTCCTAGAGTTGGTTTGAGAGTTCGCTCATTTCGGATGGTGCAAGTCGGTAAGGAGCTTTGGCAACGGGATTGGCTCCAGGAATGAGGTCGATACGAAAGTCAACATCATGACTTGGCGGTAGTCCGGTAAGATCCTCAGGAAAGACGTTAGGAAATTCACGAACCACAGGAACATCTTTCACTTCTGTCTTTCCTTTCTTTTCCTTCTCCGCTATTATAATGTTAGCCAAGAAAGCTCTGTATTCCTTGCGGAGATTCTTGCTAGCTTGGACACACGACATGAGTTTGAGACCTTCCGAAGCAGTTTCACCATAGACACACAACAAATCACCATTCGCGAGCGAGAATCAAATCATCTTATCGAAGCACACAACTTCAGCATGGTTTTCGCGAAGAAAGTCCATGCTACTATGACGTCAAAACTTCCGAGTTGCATCGGAATAAGGTCGATTGGGAAGATGTGATTGTTAAGCTCGAGAGTACAATCACGAAGAACATAATTAACGGCGACAGTTCTTCCGGTAGTGACTTCAACATCGAACGTCGAGGGGAGTTGGGAGCGTTTACGACTAAGGAGCTTCTCGAATTCAAATGACACAAAGCAGTTATCGGCTCTGGTATCAAACAAACATGAAGCTTAAATACCATTCACAAGGAACGTACCATTGACTACGTTGTTGTCAGCCTGGGCCTGGCGCACATTGATGTTGAAAGTTCTGGCGCGTGCGGCTTGTTGCTGTTGCTGAGGCTGCTGCTGCTGGTGTTGCTGCTGCTGCTGGGGCTCTTGTTTCACAACACTGTTCGGGCACATGTTCGCAAAGTGGTTGGGATCACCACATGCGAAGCAGACTCTGGCATTGATCGCGGGTACCTGAGCCGCTTGTTGGCCTTGCGGGGCTGGGAGTAGAGCTTGATGAGTAGTGGCTTGAGCTAGTGCTTGACGGGGACCAGTATGGCAGTTGGCAGTGAAGTGGCCGTACATGTTGCAGTGAGCGCAGAAACGACAGGCGAGACCCACCGGGTGATGATAAGAACATGTTGGGCAAGCCGGGTAGGGGCCTGTGTATGCACGCTTTGCAGGCGGTGCATAACTGACTGGTTCTGGTCGGCGGTGGGGCTGCTGCTGGGCCGGTACGGCTTGTAGAGGAGCAGCAGTGGTGGTGACCGCACAGTTCTTGTTGCTGGAGCTGTTGTTGTTGTTCTTCTTCTTGCGGCGTGAGGACTTTGACGATTGAGCGGCGGCGGTTTCAGCGGTTGGTGCGACGGTGACTAGGTGCAGATTCTTTGAAGCTTTATCCCAAAAACCAGCTTTTACTCGCTTGTCGTTGATTTCAGCGGCAAGCAAGTAAGTTTCTTCAATCGTTGCTGTCTTTGCGGCATGCACAAAATCCGCAACACAGTCGGGTAGAGCTCGGATGTACTTCTTGATCGCCATGTCGGATGTCTTCACTTGATCGGGACAGATGATGCTGAGCTACTTAAAGCGAGCAGTCAGGGCAGCGTTGTCACCTTCCTTATGCTTAATGTTCCAGAATTCATCCTCCAGCTTTTGGCGTTCATGGGGAGGGCAGAATTCATCCATCATGATGGCCTTCAACTCTTCCCAGGTCAGCTCATAAGCTGCATCGTTTCCGTGTTTGTTTCTCTCGGCCGTCCACCAGTCTAATGCGCGGGACTGGAAGACCCCGGTAGCGTTTAGAGTGCGGAGATTTTCCCGACATCCACTCTGGCGCAGAGTGACTTCGATGGAATCGAACCATTGAAACATAGCCGTCGGGCGATCTTCTCCAGTGAATTCCTTTGGACCGCATGCCTTGAACTGCTTGAAGTTGAAAGCAGTCTTGGTAGCAACCTTAGGAGCTTTGGTTCTAGACTCCTCAGACGATTTGCTGACGTTCTCGTAAATCTTACTCACGATCTGAGGCACAACCTTTGCCACTTGTTTAGCAAGGATGGCAGCAAGGCGTTTGTCCCTCTGTTCTTGGCGAGAGAGTCGTGGGTGACGGGGTCCAGATGATGGTCCAGTTGACATTGTCTGCAACAGACATCGTCATAGGTCTCAGACACATCATAATCGAATCTCACCTCATCTCACACGTCTAATACTTACTAAAGCTCAGGAACACAGTGAAACATGTATCACATAAACACATAGGCACATAAGCACAGATTCACATAAACACAGAAACACATAAGCACTCAAGGCACATAATCACAAAAGCACATAAGCACATAATCTCAAGAGACAGTCAGAATACAGAAACCTATCATTCAAAGTCTGCGAATGTTCGAGAATAGCGATCGCGATTAACATATCGAGTAGTATAGTATAAGCGTATAACATAGCATAAGGTCTTCCATAACTTAGCGATTTGTCAGCGTTTTGAGATAGAAGTGCAGTGCGAGTCGTGCGTGTCGATCGAAGTGAAAGCAAAAATCGAATAATCCTCCAAAATTAAAACACATATACATGTAAATACACATACAAACACATAAAATCGATGAATTATCAGAGTCAACAGTTGCGGGCTCAGAATCGAAACACATAAAAATCGAGAAATAGATCGTCTGCGGCTATTAGACGTTGACTATCCAAAGTGATTCGACTATTCTCAAGGACTTGTTGTACACATTCTGACCTTCAGGACTGTGCTTTTGACTCGATTCTTGGGTGTTTGGCACGCATCCCATTAGTCATACCGTGACTTCAGGTTGTTGGAGTCCGTCGAGACTTTGGTGAGAGTTTTGTAAAACCAAGTAAAGGTCGGAACAAGTTGTCAAGGTTAGGGTTTCGCCCCTAGCTTAACAACTTCGCTCCTGTTTTGATAAAATAAAAGAGAATTATGTGTCAAAGTATGGATTTAACTCCTGGTTTAACGCAAATTCTCGTGTTTATAGATAAAATGCTGGTTGATTAAGCAATTTGGCCGAGAGTTTGCGGTTTTCACACCTAATCTCGACTTTCTCGATTATCCAAAATTGAAAATTCGAGTGCAGTGATAGTGTAGCATAGACGAGAATAGCGAGAAATAGCAGTAAGCTCATACATAATCCCTAACGGATATGCACAAGTCAGTCTGTTGGTTCCTAACTATAGACTAGGTCTCTAAGACATCGACCCGGACTAGGTCGAGTCTTGCCTAATTCCCTATAGTTATGGCTCTGATACCAATCTGTCACACCCCAACCGATGGCGGAAACATCGGGGCATGGCACTGAGTGAAATAGATTGTCCAGAAGTTTCCATAACAATTATCATTACCAATTAATTTAAAGTAACATGTCTCATACCATGTCTTAAAAGGCAAACACATTATTACATACAAATCTAGTCAAATTGTTCTGTTCCAACAACTCAGATTTCTATTATTACAGGCAATTGTTTATTGGTTTCTAGACTTGCCCTAGCCTCAATTTCATCACCGCAAAGAAAAGCAATTAGGCATCCTAAGCACCTGTCACATACGTTAAAGTAAAAGTCAATACACATAGTGTAAAGGTGAGCATACAAGTTTGATAATAGCATATAGAGTTCGAAAGCGTTACGCATAACCAGCACGTACACAGAGTGAAATGAGGCATGTTAGTTATCGACATGAACCTATCGATACCAATGACTGCGGGTTGACTGCCCAAGGCAGTTCACGATACATTCTCACCACTATGAGCCATGTAGGTAATTATCCTTAACAACCCCCTGAGTGAACGGGTGCTGAGTCCAAACTAATAGTGCTATCGTTGCTAAGGCAGGTAGACAACATTCCATGTGTAAACATAACAAACAAGCATTCATTAAGTCACGTATAACATGCGGTAATAGTTAAAGCTAGAGAGTAGGGTAAGCCTGATCAGAACGATAGCATAAGGATAAGCAACGCGTAAAACGATGCAAAGTGCAAGTGAATCGGACAGCGGTTCGATCGGATGGTAGTCCGATCGGACAGCCGGTCGTGCGGGTGGCAATTCGTTCGGACAGTAGTCCGGTTGGATGACTGTTCGAGTGGATTGTTTCTTCCTTTGAGAAGGATGTGTTTGTGTATGATGGCTTGACTTTTGAAGTTTTCGTTGTAGCATTTTGAAAACATTGAAGTATCTCTACCTTTTAGGTCTGTCGATCGGAAGGTCGTCCGATCGGACGGCGACTCGAATGATGAGGTTTCTCAGTGAGGAAAAATCCATAGTAGGGCGGTCACTCGGTCGGATGTCCAACCGTCCGGGTGGCAACCCTGTTACTGAACATGTTGAAAATTGTTTTAGTTTCAAATTAATCAAGATGCAACCCGATCGGACGGTGTGTCGAGCGGATGGTAACCCGGTCGGACAGCAGTCCGGTCGGATGACAACTCGTCCCAACGACTTGATCGTGCTGTTACTTGATTTTGCTTAAAGTGTTGTAACTTGAGCGAGACGTTGTGAAGACTGGTTTAAACAATGGGAACCCCATCTCGTCCCCAATGACCTGACCGAACAGGAATCACCCTAGTCCATCAGTGCACGGTCCATGGCGGTTGTTCGTGTCTAAACCCGAAATCACTATCTTTCAAATGAAACTTGGATCTAGCACCGATACATCGCTAAGAATGAGTAGACGATCAGCATTAGGTCCGGTTCCATTGGGTTTGAGAGTATTGAGTGTAAAAGAGTTGGAAAACCATCTTTCAATCCTTTCCATTGTGAATATGTTTAGATCTATGAAAGATCTTTGTTCGTTTATGTGGAAATCAGTTAGATCTAAGTTGTTCTTGGTGGATTGAGGCCAAAACATGCGGTTCTTCAAGAACACATGATGACGTCATCCTAGAACACCTTGAATCTTGATGATTCCACGGTTAAAAGTTAAGATTCGAAAGATAGAAAGGTGTAGGAGTGCATGTAGATTAAGGAAGTACAAGATTTAGGATGAAATCTTACCGGGATTACGAGAAATCGGAGAAAAAGCAAGGTTAGAGCACAGGTCGGACGTCACTTGCCAAAAGTGGAAAGAATGAAAGTGACAAGGGGTATTTATAGGATTCCCAAAATGGAAAGGGCTGGTCGGTCGGATGGCATCTCGCCCGGGTGGCAGCCCGGTCGGACAGCACCTCGATTGGATGGCAGCCCGGTCGTATGGCAATCCGGCCGGCTGGCACCTGGTTCGAGTGCTCAGCGCGACGAGTTTTGCCGTTTCGATTCGCGTGTAGCGCGTTGCGATGCGGTTTGAGCGAGCGATGCGATGGAGTTGCTTATCAAATTACTTTAAATCCCAACTACTATATCTAACATACAATCATCCTATTTTTCCTTCGTTTAGCGTTTGCGATTCAATTTGCGATTCAGTTCGATTGCGATTCGATTGATTACCACACATAACATAATTTAAACATGCACAAGTAACACATAAGGCACGCACACACGTATACTATAACCAAAATGCGTAATTCGAGTTGCGAGTGCGATTGCGATAGCGATAAAGCGATTAAACATGCGATAAATAGCGATTAATATGCGATTATTAATAGATACTCCACATAATACAACTAAAGCGAAAATAAAATAGACAAACTACAAGTCAAAGAAGTCAAAACAGGAATTGAGCAAGGAGAGACAGATCGCAATTAGCAATCTTTTCTTCCTTTGACTTAAATCTTGACTTTGACTTTGACTTTCGAAACACGGGGTGTTACAGCTATGATGGACAGTTGAATAAAGATACCATGTTTAAACCAAATTTTCCTCCACCCATGAAATTCCTGTTCCATACCTTTTAACATATCTTTCAAACAAAACCACTGCTTTTAATGAAATACCTCTGAAAATTCAGTACTTGGGGTAGGCAATTTTGATAAAAAAATGTTTTCAACTACTCCCAAACAGTGTTTACTGATATGGTTAATAATTTGAAAAACATTAAAAATGGTAAGAATGCTGCTTTTCTTATGTTTCCAAGATTTTTAAGCTATTACCTGCAAAAGAAGCTTCCACAAAAGCCTTTGAAAAAGGAACAACTTTTAAAATGAACAGTTTGTCATCAGAAACTTTTACTCGCCTAAAGGCCAAAGAGTCAAATGTTTCCAAAACAAAAGCAAAGAGGTCTGAGCAAATTTTAGATGAGTCCACATCTTCTCCTCAAACCTCTGTTGCTGAGCCCACTGCTCAAGGTGATCACAGCACCACAACCACTGCTGTGAAACCCCCACCATCAAAATCCAAAGAGACCAAATCCAAATCCAAAAAGCCCACCAAACCCACAAATAAGGGTCCTTTAGAAGATGAGATCCCAGAGGTTAACACTGTGACAACAAAAATGTCACTAGAAACCACTGCTGCTACTTCCTCACAATAGATGGAAAGATCTCAACCTGAAAACCTACCTCCTCATGATTCCTCACAAAAGGAACATGTTGTATTCACAGGGACCCCACAATATGATGTCATACCCTTATTTGAGAGTATGCTCAAAATCCCTTCTCCTGGGGTAATGTCTCTTTCAACACCACTCCCTTCATCTCCTATTCCACCTACCATCATACCACTATTTGAGGCTATTGACATTCAGACTCAAAACAGCCCCTCTCACCAACACGTTACTGAGAGTATAACTTCAACATTTGCTGTGTCTGAACCTGTTCAATTAGCTAACCCACAAACAGTTGAGGAGGTTACACCACTTGAATTTCCCGAAATTCTTGATGGTATTTCAAGTGGAGCATCTACTACAAATGTTGAATCCATTGATTTACATTTGGACAGTAGTTTTGTGACAACTGTACTCTGTAATCGATGTACGATGTAAAACAATGATGTTTATTAATAAAACAATGTGATATAGTGTTACTATATGTTTTTTGATGTTATTATGTGTGTATTTGTGTTTGGTGAATTTTCAATTAGATTCAACTCCAATTTCAAGCTTTAAATCGCTTTCTAGAAGGTTATACGGAAACTGGTGCGTAAACACAGTCAGTATAACGCGACAAACACTACGGAATAGTGATACAGGCTTAACATACCTTAAATAACCTCCACATAACTTAGAAATAAGTTTTGAATGGTTTCGTGTGTTGAAATCAACTTTGTTCGATCGCAGGGACTATTTGTGTCAAACTGCAAAACTATACTGATTTGTATAGTAACGAACACTTCAGAACTTGATCATAAGTTAAAAATACCATAAATATCCTTTACATAGCTTAGAAATAGGCTTTGAGGGGTTCGGTATGCTAAAACAAACTTTATTGGTCATTCAGGGACTAAAAGCGTCAAAAAGTGCACAAGTTTGCATTTTCGCGCATATCTTACGTTCTGAATATATCCGAACATCCAAAAATTTATGTAATCATTAAAATATTTTATTTTAGTGATTGGCATGATAAAATTCCATTCGTCGCGTAATTTGGATGGTTTTTGCGTTCGTTACGACTTCCGTCGTAATTAATCGAACAACGCAACCGTACGACCAAACGAACCAACATCTGAGATATTTTTGAGCATGTTTTGAGTTCTCTATACTTTAACTTCATTTTAGATCCTTGAAATGGGGTTAACGGGGCTTAAACGTGTCAAAAATAAGCCAAAATGCAAGATTCTGAAGTGCAGGGACTTGTTTTGACAATCTGTGAAACAACCTTACACGGGCCGCGTAAGGTTTCATGTATATCTACGCGGGCCGCGTGGCCTTGTCAGACAGAATGTTCAAAAACAGCAATCTGGGCTAAATTCAGGGGTTTTAATGTAATATTTGCAATACCTGGAGCTGGTTTTCGGCCCCCATTGTATTCTAATACCATTAACCCACATGTATGGCCAAGATTACTCCCTCAAACCACTTGGAATCATCCTATTGATCCTAACTTACTATAAATAGCAACCCCCACTTCACTTCATTCTCACACTTGAATCTGAAATCAGCTCTAAGTTGGGGTGTTTGCACTTCATACCTGAGCTATTTTTGATCAAACATCCTTCTTGGACCTTTTGTAAGTCCTCTTCTTGCTTGTTCTTATATTTCAAGCATGAAAGTCAAACAAAGTTTGACTTTCAGCTTTGACCAGTCAATGGTCAACACAAAGTTCCGTTGAACTTTGCAACGTGAGCGTAATCACGATGGTTATAGTCCCTTGTGACTATACCTACTGATTACCACGTTGACTAGGCGTAGTGACGAGTCGTAGTTTCGGCCAAAATGTGTATTTATGCGTATTTTGTAACCAAACTACTCTTGGGTATCAAAACCGTTTGTTTTGATATCAAAACGTGCTTTCTAACTTAACTAAATATGTTCTAGCATGTTTAGCTCATCACTTTTAGTTTAGTGCTTGTGTAGAGTCGTAAGTCAAGCGGACTAAACACCCGCTTAGACTTTCGAACTCGACCCGTTTGGTCGATCATTAGGATCCGACCAAACATGTTTAGTGACCATAGTTTCATAGGGAATAACCTTCCGAGGTTATACCTTATGGTAACTTAGGTTTAATTAGTTGTATGATAAATAGTCTATATGCCTTAGGTAAATGACCAAAATGCCCTTTTCATGCATAATTGGTAATTAAGCATATGTAACATAAAATTTTGTCACGTAACTGATTATGCAACATATTTAAACATGTTTAGGCATATAACACTTGTCATAGGACTAGTTAGACGTCTCGAATGCACTTTTGCACGCACGACGCGTTAAAGTAGCGTAAGCTATCTTAATGGGTCGCAACGGGTCGAAAGCCCTTAGGTTAGGTTCCGATTTAGGATGTAGGCTTTGTTAAACCATATCACATGAGTTCCAACACTCATTTGGTTTACAAGACCTCATCCTATCCGATCTTCTGATTTAGGTGTCTATTGTTGACTAGTGATTCGATTACTAGGTGCTGTTTGATTTCTTTGGTTTGCTCGAGTTTGTTGAAGTTCTATTGATTGAGGATACTTTGCACTCCATGTGAGTACATAGTTCCCCTATTTTACTGTTTTCAATTGTTTTGGGGTGATTCATATGTGCTAAATGTTTTCAAGGTTTTAACGATAGTTTTCAAAACGATTTTCGATATTATAACGATGATTTCAAAAACGATTAAGATGGTTTATACTAAACTAATAACGATTTCAATAAAGTGAATAAACTAGTTGGTTGTAACTACATAACGAATGGCATTCATTAGCATTGATCAAGCCGACCAGTATTAGGTTATGGTACCATAGGATCTGATAAATCCCATTATCGTACTGCACCCATGGTTATGTGTGGGTTAGGTGGGTAATGACTGAATCTGAATGTTAATTTACCCTTTGGTGGTTTATTAATGCGAGAAGCGAGGTAGTCGAGTCCCGAAGGTTTGAATGTTATCAGTAAGGCGGCCACAAATAGTTTTCACACTTAAAACGAGGATGATTTAAACGATTTAAACGAATTAACGATTTGGGAACGATTCATACAAGATTAAACGAGTTGGATAAACAATTGGTTTTTGGTTAAGTTTTAGATAACGGGACGGGGGTAATATGCTGAAAACATGGTAGATACGCCACTGGTACTTCTTATATATAAGTGTTTTCATCGTATTACATACCGTGGCGTTATTTAGTTCACTTGGGTAAACGATTTTGGAACGATGTCACACAAACGAGGTTTTCGAAATGATATAAACCATACGAGTTTTATTAACGAGATTTATTAACGAGTTTTATTAACGATTTAATACGAGATATTTTATAATTTGCTTTACTAAAACAACTGTTTTTGGGTTAAGAATCATGGCTACGAGGTTTTATAAACTATAACCCGCTTGATTTGAGTTGGTTAATTAAGTTGCAATATTATATTCTTTTCAAAACAAGGTTTTTAATAAAGTATTGCAACATTTAAACTAGCCATGAATCCGAAACTCCTATAAAACCTATGTACTCATCAGCATTTCTTTGCTGACTTTGTTTTTACATATGTTTCAGGTGTTGATGCTTGATGATGATTACTAGGATGCATGAGTCACATAGGATCTGGACGAGGCCTTAGTGACATAATAACAATGTTAGTCGATATGTAACTTGTTTGTTTTGTGTTAAGACAATGTTAATGTTTAATATTATCAATAAAACGAAACACTTTTTGTATCCATGGTTATGAAACGATAATTCTGCCACGACACTCCCCGACGTTTCCGCCGCGATTTTGTTGCTTTAACGCGGTCGGGGTGTGACAGAAGAGTTGGTATCAGAGCCAATGGTTATAGGGAATTAGGCTATTAGTAATGCTTTGACCTAGACTATAACTTTTAGGACCCTAACGCGAAGAAATTTGCGTTTAGATTTTTTAAAACAAAACTGTCACCTACCCTTAGGTGATAACCACAACGAGAACACAATTTTCGAATCCGCTTTGAAAACTAATCATCTGTTCTAGGATGATTGATTACTAGGTTTTGAACCCTTTGTTATAAGGTTTTGAACCCTTTAAGTTTTCAAAATCTCGTCAAAGTTTGGGTCTAAATAATGTGAACACGTGCAAACTAGAAGAGTGAATGCCTGTACCCTGAGTTTTCTGTCTAAGGCTAGAGTGTTCGTACAAATCCACATAATCGGACCAGTCACTCTTACCTGGGAACTCTTGGGGTGAGTGTTCACTTATAGGCGAGCATGTCTTCGGCGATACATTATATTGACCCATTTACTTTGATTAGTCACTGCGTGTCTTTTGTTTGTTCGAGGTATCGAATAAATGATCGCATTCCTTGTGTTTTATCGATACCTCTTTTGCTTTTCCTAATTATCAACCTCACTCGTTTCTCATATCTCCTTGTTAGACCATGCCTCCCCGACATGAAGCACAATCTTTTACTATTGAAGAAATCGTAGCCCTGGTCTCTCAGCAAGTGGCTGCTGTGCTTCTCGGTGTTGTGACCCAAGTCCACGAGTTATATAACAACAACAATAATAACAACAATAATGCACAATGTAATTTCAAGAATTTCAATTCTGCTAAGTCGCTTAAGTTTTCTGGGTCGCAAGGAGCAACTGCGCTCCTGCAGTGGTTTGAGAGTATCGAGAGCACATTCAGACATGTGCAGTGTCCGAATGCGCGTAAGGTTGAACTTGCATCAAGCGTGTTTGAGAAGCGAGCGCTTACCTGGTGGAATGGTATTATGCATGATAGGGGTGCCGAAGTGGCGTTGGCACAAACATGGGAAGAGCTTCGGGCTCTCATGATGAAGGAGTTTTGTCCCCGTGATCAAATTCGAGCTTTGGAACGAGAGTTTGACGATTTAAAGCAAGATGGGGCTGAGCGCCGTGCGTACACGGATCGTTTTGAGGAACTCAGTCTATTGTGTCCCACCATGGTTACCCCACCAGAGAAAGCAATCGAGAGATATATCGATGGTCTACCCGATTCTATGCTGGATATTGTGACCGGTGTTAATCCTACTACCCTTCGTCAAGCGATCGAGTTGTTTGCTACCCTGACTGAGACTCAAGTCAGGAAGGGTAAACTCACCCGCAAGGGTGATAAAAAGAAGGCGGCTGATTCTGGGAAGGACAAGAAAAAGGGTAAGGGTAAAGAAGGTGAGTCATTGAAGAAATCGAGGAAGCGAAAGGGTGCCCAGAATTTTGCTGTTACGACACAGACTGATCAGAACCCACCAGCTCAACCTCCTGCGAAGAAGGCATATGCTGGTACCGCACCTAATTGTGCTCGTTGCAACGGTCATCATGTTGCACAGCAAGCTTGTAAGCAATGCACAACGTGTGGTAAACTTGGGCATCTGGCCAACGTCTGTCGTTTGGGTTAGAATCAAGCTGCACAGGTTCAAGCTCCAGTACAAGGGAATGCTTCTAGATTCCCACCGGGTTCATGTTTCAATTGTGGAGAGTTTGGTCACTTCCGAAACAAGAGTCTGAGGCTGGTGAATGCAAACGCGAATGCTAATGCGGACCCGAATTCGAACGTCAACGCCAATGTGAATCCTGCTCTAGGGCGAGCATACAATTTGAATGCAAACAAAGCGAGGGCTGACAACAAGGTTGTCAATGGTACGTTTCTTGTTAACAATCGACCTGCATCTATTCTTTTCGATTCTGGTGCCGATAGAAGTTTTGTTTCTTTATCTTTTGAACCTTTACTTGCGATACCTAGAACTAAACTAAGGAAACCCTTATCTGTCGAAGTTGCTACTGGTAAACCTCTTGTTCTCGATTCTGTTATTCGTGGTTGTCAGTTGAACCTTGATAACCATCTTTTTCCTATTGACCTCACGCCAATGCAACTTGGGAGTTTTGATGTTATCGTAGGGATGGATTGGTTAACCAAACACCACGCTGAGGTGGTTTGTTTCGATAAGATTGTTTGTATTCCTTTGACTTCTGGCGATGTTCTGGAAGTTCGTGGTGAGAAACCATCTGGTGGATTGAAGCTTATGTCGTGTACAAAGGCCCAAAGTTATTTGCGAAAAGGATATGTTGTTTTTCTGGCACATGTCACTGAGGAGAAAGTCAAGAGCAAGAGTATTCAGGATATTCCGATTGTTCGGGATTATCCAGAGGTGTTTCCTGATGAATTGCCTGGTTTGCCTCCAGTTCGTCAAGTCAAGTTTCATATTGACCTTGTACCCAATGCCAACCCGATCGCGAAAGCACCTTATCGTCTTGCACCGTCAGAGATGCAAGAGTTATCGAAACAACTTCAAGAGTTATCTGATAAAGGATTTATCCATCCGAGTTATTCACCTTGGGGAGCTCCTGTCCTCTTCGTGAAAAAGAAAGATGGGTCTTTTCGAATGTGTATCGATTATCGTGAGCTTATTAAGCTTACCATCAAGAATCGATATCCCCTACCTCTAATTGATGATCTCTTTGACCAGCTGCAAGGTGCTTCATGTTTTTCTAAGATCGATCTGCGTTCTGGGTATCATCAACTTCGTGTTCTCGAAGAAGATATTCCCAAAACTGCTTTCCGCACGAGATATGGGCATTACGAGTTTACCGTCATGCCTTTTGGTTTGATGAATGCCCCAGCTATCTTTATGGACTTAATGAATAGGGTTTGTAAACCTTATTTAGACAAGTTCATTATTGTGTTCATCGATGATATTCTCATTTATTCGAAGACTCGAGCCGATCACGAGCAACACCTTCGCTTAACGTTGGAACTCCTTAAGAAGGAACAACTTTTCGCTAAATTCTCCAAGTGTGAATTCTGGCTTAAAGAAGTTCAGTTTCTGGGTCATATAGTCAACGAGCAGGGTATTCATGTGGGTCCATCCAAGATTGTTGCTATTAAGGATTGGAGTACGCTGACGACACCTACAGAGATTCGATCTTTTCTTGGTCTTGCTGGTTATTATCGTCGATTCATTTCTAATTTCTCGAAGATTGCGGTTCCACTCACTGCTTTGACTCAGAAGAATAAGCCTTTTGAGTGGGGACCCAAGCAAGAAGAAGCATTCCAAACGCTGAAGCAGAAGTTATGTAATGCTCCTGTTCTATCTCTGCCCGAGGGAAGCGAGGATTTCGTTGTCTATTGCGATGTGTCCAACTTAGGCCTTGGTTGCGTTCTCATGCAACGAGGTAAAGTTATTGCATATGCGTCAAGACAATTGAAAGTTCACGAGAAGAACTACACGACTCATGATCTTGAGTTGGGAGCAGTAGTTTTTGCCTTAAAAATCTGGAGACACTATCTTTATGGCACGAAGTGTGTGGTTTTCACAGACCACAAAAGTCTCCAGCATATTCTTAATCAGAAGGAGTTGAACATGAGACAACGACGTTGGGTTGAACTCTTGAGCGATTACGATTGCGAGATTCGTTACCATCCTGGTAAGGCGAATGTCATAGCCGATGCGCTTAGTCGAAAAGAGCGAGTCAAGCTTCATTCTGTTCGAACTCTATCTGATCTTCAAACTCTTGTTCTTCAAGCTCAGCAATTTTGTGTTTCACAAAATTTGATAGGTAAGGAATTACCACGTCAACTTGAGCTTAAACTCGAAGCAAAGGACGATGGTTTGCTCTATTTCAAAGATCGTTTGTGGATTCCGAAACAAGACGATCTTCGCACCCTAGTGATGGACGAATCTCACAAGTCTCGATATTCTATCCATCCTGGTGCTGATAAAATGTACAAGGATCTTCGTACTCAGTACTGGTGGCCTGGTATGAAGAAGGATGTTGCCTTGTATGTATCAAAATGCCTAACTTGTCTCAAAGTCAAGGCTGAACATCAACGACCTTCTGGTTTGCTTGTACAACCAGAGATACCGGTTTGGAAGTGGGAGAACATTGCGATGGATCTCATCACTAAGTTACCGCGTACGTCTAAAGGTCATGATGCTATTTGGGTTGTTATCGATCGATTAACGAAGTCAGCTCATTTTATTCCGATTCGCGAGGATCTATCTGCTGATAAACTTGCAAAGATTTATATTGATGAGATTGTATCTCGACATGGTGTTCCTTTGGACATCATATCCGATCGTGATGCTCGATTTTCATCTCATTTTTAGAAGACCATGCAATCTGCTATGGGAAACCAACTAAATCTAAGCACTGCTTATCATCCTCAAACAGATGGACAATCTGAAAGGACGATTCAAACTTTGGAGGATATGCTTAGAGCATGCGTGATAGACTTTGGTGGTAATTGGGATTCTCATCTGCCATTGATCGAGTTCTCTTACAACAATAGTTATCATGCTAGCATTAAAATGGCACCATTCGAAGCTCTCTACGGTCGAAAATATCATTCACCTGTCTGTTGGAATGAGACCGGTGAAGCTCAGCTTACTGGACCTGAACTCGTTCTGGAAACAACAGACAAAATCAAGAAAATTCGCGATAATCTTGTGACAGCTAGATGCCGTCAAAAGAGTTATGCGGATTTACGACGCAAACCCTTAGAATTTCAAGTCGGAGATCGTGTCCTACTCAAGGTGTCACCTTGGAAGGGAGTGGTGAGATTTGGAAAGAAAGGAAAACTTGCACCTCGATATGTGGGACCATTTAAGATTGTGGAAAGGGTTGGAAATGTTGCATATCGACTAGAGCTACCTCCAGAGCTTGGAAATATTCACCCGACTTTTCACGTGTCCAATTTGCGAAAGTGTTTAGCTGACGCTGATCTTCACATTCCTCTCGATGAGATCCAAATCGATGAAACGATGCACTTTGTCGAGAAACCAGTGGAGATCGTGGACCGTACTTTCAAACAGTTGAAGAACAAACAAATTCATTTGGTCAAGATTCGCTGGGAATCCAAACGTGGCCCAGAGTTTACTTGGGAACGTGAGGACCAAATGAAGGAGAAATATCTGCAATTGTTCTCACAAGTTTCCTCTAGTTAAAATTTCGGGACGAAATTTCCTGAAGTAGGGGAGACTGTGACAACTGTACTTTGTAATTGATGTACGATGTAAAACAATGATGTTTATTAATAAAACAATGTGATTTAGTGTTACTATATGTTTTTTTATGTTATTATGTGTGTATTTGTGTTTGGTGAATTTTCAATTAGATTCAACTCCAATTTCAAGCCTTAAATCGCTTTCTGGAAGGTTATACGCAAACTGGTGCGTAAACACAGTCAGTATAACGCAAAAAACACTCTGGAATAGTGACATAGGCTTAACATACCTTAAATAACCTCCACATAACTTAGAAATAAGTTTTGAATGGTTTGGTGTGTTGAAATCAACTTTGTTCGATCGCAGGGACTATTTGTGTCAAACTGCAAAACTATACTGATTTGTATAGTAATGAACACTCCGAAACTTGATCATAAGTTAAACATGCCCTTAATATCCTTTACATAGCTTAGAAATAGTCTTTGAGGGGTTCGGTATGCTAAAACAAACTTTATTGGTCATTTAGGGACTAAAAGCGTCAAAAAGTGCACAAGTTTGCATTTTCCCGCATATCTTACGTTCTGAATAAATCCGGAGATCCAAAAAATTATGTAATCATTAAAATATTTTATTTTAGTGATTGGCATGATAAAATTCCATTCGTCGCGTAATTTGGATCGTTTTTGCGTTTGTTACGACTTTCGTCGTAATTAACCGAACAACGCAACCGTACGACCAAACGAACCGACATCCGAGATATTTTTGAGCATGTTTTGAGTTCCCTATACTTTAACTTCATTTTAGAGCCTTGAAATGGGGTTAACGGGGCTTAAACGTGTCAAAAATAAGCCGAAATGCAAGATTCTGAAGTGCAGGGACCTGTTTTGACAATCTGTGAAACATCCTTACACGGGCCGCGTAAGGTTTCATGTATATCTACGCGGGCCGCATGGCCTTTTCAGATAGAATGTTCATAAACAGCAATCTGGGCTAAATTCAGGGGTTTTAATGTAATATTTGCAATACCTGGAGCTGGTTTTCGGCCCCCATTGTATTCTAATACCATTAACCCACATGTATGGCCAAGATTACTCCCTCAAACCACTTGGAATCATCCTATTGATCCTAACTTACTATAAATAGCAACCCCCACTTCACTTCATTCTCACACTTGAATCTGAAATCAGCTCTAAGTTGGGGTGTTTGCACTTCATACCTGAGCTATTTTAGATCAAACATCCATCTTGGACCTTTTGTAAGTCCTCTTCTTGCTTGTTCTTATATTTCAAGCATGAAAGTCAAACAAAGTTTGACTTTTAGCTTTGACCAGTCAATGGTCAACACAAATTTCTGTTGAACTTTGCAACGTGAGCGTAATCACGATGGTTATAGTCCCTTGTGACTATACCTGCTGATTACCACGTTGACTAGGCGTAGTGACGAGTCGTAGTTTCGGCCAAAATGCGTATTTATGCGTATTTTGTAACCAAACTACTCTTGGGTATCAAAACCGTTTGTTTTGATATCAAAACCTGCTTTCTAACTTAACTAAACGTGTTCTAGCATGTTTAGCTCATCACTTTTAGTTTAGTGCTTGTGTAGAGTCGTAAGTCAAGCGGACTAAACACCCGCTTAGACTTTCGAACTCGACCCGTTTGGTCGATCATTAGGATCCGACCAAACATGTTTAGTGACCATAGTTGCATAGGGAATAACCTTCCGAGGTTATACCTTATGGTCACTTAGGTTTAATTAGTTGGATGATAAGTAGTCTATATGCCTTAGGTAAATGACCAAAATGCCCTTTTCATGCATAATTGGTAATTAAGCATATGTAACATAAACTTTTGTCACGTAACTGATTATGCAACATATTTAAACAGGTTTAGGCATATAACACTTGTCATAGGACTAGTTAGACGTCTCGAATGCGCTTTTGCGCGCACGACGCGTTAAAGTAGCGTAAGCTATCTTAATGGCTCGCAACGGGTCGAAAGCACTTAGGTTAGGTTCTGATTTAGGATGTAGGCTTTGTTAAACCATATCACATGAGTTCCAACAATCATTTGGTTTACAAGACCTCATCCTATCCGATTTTCCGATTTAGGTGTCTATTGTTGACTAGTGATTCGATTACTAGGTGCTGTTTGATTTCTCTGGTTTGCTCGAGTTTGTTGAAGTTCTATTGATTGAGGATACTTTGCACTCCATGTGAGTACATAGTTCCCCTATTTTACTGTTTTCAATTGTTTTGGGGTGATTCATATGTGCTAAATGTTTTCAAGGTTTTAACAATAGTTTTCAAAACGATTTTTGATATTATAACGATGATTTCAAAAATGATTAAGATGGTTTATACTAAACTAATAACGATGTCAATAAAGTGAATAAACTAGTTGGTTGTAACTACATAATGAATGGCATTCATTAGCATTTATCAAGCCGACCAGTATTAGGTTATGGTACCATAGGATCTGACAAATCCCATTATTATACTGCACCCATGGTTATGTGTGGGTTAGGTGGGTAATGACTGAATCTGAATGTTAATTTACCCTTTGGTGGTTTATTAATGCGAGAAGCGAGGTAGTCGAGTCACGAAGGTTTGAATGTTTTTAGCGAGGCGACCACAAATAGTTTTTACACTCAAAACGAGGATGATTTAAACGATTTAAACGAATTAACGATTTGGGAACGATTCATACAAGATTAAACGAGTTGGATAAACGATTTGTTTTTGGTTAAGTGTTAGATAACGGGACGGGGGTAATATGCTGAAAACATGGTAGATACGCCGCTGGTACTTCTTATATATAATTGTTTTCATCGTATTACATACCGTGGAGTTATTTAGTTCACTTGGGTAAACGATTTTGGAACGATGTCACCCAAACGAGGTTTTCGAAATGATATAAACCATACGAGTTTTATTAACGAGATTTATTAACGAGTTTTATTAACGATTTAATACGAGATGTTTTATAATTTGCTTTACTAAAACAAATGTTTTTGGGTTAAGAATCATGGCTACGAGGTTTTATAAACTATAACCCGCTTGATTTGAGTTGGTTAATTAAGTTGCAATATTATATTCTTTTCAAAACAAGGTTTTTAATAAAGTATTGCAACATTTAAACTAGCCATGAATCCGACACTCCTATAAAACCTATGTACTCGCCAGCATTTCTTTGCTGACTTTGTTTTTACATATGTTTCAGGTGTTGATGCTTGATGATGATTACTAGGATGCATGAGTCACATAGGATCTGGACGAGGCCTTAGTGACATAATAACAATATTAGTCGATATGTAACTTGTTTGTTTTGTGTTAAGACAATGTTAAAGTTTAATATTATCAATAAAACGAAACACTTTTTGTATCCATGGTTATGAAACGATAATTCTGCCACGACACTCCCCGACGTTTCCGCCGCGGTTTTGTTGTTTTAACGCGGTCGGGGTGTGACAAGTTTCATCTTTAAGACTCCCCTGAAGGCAACCACTGCTGTGCCTACCAAGGTAACCACTAATGCAGAGGGAAGTCCCCGGTACCAAGACAAAGGGGCATCTGCCACTGGTGATTTGGAGTCTACTCCTATCTCCAAGGCAGATACAACCACCTCTGGTGGGAATTCATGTGATCCTATTTAGTTGATGAATTAAAATACAAGGATTTGACGAAGAGAATGTCATCTATTAAAACCACTATTGGGGAAATGAAAGATCTGATGAAATACCTGGTTGATGCTTCTAGAAGTCAGCCTACTCACCAGCAAATTACCCAAGAGTTGTGGAATTCTGTGCAACCAATCTTAGCAGCTCAAAGGGAATTAGCTGAAATTAACCACAACTCGCACATGGAACTGATCAGAGTTATGGTGGATGCAAGATACAAGGATACCCAGGCAGATATCAGGGGTTCAAAGAATCCCTTGCAAAACTAACTGGCACTTCCCCTGTACCTATCTTTGAAAAAGATGATCAAGATGATGCCAAAAAGGGGGAGAAAGATTCCTTGAGAAAACTTGATGTTGACCCCAAAGCAAAACCAAAAGGTCAACCAAAACAAAAGCTAGAGTCTGCCAAAGACAATTCTGCAAAATCTTTTGGAAAATCTGACGCTGGAAAGAAAAAGGGTGATGAGACCCTTAATAAACAGACAGATGAAGAAATTTTAGAAAAGCATAAGAGAAAAGATATAGCAGAAAGCAAGGCAGATGTTTGGAAGCAGGAACATGAGAAAAAGATGAAAAGAGAAAACCAAATACAAAACATTGGCACTTCTAATAGAAGAAAATCATTCAGAAACAACAGACCTCCAATTGCCACATTCCCCAAAACCACTACTGCTTCTAAAAAGCCAACCACTGCTGCAACCAAACCCAAACCTTCACCTCAAAAACCATCACCACAAAAGCCACCTCAAAAGAAGCAGAAAATAGCTTCATCACCACCACCATCCTCCATAAAATCAACAGATGTTGATGCCTCAAAAGCATCAACAGATGTTAAGGCAACAACTGTTGAGACACTAGTGGTTTCAGCAGTTGTTAGCCAATCCACTGCTCCCATTCATTTTGATCCTCCACCATCAACACAACCACCAACACCTCAAAGATTCCCCTCACAACCAACCTTTTCATCTAAACTACCTTCTCCATCAAAAACTCCTCCTCCTCCTCCAAAGTTTGCCTATGCTAGAAAAAGGAAATTTGTGGTACTTGATGAAGAAAAAGAAATTCCATCTCCAATTCTTTTATCATCTGCTCCAGCTACATTAATTCCATCCTCATCTCCACAAACAAACCCACTCAATCATCCACCCATTGGTTACATGCCATGCAACATCCCATTGGCAATTCAATATCATCTGGATCTGCTTGCAGTCCAAGATGAAATGATTCAATTTTACAAAGAAGAGGATCCATCTAAAAGAGCCTTCCCATCTTTACATAGCTTTAGAATACCTCAGAACATAGATGAATATCTGAAGTTGAAAGCCAAACAGGCAGAGCTTATATCAAAAGAAGAGAGTAAAGGGTTAGGTGTCACACCCCAACCGATGGCGGAAACATCGGAGCGCGGCACTGAGCGAAACAGATTGTTAAGAGAAATTCCATAACAACTACTTTACCGAATAGTTAATATTATGTCCCATACCATAACCTATTAAGCAAGTAAATTATTACAGACATAGATACCTCAAAACAAAGCATGTTCTGACAACTCAGATTCAAATAAAAATAAATTGTCTTTATTGGTTTCTAGACTCTCCTAAGCTCGGTTCCATCAAGTAGCAGGCAAGCATCCTAAACACCTGTCACATACGTTAAAATAGAGGTCAATACACATAGTGTAAAGGTGAGCATACAAGTTTAATATTATAATAGAGTTCGAAATCGTTTACGCATAACCAGCATGTACAACCTATAATGTGAAGCATGCAAATTATCGACAAAGATCCTATGAATACCAATGACTGCGTGTTGACTGCGAGTAGCGAGTAGCGAGTGCGCATCACATGTTCACCATTGTGAACACGTGAAGTATTGTCCTTAACAACCCTTGAATGAACAGGTGCTGAGTCCAAACTATAGTACTATCATTGCTAAGGCAGGTAGACAGCAATCAATGTGTAAAGATAACAAATAGGCATTCATCGAGTCACGTATAACATGCAATAGCGGTTAGCGTATAAATAGTATTTGCGTTGTATGTTCGATGTGATTTAGAATAAGTAACGTATGTAACACCCAAAAGTGCATAAAGCAAAAAGGGATCGAGTATACTCACAGCGATGGGATGGATTGAAGGGAGCGCTAGAGTGAGATTAGCCTGATCAAAATGATAGCATAAGCGATAAGCGGCGCGTAAAACGATGCAAAGGGTACAAGTGACGAGTGGTCATCCGGCCAAATGGCAATCCGCACGGATGGCCATTCGATCGGATGTCAATCCATTCGGATGGTCATCCGTTCGGATGGCCATTCGGTCGGATTGACACTTGTTTGGGATGGATGTGTTTGTGTATGTTGGTTTGCCTTTTGAAGTTTTTGTTGTTGCATTTTGAAAACAGAGAAGTATCTTTACCTTTGAGTGCATTGAGTGTAAACGAGTTGAAAGAAAGTTGGAAAACCATCTTTCAATCCTTTTTACCTTGGTTATGTTCAGATCTATGCAAGATCTTTGTTTATTCATGTGGAAATCCTTTGGATCTGAGTTATTCTTGGTGGAATGAAGCCAACTCTTGAAGTTCATAAGAACTCCATGGTGACATCACCCTAGAACACCTCAAATCCATTGATTTCATGGTTAAAGTTAAGATTCAAAGGTGAAAAAGATGAACAAGTGCGTGTAGATCATAGAAGTACAAGATTTAGGTTGGAAACTTACAAGAATCGCGAGAAATCGAGAGAAATGAGTGCTTGAGCGAGCTGGTTGAGTAGAGGAGCTGTCACATCACAAATGATGTGACAGTGGGGTATTTATAGGGTTTCCAAAAGAGGAAAGGCACAAGGGTCGAGTAGGTCATCGATCGGATGGCAGTTCGATTGGGTGGCAATCCGATCGGATGGCCGCTCGATCGGTTGGCCATTCGATCCAAGTGTTCGCCGTGTTGAGTTTCGTCGTTTCGATTAGCGTGTTGTGCGTTGCGATGTGTTTCGAGTGATCGATGCGATAGTATTACCCAATAGTTACACAATTAACCTAACTACTATATCTAACATACAATCACTATAAATAACTTACGTTTAGCGTTTGCGTTTAGGTTTGCGATGCGATAGAATTGCGATTGCGATTTCGATTAATCACCATACATAATATAAACATGCACAAGTAACACATAATAAGCACACACACGTAAAACAATATCCAGAACGCATAATTCGGGTTGCGAATGCGATTAACGATAAGTCGATTAGCGATTAATTATGCGATTAAACCTCGATTATTAACAAGTACTCCACACAATACAACTAAAGCGATTAAAGTAAAGGTTCGATTACAAGTCAAAGAAGTCAAATTAGTAATTAAGCAAGGAGTGACAGATCGCAATTAGTGATCTTTTCTTCCTTTGACTTTGACCTTGACTTTGACTTCAGTAACACGGGTTGTTACATTAGGAGACAAGAGATACCAAGGTCTGATGCCACATGGGCTTAGCAAAGTCAGGAAACTTGAAGACTTTGCTAGAGACCTAAGTAAATCCATGTTAGAGTTGTCACCAGATCCTGGTCTTCAAAGGGAAATAAAGGTTGATTATTTGGATCTCATCATGAAAACCAAGCCCTACAAAGCAAACAAGTCTCAATTCAAAGATTTGTCTCTTGATGCTCTCAAAGAAGAAATTAACATAATTGAAATGATGAACAAAGATCCTCAAATGAAGAAATCTGCACCCAACTGGAATAAATTCAAGAAGGTTGATGTAGATGATGCATTGAGGTACAAGAGAAAGAAAGCAGAGCTTGTCACTGCTGGGTATGGGTCTGCAAGATCAATTGCAAGATGGTCAAAGCAGAATGTTGATGAAACTTACAGAAAATTGGAAGAGCTGAGAAAGAAAGACCCAAATGTTCCTCAGAAGCCAGTATATACTAAAACCACTGCTGATAGGCCTTAACAGGCCCATGCCCCTAAAAAGTTGTTCTCATCATCTGCTTTACCCATCAGTGACTTGAATCAACTAAAAAGACAAAAGCAGATGGAGGAGGAAGAATGAACAGAGGTATGCTGAACACAGAAAGGAGGCCATCAAAATGAACTTCAATTTGGAGTTGATGATGGTTCTCACCAACTTACTGCTCAAATTGTTGAAACAATCAAGTAGTTGGCAAACAGACCTCAATCACTAAACTCATCTCAAATAAATCTTATCCCTAGAAAGCTATCAGACCAAAAATACTAAAGTGGAATTCTGACAAAGATACCCATGTATTGACTCTACTCAGGGGGGGGGGATATTCCACAGTCCTCCCAACCGCTGGAGTGATCACACTCCACAAGCTAGCTTAGCCTCATAGCTGCCTGGGGCTGAATACCCAACCGAGAGCGAAGAGCTTAGCCATGGGATGTGGACACCAAGATTCGAACCCAGGACCTCTAGGGAGAGGGTGGGAGAGGCTGGCCAACTAGGCTACCCCAGAAGGTTTTATTGACTCTACTCAGGTCTGATGGTAATGTTGAAAAGCTATTAATGAAGGTTGCATATGGTCTGAATGCAGGAGACCTTCAAGATCTATTGAACCTTCAACTAATTAGGGATGAAGAAGACACAAGTTGCTTGGATTTGGAGCTCCAATTCAAAGAGCAAATCAGGGAACTATTGATGAGTGAGATTCCAGGATCCGGCAAGTTTGACGGAGCTTTTGTCCGAAAACGACGTGTTCGGTGATAATAAACGATAAGAAATGAGTATAAGATAGAATAGAACACCGAGCAGTCACTTATAATCTGGTCTCTATTGATTATTCAACGTTACAACACCACGAGACCAGTTGGACAGCATGTCCCCTCTAGGATCCAAAAGCTTGTCCAACACAAGACCCAAGCCCTCTATATATAGGGGTCATGGCTTCGTACGAAGGCCCCTGTGGCTTCGTACGAAGCTACTTGGTCTTGGACATCCAGTTACGAAACTACAAGCAGTCCCTTCGTACGAAGTGACACCCTTCATACGAAGGCACTGTTACAAAACAGAACCTTGGTTTGTACTGGTTTTCACTCTAATCTATACAATATTCAACACATGCTCTATCTAACTATTCGCACAGTGGCAGGCGTACGAAATATGCACCAACAGATTCCCCCACGGCTGTCACTATCGAATCCTCTCTATCACTTTGAGAATCATGAGCCGTGTTTGAATATTTTGCAACTTCAATCAAGTATCTGACATTTAATCAACAGATTCCCCCTTGATTGATGATCCGGGTTTGCATCTTTAACACTGTATTCCCCTTGAAATGAATCTTCATTTCATTGTTTGCACGGTTCCTGACTCCTCCTCTGAATAACTGAACTACAATCTTCACGAACAATCACCAACTTGAAACTAAACAATGCAGTAATCTCTGTTTCAGCTTTAGCCACCTCCGCGTTCAGTTTTTGATATATCATTTCAGCAACACGATCTCGCATTCTGCTTTCTTGATCTAAGTATGTACAAAAACTCAACCGGTAATTGATAGAAACTTCTAATACCCCACTGGTTAACGTCAAATCTGTGATTCCCCCTGAAGATCTGATATCCCGTGTAACCGGTATTCTCCACAATCAACAACTCTTCATCGGAAAACAAATCATCTGGTAATGTAATCTAATCTCTGAAGCATTCGCCCATAATCAGATTCATCTCCTCAGATAATCTAGATCTCAGAAGCTATCATCCACGATCACTCATAGATCTCTGAAGCCTTCGTCCATGATCAGATATCATTTCCTCGGATCATCTAGATCTCGGAAGATTTCACCCACTATCAGATTCATATTCCCGGACAATCCAATGAATCATCTGATAACACATTCAGATCTCAGAAACATTCATTCACGATCAGAATCACATTCTTCCTCTTCAGTCACGATAACAAATGTATAGTCTTCTCCGCTAGTTCCGGCAGCAACTTAACCAACAAACATCATCATTTCCCGGCGGTTAGTCCAAAAAACAATTCATCTGCTTGAATATTAACCAATCTGATGTTTTAGACTATCACACATCTGTGATATCTTAAAAGTATCCACAATACAGTTGCACCTCCTGATGCTAATCCTGCTGACCGGCTTGACGAAGACCCGGGACTCAAACCCTAAGACGTCAATCTGACCCTGATCTGTAGAGTCTGAACTTTCTATGATCACGAAATCACAAATCCAGATCCTATGCATCACCAGAGAATCCTGAAGTCGGAACCACCCGAATACTGTCGCAGTGTCATCAATTTCAAAAATGCTGGAATTTCATCTGAAATTTTTATTCCCCCTCATTTTTGCAAATTATGACATCTTATCACTGAATTCCCCCTCAAATTAGGCAATCTAGTTCTCTTTAATCTCTGAAAAACTCGACTATGCCAAAAATGTGACAATTTTGCCCCAAAACGTCAGTTTTTCATCATTGAGGATTTTACGTTACGACCCATTAATAGTCAGATAACCTAAATGATAAAGATTCTACACCAGTATCATAACTACTCCACTATTTTCCACAATCTGTGATCGCATCATCAAATCTGTTCGCTAAAGTCCCGGACGGTGTCTTGGTCGTCAAAAACTCGAAAAAATTTTCAATCACCAAATTTTTTCTAGAGACTCACCTCGTCACTGCGATAAAAAATTCCTTTTTAAGGCATTTGTTCTGGATCAAATTGACATTAAGCACCATGGTCCCTTCGTACGAACCCACTACCTTCGTACGAAGCCAGGGGTGTCTTCATACCAGCATGTCTGACAGTTAATATCGTGCCTTCGTACCAAGCCATGCCTTCGTATGAAGCCATGCCTTTGTACGAAGCTATGCATTGGTACGACGCTACGCTGAAACCTCAAGAACACTTTTCGAACACAAATTTCGATCCAGAATCTTTATTTTTGCGAATTTCATGATGAAACTTCACAGGATTGTGCGTGAATCATTCCGAATAGGATGACGTCTTCAATTTTGAATTTTGTCCGTGAATTGATCCTCAATTTGATGTTTTATTCATTTTTTATGTCAAAACTCCCTACACATCCAAAATTCATGAGCGTAGGTGATTCAGTCAATTGTTGGATCGATTGAATTGGTATCGTAGCTCTGATACCAATTGAGATTCCAGGATCCCGCGAGCTTGATGGAGCTTTTGTCTGAAAACAACGTGTTTAGTGATAATAAACGATAAGAAACAAGTAGAAGATAGAATAGAACACTGAGCAGTCACTTATAATCTGGTCTCTATTGATTATTCAATGTTTACAGCACCGCGAGACCAGTTGGACAGCATGTCCCCTCTAGGATCCAAAAGCTTGTCCAACACAAGACCCAAGCCCTCTATATATAGAGGTTATGGCTTCGTATGAAGGTCCATGTGGCTTCGTACAAAGCTACTTGGTGTTGGACATCCAGTTACGAACCTACCAGCAGTCCCTTTGTATGAAGAGACTCCCTTCGTACGAAGGCGCTGTTACAACACAGAACCTTGGTTCGTAATGGTTTTCACTCTAATCTATACAATATTCAACACACGCTCTATCTAACTATTCATACAGTGGCAGACGTATGAAATATGTACCAACAATGAAGAAATACAGATCATAGAATAATGAAGTGTTTTGGTATCATCTGTTTTAGGGGAGATTGTTGGCTCATGTGATCCTTCCTGAAGAATAAATGATATAAAGCAAAAAATGGTTCTATAACAACTGATCCTAATAACAGTGTTTGAATTCTATTTCCCTCTAATGGCAGCTGGCATCCACCATATGATGTTCTCTAAAGTCTGCTGATACTCAAAGTCTGTTATACACAAAGAACTGCTGAAGTCTAAAGTCTGGTGAAGATCTATCATCTGTTGAAGTCAAAGAACCGCTAGAAGACAAAGGCCTGATCAACCTTTATGGAAAGCACTGCTTAAGCTTCATCAGTGGTTGAGCCCATCAGTGTATATGTAACACCTCGCAAAAATCATGTCCAATATAGTCATGACACGTGTCATAAACCCTAATTATGTAAAAGTTAACTTAGAGGGACTAAAGTTGACAAACTGTGAAAAGATGTATGTGAGAGGACAAAAAGCATCAACATGCCAAACTTGTGCCTCTAATTGACCTCACACGATGTTCGTATTCTTTATTGAATCAACTATCGGACATAAGAAGCCGTTTGTGCTTAAAATCAAAAGTTTACAAAACACAGGGGTTAAAAGTGTCAACATGTTTTTTCTTACCACTGACTGACCTTTTAACTATCCCGAGGCTTTGTAATGTTTTATTATATTCTCACGAATGTCGGTTAATGATTACGTGAAGTTTCGGTACAATTATATGATGTAATTCGCAATTTCCAAGAAGAAGGGTTAAAAGTGTCAAATTGACAATTCCACTCACGGGAGACCATTTCAATAAACCTGAAACATAATAATACAAGGTTTTACTCCCAAGAACAATTAAAACCTGAATATATGGGCCCCTCATGCTGAAAATGTCAGATATTCGAGTTCTGAAAGTGCAGGGACTGAACTTGCAAACAAACAAACAACTTTTGAAACCAGCTGCCTGGCGTGGCGCGACGGGTGCTCCTCTCCATGGCGCGTGGTGCAATGGAGACCTGTTTCTAGCCAGAACTGGAAGCTGCCCAGCATGCAACCTGAAATCTACAACGGATTCTCTGAAATTCTGAGGCTTAAACAGTTGCATGTTGATGGTTTTTAAAAACCATTTGGACACTTGTGAGCATCATAAAACATCTGGGACACATGGATTGATCTCCTATCATCCTAATTCTCTTTATAAAGGCCCTCATTCACTTGAAGAACTTGCTCATTTTCAAAATCAGTCTTGTTCTCTCTCTAGCTGAATTCTCTGGAGCATTCTGATCTATAAGGAAGCTCTCTAAGTTCAAATTTTCGTGCTAAGGACCCTTGTAAGTGTTCTTGGCTCCTGTAGTTTAGTTTTCATTAGTATAAGGACCGAAAGTCAAAGTTAGCGTAATTCTGCTTTGACTTTTAGTTTAATCATAAACGGTCCAACCATGGTTCTAAACGAATATGGCTATGTGATGGTAATTAAGTAGGTGATAATCCCTCAAAAGGGAACCTCCTAATTATCACATTTACTCAGTCAATTGTCGGGTCAAAATAATTAACAGAAAAGTCAAACGAGTCAGTTTTTGTTAAAAATTCATAACTGATAATGTAGAAGCTATAAAATACGTTTTATCACTTTAATAACTTGGTAAATATTATAAGAACATGTTTAGGCATGTTCAACCCGACAATTCAGAGTTTAGGCTCGGTTCGCAACCGAAAGTCGCAAAAGTTGACTTTTGCTTTGACTTTCAGTTCTGACCCAAATTAGCTTAGTATATTTATGCCTTAAGGTTCCTTTGTGACCATATTATCTGTTAGTATAACCCTCTGAGGTTATACTTCATGGTCCCTTGGTAATCTGAGTTCTTTTGCATGTTTCCGTTATTTGCTTAAAATTTGACTATTATTCCCTTATATTATAAGAACGAGATTTTTGGATATATGAGAATACAAATAGCTTTATTACTGATATATAAGCATGTCAAATAAATCTGACATCAGTTTCTGGTCTCAAACTAAAGTTATACAAGATATCGTAAAATGAAACTTTTTATTAATTAAACTACGCTTTTTAGCATAAATCATGTTTAAACCCAAATTTTGGCACTAAACTCATTACCTACTGTTATTATATAATTTTTAGGGATTTTTGGAATATTGGGTCAGATTATAAACTGACCATATCATTGAGTTCTTGTATAATTCGATAAATGACGATAATACCCTTTTTGTTAATAAAATGAGTTTAACAAATGATTAACATATCAAACCTTCTCCAACTGATGTTATATGAAAAATAAAATATTTTAAGCATTCAAGTCTGATCAAAATCTCCGAATTTCATAAACATCTCAAATATCATCAATTATCGACTTTTTCGCTAATTAGGTGCTTAGTATGGTTTAAAACCTTATTTAACACCTAAGACTTGTTACCTACTGATTTTATAAATAAATTTTAGCACTTTCACAGTAAGTATAAGTCTTGAACTCAGACTTCTAATTTTGTCCCTAAAACCATATGTGAAATGACCAAAATGCCCCTAAAGTGCATAATTTGGCCATAAATGGTAAACCACACATATGTATGATATCCTACTGTTATAACACTATAAAATAAATATCTTTACAGAATGTTTTAGACCAGAACCTCAGTTTGATATTAAACCTCTTTTATAAACTTTAAAATGACCAAAATACCCTTACGGGACTTAAATTGGTTTTAAATTCTTTTGGGGCATAATTTTTGATATCCAACTGATATCATAACATAATTAAGGCATAATAACTTATGGAACTTGAACATGACTCGTCCGGCTACCCGTTATGCATATACACGCTCGGTACGGTTTATGTAACTAGTTTGCATTAATTAGCCGAAACGGGTCAAAACTTATCGTTTTGACTTCAAATTCCAGAATGTATTTAGTTTACACATATAATACAAGTCTTCATACTTGTTGGGTCTAAATCACATTCCAATCCAGTCACCGCTTAATCTAGCGTTTCGTGCCGTAAATCTTTCTTTAAACTAACCGGTCTAAGTTTACAACTTAAATATGACCCGTTAGGAATCCAATGGGTTAATAAAAGCTTTGTTCCAGATTAAGAGCCCCTGTAGAAGTTATTTGCACTTGTTTGAGTAGACCATACGGCTGAGTATACAAAATTTACATTTTAAGCTCATGTAAATACTTTTAACTTCTTACTTTTAACTTTTTTTCCCTTATAAGGGCTTGGGATACGTTAAAATATTACCGCTTGGTTGGGTGTAGAAACATTTTAATCGAAGATGGTTAAATGACAAAATCCCGTTTTTAATCAGTGTTGCTTGATAACAAATAACATTGGGGGTTAACGACCGTGTCCTGGATATCCTAGGCTCATTTAAGAATTGCAAATGGCCACGACTTAGGCACGGGGTGTAGGCATACACCTGACAGTTGCGTATGTAAAGATATACCCATTTGTTGAGGATTACTCACCGTGGGATTATATTAGATGTGCGTCGATTAATCTTGTTCGGCTTTTGTACCGGCCCTAAATGTTGGAAAAACATGTAAATCTGATACAAGATTGTTATTAATATAATTGTCCCAAGTTATAAAAGAACATTTGTGCCTTGTGCATTTAAATCAATTTTTATAAACACTTTTCAAAAGAGTCGATAAATTGTATTTACTAGTGTAAACTGACGTATTTTCAAAAAGATTGAGTGGCAGGTACTTATCATAATTGGCTGGGAGCTCTGGGCGTTTGTTAGAGAATCTTGCAAGTTCTAAACGCTTAAAGTCTGTTGAACAATAATTTTTGTATTTCTGTTTTAGATCCGCCTGTGTATACTCTTACAACCATTTGTATAATATTTATAATACCTTTCATTTCGGTTTGTAATAATATTTTCTACCAAGGCTTCCGCTGTGCGATAACTGTGAATATTTGACTATGATGATATCAACTACGTCACGATACTCCCCACCGGGCCCATCGGTAATACATGGAAATATCGGGGTGTGACAGGTTGGTATCAGAGCCAACATTTAGTGAATTAAACACCGACCTTTTGTGTTTAATCTCAATGACACAGTAGCACATTCCTTGGCTTCCGAGTCTAGGCAAATGACCTAGGATTATCCTAATCTTCTTGGTTTATATTTTGATTGTTTTTGTTTTGACAGGACTACATTCAATCATGCCGCCGAGAGTTAGAGGCAGAAGTCGACGAGGCAAACCCCAATGAGGGGTAGAAATGATCATGAAGCGGGGCCGTCGCACTGGCGCACACCCTCCGCATCCTTTAGCTCCAGCCCGCAAGAAGACTGGAGAACCTACCTTGAACCCGCGAGACACTCTGTCTCGCTTAGCTCCTCGCCGTCATACCATAATTCCTTCGGACCGCACCAGGAAGACGAGCCCCACGATTCGCACCACTCATACATACCTTTGCAGCGATCCGGTTCTCACCACTCCTTCTAGGATCCCACACCCTACTTCCAGAGCCGGTTCAACCCAATGAACCTAGTTGAAGAACCAGTGGGTCCTAACCCACTGGGGCCGCAGACCACTTTCCTGAGTATCAGGACATGTATATGGATGAAGATCCAGATCCAGCCATGCCACCATATGGGACGCCATCGAGATTTCTAGCAGATCTTCTTTTCATGGTTCGCCATACAGAGGCCCGGATATATGGGCCGAAAGGTGAAGCACGTATAAGTGGGAGTTTACTCCCCCTCACCACAACTCACCACCTCACCAACAGGTTCCCTCAGAGGACCCACACTTTCAGGCGGTCACGCCACCGCCACCGCCAGCACCAGAGCAGCCACCGCCTCCAAAATCATTGAGGCAAAGAAGAAGTGCACGGATGTCCGTGCATGGGGGTTTTCATTTCGGCACCCCCCAACACTCTGGCAACTACCCGTCGCTGTATGAAGACCCACAAATGGGTGGCCCTTCAAGCGCTATTTCTGAAGTCGACTCTGCACCAGTCACACCTGCACCACCACCACCACCACCCATGGGTTATGAAAACCCAATCCCTACTTACCCAGATGCAGTTGGGTACAACCGTATGAGCAATAAGCTTACTCGGGTTATCATTAAAATGCACCTTCCGTCGACCCATACGTCGAGGTAGCAAACTTTAATGCTCTTTACCCTTCACCCTTTCCACCCGCGTACCCAACAGGGTACCCTGCATATGGGTATTAATACCCACCACCTCCACAACCTCAGCAACAGCAGCCGCCGCAACCTCTACTCCAGCAACCTCAGCAACAAGAAATCCTCCAGAGGTTGCATGAGGTGGAACAAAGGGTAGAAGAAGAGCATAGAAGTCGCCACGGTCTTCTAAAGGGTTTAGCAAACCTCATTAAGGGGAAAAAGAAGAAGGACCGTTGAAGGCTCTTAATTAATTATCTTTTTGTATTTTCATTTCAATTAAGTCCCTGCGTGGACATTTAATTTAAGTATTTAGTTCCTGTGTGGACTTATTTCTTTATTTCGTCCCTGCGTGGACAATCTTGTTTGTTTAAAGTCCTGTTTAGGGCAACTATTGTAATTCTTAGGACTTATTATGAGAAGTCTCCTTTTTGCAATTACATTAGAATTAAACATATATATACAAATCAAATTATCATTCAATTTATAATTGATCTGCCATTAAACCTCAAAAGAAAATCTTAAAGGTATAACCTAGCCTATATGTCATTCTAGACATGGTTATGATGGTAAAGCCTTTTTAAGATAATAAATCCTTGTTAACATCTAAGAACATGTTAGCACTATTGACAAATGTGATTCGAGAAAATCACGCTAGTCATCCTTATATTGGATTCTTCCAATTCCTTATCTAGGCTAAGGATATAGAAATCATGGCTTATATCATCAAATAAGATGATCATACTAAAGCATCCACTATGCGATGTCATTACTTTGCCTTCGGGCCAAATTATTTCAAATACATAACAAATGACAGTTGTAGTCTATGACTCCCTGTCAAGAAAAGGTAATGAACTATGTTCAAACCTTAATGCCTCGATCCTAGAAGATCACGGCTTATAAACTAAAACTGTCCTTGTGACAAGGCCTTTTATGCCACCCCAAATACTCTAAATGTTTGTATAACTGAGAATAAATATAAAGAAAAATTTAAATAAATCTGATTATCAAATTAACCAAATATGGTCTATTTATACCATGGTTAATGAATCATCGAAAATGATGATTCCATAATAGATCACTAAACAAGTTATTGTCAATTGTTTTATAGAGATCAAGCTTCATCATAGCAGACTCAGATGAAGTTAATAGTCATCCAAATGAAAGGAATGATAATACCAGAATGAATGTAATGGGTGCTGATCTACAAGCAATGATAGACAATGCTGTAACAAAAGCTATGGACAGAATGTACAAAGAATCAGGTGCTACACGCACCAAGACTCAATCAGCAGCTCACACTAAGCCCCCTTCTAAATCACATGCATCAAAGAAAGACGATTCTCAGCACTCGTCAAATCAGAAAAGTCAACCATCAAAGAAGATAGTATTGGATCAGGAACCACGTTCCAAAACTTGTTCTTATAAGTATTTTGTCTCTTGTAAGCCAAGAGACTTCACTGGTGAGAAGGGTGCCATTGATTGCATGGAATGGCTAGAAGAAATGGAGACTGTGGTTGACATCAGCGGGTGTGCTGAACGGGATATTGTAAAATTCGTTTCTCAATCTTTTAAAGGTGATGCTTTAGTATGGTGGAAGGAGCTGTTACAAGCCTCAGGGAAAATCCTGCTCTATAATCTGTCTTGGGACAAATTTGTTGATCCGATAAGAGATACTTTCTGTCCACAACATGAAATAGAGAAAGTTAAAGCTGACTTTCTAACTCTAGTTATGAAAAACTTAGATTGTCCATCTTATGTCACTAGCTTCAACTCCATGTCTCGAATGGTACCTTATTTGGTTACACCAGAGCCAAAGCGTAACACACGCTTTATTGGTGGATTGGCTCCAGAGGTAAAAGGTCATGTGAAAGCTTCAAGGCCTGCAACATACAGGTCAGCAGTAGATTTGTCTTTGTCTATAACCTTGGATATCATCAGGAGTAGGGCTGCAAGTAATACATATAAGAAAAAGAAAGGTGATTTTGGGTTTAAGAAGAATTCTGAGTTTAATAAAAACTCAAACCAGTCGGGTGACAGACTCGTGTGCAAGAATTGTAGGAAGCACCATCCAGGAAAGTGCACAATAGATCCACATGCTAAACTCGGTGGAATTTGCAAAATGAAGGGACATAAGACGTTAGAGTGCAAGGATCTGAAAAATGCAACTTGCTACAGTTGTAATGAAAAGGGGCACATCAAAACCAACTGCCCGAAACTCGCAAAGAAGCCTAATGAGGCTAAGAAGACCAACGCTCGAGTGTTCCAAATGAGTGCAAGAGAGGCAGTGCAGAATGATAAAGTTACAACATGTACTTTCCTCATAAACGATATTTATGCTAGAGTTTTATTTGATTCAGGTGCAGATAAGTCTTTTGTAGACAATAAATTTTGTAAGTTATTAAATCTGCCTGTAAAAACTCTAGACATAAAATATGAGGTAGAATTGGCCGATGGTACCTTAGAAACTGCCTCAACAATTCTAGATAGATGTTTTATATCCATTAGGAACCACTCTTTTCCGTTGTCCTTGTTACTAATGAAATTGGCAGGTTTTGACATAGTTATAGGCATGGATTGGTTATCCCTTAACCAAACTCAAATTGCCTGTGATAAAAAAGCAAGTTGTTATCAAGACCCCTTATGGTGAATCACTTACTATTCAAGGAGATACGCAGTTTGGATTGCCTGATCAAGTAACTATGCTTAAGGCATGTAAGTGTTTGAAGAAAGGTTGTGCCATTTACATGGTACAGGTGACGATAGATGAGCCAAAACCCAAAATAGAAGATATTCATGTTATTTTTGAATATTCAGACGTTTTTCCTGAAGAATTACCTGGTTTACCTCCCAACAGACAAGTGGAATTCAGGATTGGTATTATACCAGGAACAGCGCTAGTCGCAAGAGCTTCTTATCATTTGGCACCGACCGAGATGAAAGAATTAAGAACGCAGTTGGATGATTTATTGGAAAAAGGTTTTATTCAACTAGTTCGTCTCCTTGGGGAGCGCCTATCCTATTTTTGAAGAAGAAAAATGGCTCAATGCGTCTATGCATTGATTATCGTGAGTTAAACAAGGTTACAATCAAGAACCGCTATCCATTGCCCAGGATCGATGATCTATTCGATCAGCTCCAAGGGGCAAGTTTCTTCTCAAAAATCGATTTGAGGCCGGGATATCATCAGTTGAAGGTTAGAACCAAAGATGTACACAAGACCGCATTCAGGACAAGATATGGCCACTACGAGTTCTTAGTGATGCCTTTCGGGCTCACTAACGCACCTGCAGCATTCATGGATCTCATGAATCGAGTCTGCAAGCCGTACTTAGACAAATTTGTCATTGTCTTCACTGATGACATTCTTATTTATTCAAAGAGCCAATCCAATCATGAAAAACATCTCCGATGCATTCTTAAACTCCTGCAACAAGAGAAGCTCTACGTAAAATTCTCTAAATGTGAATTCTGGCTTCGAGAAGTCCAATTCCTTGGGCATGTGGTAAGTGAGCGTGGTATCCAGGTGAATCCCGCTAAGATTGAAGCAATTATGAATTGGCAAGCACCCAAGACGCCCACAGATATTCGCAGCTTCTTAGGTTTGGCAGGCTACTACAGGCGTTTAATCGAAAACTTCTCAAGAATTGCAGCACCTTTGACTTCATTAACTCGCAAGAATGTAAAGTTTGATTGGGGTCCCAAACAACAAGAATCCTTTGATATTCTCAAACAAAAATTAAGCAATGCTCCTGTGTTGACATTGCAAGAAGGGATAGGAGAGTTTGTTGTTTATTGCGACGCATCACACACTGGTATGGGTTGTGTGCTTATGCAAAGAGATAAGGTCATTGCCTATGCATCACGTCAACTGAAGGTGCACGAAAAGAACTACACCACCCATGATTTAGAATTGGGTGCCGTTGTATTTGCACTAAAATTATGGAGGCATTACCTGTATGGAACCAAGTGTGTAATCTACTCAGATCATAAGAGCCTCCAACACTTTTTTAACCAGAAAGATCTTAACATGAGGCAGCGTCGTTGGATGGAAACATTGAACGATTATGACTGCGAAATTCGCTACCTTCCGGGTAAGGAAAATGTGGTCGCCGACGCACTAAGCAGGAAAGAAAGGATTAAACCTATTCGAATTAATGCCAAAAGTATTGAACTAAAGAACAGTCTAAATGAAAGACTGTTAACCGCTCAGAAGGAAGCTATACTGGAACCTAACTTTCCAAATGAGAAGTTAGGCGTAACTGCTGATCAATTACCTTTTGGCAAAGATGGAATCCTTAGATTGAATGGTCGAATCAGGGTTCCAATTCATGGAGGACTTAAAGATGTAATCCTCCAAGAAGCTCATAGTTCTAAATATTCAGTTCATCCGGGCACTGATAAGATGTACCAGGATCTGATGGAAAATTATTGGTGGATAGGATTGAAGAAATCTATAGCCACATTTGTGGCTAAATGTCTGACGTGCGCACAGGTTAAAGCCGAGCATCAGAAGCCGTCGGGTTTATTGCAACAATCTGAGCTTCCCACTTGGAAGTGGGAAATGATAACTATGGATTTCATCACCAATTTACCAAAGACGAAACATAGAAATGATACAATATGGGTTATAGTCGACAGACTGACGAAGTCAACCCATTTTATACCCATCAAGGAGACGCATAGCTCTGATAAACTAGCTCAGCTATACGTGGACGAGATTGTATCCCTCCACGGAGTGCCAGTATCAATTATATCTGATAGAGATACTAGATACATATCTCATTTTTGGAAAAGTTTTCAGCAATCTCTAGGCACTCGTTTGAATTTCAGTACTACTTATTATCCTCAGACGGATGGGCAAAGTGAGCGTACGATTCCAACTTTGGAAGACATGCTCCGGGCTTGTGTTATAGACTTTGGTGGAAGCTGGGATGATCACCTTCCTTTGATTGAATTTTCATACAATAACAGTTATCATTCGAGTATCCAAGCCGCGCCTTTTGAGGCCTTGTATGGAAGGAAATGTATAACGCAAGTTTGTTGGGCGGAAGTTGGAGAAACCCAACTATCAGGACCTGAGATAGTCCTTGAGACGACAGATAAGATTGTTCAAATCTGTGATCTTCTAAAAGCTGCCAGGGATAGGCAGAAGAGTTACGCTGATAAGAGACGCAAATCTCTAAAATTTGAAGTAGGTGATAAAGTATTGCTTAAAGTGTCACCCTGGAAAGGAGTAATGAGATTTGGAATAAAGGGCAAGCTGAGCCCAAGATATATCAGACCATTCGAAATCATCAAATGTGTCGGGAGCGTGGCATATAAGTTGAATCTACCTGAAGAGCTTAGTGGAATTCACAATGTGTTCCACATCTGCAATTTGAAGAAATGTCTAGCCGATGAGACACTAGCAATGTCCCATAAGGACGTGCTGATTGACGAAAGCTTGAAGTTTATTGAAAAACCCTTGTTAATCAAGGATCGACGGGTTAAAAAGCTTTGAAGAAAGAATGTCCCAATTGTAAAGGTGAAATGGGATGCCCGTAGAGGCCCAGAATATATGTGGGAAGTTGAGTCCACGATGAAACAGAAATACCCTCATTTGTTTCAGTAAATCTCGAGGTCGAGATTTCTTTTAAGGGGGTGAGGATGTAACACCTCACAAAAATCATGTCCAATATAGTCATGACACGTGTTATAAACCCTAATTATGTAAAACTTAACTTAGAGGGACTAAAGTTGACAAACTGTGAAAAGATGTATGTGAGAGGACCAAAAGCGTCAAAATGCCAAACTTGTGCCTCTAATTAACCTCACACGATGTTCGTATTCTTTAATGAATCAACTATCGGACACAAGAAGCCGTTTGTGCGTAAAATCAAAAGTTTACAAAACACAGGGGTTAAAAGTGTCAACATGTTATTTCTTACCTCTGAGTGACCTTTTAACGATCCCGAGGCTTTGTAATATTTTATTATATTCTCACAAACGTCGGTTAATGATTTCGTGAAGTTTCGGTATAATTATATGATGTAATTCGCAATTTCCAAGAAGAAGGGTTAAAAGTGTCAAATTGACAATTCTACTCCTGGGAGACCATTTCAATAAACCTGAAACATAATAATACATGGTTTTACTCCCAAGAACAATTAAAACCTGAATATATGGGCCCCTCATGCTGAAAATGTCAGATATTCGAGTTCTGAAAGTGCAGGGGCTGAACTTGCAAACAAACAAACAACTTTTGAAACCAGCTACCTCGCGTGGCGTGCTGGGTGCTCCTCTCCCTGGTGCGTTGCACGATAGAGACCTGTTTCCAGCCAGAACTGGCAGCTGCCCAGCATGCAACCTGAAATCTACAATGGATTCTCTGAAATTCTGAGGCGTAAACAGTTGCATGTTGATGGTTTTTAAAAACCATTTGGACACTTGTGAGCATCATAAAACATCTGGGACACATGGATTGATCTCCTATCATCCTAATTCTCTTTATAAAGGCCCTCATTCATTTGAAGAACTAGCTCATTTTCAAAATCAGTCTTGTTCTCTCTCTAGCTGAATTCTCTGGAGCATCCTGATCTATAAGGAAGCTCTCTAAGTTCAAATTTTCGTGCTAAGGACCCTTGTAATTGTTCTTGACTCCTGTAGTTCAGTTTTCATTAGTATAAGGACCGAAAGTCAAAGTTAGCGTAATTCTGCTTTGACTTTTAGTTTAATCATAAACGGTCCAGCCATGGTTCTAAACGAATATGACTATGAGTTGGTAATTAAGTAGGTGATAATCCCTCAAAAGGGCACCTCCTAATTATCACATTTACTCAGTCAATTGTCGGGTCAAAATAATTAACAGAAAAGTCAAACGAGTCAGTTTTTGTTAAAAATTCATAACTGATAATATAGATGCTATAAAATACGTTTTATCACTTTAATAACTTGGTAAATATTATAAGAACATGTTTAGGCATGTTCAACCCGACAATTCAGAGTTTAGGCTCGGTTCGCAACCGAAAGTCGCAAAAGTTGACTTATGCTTTGACTTTCAGTTCTGACCCAAATTAGCTTAGTATCTTTATGCCTTAAGGTTCCTTTGTGACCATATTATATGTAACCCTCTGAGGTTATACTTCATGGTCCCTTAGTAATCTGAGTTCTTTTGCATGTTTCCGTTATTTGCTTAAAATTTGACTATTATGCCCTTATATTATAAAAACGAGATTTTTGGATATATGAGAATACAAATAGCTTTATTACTGATATATAAGCATGTCAAATAAATTTGACATCAGTTTCTTGTCTCAAACTAAAGTTATACAAGATATCGTAAAATGAAACTTTTTATTAATTAAACTACGCTTTTTAGCATAAATCATGTTTAAACCCAAATTTTGGCACCAAACTCATTACCTACTGTTATTATATAACTTTTAGGGATTTTTGGAATATTGGGTCAGATTATAAACTGACCATATCATTGAGTTCTTGTATATTTCGATAAATGATGATAATACCCTTTTTGTTAATAAAATGAGTTTAAGATATGATTAACATGTCAAACCTTCTCCTACTGATGTTATATGAAAAATAAAATATTTTAAGCATTCAAGTCTGAACAAAATCTCAGAATTTCATAAACATCTCAAATATCGTCAATTATCGACTTTTTCGCTAATTAGGTGCTTAGTATGGTTTAAAACCATATTTAACACCTAAGACTTGTTACCTACTGATTTTATAAGTCTTGAACTCAGACTTTCAATTTTGTCCCAAAAACCATATGTGAAACAACCAAAATGCACCTACGGTGTATAACTTGGCCATAAATGGTAAACCACACATATGTATAATATCCTACTGTTATAACACTATAAAATAAATATCTTTACAGAATGTTTTAGACCAAAACCACAGTTTTCTATTAAACCTCTTTTATAAACTTTAAAATGACCAAAATACCCTTACGGGACTTAAATTGGTTTTAAATTCTTTTGGGGCATAATTGTTGATATCCTACTGATATCATAACATAATTAAAGCATAATAACTTTTGGAACTTGTACATGACTCGTCCGGCTACCCGTTATGCATATACACGCTCGGTACGGTTTGTGTAACTAGTTTGCATTAATTAGCCGAAACGGGTCAAAACTTATCGTTTTGACTTCAAATTCCAGAATGTATTTAGTTTACCCATATAATACAAGTCTTCATACTTGTTGGGTCTAAATCACATTCCAATCCAGTCACCGCTTAATCTAGCGTTTCGTGCCGTAAACCTTTCTTTAAACTAACCGTTCTAAGTTTACAACTTAAATATGACCCGTTAGGAATCCAATGGGTTAATAAAAGCTTCGATCCAGATTAAGAGCCTCGGTAGAAGTTCTTTGCACTTATTTGAGTAGACCATACGGCTGAGTATACAAAATTTACATTTTAAGCTCAGGTAAATACTTTTAACTTCTTTTCCCTTATACAGGCTTGGGATACGGTAAAATATTACCGCTTGGTCGGGTGTAGGAACATTTTAATCAGGGATGGTTAAATGACAAAATCCCATTTTTAATCAGTGTTGCTTGATAACAAATAACATTGGGGGTTAACGACCGTGTCCTGGATATCCTTGGCTCATTTAAGAATTGCAAATGGCCATGACTTAAGCATGGGGTGTAGGCATACACCTGACAGTTGCGTAAGTAAAGATATACCCATTTGTTGAGGATTACTCACCGTGGGATTATATTAGTGGTGCGTCGATTAATCTTGTTCGGCTTTTATACCGGCCCTAAATGTTGGACAAACATGTAAATCTGATACAAGATTGTTATTAATATAATTGTCCCAAGTTATAAAAGAACATTTGTGCCTTGTGCATTTAAATCAATTTTTATAAACACTTTTCAAAAGAGTCGGTTAATTGTATTTACCAGTGTAAACTGACGTATTTTCAAAAAGATTGAGTGACAGGTACTTATCATAATTGGCTGGGAGCCTGGGCGTTAGTTAGAGAATCTGGCAAGTTCTAAACGCTTAAAGTCTGTTGAACAATAATTTTTGTATTTCTATTTTAGATCGGCCTGTGGATCCTCTTAGAACCGTTTGTATAATATTTATTTATACCTTGCATTTCGGTTTGTAATAATATTTTCTACCAAGACTTCCGCTGTGCGATAACTGTGAATATTTGACTATGATGATATCAACTACGTCACGATACTCCCCACCGGGCCCACTAGTAATACGTGGAAATATCGAGGTGTGACAATATACCATCATCAGTAGATAGATAATCAGTGTTTAATGTAACATTGTCTGTAATCATTAGTGTTTAGAGGTTGTTAAGATTGTTAGCTGTCGCTGTCTAGGTGATGTCAACAAAGATGCCACAGTGTTTAGGATAGTACTATAAATAGCTTAAACTGAGGGGGAGATAGCAATTCATGCATACGTTGAATATTTTGTAAATAAATCATTCGACACAAAGTATATATGATGAAAGCTTTTCTTTCCTTGTTTGTGTTATACAGTTTTCATTCATTCCACTGCAAATTATCATCTGTTTATCTTCTTCCATTTATCATCTTATAAAAACAACACAAACACGTAAACTCAGATCCTAACAACATTTTCGTTTACTAGGCTTTTAAAGCCAAAAGTCAGACATTTTCGATAAATGCTTTGACTTTCGGTTTAGACCTTTATGGTTCAGTCATTGTTCAAGTCGAACATGGCTACGTGATAGTAATTAGGTAGGTGTTAATCCTTCAAAAGGACTCCTCCTAAAATCACGTTTACTAGGTCAATTGACGGGCAAAGTTTTAATGTTTTAAAAGTCAAACGGGTCAGATTTTATATTATAATCTGAGTTTATAGATGTTATAAAATATGTTTTGACACATAAACAAGTTGGTAATAATTATTAGAACATGTGTAAACACGTTCGGCTTGTCAATTCCAGTTTTAAGGTCGGTTCACAACCGAAAGTCGCAAAGTTTAACTTTTGCTTTGACTTTCAATTCTAACACGATTTAGATTAGTTTGGTACTGATTTAAGGTTGCATTATGATCATAATTTAATGTATCATTACCCTCTGAGGTTATATTACTTGATAATAATCGTATTCTGAGTTTTTTTTACAAGGTTCGTTATTGTGCCTTACTTTGACCAAATTGCCCTTTTTATAAGAAATAAGGTTTTAATCAATAAAGAACTTGAAAATGGGTTACCTACTGATATGTTAATGTAATTAACATATTTTGATGTTATTAAACTGATCATAAACTGAGTTTACATAAAAGATCGTAAATTATGTTTAAAAATGACCAAAGTGCCCTTTCGGCACATTAAATGGTTTTAAACATAATTTATCGTATCAAACTTATTATCTATTGATATAATATCATAATTAAAATATTTTGGGATATCAAATCAGTTCCTAACCTGAGTTTTGACTAAAGATCGCAAATATCGTCATTTAATGACCGAAACGCCCTTTTGGCGCATAGTATGGTTTTAAACCATAACTATCAACTAAAACTTGATACCTACTGATATTGTAACACATTTAAAATGTTTTTACAGTAGGTACATGATCTTAACTCAGATTTATAAACAAGTTCTCAAACTATGTTCATATTGACCAAAATGCCCATTCGGTGCATAGATTGGTCTTAAACTATAAAACTCACATATGTTTGACTACTTACTGATATTATATCATAAATAAAGTATTTTTACAGAATTAATATGATCATAACATCAGTTTATATGCAAGTTCCTTTAATACGTCGCTTAATGACTAAAACACCCTTATGAGGCATATTTTGATTTTAAAACCTTAACGGGCATATGAGTTGCTAACCTACTGATGTTACAACTTAATTAAAGTATATTGGCATATAGAACTTGTTCATGACTCATCCGGTTACCTGATATCACTTATACACTTACGGTTAAGCTTATGTAACTAGTTTACGTAAGTTTACCGAAACGGGTCAAACCTTATCAATTTTACTTCAAATTCTAGAGTATTATTTGTTTACCCATATTATAAAAGTCTTAGTACTTGTTAGGTTTAAACCACATTCTATTCCGGTCATAGCTTAATCAAGCGTATCGTACCATTTTTGATATTTTAAGTTAACCGGTCAAGTCTACGACTTAAATAGGACCCATTAGCATTCTAATTAGTTATTTATACCATCATTCCAGACTAGGGCCTTCCGGTAAATTCCTATCTACACTTATGTGATAACCGGTAATTAACGCCTCTTAATTTCGAGATTAACAAACGTATAAGGCGATAATAAATAGTGTTTAAGGCACGAAATAACTTAATTAGGCTCTTGGTATGCCTATGAACGCCTATCTGACTTTACAGTGCGCGTATGGTGATTTGCGGAAAAAAACTGCGGAACGATAAACGATAACGAACTGACACCGGATAAAATACTGAAAATGCCGACAAATACAAAGTTTATACGTATAATTTAAAGTTATGGATTTTGTTTTGCGAAAACATCATTCTTTCGAATGGCACAAAATGCAAACGTGAACGAAAAACGCGAAAACAATAACACACCGACAATCAACAATGAAACGGAAGCACCAGAGTCGAGTTATGCCTCGATATTAATATATTATGATATATTTAGCTTCGTTTTCAAATTTTATATCCGCATATGAAATCGGAGCAAAAAAACGAATTAAAAACGACAAACTACGCATTTTACGTGATTTCAACGCAACTGACGAACGAACGCGTTAAACATCAAGTTTCGACGTAATTTTTAGTGTTTCGACTCTAAAAATTTATTATACGATATTTTACGACGATCGGGACTTGAAAATGGGCTTCGGAGACTTATCAGACCGCTTAAAAACACAAGAGATAGGCGTGTGGGCCTTGGGCCATGCCCAATTTTAAACCCTAGGTATAAATAGACCTTATCCTTATCTTTCTTATTTAGAAACCCTATCATTTAAGAAACGCACACCAGACCCCCCTTTTTCTCCTCTCCTCTTTCTCTGTCAGATCCGGTGACCGAAGCCGTGTCTCTAGTGATCTCTGGCACCTCTCGTCTTCTCCGGCGATGACTTCTCTGACTAGCACCCCCCAACTTTACTTAAGAACCTATCGTCCCACCCTTGCACTAGAATAATAGGACGATCACCACCTGTGGGTGGTGGTGTCACGGCAATAGCGGCTGCAGCTGAAATTAACGGCGCAATGGCGAGGAAAGAAGGAGAGAGAGAGAGAGGTAAGGAGAAATAGATGGTTCAGTGGCGGCAAAGGTCGAGCGACTGCGGCAGACAAGTGTCTCCGGTAAGCACACACGTTCTTGTTCTTTATTTTTTGCAAGATCATTTCAGATCTGAGTGTTATCGACGAGTGATGTTCTTTTTTTTCTGATGATTATGATGATGAAGTGGTAGTGGTGGCCGATGGTGGCATTCGCCGCCGGAGCCATGCCGACAAACCATGGCTGGCGAGGTGGTTCTGTTACTTATTTTTTTGTCTCTGATGAGGATACGTCCTTGGTCGGACCGAACCATTGCCAAACATATAACCGAGCTATAGCACATAAAGGTCGGATCGCACCTCATAACTAACTGGGCCCCACAGCCATAACCGCCATCACAGTGACTGGTCCGACCCTAACTAACTCGCCACATCAGCATACCCAAAGACTATAAATACCATACTTAGGCCTCCAAAAAGGGGTAATCTCTATTCTCTCTCTCTCAACTCTCCTCTCTCTCTCCCTGACTTATTTCCACATCCCAAATACTTATTCTCACGCCCGAGCTTGGTCACAGAGAGGCCCCCCTCCCTGTGATGAGGCTAACGGTGTGCTTGTTTCCTTGTGATCTTGCAGGTTCTTGCCAGATCATCTGAAGCTCTGCTTTGACCAGGTCGGACCAACTGGTTTTGAGTCTTCATTGGCACCATCCCCTCGAATTCACATAATTCGCTTTCCCAATTCTGTTCATTCGAAATCATGGCAGAATCAACAACAGCAGTCTCCACAAACAATTTCTCGTCTTATAGTGACATCTGGGAAGGAGGTGTTGCACCTTTAACAGCTGTCCCTACAGCTGTTGCTACTTCTGCAGTTGCGGTAGGATCAACAACATTACCTCCACCTGCGAATTCTGTAGGCGGAAGCTCTATCACCACACTGTCTGTTACTGCTCCAGTCGCCACGCCGTTACCTAATTTTGACAATGCTTTCCTTTTACGGAATGCTGATATATTGCGACAGTTACAATAGCAACAACAGCGAGAAGAGATGTTGCAGAGTCTCCGAATGAACCTGTTCAGCAGCGTTTATCCAGGGGTAACCCCGTCTCCGTTGGAACTTTCACCTCTGCATCTATGGTAAGTCCTTTAACCTGCAATCCCATGATATATGTTACACAATGTTCATCGTTTATAAACGCTCCGATGAATAACGGTCTCAACGACCTATTTCGCCAGGGATCTATGGGTCTAAACCCTCAGGATCAGGAACTGATCATGCCGTATCATCCTACGTCCATGACCACTCAGCCAAAGTTCACATTACGGATCGTTAATGCCCCACTCCCGCCCAAGTTAAAAATGCCCCCCACGTTGAAGTTCTATGACGGTACGTCCGGTCCGGACGACCACATGTTCGCATTCGCCGGAGCGGCAAAGGTCGAACAATGGCCCATGCCGGCTTGGTGTCACATGTTCGCTCAAACTCTCACTGGATCGGCAAGAGTTTGGTTCGATGGGTTGCCAGAAGGATCGATTGATCACTTTGAAGATTTCCGGCGTATATTTTTGCAAAACTTTTGCCAACAGCGATGCTGCAAAAAAGACATTACCGAGGTTCACCATATAAAGCTCCGTGATGGAGAATCTGTGGAAGATTTTATTGATCGCTTCAACCGAGAGAGCATGCAGATAAGTTGAGCGGTTGACCAGCTCTGAGTTTCTGGTTTTGTCACGGAGTTCGAAACAATCAGCTTGTGGAAAAGCTCCACGAAGATCTTCCAAAAACCATGGAGATACTCATGGAGCGAGCTCGAGCCTTCGTTCGGGGAAAGAGTGCCTGCGGTCAACCGAATGAAACTACAGCAAGAAATGCCAAGGCTCGAACCACATCGTGGAGACGGAATGCGTCACCACCAAAAGATAGAAGCAACAGTTGGAATAGAAGTCGTGGTCCGTATCAGAAGTTAGATCGAAGTAGTTTCCGTACCGGAAACGTGCATTTTAACACCTTCTCCGAGCTCACAAAATCGCCAAGTGAAATTCTTAGTACGGAAACCACCCGGTTCCCTACACCGTCAAAGCAGCGACCTACCTCGGATAAGCACTCCAGGAAATATTGTGAATATCACCGAGACAAGGGGCATACAACTGATGAGTGTTAGGCTCTGAAGCAAGAGATCGAGAAGGCTGTATGATCCGGTAAACTCTCTCATCTCGTAAAAGAAGTAAAATATGGGAAGAAATCTGCAGCAGCAGTCGATAACCCGAACACCGAGCCCGGAATCAATATGATCCGGTCGACCGAATCAAGAGGGGTAAAGCGATCGAACCAGCATATGGTAGCGTGGATGCACCAACCAACGTACTTCCCTCCGATCGATCCAGATGATGCTCAAGACGGACCAATTACGATCTCGGCCGTCATTGCTGGACATCTAGTCTGACGAGTCTATGTAGACGGAGGAAGCGCCTTTGAAATCATGTATCTACAGTGTTTCCAGCAGCTGAACCCCCAAACAAAGAAGAAGTTGATTGAAGTCTCCACTCCTTTGATAAGTTTTTCGGGAGAAGTGGTTCGTCCGATAGGGCAGATTACCCTTCCGACCACCTTCAAGGATGGTGACAAGAGTAGAACTGTTCAACTAACCTTTCTGGTTGTTGGAACTCATTCGTCGCATAACGTAATACTCGGGCGACCCGGACTGCGAACTATTGGTGCAATCAGCTCAACGATACACGGTGCCATTAAATTCCCCATCGAAGCCGGGGTCGCCACTATTCTTTCGGAATCAAAGTCGTTCGTAGCTGAAGTAAGACATGCAGCGGAAACAAGATCCAAAAAGTCCGAAGTGCCCACAGAACTCTGGGCAATCAATCCGGACTTCCCCGAACAACAAGTAGCTAGCGGCGCTCAACTCCCAAAACGAACAAAGAAGCTCCTATGGGAATTATTGAGTGTTGGTGCATGTTTGTGACAACAGCTTAGATTTGGTCTTTGGATATCTTGTAATTAGTTAAACGATAAACAGTTAGCGGGTTTAGCTTTGTAATAGTTAGTTGAAATGTTTGGGCTAACCAAACTCATACTTATGGGGATGTGTGGCGAATTGGGCCTGTCCAATTCGCAGTCCATAATGTTTAACCTTGGCCCAAGTAGCAAATCTTGTGTTATATAAACAAGGTTAGGCTTTAGGGTTTAGGTTAATCAGCCAAAACAGTTTTAGAGAGCAATTTCGTGAGAGCTTAGAGTCTTGGACAAAATTGTTGTTGGTTAGGGTTTGATTGATTGTAATTCTTGTGAGATTGATAATCAATAGAAACCCAGATTGAAAGTGTCTTGCTGTTTCTGTTTCCTACACGTTTTCTGCTTATTCTGATCAAGAGGATTCCGCACTCTTGATTGGAAAGACAATTCTGTGAAAGATCCATACGAATAGGGGACCTACAATTGGTATCAGAGCATTAGGCTCTTGAAGGCTCGGTTCAGGATTGTTGACTGCAGAAACAGGAAGAAATTTTCGAAATTTTTGAAAACCTGAAAAATTAGGGTTTTGAAATTTCGAAATTTTTGATAAAAATTTTCGAAATTCTTGGCTGTTTTGATATTCTGGTTTGTTTGATTGCTGGTTTGCAGGTTTTAGGGTTTCAAGGACAGTTTTCAGTTGGTTGTTTGAAGGATTTTGGCTGGAAACGCTTGAAGATTCGAAGATTGTTCTTCGTGTTCTTTAAGTTCTTCGTTCTGTTTCTTACTGATTTTCGAAATTACTGATATTTTTGGTGTTTCGATTCTGCAGGAAAGTGTTGACAGAATCTTGAAAATCTCAGAAGTTTGGAAAAAGATTGAATTTCCTTAATTACTGGTTGGCGAACTTATCTGATCTGGCGAACTTGACTGTTCTGCGAAATTAACTGAGCAGCATAGTTATCGGCGAAGTAAATCCAAAGGCGACTTTGGTAATCGTAAGATTTTCCACAGCGAAATTATTACGGTTTTCGGCGAATTTACAGTCGTCGTTATAGCGAAATTAAGCAGCGAAATAAACTGATTCACCAGCGAAAATAACAGATCAGCGAAATTAACCAGTTGACCAGCGAATTTAACTCAGCAAATTTAAAAACCAGCGAAATTAAGAGGTGGAAAATTTCTTGGCAAGCGTCGATAAAATTTGAGTGTTTTGCAAATAGAAAGTGATCCGTAGCTCGTTAGACAGAACCGTTTGGACCGTTGAATTCCTTGGATTTTTAGGGTAAAAAAAAAAAAAAACCGTTTGGACCGTTGAAATCCCGAATACGGTTCTCGACATTATATATCATTGGATTTGTCTTTTTGAGACGATTCTAAAGGTGTAATTTGGTAACCACTGTTTTCGGAGATCTTTTGTACGGTTTTAACAGTCTGTTACGTTAAAATGTCAAACATGATGAAGTTGAAAGCACCTAAGATGATGAAGGTGGAGAATTATCTTACATGGAAGGACAACTTCAAATCCTTCATTGAATCTCAGGATGCACGCATGTGGATCTGCATTGAAGATGGGTACACAAACCCAACACATGATTTTGAGGGCAGACCACGTCGAACAGACTATGTGAATATGCAAGAAGAAGATAAAAGGAAGTATGACGCTGAAAAGAGAGCATTGGCTGCAATTAAAATGTCCTTACCTGATAGCATCAAACATACCTTTAAAAAGTACACTAATTCAAAGGATATGTGGGATGCATTACAAAAGCGATATCAGGGGAATGAGAGTGCCACTCAGGCATTCATGGCAGAGATAGTGCCAGTTGATGAGGCTGAAACTAGTGTGAGTGATGCTGAATCTGAAGTGAAGAATGCTGAAGCAAAAGTGGATGCTGAAGTAGAGAAAGAGAGTGAAGCTGAACAGGTTGTTGCTGATGAAAACTCAGAAGTTCATGAGAAAGAGGTACAATCTATTTCTGTGTGTTTGAGATGTCGTGAACTACAGGGTGAGGTTGCCAGGTTGACAACACAAAACCAAAGTCTGGTAAGTGAGATGTCTAACATAAAAGAAGCAAACTTTTTTGCTAAAAGAAATGAATCGTCATACTTGAAGAAGATAAAAGGTTGTGAAGCTGAAATTGAAGCTTTAACTTGCAAATTAAATGAAAAAATTCAAGTCATAGACTTAACTCATGACATGATGGCTGAGAAAACAAAAGAGATTTCTGAAAAATGCAAAGAGTTGTCAGATGCACAACTCAAAATTGTTGAACTTGAAAAGAAATTAGGTCAATTCAGAGATTCGTCTTTTGTAATGAAACACATGATGGGTGGGTTAAAGAAGAGTAATGACAAGACCAGTGTGGGCTTTAATGAAGTTCCACCTCCTCTTAGTCATAACTATTCATTCCTGCCTAGTGAAAATGAGCTAGCAGATTTTATGGCATCTACACCAAGTAGTTTCGCATCCACATCAAGTCAAGGTGATGGATCTGAGAATGATGAGGCTAAGGAAAACAATAACAGGGAACCTTTTAAAAAGAAAAATTCACCGCCTAAGAATAAAAATCAAGCTTTTGTCAAAAAGATTAATTTTGTTCAAGGTAGTAATATGAAAAACGAAAGTGCTGTTATTGAAAATGAATCGAATGTAGAGTTTGCTAAAAATAAGAGCATAGAAAAATCTGAATTAAAGCAAACTGAACAAGGTTCATCCAAGGGATCATCACCATCTGATAAGGGATCTACCTCAGAGACTCCAGCTAAGAAGTCTTCGAGAAAGAGATCGTGGTTCAAATGTCACGTCAAGGGACATGTAGCAAGCTGCTGTCCTAACAAAAAGATTGAAGCACAACTTAGTGAAAAACAGAGAGGGAAATTACCAGTGAAGGAAGGTGATAGTGAGGAGAAAGGCTCAAATTCTCCAAAGAAATCTGCTCCTAAGCAACCAGAAAATGTTGCTATTGGTGTAGATAAGGCTGAAAAAGGAACTCCACAAGTTCCTCGTTTTCAAAGAAATCAACCAAGATTTCAGCCTAGATCTCCACCAGGCAGATTTGAGAGACCTCGTTGGTGCACTGAATGTCTGTTGATTACATCATTATCAAGTCTTGTGTCTGGATTGTTTGAATGATCACATATTAGAGTTTAAGTTAGGGTTTTAAGTTGTAAACACAAGATTTCGCTTGAAGAGGGTTTGTATTGGCTTGAAGCGAAATCAGAACAAGAGATTTCGCTTCAGACATCCTCAAGCGAAATCATGGTTCCTATATATAGGTGGTTAGTTCCTTGAAGGGAAATCACTAGATCATTGTATGTGTGACGAAGTGCTAACGGATCTGTATCAGAAAACCTTGTACAAGCACTCAAATCAATCAGAAAAGAAAGATTAAAAGGATTAGAGCTGTTATGACTTAGTTTACTTTGATTCCGCCTCTGTAAACTGAGATGAATTGCCTTGACTGACATTTTAGGGTCATACAACGGTCCAACAAGTGGTATCAGAGCTCAGGACGAGGAGTTCATACCATAGCAGCGGATTATCTTCTTTCTACTCACTTCTTTTTACATTTTTCAGATCTGATCTATTTCCAACGGTTAAAATGGTCTAATTTCAGAGTATAACGTGTAAAACTGAATTTTAACAAAGCCTACAAAGTTTCGGATTAAAATTCAGCTTAAAAAGTGTTAAAATTGACTTAGAACTAGATTTCGCTTGAAAGGTGTTCGAGTTTATAAGTTGATTTCGCTTCAGATCTACTATTTGGACTGGTTCGCTGAAGCGAAATAGTGTTGTTTGATTTCGCTTGAAGGACTGTTTTCCTGAAGCGAAATAGAATTGCTTGATTTCGCTTGAGAGCCTGATTCAGTTGAAGCGAAATAGAGGGTCTCGCTTGAAACTGTTTGGAATTCGAGTGTATTGTTGAAGCGAAATAGAGGATTTCGCTTGAATCAGTTTTGCTAACTGATTTCGCTTGAACAGTTTCATAGTGCTGATTTCGTTTGAAATCATTACATTTCATAGTATTTCGCTTGAACTTGTTAATTTTTCAAAACCTAAAAGTTTTCTAAGTGTTCGATTGATTTTTCAGGTACGTTCACGATGGATGATATTTTCTTGAACCCGTTTGGCGATATGTATGCATTCGCAGGAGACTCGGGAGATGATACGTCTACAAACAATAACAATACGAATGAGAACGAGAATACACCGAAAGAAAGAAAGAAGGAAGCTTGGGAGTCCGAAAGCGCATTTGGAACATTTAACAAACCTCCTAAGCTGATGGCTATAGAAGATTATAGCAGATGGGCAACAAAATTCGAAGACTGGTTGATGGCATTTGCTTTTCCTAGCTGGAAGAGTATGAAGAATGGTTTTGCCCAAGGAAAGAAAAATGGTGAAGCATTAAGATCAGTTGAAGAGATTGATAATTTTGTGGCTGAGCAAAAATGTGTGGCACTATTGTTTCAATCGGTGCGTGAAGACATCATTTCGCTGATAGATTACTCTAATTCAAAAGATTTATGGGAAAAACTCAAAAAGAAGTGTCTTGGAAGTAAAGAAATTGTAAAAAACAAAAAGAAACTTCTTAGGAAAGAGTTTGATCTGTTTGGGTGTTTAAAGAACGAGTCAGTGTGTAAAATGATAGAACGGTTTGGTCATCTGAAACTAGAATTAGTAAGACATGAGATTGACATTTCTGAAGAAGATCTTATCGACAAATTGTTTGATTCGTTGCCGGACGAGATGGATTGGAGATATTATGCGATGATGCTGAAGAATACCATCAAAGAACCAGAAAAGCTGACATTAGATTTGCTGATTGAAAAACTCGAGAGTCATGAGCTAGAGTTGAAAAAGACGTACAAAGTTAATCAGTCATCTTATCAACAGAATCTGGATTTATACTATCCAAAGAGCATGATGCCGAAAGCTACTTCTCCAAAGACTGCATTTTCTGCTGAAAATGTGTCGACAGTAGGCAAAGAAAGTCAAAGTGGTCAAAGCAGTGGAAGTCATAGTGGTTATTATAGTGGATCTACGTCTTCTGCAAATCAGTCTGATGCGAAGTTTTCTTGCAATATTGCTATAGATCTGAAGAACGCACAGAATTTTGATGCAGAGTCGGCCAAGCAACAAATGGTCTTTCTGGCGTCTGTTTTGGAATCCTATGAAGGGTTGGTGGCTGGAAAAATCGGGAATACAAATCTGACGAAAGAAGACTACGATCAGATAGGCCCTGAAGAAATGGAGCTGATCGACATTCGTTGGGCAATGGCAAGTGCAGTTCGACGTGCACAACGCTTTATGGAGATTACAGGGAGAAAAACGATCGGTGGTCCGTCTACAAAACTGGGGTTTGATAAGTCAAAAGTGACTTGTTTTAAATGTAAGCAGAAGGGTCATTTCAAACGGGAATGCAGGAATGAGTATGCTAATGAGTCAGAGAATCCGTTTCGAGATGATTATTACAAAAAGGCAATCTATCATCAGAATAAATCTGAGCCACCTAGATTGAAGCAGTCTGAAGATAACAGAGACAAATCAAGGGCTCTTGCTGTGATTTATGATGATGAGGGGTATGATTGGAGTAAGGAAGTTCTACCGGAAGAAGATGCGGTGGGTTACGCATTTATGGCAAGCAATGATGAACCTAAGCCATGGAAAGATGATCGTACTGAGGAAGAGAAATATCACTACCGGAAGATGACTGCTGAAACCAAGATTATCAGACTTTTTGGTATTTTTCTGGAAGCTAGAAGAGCAAACAGATGGGATCCAGATAGAGAGTGCTATCTTGATAGATATGGCAACATTGCAATTGATGACAAAACGATTGATATCGAAGCCATCATCAAGGAGTATCAAGAAGAAGATGAATATTGGCAGCACAAGTGGTGGGGAACACCAACATCAAAGATGATTGAAGAAGCGAAAGAGAAAGAGAGAAAGGAGAAAGAAGAGAAAGAGAAGAAAGAAAAGCAGGTTGATACAGGCATAATTGATACTACGCAAGAGTTGACAGCTGAGAACCTGGGAGTGATGGCTGACAAAGTGCTAGCTGCAAAAGCACTTGAGGTAGATCCTAATTCTTTCACAGAGTCAAAGGGATCGGTCAGTCAAAGTGTGTCAACAAATGCGTCAGGTAACAAGTTTGATGGAAATGCTGACTGCAAAAATTGCACCAAACAATGCAATTTTTGTAGCACTGTCACGTATCTTAACAATGAGAAAATTCAGAATCTGACAACAAAGGTTAGAAATGTTGAAAATCAGATTCTTGATCGTGACAAAAGTGTAAGAGCTTCAACTGAACGGAACAAAGAATTAACGGCTAAAATTGAAAATGATAAAAAGGAACATGAGAAACTAAAATCTGAAAATGAAAAGTTAATTCTTGAAAACCGTCAGATTTCCGAAAAGTTTGAGAAATTGAAAAACATTGTCAAAGATAGTGATGATCGAAATGGCAAAACTTTTAAAGAAAATGAACATCTAAGAGCTGTTTTGAGATTAAAAGAAGAATCGATTAATGAACAATTGGATCAAATTGCTAAATTGAAACTTAAAGTTCAAGAAGCTGAAATTGAGAATGAACGAATCCATTTGAAGCTTAACAGCTATAAATCGGCAAGCTTTGTTTTGCAGCATATTGTTCCTAAACCTATAGGGAAAAACAAAGATGGCGAGGATGTGTTTTCTGATGGAACGGGTATAGGTTTTCACAAAGTTCCACTTCCAATTTTAGACAACTACACGAAAAAGCAGTCTAGTTTGGTGGAAATTGAGGAAGAAAGTGAAGTTAAACTTCCTGAAAACATTGATGTCACGTTCACATCTTCCAATGAAGAGGGTGTCCAAAGTGATGTGGTGAAAAGTGTGGTAGACAAAGTGCTTAAACCGGATTGTGACACTTCTGAGGAGGATGGGTGTTTCTTTGACAAATACATTCAGAAATCAAAGTCCAAAAACAACTTAAGTGATGAACCGGGTCTTGTGATGTACAAGATGGCTGGATCTGATAAGTTGTATTCGGATTCTGAGTTTCCTATTGAGAATGTTAATATGAAAAAGCTGACAAATGTTTTCAAATTAATTGAAGTCGAGTTGTCAGAGGTAAACAGTTTGAAACAAACAATAAGGCAAATGAATTTTGAGAAAAATAAATCTTATTACAAAAAGCCTATTGTTCCACCACGTTTTTATAATAACAATAGGAACAATTGGTCAGGTGGTTATCATGCTGGTAAGAGTTATCAGAAAAAGAATTTTCAAAACAGAAGGTTTGCTGAAAAGAAGGTGTTTGTAAATGGTTCACGGTTACTTTCTGATGAGAAAAATGAAATCTTTTCAAAATCGAATGAAGAGTTCTTTGAGAAAAGAGCTTCACAGGCTCAGTCTGAAGGCACAAGTAGTGTAGCTGATACTCGTACTTGTTTTAGATGTGAACAAGTTGGTCATATTGCACGAAAGTGTACATATGTGAAGCCTAGGACTGAAGCTGTGAAGGTTCAACAAAAGAAGGTTGATGTGAAGGGTAAATCACCGATGTATGTTGAGAAGAAAGTGGTTGAGAAGCAAAACGTTAAAATCAAAAATGAAAAAGAAAAAAATGAACCTGTAAAGAAATTGGTAAATCAAAATGACAAGTTTTATAAACGGGTTGCATTAACTGAACAAATTTGGAAACCAAAAGGTGAAATGAAAAGTTCAACTTCTGAAGTGAAAAAGGCTGAAGAATCAATTACGGTTGATTATGATGCAAGTTTTCCACCTTTGAAGTCTAAAAATTTCAAAATTCAAGTTGCTAGAGTCAAGGTTACACCTAAGGCTGATGAGGCCTGGGTGGACACCATGTTCGAATAAGCAGTTTGAATTGCCGGAGCTTCCTGGACCGCGAAGCATGAATCGGCATTTTTCTTGAAGTTGTTTAAATTGTAGTTTGTTTTGTGCAGGATCTTCCACAATTAATATCCAGATGGATTATGGATAGTGGGGCATCTCGACATATGACAGGAAAAACTGCATTGCTGTATGATGTGAGAAACATTAATGGTGGTTATGTGGGATTTGCTGGTCATGAAGGTGGTAGAATTGTTGGTGAAGGAACGTTATCTAACGGAATTGTGACGTTTGAGAGAGTTAACTACATCACTGAGCTGGAGAACAATCTGCTTAGTATCTCGCAGATTTGTGACAATCAGTATACTACTCACTTCACTGATAAAGAATGTTTGATTCTGAAACCTGGTTTTGTTGTTCCTGAAGAATGGATTATTATGAGGGCACCTAGAGTGAATGATTTATATGTGTTAGATATGTCAGTTGCAACTACAACTACTGGTCAAGCACATTGTTTCGTGTCTAGAGCAACTGAGAAAGAATCAAGATTGTGGCACCGAAAGATGGGGCATATACATATTAGAAAAATGAATCACTTGGTGCACAATGATTTGGTATTGGGAGTTAATATCAAAGGTTTTCATCTGGAAGGGGAGTGCATTAGCTGTATCAAAGGCAAGCAGAAGAAAAAGTCACACCCTACAAAGCAAGTCAATTCAGTTTCAAGACCTCTGGAAAGACTTCACATGGATTTATTTGGTCCAGTGAATGTCAAGAGCATTACAGGAGATTACTATTGTTTGGTCGTTACTGATGATTATTCCAGATTTTCGTGGGTTTCTTTCTTGAAGACAAAAGATGAAACATTTGAAAGTTTGATGGGGCTGTTTAGGAAGATTGAAAATTTGTACCAAAGGCGTATCAAGAAAATTCGAAGTGATAATGGTACTGAATTCAAGAACAGCAAGATGGAAGAATTTTGTGATGAAAGAGGTATTTTGCATGAGTTTAGTGCTCCGTACACTCCGCAGCAGAATGGAGTCGCAGAACGCAAAAACCGGACACTAATCGAGACGGCTAGAACTATGCTCGCAGATTCAAAGTTACCGATTAATTTTTGGGTTGAAGCTGTTTCTGCCGCATGCTATACTCTCAACAGGGTTTTAACTGTCAAGAAGTTCAACAAAACATGCTTTGAGCTTATCAATAATCGCAAACCGAATTTGAAGTATCTAGAACCGTTCGGGTCACCTTGTACGGTTATAGAGCCTTTTGGGAAGTTTGGTCCGAAGTGCATTGAGGGTATATTTGTTGGTTATTCAAATCCATTGCTACGTGTCTTCGTTCCAAGTGAGAAGCGGATTATTGAAGCTGCAAATGTTGAATGTCAAGGTTATACTATGCCGCCGCAGAATCCGGGTGATTCATGGCGTTATCATTATGACAAACTTTGGGATTCGTTTGACATGAGAGAAGAATCAGAGGATGATGAAGATTTCTTTGATGAGTTGGATATTTTGCGTGAATATGAGTCGCAGTTAAGATTCCCAGCTGAGTATTTGAGTAGACCACGGGAAACTTCAAATGATGATGAAGCAGGTCCAAGTAATGCTGGTGAACATAATGATGTCCAACAGAATGAAGTTGCTCAGGATAATCAGTCGGCTCAGAATGATAATTCAGAAACTGAAAACATGCCAGTCTTTGATCATGGTGATTCAGATTCTGAGGGGGAGCAAATTCAGATTTCAAGTCAAACAAACCAAGTTAGTGAACAAGATGCAGAGCAGAATGTTAACAAACCAAGTTAGTGAACAAGATGCAGAGCAGAATGTTACTAATCTGGAGGGAAATGTAGATGTTCAAAGTGAAGTGATGCCGCGAACTTTTTCATATCATCCAGAGGAGTTGATCATAGGAGAATTGCAAGCAGGCGTTCGCACTCGAAATCAGATTGATAAAGGGCTTACATGTTTTTATACAAAAGTTGCTTCTTTGCAAACTGAATTCTCATTAAGTTGTTTTATCTCGCAGGTTGAACCAAGAACTTACAAAGAGGCGCTTACTGAAGACTCTTGGGTCAATGCTATGCAGGAGGAACTTAGTCAATTCGAGAAATTGGGAGTGTGGAAGTTAGTTGATTTGCCGGATGGTCAAAGGAAAATTAACACTAAGTGGGTGTTTAAGTGTAAGAGAGACGATAGAGGAGTTGTCGTAAGGAACAAAGCTCGACTCGTTGTTCAGGGATTTAGTCAACAGGAGGGAATTGATTTTACCGAAGTCTATGCTCCTGTAGCACGACTAGAGGCTATCAGAATTTTTCTTGCATTTGCGTCTTGGAAGAATTTCAAAGTATATCAGTTGGATGTTAAATCGGCGTTTCTTTACGGGAAGGTTAAAGAGGAGGTTTATGTCGGTCAGCCGCCGGGCTTTACTGATCCAATCCACAAAAACAAGGTCTACTTATTGGACAAAGCGCTGTATGGTTTACACCAGGCCCCGAGAGCTTGGTACGAGACTTTGTCTCAACACCTACTAGCCAACAAGTTCATTCGTGGAAAAGTGGATGCCACTCTCTTCACGAAAGTCGTTGATGGTCATCTTCTGATAGTACAGATTTATGTGGACGATATAATCTTTGGGTCGACAAATGAAAATCTATGCAAAGATTTTGAATCAGTGATGAAGCAGAAGTTTGAAATGTCATCAATGGGGGAGATGAAATTCTTTCTGGGATTACAAGTTGAACAACTTCCTGAAGGAATTTTCATTCATCAGTCAAAGTACGTTCATGATATTCTAGAGAAATTTGGGATGTCAAGATCTACTCCAGCTGCTACCCCACTTGCAACAAATCATGGGATTCACCCAGATCTCACCGGAGACAGGGCTGATGAGACGTTTTACCGATCCATGATAGGTTCTTTAATGTACCTAACTGCTTCACGTCCTGATATTATGTACCCAACGTGCCTCGCAGCAAGATTTCAGTCTAACCCGAGAGCATCGCACATGATTATTGTGAAGAGGATATTGCGCTACCTGAAAGGAACTCCTTCATTGGGGTTGTGGTATCCTAGAAAAGGCGATTTTACGCTCGAAGGGTATTCCGATTCGGATTTCGGATGTTGCAAAGTCAATTCAAAATCAACAACTGCAGGATGCCAGTTCTTTGGTCCTAGATTGGTTACCTGGCAGTGTAAGAAACAAACGTCTGTGGCGTTATCTACATGTGAAGCGGAGTATGTTTCTGCTAGCAGTTGCTGCTCTCAGATCTTGTGGATACAGCAACAGATGCGCGACTACGGTTTGCAGTTTCTTAACACACCTCTTTTTGTTGATAATGAGGCCGCAATTAATATAACAAAGAATCCAGTACATCACGCTCAAACTAAACACATAGAAATTCGTCATCATTTTATTCGTGATTGCTTTGAGAAAAAGTTGATACGAATTGAGAAAATCCACACAGACGAACAGAAAGCTGATTTACATACCAAAGCTTTTGATAAAAATCGGTTTAAATATTTGTTAAAACTGAATGGTATGAAGCTTCTGTCGGTGTCGGATAGCATACTTGGCGTTGATGAGGGTACTGTTGCGGATGAAGACGAGAAACAATCTGAAATGGTTTGTCGAATTTTTACTTGTTTTGGTATTTAGGGGGAGTAGATGTTTGTACATAGTTTATTTTCAGAAAATACAAAAACAGTAAAAAATGAAAAAAAATACAAAAACATGATAAAATCTGAAAAAGAGCTTGTGTATATGGGAAAATGATAGTACATTGGCTAGACGGTCACGGTATGCTAAAGATTTGGAATGTTTAAAAGAGTTAAACAATCTTACTGATGATGTGTCGATAGGTTTTCACACATTTAGTAGATTTATTCGGGATATAAACCTAAAATTCAAACTTGTGAATTCGTGGGGAACACTACTTGGATATATAGGTAACCCCTGAAATCTCGTTTGAAAGGTTTCTTAATCTGATATACTAGGTCTTTATACTCTATGATGTCTGGGGTATTATTCCGGGACTTCTGCTGAACGGTAGTTCTGACCTAGTCCTTGGCTAATACTTGCTTAAATGCTTGAAACACAGCATTTCACCCTCAGCATGCTGAAACAATAAAATTGATATATGCTGCTGTTGTAAGCAAAAATATCCTCTAAAGGGGACACACCTGAAAGTCGAAGCTGATATCTCTCTGCGTATACGGAAGTATCGATCTGAGATCCCTCGGCCCTCGCATACCTAAATTATATACAGATATCATTGTAGTATTCTTACCTGTAAGACTGATTATTGAGATTCTGGATACGGGAGTATATTCAAGAGGTGGGACACATGAATGATCTAAGTTCTTAATTCATCTAAATCGTATCCTGAGTAAATTGAAATTTGTGTGAGAATTTAAGATGGATCAGTATATCGACAATTGAGGTAAATTGTTTAAATCTGAGTATGAAATGTAGCTTAACGGTACTTGTGATTTGTCTGAGTAGCTGATATGATTCCCTGACACACTCACCAAAAATATGTTTGTAAATAGTTTACTTTGTTTAAATTTCTGCAATTTAAGTTTTCTGTATTTCATTTCTTAGTCTAGAACACTTTGATAAAATCCAAAAAGATTTTATTTCTGCTTTATTTTAGACAAACCAAAGTGGAGAGTTGATTGTTGGATTCTCAGTTATTTGAAGCAGATGCAGGAGATTCTGAACTGAAGAATGAGGAGAGCTTAATTTGAAGAAGTTTGGATTGTTTGTTTTGATAAAAACAAAGTTCATTAACTTGATACTTGTTATTTTTGGAAAATGTTTGAAAATGTTGTTTTTAAAATCAGTTTAATTCGTTAAAAGATCAACCAAGGTCATTAATTTGGACTTGGTAGATTAATTGAGTAATCAGGGTCATTAACTTGAACTTGAATACTTGAGTGGATTGCTATAGCTGATTGAGTTTGTGTTTTATTGTTAAAAAGATAGAATGGTTATGTTTGTTGGTTGAGTAACAGGTTTAACCTTCATTATTCTCAACGGAAGCTAATTGACAAAGCTTGAACCAGATATCTCAGATTCTAGCATATTGAGAGGGGGAGTCTGTGAAAGGGGGAGTCTGGATCAACAGTCAAAGGGAAGATTGAAGTTTAAAGTTTAAAGCTTGAAGATAAAGATTGATGAGAGTTTTTACAATGTTTGAAGATTGTGAAAGACAAAGACTTGAAGCCAAAGACTTCATCAACATCCAAGGGGGAGTCTGTTGGTGCACTGAATGTCTGTTGATTACATCATTATCAAGTCTTGTGTCTGGATTGTTTGAATGATCACATATTAGAGTTTAAGTTAGGGTTTTAAGTTGTAAACACAAGATTTCGCTTGAAGAGGGTTTGTATTGGCTTGAAGCGAAATCAGAACAAGAGATTTCGCTTCAGACATCCTCAAGCGAAATCATGGTTCCTATATATAGGTGGTTAGTTCCTTGAAGGGAAATCACTAGATCATTGTATGTGTGACGAAGTGCTGACGGATCTGTATCAGAAAACCTTGTACAAGCACTCAAATCAATCAGAAAAGAAAGATTAAAAGGATTAGAGCTGTTATGACTTAGTTTACTTTGATTCCGCCTCTGTAAACTGAGATGAATTGCCTTGACTGACATTTTAGGGTCATACAACGGTCCAACAAATACAACTGTGTACGAGTGGGGAACACATCAGTGGTGTATGGTTTAATGACCTTAAATCGTGCGTTGATAGATTGCCAAAATCTGAAGTTTTGGGTCTTTATACTGTTATTTCATCTGAGGATATCTTGACTGTCACTTGGAATGACCCCAGGAAAGAAAGTCACTTGGAATTAGCACATTTCTATTTGAATGTCTGTATGTTGTCCCGATACACACAATTTTGATCTGATTCTGAAATCTTCTCTGAAAAAAGTCGTGTACCTCCTCTGCTGCATCCAGATATATGCTGACCTGGAGGTGCTAGGCAACAACAGCTTCTGCTGCATCCAGATACATGCTGACCTAGCTGTACGTTGTCGCGCTATAGATCTAATACACCCAAAAGAGGCCCTCAAGTGCCCAAAAGAAACCCAAGAAACCTATATCAAACTGAGAAAAACTCATTTGATCTGTATATTATACCATCTCTCCTAAAGATCTATTCTGTTCTCTTCTCAACCTATTCCCAGTTAAGATTTCAGAAATCTGGATTGGACTTGTGAAATATGTGGTAGGGAAGATACTTGCATGATAGAGTGTGTTGTTTATATTTCCAGGATTTGATTCGTATTTATTTGGGTGTTCATTGTTAAGCAATCAAAACATGATAAAAACAGATTATATGCAGACCTAGACATTGTCAGGATATCTTAAAGGATGAATTCAGTATACTCACCTACTACGATGAATCTTTGTGCATACCTTGATCGCAGGGGTATATCCTGAAGTGGGACACACTAGTATATCAGAATTAAAATTACCTTAACGTATCATACGGTAATGGTACTTGAAATGTTCATGCATTTTGTTTAAGAGGACAAACATACTGATAATCGTCTTGGACTGCTTTTCACAAAAAATTAATAAAGAATTATCTAATAGTGTGAAACAGTTTGATTGTGCTGATATGATCTTCTTACCAGTGATTCTCACAAAAATAGAGTGTTTATTGTTTTTGTATTTACTTGCTTTCAGAAAATATAAAAAATCCAAAAATAGTGTCTTTTTCTGTTTAAAGTTCTTAACGTACGGAAAACTGTTATTCTTGGAGGAATTGTTACTGATAGGGGGAGACGGTGTTGGAAAGTGAGTTCAAAAGTTTATATCATGCGGGTTATAGGGTGTGTGATTAAAAAGTTTTGCGTGTTGGTAATGAATTGGGAATGCTTAATCTGTGATACAATCTCTTGAATAATAATAATTTATTTACCTTTGTTGAAAAATTCTTATGGTTTCTCGAGATGTTTGTTTTATAGTAAACAGATTGAAGCAGTGTGTTGCTGAGAAGTTGCTGAGTTGCTGTGAAGAGATGAGAGTTTGATTGGATGCATGGTAGAACCTCCTTTCTATATTGCAGACAAGATGAAGTGTTTGAAGATTGCTATACATATGCTGAACTGGAGTTTACTCAAACGCTAAAGTTTTGAAGATTTGGTGATTGGATGCATCAGCTTAGGGGGAGTCTGTTGCTGACAGAAGCTATTGAAGCTGAAGCTATCCAAAGACCAAAGACAGTGCAAGAATACATGAAGATTGCAAGAAGACTGAAGACAAAGTTATTTTATGAAGCTATTGTCAAGGGGGAGTTTGTTGGTGCATGTTTGTGACAACAGCTTAGATTTGGTCTTTGGATATCTTGTAATTAGTTAAACGATAAACAGTTAGCGGGTTTAGCTTTGTAATAGTTAGTTGAAATGTTTGGGCTAACCAAACTCATACTTATGGGGATGTGTGGCGAATTGGGCCTGTCCAATTCGCAGTCCATAATGTTTAACCTTGGCCCAAGTAGCAAACCTTGTGTTATATAAACAAGGTTAGGCTTTAGGGTTTAGGTTAATCAGCCAAAACAGTTTTAGAGAGCAATTTCGTGAGAGCTTAGAGTCTTGGACGAAATTGTTGTTGGTTAGGGTTTGATTGATTGTAATTCTTGTGAGATTGATAATCAATAGAAACCCAGATTGAAAGTGTCTTGCTGTTTCTGTTTCCTACACGTTTTCTGCTTATTCTGATCAAGAGGATTCCGCACTCTTGATTGGAAAGACAATTCTGTGAAAGATCCATACGAATAGGGGACCTACATTGAGCAACTCGATCGATGTCTTCGCATGGAAGCACTCCGATATGCAAGGGGTCCCTAGGTCTATGGCACAACATCACCTGAACGTAAAAGAATCAATCAAACCAATAGCACAAAGAAAAAGGCATATGGCGCCGGATCGAGCCAAGGCAATTGCAAAAGATGTAAAGAGTCTCCTAGATGCCGGGATCATTCGAGAAGTCCGGTATCAAACTTGGGTGTCGAATCCCGTTATGGTGAGAAAAAAGGACAACTCATGGATAATGTGCATCGACTTCACCGATCTAAACGATGCGTGCCCAAAAGATTGTTTTCCGTTACCAAAGATCGATGAGAAGATCGACTCCGTCGCCACGTTCATGCTGAAGTGTTTCCTGGATGCTTACAAGGAATACCACCAAATACAAATGGCAGTCGAAGATGAGGATAAGACAGCCTTTGTCACCAATGAAGGAGTTTACTGCTTTACTAAGATGCCATTCGGTTTGAAAAACGCCGGTGCTACGTATCAGCGTTTAATGAGCAAAGCTTTTAAAGACCAGATCGAACGAAACGTAGAGGTATATGTTGATGATATCGTAATAAAAAGTCACGACGAAGCCACCATGCTGAAAGACATACTCGAGACATTTACCCGACTCCGAAGCATCAACATGAAGTTAAACCCCAAAAAATGTACGTTCGGGGTAGAAGAAGGGAAGTTCCTGGGAGTCATGGTCGGGTCAAAGGGCCTACGAGCCAACCCAGACAAGATTGATGCTGTTCTTACAATGAAACCTCCAACTTTGGTAAAAGAGATCCAGTCCTTGAATGGACGATTGGCTGCTCTTCATCGGTTCTTGTTAAAAGCAGCAGACAGGTCACCCCCGTTCATGGACGTGCTCAGAAAAAGCTTCAGATCAGAGTTTAAATGGACGGAAGAAGCTGCACGAGCTTTCGAAGAGCTTAAAGCTTACCTTGGCACCTTGCCAACTCTCACCGTACTAGAAAAGGATGAGGTACTGACGGTCTACTTAGCCGCATCGTTTGGTGCTATTAGTGCAGTGCTAGTCGCTCACCGGACTGGGGCACAAATCCCCATTTACTACATGAGCCGAACACTAAAAGACTACGAAACAAGGTATTCAAACTTGGAAAAGCTAGCTCTAGCATTATTCCATGCTTCGAGAAGACTCCGGCGATACTTTCAAGCCCACCCGATCGAGGTACGAACGGATCAAAGAATCCAGCATGTTCTCCGACGACCCGAAGTTTCAGGTCGTATGGCAAAATGGGCGATCGAGCTGGGCGCATTCAATATCACCTTCAGAACCAAAGGTCCGCTAAAAGGGCAGGTGATAGCTGATTTCCTAGTAGAAATGCCGGAGGATAAGGAAATGCAAGAAATCGAGAAAGCTCCAGAGAAACCTTGGTCCCTGTATACAGACGGGGCCTCAAGCGCCGAAGGAGCGGGAGCAGGCCTAATTCTCACCGATCCAGATGGTATGGATATGACGTATGCACTCCGGTTAGAATTTAAGAGTTCTAATAACGAAGCCGAATACGAGGGCCTCTTGGCTGGTCTACGTCTGGCGCTAAAAGTCAGAGCAAGAAACGTCGTAGCCCACGTAGATTCATTGCTCGTAGCAAATCAGGTAAACGGAGAATATGAGGCGAGGGAAACTAACATGATCGAATATCTCGAACAAGTGAAGCAAATTATGGCGTCATTCGAGGCATGTAAAGTCGAACACGTTCCCCGTAGCAAAAACAAAAAGGCCGACGCATTGAGCAAGTAGGCATCGGTATCATTCAGTCACTTGGACAAAGAGGTGAGGGTGGAGGTGTTAACCGCGCCTTCAATTGCGACTCCGCACGTTATGCAAGTAGAAGCTCCGTCTCAAACATGGATGATACCTATAATTAACTACTTAGTGCACGATGTTTTGCCAGTCGATAAAACAGAGGCGAGAAAAATCCAAATCAATTCTCTTCAATATCAGATGCAGGAAGGAGGCTTGTACCGGAAGACCTTCCTCGGGCCCCTGTTAAAATGTCTCGACCCGGAGCAGGCCAGCTATATCATCAGAAAATACACTACAGTATTTGCGGTATTCACGCCGGGCCAAAGATGATCGTAACAAAGGTAAAAAAACGCGAGATATCATTGGCCTGGAATGCACGAGAGTGCGGTTAAAGAACTCCAGCAATGTGACGAATGCCAAAAGCACACGCCAGTGAGCCTCCTGGCAAAGAATGAAATGATCCTGGTAACCGCCGCATGGCCCTTCCAAAAGTGGGGCGTTGACATAGTCGGTCCCTTTCCACGATCGAGCGGAAGTGCCCAATACTTGCTAGTCGTAGTGGATTATTTCACCAAATGGGTGGAAGCTTGACCATTCACAATCATCTCCTGTTACAATGTAACGAGATTCTTTTGGGAACAAATCGTATGCCGTTTCGGTCTTCCGCTCTACATCGTAAGCGACAATGCAAAACAGTTCGTGGAAAACCCGTTCAAGCGGTGGTGTGAAAACTTGAAAATTAACCAAGTATTTTCCTAGGTCGCCCATCCCCAGGGGAACGGGCAGGTTGAACAAATAAACCACCGAATCATTGATGGGATAAAGAGAAGACTTGGTTATGAAGGCAAAGGTTGGGCGGATGAGTTACCGAACATTCTGTGGGCTCACCGAATGTTACACAAGACTAGTAACGGAGAAACACCATTTAGTCTTACATATGGTACCGAGGCCGTGATCCCCGCGGAAATCGAACTCCCAAATCAAAGGTGCAAAAATTGGGAAGAAAATGAACGGGAGCTCCGATCCAACCTTGATCTGTTAGAAGAACGCCGGAACATCGCAGCCATAAAAGAGGCATGATACAAAAAGAAGATTGAAAAGTACTACAACGCCCATGCCAAGCTTTACAAATTCAAGGTCGGGGACTTTGTGCTCCGAAGCAACGACGCAAGCCGCATCGAAACCCCTGGGAAGCTAACCCCAAAATGGGAAGGACCGTACCGAGTCAAAGAGGCTAGTGAAAAGGGCTCGTACGTGTTGGAAAAAATCGATGGGACTCCCGTACCCAGGACATGGAACGGGGTGCATCTAAAGAAGTGTTTCATGTAAACAGCCTGCTACGGCCAAAGAAGATCGCTATTTCCTATTGCATTTTCAATTTCCATGTATGAGTCGGGAGGGTAGTACCCCGAACAAATTTCCATTTTCCTTGTAACCGGGAGGGTTTTCCCCGGACTTATGATTAAAATAGTCAAATAAAGCGATCTGTACTTTTATAAGTATAAAGCATAGCATACGTATAAGTTCGAACAATATCAAAAATGTGCACAAACAGGCCTCGACCCATGCCTCGCGCCGATCGAGAAGGCTTAAATAGTTCTAGAAATGACAAAATCTATTAAGCAAAAAAGCCCGTATTAGATACGATCCAGCTATAAAAAAAATCATCAAGAGAAGTCAGTTACCGGAAACTTCTTGTTAAAATCTGGTCACCTAAGATGACCGGACAAGAGCCTGGTCGAATAGTAAAAGTTTGGACGCAAACTAAAAACTAAGTAGCCAGGAACAGATATTTGTCATAAAAGTCATGGTTTCATATGAAGCAAGAGAAACATAAATCGCAAATAAAAATATAAACTGTGCAAATACATGCCGAATGAAAAAGTTTAAATTGTACGATTACAATACCACAAATAAAAGTAAAACATTATACAATGATAAAGACCAAACTTTAAGCTTCATAATCTTCTTTCACGATGGGGAGCTCACTCCTTTGCTTGATAACGGACAAAGGCTTATCCACCAAGTCTGCAACCTTCCCGAAAACGGAAATGTGGAAATCATCAAAGGCCTTTATCGTAGCATTTAAAGCATCCTCGGCTCCCTCATCATACCCCGGAACTTCTTCGGCAGAACGGACCGAATCACGGGCAGCTCTGAAACCCAGCTTAAATCCTTCGTTCACTCCAACCACATTAACACTATTCACTGTCACACCCCCAAAATCTACATGCAGGGTATCACCGCTTGGAGGCGTGACTGACCAGGATCAAGCCACCAATCATATTGAACATTGTAAGAAATAAATAAAACTCAACCACACAATATGAAAGGTGTTCAAAACAAACGCATAGTTAAATGTTTAGCGGAAGCATAAGTGTAAAACCCAACATAAGTATTAAGTTCAAAATGATGTAATGTTTTAACATGGCACACACTGTCCATGTCCCACAACGATCGCGCCTCCCAGTGCAAGCTCCATGAGTACCTAACGACCTGCAAGGCATGTAACAACGAGTCAACAACAAAGTTGAGCGAGTTCACAGTTGATTGTTCAGTTATTGAGTTCGTTTCATAAATCGTAAGTTTGTTTCAAAATCATGTGTTACCCAATATCCTTGTTTCTCAAACCTTTACGATATTTATTAGGGGCTTCCCATGTTGTATATTACTAGACTAGTTGTATCTATGGGTGTCCTTCCCAATCCGAGGACAGTAGTAAGTATGAGAATACGTAGGTTTTACGTAAGTGCCCTTCCCAATCCGAGGACAGTAGTAAGTATGAGATTACGTAGGTTTTACGTAAGTTCCTTTCCCAATCCGAGGACAGTAGTAAGTATGAGATTACGTAGGTTTTACCTAAGTGCCCTTCCCAATCCGAGGACAGTGGTACGTAGCGAGTACGTAGGTTTAGCGCTGGCGTCCTTCCCAATCCGAGGACGGTGGTAAGTAGTCTAGTAGTGGTAAATGTACAAGTTGTGTCGTAGCTATTCAATCCCATTCCCAACCCACCGGGAATCCCATGCCTTAGAAGTGTGAACTCACCTTGGTTTGCTCGGTATGCTAAACTATGTGCTCACAAGTAATCAGTCAAGTCCTAAAGTATGTACATATATTTAATCAGTTCCAGTTCGTAATGATTCAGATGCAATTTATGTCACATAGTGTGTTTATGCAATCATCATCAAGTAACACATAACAGTTAGTTCATGTTCATACAATCATACTCCATATAACTGAGTTCTTAGTAAATTCTAATGTGGTTAATCAATTAACATGCTTGATGGGGTTAACAGGCTTAACAAAATTAATATATTTAGCAAAGATAACGAGCTTCACAGGATTAACACACATAACAGGAATAGTAAACTAATAGTGTTAGTTAACTAACAGAATTAACAAACTAGTAGAGTTACCTACTTAACAGAGTTAATAAAGTTAATAACTTAACTCAGTTAATAGACTAACCATAGTTATGGACTTCACAGGAGTTAATAAACTTAACAGCATTAACAACTTGACTGAGTTAAACTAACAGAACTGGTGTGACAGACACTGGACGAAATCACTTGTACGGCGAAAACACTTATTGGCGAAATAACTTAGGCGACGAAATCCCGAGTGATTTCGTCGGGTTTAATGTTGGACGAAAACACAGGGTGTTTTCGCCTGGTCCTCGTGATTTCGTCTGCTGCTCATGATTTTGTCGGTTACATCCTTACCAACAACACATCAGTTACGCAATAACAGTAACCTTAGTCATCACTTACAGTTGCATGATCAGTCATCGACGAAATCATTTAATCAAATCATTGATATGAAAACATATAAACTACCAAATCATTGTGAGACCAAGATCATAAATCAATCAGCAGTTCATTCATTAACAGGCACACACGGTCGATCATATCATCCAATATTGACAGTTTGTAGATAATATATTTATATATATATAACGATCATCCAGTCTTACGTTCATAAAACAATCACAGTTATGATAATAAAAAAATCGTTCATACAATTGATCTAAATCAAACAGTCAGTTAAAGATTAACACTAACCGCGCCGAGTGAGACAATAACTTGATTGATCTTGAGGATCTGGAGGACACAAGTTTGCCGTCAGGTTCAAAGGGTAGCGAGAGAGAATGTGAGAGGTGGTTAGGGTTTTGCCTAATACTGTTCTCGCGTAAAAGTTATAAACAAAGCTAAAACAGTTCGTCACTGGGCCAAGGCCTATCCTTGTTTTCGCCGGCCTGCTCTTGACGAAAACACCTATTGTTTTCGTCAAGAGTGATTTCGCAGGGGGGTGGGATTTCGGCTAGGGTGATTTCGGGTGGGGGTGATTTCGGCCAAAGCTCCATTTCGTTGTTATTAAATATATAAACATAATATTAATACTAGGCATATTATTAATATGCACCCACATAATGCACACCAAGAACATATAAACAACACGTATATTGCACGTCAAATAAATATAAAGACACACTTGCCAATAAGTACTAAGTTAAGTCGAATAGAGACCTTGCAAACTCGGGTTGTCACATTATCCCCAACTTGAAAGAAATTTCGCCCCGAAATTTAGTACGTGATTACTGAGGAAGCTAGTTATGTTGTTTTGTTTCTTGGTTTTCCTGGGGTGTCACATCATCCCCCCGTTGAATTGGAATTTCGTCTCGACATTCCGCAGTAGTGTCAGCCTCAGTAGTGGTTGCACTGTTTCCGAACAACTGGGGATACTTGAGTTTCATTTGATCTTCTCGTTCCCAGGTAAACTCTGGGCCACGACGGGAGTTCCAACAAACTCGAACAAGAGGTATTCTGGTGCGTTTGAGAATCTTAACGTCTCGGTCTGTGATCTCAACTGGTTCCTCGACGAATCGCAACTGATCGTTGATAGTGAGCTCCTTCAAAGGAACTATGAGGGTCTCATCTGACAGACACTTCTTCAGATTTGACACGTGAAATACGTTGTGAACTCCACTGAGTTCTGTTGGTAGGTTTAGTTTGTAGGCCACTTTGCCTATTTTCTCTATGATTTCAAATGGTCCGACATAACGCGGATTGAGTTTACCTCGTTTGCCAAATTGAACTACACCTTTCCAAGGTGAGACTTTGAGTAGCACTCAATCCCCAACCTGGAATTCGAGTGGTTTCCTGCGCTTATCAGCGTAGCTTTTCTGACGGTCACGAGCTACCGCCATTCGTTGCCGTATCTGAGCAATTCTTTCCGTTGTGTCTACTACAAGTTCTGGACCCGTGATCTGGCTGTCACCCACTTCTGCCCAACAAAGAGGTGATCGGCATTTACGCCCGTACAATGCCTCAAACGGAGCGACTTGAATGCTGGTGTGGTAACTGTTATTATACGAAAATTCCACTAACGGTAGATGTTTTTCCCAACCGTTGCCAAAATCAATCACACATGCCCTAAGAATGTCTTTAAGGGTTTGGATGGTGCGCTCAGACTGCCCATTCGTCTGTGGATGATAGGTGGTGCTCATGTCTAAACGTGAGCCAAAAGATTTGTGCATTGCTTGCCACAGTTCTGAAGTAAAACGTGCATCACGATCAGAGATAATAGAGGTTGGCACCCCGTGCCTCGAGACAACTTCCTTAAGATAAACGTCTGCTAGAGTGGAGAACTTATCCGTTTCCTTGATAGCCAAGAAGTGTGCAGACTTTGTGAGTCAATCCACGATCACCCAAATAGTATCATTTCCATGTTGAGATCTAGGCAGGCCAGTAACGAAATCCATGGAAATTTGCTCCCATTTCCATTGTGGTATTTCTGGTTGTTGGAGTAGGCCCGATGGTTTCTGATATTCAGTCTTGACTCTCGCACAAGTCAAACATTTTCTAACGTAAGTTGCTATGTGAGCTTTCATGCTAGGCCACCAATATGTAGTTCTGAGATTGTGGTAAATCTTATCCGAACCAGGATGTACCGAGTAACGAGACTTATGTGCTTCATCCATTACAAGTTCTCATAGATTGCCATAGAGTGGGACCCAGATGCGTCCTGTTACGTAATAGGCGCCGTCTTCCTTTTGCTCTAACCGTTTCCTTGAGCCGCGTAGGGCTTCAGCCCTGATGTTTTCTGGTTTCAATGCTTCAACCTGAGCATCTCGTATCTGTGCAGGAAGACTAGACTAGATGGTAAGTTGTAATGCTGGCACGCGTTTAGGTGTAGTATCTTTTCGACTGAGGGAGTCGGCCACAACATTGGCTTTGCCCGGATGGTACTTGATGGCACATTCGTAATCATTCAATAGCTCAACCCATCAGCGTTGTCGCATGTTCAACTCCTTTTGCTTGAAGATATACTCGAGACTCCTATGATCGGTGTAGATGGTGCAGTTGGTATCGTACAGGTAATGTCTCCATATCTTGAGTGCGAAAACAATAGCTCCCAGCTCCAGATCGTGTGTAGTGTAATTTCTTTCGTGAATCTTAAGTTGGCGCGAGGCGTAAGCAATGACTTTATCCCGTTGCATCAATACACAACCAAGACCCTGAATTGACGCATCACAATAAACCACGAAATCGTCTGTGCCCTCTGGCAATGAAAGAATAGATGCGATACAAAGTCTATTCTTTAAATGTTGGAACGTTGATTCTTGAGCATCACCCCAACGATAGGTGACACCCTTCTGAGTTAGCAAAGTAAGCGGCTCTGCAATTTTGGAAAAGTCTTTGATGAACCTTCTGTAGTAGCCCGCCAAACCCAAGAATTGGCGGATTTCTATTGGTGTACGCGGTACAGGCCAGTTCTTGATCGAGTCGACTTTGGATGGATCAACGTGAATCCCATCCTTGTTTACCACGTGGCCTAGAAAGTGGACTTCACGAAGCCAAAAGTCGAATTTCGAAAACTTAGCATACAACTGTTCTGTTCGAAGGAGTTCTAGAATAAGCCGTAGATGGTGCTCGTGTTCCTCCTAACTCTTAGAGTAGATCAGGATGTCATCAATGAATACAATAACAAATTTATCCAAGTAGGGCTTGCACACTCTATTCATAAGATCCATAAAGACTACAGGTGCGTTTGTTAACCCGAATGGCATGACCAGAAACTCATAGTGGTCGTAGCGAGTTCTAAATGTTGTTTTGGAGATGTCCTCGTCCCAGACTCTCAGTTGATGGTAGCCTGATCTCAGATCAATCTTTGAATAGAAGCTCGACCCTTGCAACTGGTCGAATAAGTCATCAATGCGTGGAAGAGGATAGCGATTCTTCACGGTCACCTTGTTGAGTTCGCGGTAATCTATGCACATACGGAAGGTACCGTATTTCTTCTTTACAAACAAAACTGGAGCTCCCCAAGGCGAAGAGCTAGGACGAATAAAACCCTTATCCAGGAGCTCTTGTAGTTGCGTGGACAGTTCTTCAAGTTCTGATGGAGCTAAACGATAAGGTGCTCGAGCTATGGGCGCTGCTCCAGGAGCTAGCTCAATTTGGAATTCAACCTGGCGATGAGGCGGAAGACCAGGTAAATCCTCAGGAAACACTTGAGGAAAGTCGCATACTACTGGAATATCCTCTATTTTCTTATCTTTCATTGATGCGTCAGTAACGAGTGCTAAAATAGCGGTGTGGCCCTTTCGCAAACACTTATGGGCCTTAAGGAAAGAGATGATACCTACAACTGCACTACTCTTTTCACCATGAATCACTAAAGGTTCTTCACCAGAATGAGGAATGCGGACGATCTTCTCCTTGCAAAGGATCTATGCTCGATGTTGTGATAACCAATCCATACCAACAACAATGTCGAAACTACCCAAAACAATAGGAATGAGGTCGATAGAGAAGGTTTGACCAGCTAAGATGAGATTACAACCCCAAACTATGTGTGTGGCTTCAAGACTTTTATCGTTTGCTAGCTCTACCGTGTGCTTGGTGTTCAAAAGTGTTGGGGTACGTTTAAGCATTTGACTAACTTTTAGGGACACATAACTGGTATCGGCACCCGAATCAAATAAAACATTAACATAAAAGTCATTCAGTAGAAACTTACCCATCACGACGTTGGGATCATTCCTAGCATCACCCTGACCATTCACGAACACACGGCCCCGGGCACCATTGTCTCCATTGTTTCCCTCGTTGTTACCCCCATTGGTGTTTCCGTTCCCTTGGTTATTGTTCTGATTATGATTCTGATTTAACTGCGGGCAGTGTCTCTTGAAGTGACCGTCAGTGCCACACTGATAGCATCACCTGTTGCCCTGTTGCTGTTGCTGCTAACGATTCTGATTTGCAGGCCGTGAGCTCCTGCAATCCTTGGCTTCATGGCCCATCTTGAGACACCTCTGACAACGTCCCTTGTTGCACTGACCACTGTGGTGCCTGTTGCATTTGTTGCACTTTGGGTGGTTTCCTCGATACCCACCCTGCCCTTGACTACCAGAAGATTGCTGACCAGGACTCTGGTAGTCATCAATCTTTCGCTGCTGTGCCTGGTACTGAACTGTAGTCGAACCCTTGCTGGAGGCTCCATCCCATTTTCGTTTGTTGTCACTGGGAATAGCAGAAGTAGTAGTAGCAGTAGCACCTATACGCTTAGGCAGCTTGTTCTGTTCCACTACCTGGTCTGTGAGACGATGAGCAAGACGAGTAACATCCTGGATGGTAGTAAGGTTAGCAGCAGTTACATGACTTTGAATCTCTGGTACTAAGCCTTTGAGGTATAGCTCGATACGCTTGATGGGAGGATCCACCATAGTTGGACATAACACTGCCAGTTCGTTTGATCGCTTCGTATACGCCTCTATCTCTGACCCCGTCATCTTCAGGTTAAAGAACTCCACTTCCAGCTTGTGGATGTCATCACGATTACATTATTCTCGCTTGATCAGTTCCTTGAAGTCGTTCCATGGGGTGGCATTAGCAGCTGCCAGCCGTAACATTTTAACTTGCGCGTTCCACCAAGTTAGCGCAGTGCCTTTGAGGGTACCAGTGGCATACTTCACCCTACGCGCCTCAGGGCATTCACACATTTCAAAGACCGATTCGAGCTTCTCGAACCAGTGGAGGAGTCCTACGGCTCCTTCAGTGCCACTGAAAGTACTAGGACGACAGTCCATGAACGTCTTGAACGTGCACACAGGCAGCTGAGCATGCTGACCTGTTGCGTGTATAAGAACAGGACAAAGTTAAACACAAGGGTTGGTTTATGAGGGTAGGATCTAAAGATCCTAGAGTGAGTTGCGACTGCAGGGTATACCTCCTGCTTGAGCGGCTGCAAGTGCCGCAACAACTTGTTGGTTAATCAAAGCCGTCAACTGGGCCTAAGTTAGGTTAACGCGTCCACTCATGATCTTCATATCAAAGGAAACATATGTGAGAAAGATTCGCGAATATGCGATGACAGAAGAGAGTAAGCACACAAGTGTTTTCAAACAATAGTTGTTACGTTTATCTAAGCATACCACGAGCAAAGTTCTATGTAATTAGCAAGTAGGCAATATAAACATAAATCATATCACCTATAGTGTTGAGTCTTGCACGTGGAGCAAAGCGTCGTTGTGGATCATTGAGCACTGTACAGGTTATAGTCTGGTTTTAACAAAAACTTTTTCCCTTATTAAAACCAAGTTCACTATAACCAATGGCTCTGATACCAATCTGTCACACCCCCAAAATCCACATGCGGGGTATCACCGCTTGGAGGCGTGACTGACCAGGATCAAGCCACCAATCATATTGAACATTGTAAGAAATAAATAAAAGTCAACCACACAATATGAAAGGTGTTCAAAACAAACCATAGTTAAATGTTTAGCGGAAGCATAAGTGTAAAACCCAACATAAGTATTAAGTTCAAAATGATGTAATGTTTTAACATGGCACACACTGTCCATGTCCCACAATGATCACGCCTCCCAGTGCAAGCTCCATGAGTACCTAACGACCTGCAAGGCATGTAACAACGAGTCAACAACAAAGTTGAGCGAGTTCACAGTTGATTGTTCAGTTATTGAGTTCGTTTCAGAAATCGTATGTTTGTTTCAAAATCATGTGTTACCCAATATCCTTGTTTCTCAAACCTTTACGATATTTATTGGGGGCTTCCCATGTTGTATATTACTAGACTAGTTGTATCTATGGGTGTCCTTCCCAATCCGAGGACAGTAGTAAGTATGAGAATACGTAGGTTTTACGTAAGTGCCATTCCCAATCCGAGGACAGTAGTAAGTATGAGATTACGTAGGTTTTATGTAAGTGCCCTTCCCAATCCGAGGACAGTAGTAAGTATGAGATTACGTAGGTTTTACGTAAGTCCCCTTCCCAATCCGAGGACAGTGGTACGTAGCGAGTACGTAGGTTTAGCACTGGCATCCTTCCCAATCCGAGGACGGTGGCAAGTAGTCTAGTAGTGGTAAATGTACAAGTTCTGTCGTAGCTATTCAATCCCATTCCCAACCCACCGGGAATCCCATGCCTTAGAAGTGTGAACTCACCTTGGTTTGCTCGGTATGCTAAACTATGTGCTCACAAGTAATCAGTCAAGTCCTAAAGTATGTACATATATTTAATCAGTTCCAGTTCGTAATGATTCAGATGCAATTTATGTCACATAGTGTGTTTATGCAATCATCATCAAGTAACACATAACAGTTAGTTCATGTTCATACAATCATACTCCATATAACTGAGTTCTTAGTAAATTCTAACGTGGTTAAGCAATTAACATGCTTGATGGGGTTAACAGGCTTAACAAAATTAATATATTTAGCAAAGATAACGAGCTTCACAGGATTAACACACATAACAGGAATAATAAACTAACAGTGTTAGTTAACTAACAGAGTTAACAAACTAGTAGAGTTACCTACTTAACAGAGTTAATAAAGTTAATAGAGTTAATAACTTAACTCAGTTAATAGACTAACCAAAGTTATGGACTTCACAGGAGTTAATAAACTTAACAGCTTTAACAACTTGACAGAGTTAAACTAACAGAACTGGTGTGACAGACACTGGACGAAATCACTTGTACGGCGAAAACGCTTATTGGCGAAATCACTCAGGCAACGAAATCCCGAGTGATTTCGTCGGGTTTAATGTTGGACGAAAACACTGGGTGTTTTCGCCTGGTCCTCCTGATTTCGTCTGCTGCTCATGATTTCGTCGGTTACATCCTCACCAACAACACATCAGTTACGCAATAACAGTAACCCTAATCATCACTTACAGTTGCATGATCAGTCATCGACGAAATCATTTAATCAAATCATTGATATGAAAACATATAAACTACCAAATCATTGTGAGACCAAGATCATAAATCAATCAGCAGATCATTCATTAACAGGCACACACGGTCAATCATATCATCCAATATTGACAGTTTGTAGATAATATATATATATATATATATATATATATATATGTTTGTAGATAATATATATATATATATAACGATCATTCAGTCTGACGTTCATAAAACAATCACAGTTATGATAATAAACAAATCGTTCATACAATTGATCTAAATCAAACAGTCATTTAAAGATTAACACTAATCCTGCCGAGTGAGACAATAACTTGATTGATCTTGAGGATCCGGGGGACACAAGTTTGCCGTCAGGTTCAAAGGGTAGCGTGAGAGAATGTGAGAGGTGGTCAGGGTTTTGCCTAATACTGTTCTCGCGTAAAAGTTATAAACAAAGCTAAAACAGTTCGTCACTGGGCCAAGGCCCATCCTTGTTTTCGCCGGCCTGCTTTTGATGAAAACACCTATTGTGTTTTCGTCAAGAGTGATTTCGCAGGGGGGTGGGTTTTCGGCTACGGTGATTTCGGGTGGGGGTGATTTCGGCCAAAGCTCCATTTCGTTCTTATTAAATATATAAACATAATATTAATACTAAGCATATTATTAACATGCACCCACATAATGCACACCAAGAACATATAAACAACACGTATATTGCACATTAAATAAATATAAAGACACACTTGCCAATAAGTACTAAGTTAAGTCGAAGAGAGACCTTGCAAACTCAGGTTGTCACATTATCCCCAACTTGAAAGAAATTCCGTCCTGAAATTTAGTACGTGGTTACTGAGGAAGCTAGTTGTGTTGTTGTGTTTCCTGGTTTTCCGGGGGTGTCACATTCACCAAATCAGAGACCACTTTTTCCAGCTCCGGGCTTTGGTGAACCAACTTAACCACCCAGGCAATCCCATCCGTGAGAAACCATTGCTTGGTAAGCATGAGCTCCGATACCTGGGCATACAACTCAACCATTTCACCATCAGTACAAGTCAACATGCCCTTCGCCTCATCAATCGTCGCTGTCTGCGATTCGATCACCCTGTCACGGGCTCTTTTGAGTTCTTCATTATCTAAAGAAAGATAAGATTTAATTAGCAAGAAAAGTAAGCATTAGAAAGAAAATTACAAACGTACCACTCATCAGACGGTGATGATCGGCTAGAAGCTGGTCATAAGGTGTTTGCATTTCTTTCAGCTCAGTCGTATGCCTTTTCTCCGCACCGGATAATTTCCTCTCCAGATCACTAAATTTCATCTTGAAAGCGTCTAAGTCTTGAAGGGCTTTGTCTCGAGCTTCATAAGCAGCCGCAGCCGAAGCCTGAGAAGATTTATTAACTTCTTTTGCTTCCAAGGCCTGCTCTTTCAAACGATCAATTTGAGTACTGAGAGAAGCTAGCTCCTGTTTTGTCTTCGACCGAACATTGTCTTCACTTTTTAAATTACCAACTTCACGTTGAAGCTTGCGACATCTTGATTTCGACTCGATCCAACGCTTATAAGTCTCCACCACTAGAGAATTCGACTGAGCTTGATTCAGCATTAGGGCATTCCCAAGCTCTGGGCCGCTCATCTTCCGATAATGAGAATGCTCGGCCGGAGTCCCCAAATGAAATAATGCCATCTTCACTGACAGAGCGTCCACAATCCTATCCTTGTTCGTCAGTGACCACTCTGGTACATACTTCTCCAAAGCTCGAGTCGAATCCATGTCCTCGACGTCGCCTGAACCTAGCTCCCGGGATAAGAAAACAGCTTCAGTTTTATACCATAAAGGGGAAGAAGAGGCACTATCCCCACCATCAATTGGTCTGGAGCTCGGCCTAGACACATTGGAAGCAACCCCCGTCGTAGGCTTACCGGAGGGAGATGGTTCAATTTTCTTGTAAGATAAGGGCTCGGGTATATGAATGTCCTCAAGAACTTTGGTAGATGGCCCTCTAAAAGATAATGGGCTCATTGGGGCATTGACCGGATGATCCCTTGGGGTACGACCACCGTGGAGATGGGCGTCCAAGTTTGCTAACAAACCCCCAGCAGTAGAGAAGTCGGTGGCTTGATCTACCTCATCATCATCCAATGTGATGGTTTTAAAATCCATCTTCGTTTTTATCTGTTTGACTTTCGGACCGGACTTAGAAGAAGTAGTCCGTTTTCTCTTCAAACTGATTTGAGGACGTTCTTCATCATCGCCGTCATCACCCTTTTCGCCTCCTTCAGCATGCACTCCTTCGTCGTCAATAGAGACATGTACTCCTTCATCTTCGATAATAAATTTGGAACCAGACCCTTTCGTCCCACTTGAACTAGTTTTCTTGCCCTTATCGCCACCAACCACCACCGCAGCTTGAGCCGGAACAATATCCATTATTTGTGCCGCAGGAGCCGAACCTGAACCTCCTTGACCGGCTGAACCTCCCTGATTACCTAGAGCCTCAGGTTCCCGAATCGGATAAAGATTTCCCTGCACAACGCTTAGATACGGAGGATCACCTTTCGGTGTCCTGGTGGCCCGGACGTCAAGCTCCTTGGAATCGAAAGACTTCAACCTCAAAGCTTCCTTTAAACCCATAGCTGCACTAAAACAAACGATAAATAATATCTATAGTCCAGCATGATATAAAAAATACGAACGAGCAAAAATAATAAAAACAAATTCAAGAAACACCGCATAACTAACCCTCTTTATTCCACTTGAGGGTAGGATACCACTCCGGTTCAGCCCAGACCGTGCTAATCTGCCCCATGACAAGGATGTGTTCCGGATATTTCTGTATGCGTCCAGCTTCCTTAATCAAATTCGCATATAAATCTCTGTTGAACTCAAAGTCTTCAGGAAGAGGAGGTGGAAGACGCGACTTCTTCAATCTCCACGTCATAAACTCCGGAACGCACCGATCATCAACCAAGAAAAAGTGATCTTTCCAATCCTTTATACTGGAAATAATCCACGTATAACAACAAGAATTTTTGTCCCTAACCTCGAAGGTGTACCAGCTACCGGACCGATTCAACTTGTAAAAAGCCCGGAACATATCCAAATCCGGGTCGGATCCCAAACCACGAGAAGCTAACTCAAAGTGACACACCTTGGCAAGGCCGAAAGGGTTCATTTGAGAAAGATGAACCTCGTGAAATAAAAGAACTTCGATCAAGAACTTCGTCAGAGGAAGACGATAGTTGCAGTAATCGAAAAGACGAGTGTAAACCCCTATTTTCCCCGGTACAAAAGGATAAATAGGCGTATTCTTTTCGGGAAGAACGGGGTGTAATGAGGCAGGAATTGCGTATTTATCTATATACCACTGTAAACCATTTCTATTCAAAATATTGAAGCAACCGGATAGATTGCTCTTGTTCGCCATACTAAAAAGAAGGGTACTAACCTGCTTGATGAGTCGTTCGCCTTAGAGGAAATGAAGAAGAAGACGAAATAGAAAAGTGAAAATAAAAATTACTTTTTACTCCCCTTTTTATTGCCTCAAAGACAACCAATCAAAGAGTGACACGTCACGATAACTGACGCATATCAAACGTCACATCAGAGGAAAAGATAAAGCGACAGTCTATTACCCAGCAAAAATCACCGCCCAGAAATTTAAAATTCAAAGAAATCAACAAACGACAAATCAGGGGATCAGCCCGCCAAAATTACGCCGTTATAGTTCGAAGCTTTTACCTAGGAAACGCTACGAACTAGGGGGACTTGATGAGGATACGTCCTTGGTCGGACCGAACCATTGCCAAACATATAACCGAGCTATAGCACATAAAGGTCGGATCGCACCTCATGCTACAGACGGAATGATAAAATACACTGGTACGCCATAACTAACTAGGCCCCACAGCCATAACCGCCATGACATTGACTGGTCCGACCCTAACTAACTCGCCATGTCAGCATACCCAAAGACTATAAATACCATACTTAGGCCTCCAAAAAGGGGTAATCGCTATTCTCTCTCTCTCAACTCTCCTCTCTCTCTCCCTGACTTATTTCCACCTCCCAAATACTTATTCTCACGCCCGAGCTTGGTCACAGAGAGGCCCCCTCCCTGTGACGAGGCTAACGGTGTGCTTGTTTCCTTGTGATCTTGCAGGTTCTTGCCAGATCATCTGAAGCTCTGCTCTGACCAGGTCAGACCAACTGGTTTTGAGTCTTCAGTCTCAGTTCGCTCAGGATCAAATGCAGGTGTATTGTTTTGAGCTCAAGTCCACGTTGGGTGAGAACAAGAAACAAGTTCAGTTTAGATGACAGTTCGGGTGTTCAGATCAGATTCAGTCAACGGTTAACTGTTGTGGTTTGGGTCGCGGTCAACTACGGTCAACACCCGAGTCAACTCGGGTCAACAGCGGCTCAACATGGTCAAAGGATGGTTAGATTCAAGTTTCGGTCAACTATAGTTAACGACAGTTAACTTGGTCAACCCAATTTAGTTTTGGTCAACACCCGGTCAACTTAGGACCCAGTAACAAATTTAATCGTAGCGAGTTATTATTACGTTAGTTTAGATTTTATTTAGTTTACGCGAACTGAGATCAAACTGCCGTAGCATAGTTTATTTATTTTTGTGTTCAGCGACTTGGCAAAAGCTATATATATATATATATATATATATATATTGGTTATATTGAATTGTTGGATAAATGTTGAATTTTGAAAAATAACGACAACTTGTGTTGTCGGGGTTATCCTAAAAACAGAGGAAACTCTGCTCGATTTTCAAAAAAATCCGAAACACGACACACATTTATAGTTTAAAAACGACACTTATCGGAATACGAGTTTTATTGTAAAATAAATGTAAAGATATATATATTTTGGAGACGTTTTACGAAACATAAAACGGAAACTTTAAACGTTTCGACAAACATGATATCCTAAGTAACGAATCCCGATACTTATATAAAATAGATATAATTATTTATATTTATTTCAAAGGGCATTGAAACTCGGATATTTTTATAACATAAGTATAATTAGTTACAATTCAAACGTCGGAATTCGGAATTTATATTCCAAACGTTTTGTATTCGAAAAACATATAAAATAGATATAATTATTTATATTTATTTGAATCGTTTAGAATTCGAATATTCTTATAAAATGAATATAGTTGTTTAAATTCATTTCAAACGTCAAGATTTTGAGTATATATATGTGACTGTGTGTGTATATATATTTATTATTTATTTTCATCTTACGAAGACTACAACGAGACGTACCGCTATCCTTCTACATATTTCTATTCACTACAACTAACACGACTTCGTAAGTATATTTATATATATAAATATATATATCCAACATCACTCGGAAACTAAATTGTTTCCGATACTTAGCGTTATCTCGATTATAAATGGGATCAAATAACCATTGTTTGGTTATTTCAAATCAAAATAATAACACCTTCGTAGAGTCGTTTGTTAACGACTCGGTAGAGCTCAAACACGTAGTTTAGCTATGTCGTCTTGTTAGAAACTCATAAGTATTCTTTGGTAGGAATGCCATAGATTGCATGCTAGCTAATTCACGTTCTTGGAACGACACTACGGAATCACGTTAAGCTAGCTTTGCACAAAGATATCAAGGTGAGTTCATAACCCCCACTTTTTACCGTTTTACATTTTGATAAATGTTTTCGATGGTGGAAAGACATGCAAGTTTTGTAAAAGCACACAAGGTTTCGATAAACGAATATCACATATTTATAAACCATTTCGCAACAGAATTTCAACGAACTCAAATGGTTTACTAAAATATCATGCTAAACATATCGGTTTTATAAAAACATAAGTGTTTCTCGAAACATGCATGAGTTTTATAACATGGGCTAGGCCCAATAACACGAATGGCAATGGCTAGGCCCAAGGATATGGGCAAGGCCCAAGGACATGGGCTAGGCCCAATAACACACCCATTATATGTTAACTAGGGTATGGTTAAGCTATGGAATGAATTCTTGGATCACGTGCGAATAGGCGCTAACTTAGGAATCTTTAATCCTTTTAAGGACCAAGGAACAAAAAGGGTAGATCTATCGGGTACGGGCGAGCCGCACTCACCAGTCCTTATGAGATCACTTAGAGTGCTTTTGTGTCCTAGTCGAGGTTAATCGACACTTAAAATCGTCTACCGGGTTGAGTGCTTCCTATGTCGGCACACATATTAATGTCTTAGCTACACATTAATGATCATTAGGTTCATAGACGCTTACATACCAGCTTTTGATGCTCGAAACTTTCAAATGTTTTTATGATTCATTTAATGCAAACTCACAACACATGAATTTACAAACTTTGGTGACATTTTTGACTTAAACAAGTAAGGGGACAGGTTGGTCCTGCTTACAAACTCTTTTGGGCTAGACCCACTTATGCTCGTGTGAGGCACGAAGACTCAGGGATTGTATTGTCCTACACACAAAGTATTATAACATGATGTTTTCAATTGACATGCAGTGAAAATTGGTTTTGATACGTTTTCTCAACAACTTTTAAACCGGTCAACAGAAAGATTTATTTTAAATCTTTTACAAAACAAACTATGCACTCGCTCAACTTTATGTTGATTTTTCGCATGTGTCTTTCTCATGATGCATAAACAAACTACGAAACGATTGGAATAGGAGAACCCATGGGAATTCGAGTACTTAGCGGGCGTTCATTTGTAGAAGTCTTAGCTCAATTACTTCTGTTGTGCAATGAAGACACCATTCGGATCACAACCGGCTCTGATGTAGTCGATTTATCGGGGTGTGACAGATTGGTTTCAGAGCTATAGGTTTCAGCGAATTAGGTTTCTGTAGAGATACCTAGGCTCTAACCTCACTTTCCTCTGGGGACTTAGATTATTAAAACCTTGAATACGTACAGAATGCCTAAGACTCGAATATGGGTTCTAACCGTTGCCAAAACAATGAGTCAACATTTTGGTCTTTACACATACACAAGTGTTGTGTTTGACACACGTTTCACGAAACGATTAGATGCAATAAGCAAAACTTTAAGAATTTTGATAACATGCACATATAGGACCTTTGGAAAACATTTGATGAGAACTTATATCGAAATTCATTAAAGGTCCTCACGTAGGAGACACGATTATTAACTCGCGCAAACGCCATTATATTATGTCGTCTATGCTATCTTAATTACCCGAGCAGGTAATCTACATGGAACGAAACGCTATTGCGCAACTGCGTGTGAAATTTAAACTATACGTTAGCGGACGTCGAAGTACATCACACACGAGTTTCGAGGCAAGGCCTTTGGAAAACATGATTGGGCACGATAACAACACTGCTAATCCCGTCAGCAGGGGAACTACCAACTGAAATGCGGCACTTTGCCACGTGATCTTGCAAATGACACGAATCACGTTGAGGTATGTCTAAACAAGATTTCACAATGGTCGGTACTTAGTCTAATGAGTCTAATAACAGTTGGCGCTGCAAAAGAAGTCACATGTCTTCGCACTCCCCCTACCTCCTTAATGATGAATACGCTATGTTCGAGATTCCATGGTAATGTCACCTAACCACTGGTCATTACATGAAATTCTAGGTAAAGTCTTCAAAATTCTTTAATTGAAATTTCGACTCTTGCATATAGTGAGTAGATTTTCCCACTTCTACTCCCCTAATGATCATTGTATCACGATGATTTATTCCATGGTAGCGAATACTCATTTGCTTATTTCTTGAAAAATTCGTATGCTGCACATGCATTGTTTGTTACACATGTGATTTCATTTCGAATGGTTGTTTTATCAACATTTCATATATTATTTCGCGATACTCAATCTTTGCATTGTGATCTAGACGACTCGTATTATTGCAAGGTGTTGACTCCTTGGTATCGAGTCAACAAATTCATGGAAAACTCCTTTCCTTTTTGGAATTACATACATGGTTTTTCGTTGTAACCATGTCAAAATTTTCTTGTCGATACATGTATTCATTGTTGGAATGTGTCTAAACCAAGTTCAATTGTTTGAACTTGCTTGTAATATATATTCGATTCAAGGTACCATATGATGGGTTGAGGCCATCATATTCAAAATAATCCTAACAAGCACTTCATTTGTTTTGAACCATAATATGCTTGCTTGGCATTCGACTTCATGGAATCGCTTCTTTGATCACGATCAGCTTGTGGTGGCGTCTTTTACAAGTTTGAAGCTTACGCTAATCTCGTTGCTCACATCATGTATGGATTTAATTATTTATTTATTTGTTTATTGATATTAAATCTGCTTTGTTGGTTTATCATATTAAAGCAATCTTACTACAATCATGTGTTAAGATACTGGTACACAAAATTCATGTTATATTCCAGTGTACCTCTTAACGATTCCTTCAACATCGATCAAACATTTTGTGATTGATGCGTGTTAGGTGTCGTATATATTTATGTATATTTTTCGCCCTTTTTAACACTTTAGTCAAGTTTTAAATTTATAAAACACGATATTTTACTAACACTAAACACACATATGGGCAAGTGCACCCAACATGAGCGTAGTATAGCATTGGTAAGATACCGAGGTCGTCCAAGGACACAAGAGCTTTTAGTACCGGTTTATCCTCAACGTCTAATCAAATCAAAATTTAGGAAAAAGGTTTTAAACATGAAAAGAAAAACTAACTAAAAATGCTGAAAATAAAAATAAAGATAAAAACAGATAGACAAGATGAATCACTTGGATCCGACTCGCCTTTAGTGTAACCTTTGATTATTTCCGCACTTTTGCACTTTTTAAGAGATTATCTTAGTTATAGTAGTAGGCCCCTCTTTTGAAGGTGACGTTACCCTCAACCCAGTAGTTTGAGTCAGCAAGAATACAATCCTAAAGGGTTGGATTATTGAAAGATAATTAATTAAGTTATTAATGCGTAATGTGGTAGGCCCCTCTTTTGAAGGTGACGTTACCCTCGGCTAAATAGTTTGAGTCAGTAGGGATACAATCCTAAGTAGCCGAGTTAATGTTTTAATAGTAGTTTACATATGAGGGGATCAAGAAAGTCGAACCCCCGCCATCCAATACAAGTGGGTATTGAAGGAGGTCCTACTAAGCTTGAACCAGGTCCTTGCAGGATCTATACACTGAACAAGGCAAGACGCTTACCAAACCATTCCCTTAACCCCCAACCAGGTAGCCAACATATCTACATATAGACCGTGGAGATATGAATGGTGTAAATCTTTTATTTTATATAGACAGTAAAATAATGCCAAGACACCACAGACAAATGATAAGGAAGTTTCACCTTCAACATAAGAAACTAGTTTTTAAAGTCATTAATACATAACCAAATAAAAAGTGCGAAAAGATTAAAAATAAAAAGTATTACACTAAATGTTTGTCTTCACCAAGTGATGTAAGAGACTTATGCAAACATGGCATTTAATTGTCAAGAACTCTTACGATCAATCTTGGATCCGAGACTACTACACACACTCTATGATGGATGATGGATTGTTGGATCGTGTACGTGACCCTGAAAGTCAGTTAAGGTAGTTCAACATCAATTACTAAGGCGGAATCATAGTAAACGACGTCCAAAACAGCTTGTATCTTTTAATTCTTCTTTTCTGATTGATTAACGTGCTTTTACAACTTGTTCTGATGAAAATCCGGCAGCACTTCGTGATACACACAATGATCACCTACGGTTCCGTTTGAAATGTGACACTCACACTCCTATTTATAGACCTATGACCCTTCCGTTTGAACATAAACATAATGTTTCAAACGATGAACTCAAACGGAACCCTATGTTCAAACAATGGTTTCAAACGGAACCATCATTTCAAACGGAACCCTCATTCAAACTTTGATTTCAAACGGAACCCTCTAAAACAGTATTTAAAATCAAAACCAAAACCCTAATTTGACATATAAGATCCAATTTTGACTTTCATGAACTAAGACTTGACAAAGATGCAGTCAACAGACATTCTTGTGCATCAACAGACTCCCCCTTGGATGTTGACGTAGTCTTCAGCTCCTGAGTCTTCAGTCTTAGTCTTTTCTTCCACTCTGTCTTTTCATCACAAGCACTCTATCTTCACACTCCCATATACTGTTGATCCAGACTCCCCCTTTCACAGACTCCCCCTCTCAATATGCTGAATCTGAGATATCTGGTTCAAGCTTTGACAATTTGCTTCCATTGGAAATAATGAAGACCAAATCTGTTACTCAACCAACAAACATTACAATTCTATCTTTCAAACATAAAAACAAACTCAATCAGTTTTAGAAATCCACTCAAGTATTCAAGTCCAAGTTAATGACCCTGATCACTTGATTAATCTACCAAGTCCAAATTAATGACCTTGGTTGATCTTTTGACAAAACAAACTGATTTTAAAACAATCAATTTCAAACATTTTCTGAAAATAACAAGTATCAACTTAATGAACTTGTTTTTATCATTTCAAGCAATACAAACTTCTTCAAAGATAAGCTCTCCTCATTCTTCAGTCTAGAATCTCCTGCATCTGCTTCAAACATCTGAGAATCCAACAATCAACTCTCCATTTTGGTTTGTCGGAAAAATAAAGCAGAAATAAAATCTTTTTGGATTTTATCAAAGTGTTCTAAACTAAGAAATGAAATACAGAAAACTTAAATTGCAGAAATTAAACAAAGTAAACTATTTACAAACATATTTTTGGTGAGCGTGTCAGGGAATCATATCAGCTTTTCAGACAAATCACAAGTACCGTTAAGCTACATTACATACTCAGATTTAAACAATTCACCTCGATTGTCGATATACTGATCCATCTTAAATTCCCACACAAATTTCAATTTACTAAGGATACGATTTAGATGAATTAAGAACTTAGATCATTCATGTGTCCCACCTCTTGAATATACTCCCGTATCCAGAATCTCAATAATCAGTCTTACAGGTGAGAATACTACAATGATATCTGTATATAATTTAGGTATGCGAGGCCGAGGGATCTCAGGTCGATACTTCCGTATACGCAGAGAGATATCAGCTTCGACTTTTCGGTGTGTCCCCTTTAGAGGATCTTTTTGCTTACAACAGCAGCATTTATCAATTTTATTGTTTCAGCATGCTGAGGGTTTAATGTTGTGTTTCAAGCATTGCAGCAAGTATTAGCCAGGGACTAGGTCAGAACTACCGTTCAGTAGAAGTCCCGGAATAATACCCCAGACATCATTGAGTATAAAAACCTAGTATATCAAATTAAGAGACCTTTCAAACGAGATTTCAGGGGTTACCTATATATCCAAGTAGTGTTCCCCACGAATTCACAAGTTTGAATTTAGGTTTATATCCCGAATAAATATACTAAATGTGCGAAAACCTATCGACACATCATCAGTGAGATTGTTTAACTCTTTTATACTTTTCAAATCTTTAGCATACTGTAATCGTCTAGCTGATGTACTATCATTTTCCCTATATACACAAGCTCTTTTTCAGATTTTATCATGTTTTTGTATTTTTGCATTTTTTACTGTTTTTGTATTTTCTGAAAATAAACTATGTACAAATATCTACTCCCCCTAAATACCAAAACAAGTAAAAATTCGACAAACCATTGCAGATTGTTTCTCGTCTTCATCCGCAACAGTACTCTCATCAACGCCAATTATGCCATCCGACACCAACAGAAGCTGCATACCATTCAGTTTTAACAAATATTTAAACCGATTTTTATCAAAGGCTTTGGTATGTAAATCAGCTTTCTGTTCGTCAGTGTGGATTTTCTCAATTCGTATCAACTTTTTCTCAAAGCAATCACGAATAAAGTGATGACGAATTTCTATGTGTTTAGTTTTAGCGTGATGTACTGGATTTTTTGTTATATTTATTGCGGCCTCATTATCAACAAAAGGAGGTGTGTTAAGAAACTGCAAACCGTAGTCGCGCATCTGTTGCTGTATCCACAAGATCTGAGAGCAGCAACTGCTAGCAGAAACATACTCCGCTTCACAAGTAGATAACGCCACAGACATTTGTTTCTTACACTGCCAGGTAACCAATCTAGGACCAAAGAACTGGCATCCTGCAGTTGTTGATTTTGAATTGACTTTGCAGCATCCGAAATCCGAATCGGAATACCCTTCGAGCGTAAAATCACCTTTTCTAGGATACCACAACCCCAATGAAGGAGTTCCTTTCAGGTAGCGCAATATCCTCTTCACAATGATCATATGCGATGCTCTCGGGTTAGACTGAAATCTTGCTGCGAGGCACGTTGGGTACATAATATCAGGACGTGAAGCAGTTAGGTACATTAAAGAACCTATCATGGATCGGTAAAACGTTTCATCAGCCCTGTCTCGGGTGAGATCTGGGTGAATCCCATGATTTGTTGCAAGTGAGGTAGCAACTGGAGTAGAACCTGACATCCCGAATTTCTCCAAGATATCATGAACGTACTTTGACAGATGAATGAAAATTCCCTCAGGAAGTTGTTCAACTTGTAATCCCAGAAAGAATTTCATCTCCCCCATTGATGACATTTCAAACTTCTGCTTCATCACTGATTCAAAATCTTTGCATAGATTTTCATTTATCGACCCAAAGATTATATCGTCCACATAAATCTGAACTATCAGAAGATGACCATCAACCTCTTTAGTGAAGAGAGTGGCATCCACTTTTCCACGAATGAACTTGTTGGCTAGTAGGTGTTGAGACAAAGTCTCGTACCAAGCTCTCGGGGCCTGGTGTAAACCATATAGCGCTTTGTCCAATAAGTAGACCTTATTTTTGTGGATTGGATCGGTAAAGCCCGGTGGCTGACCGACATAAACCTCCTCTTTGACCTTCCCATAAAGAAACGCCGATTTAACATCTAACTGATAAACTTTGAAGTTCTTCCAAGACGCAAATGCTAGGAAAATTCTGATCGCCTCTAGTCGTGCTACAGGAGCATAGACTTCGGTAAAATCAATTCCCTCCTGTTGACTAAATCCCTAAACAACGAGTCGAGCTTTGTTCCTTACGACAACTCCTCTATCGTCCCTCTTACACTTAAACACCCACTTAGTGTTAATTTTCCTATGACCATCCGGCAAATCAACTAATTTCCACACTCCCAATTTCTCGAATTGACTAAGTTCCTCCTGCATAGCATTGACCCAAGAGTCTTCAGATAGCGCCTCTTTGTAAGTTCTTGGTTCAACCTGCGAGATAAAACAACTTAATGAGAATTCAGTTTGCAAAGGAGCAACTTTTGTATAAAAACATATAAGCCCTTTATCAATCTGATTTCGAGTGCGAACGCCTTTCTGCAAATCTCCTATGATCAACTCCTCTGGATGATATGAAAAAGTTCGCGGCATCACTTCGCTTGGAACATCTACATTTCCCTCCAGATTAGTAACATTCTGTTCTGCATCTTGTTCACCAACTTGGTTTGTTTGACTTGAAATCTGAATTTGCTCCCCCTCAGAATTTGAATCTGAATCACCATGATCAAATACTGGCATGTTTTCAGCTTCTAGATTATCATTCTGAACCGACTGATTATCCTGAGCAACTTCATTTTGTTGGACATCATCATGTTCACCAGCATTACTTGGACCTGCTTCATCGTCATTTGAAGTTTCCCGTGGTCTTCTCGAATACTCAGCTGGAAATCTTAACTGTGACTCATATTCACGCAAAATATCCAACTCATCAAAGAAATCTTCATCATCCTTTGATTCTTCTCTCATGTCAAACGAATCCCAAAGTTTGTCATAATGATAACGCCATGAATCACCAGGATTCTGCGGCGGCATAGTATAACCTTGACATTCAACATTTGCAGCTTCAATAATCCGCTTCTCACTTGGAACGAAGACACGTCGCAACGGATTTGCATAACCAACAAATATTCCCTCAATGCACTTCGGACCAAACTTTCCAAAAGGCTCTATAACCGTACAGGGTGACCCGAACGGTTCTAGATACTTCAAATTCGGTTTACGATTATTGATTAGCTCAAAGCATGTTTTGTTGAACTTCTTGACAGTTAGAACCCTGTTGAGTGTATAGCATGCGGCAGAAACAGCTTCAGCCCAAAAATTAATCGGTAACTTTGAATCTGCGAGCATAGTTCTAGCCGTCTCAATTAGCGTCTGGTTTTTGCGTTCTGCGACTCCATTCTGCTGCGGAGTGTACGGAGCACTAAACTCATGCAAAATACCTCTTTCATCACAAAATTCTTCCATCTTGCTGTTCTTAAATTCAGTACCATTATCACTTCGAATTCTCTTGATACGCCTTTGGTACAAATTCTCAATCTTTCTGAACAGCCCCATCAAACTGTCAAATGTTTCATCTTTCATCTTCAAGAAAGAAACCCACGAAAATCTGGAATAATCATCAGTAACGACCAAACAATAGTAATCTCCTGTAATACTTTTGACATTCACAGGACCGAATAAATCCATGTGAAGTCTTTCCAGAGGTCTCGAAACTGAATTGACTTGCTTTGTAGGGTGTGATTTTTTCTTCTGCTTGCCTTTGATGCAGCTAATGCACTCCCCTTCCAGATGAAAACCTTTGATATTAACTCCCAATACCAAATCATTGTGCACCAAGTGATTCATTTTTCTAAGATGAATATGCCCCATCTTTCGGTGCCACAATCTTGATTCTTTCTCAGTTGCTCTAGACACGAAACAATGTGCTTGACCAGTAGTTGTAGTTGCTACAGACATATCTAACACATATAAATCATTCACTCTAGGTGCCCTCATGATAATCCATTCTTCAGGAACAACAAAACCAGGTTTCAAAATCAAACACTCTTTATCAGTGAAATGAGTAGTATACTGATTGTCACAAATCTGCGAGATACTAAGCAGATTGTTCTCTAGCTCAGTGATGTAGTTAACTCTCTCAAACGTTACAATCCCATTAGATAACGTTCCTTCACCAACAATTCTACCACCTTCATGACCTGCAAATCCCACATAACCACCATTGATATTCTTCACATCATACAGTAATGCAGTTTTTCCTGTCATATGTCGAGATGCGCCACTATCCATGATCCATCTTGAAATGGCTTTTGGAAGATCCTGCACATACCACAAGTTGATTTTAAAACATTTTAATAAAGATGCCGATTCATGCTTCGCGATCCAGGAAGCTCCGGCAATTCAAACTGCTTATTCGAACATGGTGTCCACCCAGGCCTCATCAGCCTTAGGTGTAACCTTGACTCTAGCAACTTGAATTTTAAAATTTTCAGCCTTCAAAGGTGGAAAATTTGCATCATAATCAACCGAAATTGATTCATCAGCCTTTTTCACTTTAGAAGTTGAAATTTTCATTTCAGTTTTTGGTTTCCAAACTTGTTGAGATAATGCAACCTGTTTATAAAACTTGTCATTTTTAGTTACCACTTTGTTTACAGGTTCATTTTTCACTTTGATGTTGTTATTTTTCACACTCTTTTTCTCAACAACGATTGGTGCTTTACCCTTCACATCAACTTTCTTCTGTTGAAATTTCACATTTTCAGTCTTAGGCTTCACATTAGTACACTTTCGTGCAATGTGACCCACTTGATTACATCTAAAACATGTACGAGTATCAACAACTCGACTTGTGCCTTCAGACTGATAATGTGAAACTCTTTTCTCAAAGAACTCTTTATTTGATTTTGAAAAAATTTCATTCTCTTCATCAGAACGTGAACTTGAACTGTTCACAAACACCTTCTTTTCAGCAAACCTTTTGTTTTGAAAACTCTTTTTCTGATAACTATTATCACCCCGATAACCACCCGACCAATTGTTTCGATTGTTATTATAAAAACGTGGTGGAACAACAGGCTTTTTGTAATAAGCTTTATCTTTCTCAAAATTCATTTGCCTTTTTGTTTGACACAAACTGTTCACTTCTGACAACTCAACTTCAACCAATTTGAAAACATTTGTCAACTTTTTCACATTAACATTCTCAATTGGAAACTCAGAATCCGAATACAACTTATCAGATCCAGCCATCTTGTACATCACAAGACCCGGTTCATCACTTAAGTTGTTTTTGGATTTTGATTTCTGAATGTATTTATCCAAAAAACACCCATCATCTTCAGCTAAATCACTATTCAAAACACTTTCAGCTGTGCTCTTAACAATCTCTGTCTGAACACTATCATCAGATGATGTAGAAAAAATAACATCAATGTTCTCTGGAAGTTTAACTTCTTTTTCTTCCTCAATTTCAACCAACCCAGACTGCTTTTTAGTGTAATTATGAAGAACAGGTGGTGGTACTTGATGAAAACCCACCCCAGTTCCATCAGAATACACATCTTCGCCCGCTTTGTCTTTCCCGATGGGTTTGGGAATGATATGTTGCAAAACAAAGCTTGCGGAGCTGTAACTGTTAAGCTTCAACTGGATTCACTCGTTTTCGATTACAGCCTCTTGAACTTTAAGTTTCAATTTAGCAATTTCATCCAGTTGTTTGTTGATTGATTCTTCTTTAACTCTAAGCACTGCTTTTAAATGTTCATTTTCTTTAAAAGTTTTACCATTTCGATCATCACAATCTTTCATTGTGCTTTTGAGTTTTTCAAATTTTTCAGAAATCTGACGGTTTTCAAGAATCAACTTTTCATTTTCCTTTTTAATTTTGTCATGATCAATTTTATCAGTTTCAATTTGAGCAGTTAATTCTCTTATCCGTTCAGTTGAAGCTTTAACTGTTTTGTCACGATCAAGAATTTGATTCTCAACATTTCTGACCTTAGCTGTCAGATCTTAAACTTTCTTAATGTTGAGATATGTGACTGTGCTACAAAATTTGCACTCTTTGTTGCAATTTTTGCAATCAGCATTTCCTTCGATCTTTTTACCTGACGCATTTGTTGACACATCTGAACTGACCTGGCTTTTTGACTCAGACACGGAGTTAGAGTCTACCTCAAGTGCTTTGGCAGCTAGCACTTTGTCAGCCATTTTTCCCAGATTCTCTGCATTCAACTCCTGCGTAGTATCGATAACTCCAGTATCAATCTTCTTGGATTCTTTTCCTTCTATCTCTTCTTTCTCCTTTCTTTCTCTCTCTTCTTTCTCCTCTTCAATCATTTTCGAAGTTGGAGTTCCCCACCATTTGTGTTGTCAATACTCATCATTTTCTTTCATTTCCATGATTAAGACTTCTATATCGAGAGTTTTGTGATCAACTGCAATATTTCCATACTCATCAAGATAACACTCTCTGTCTGGATCCCATCTGTTGGCTCTTTTTGCATCCAAATATATACGAGAAAGTCTAGTAATTTTGTTTTCTGAAATCATCTTTCTGTATTTATACTTCTGCTGTTCAGTTCTCTCATCTTTCCATGGAATAGGTTCATTTTTCGCCATGAATGCGTAACCAACCGCATCTTCTTCTGGTAGAACCTCTTGACTCCAATCATATCCCTCATCATCATAAATCACTGCAAGAGCTCTAGATTTCTCTCTATTGTCTTCAACCTGCTTCAATCTAGGCGGCTCGGATTTATTCTGGTGATAAATCGCCTTCTTGTAGTAATCATCTCTGAAAGGATTCTCCGACTCATCAACATAAGCATTTCGGCATTCTCTCTTGAAGTGACCCTTCTGCTTACACTTGAAGCATGTCACTTTGGATTTATCGAACCCTAGCTTTGTAGAAGCACCACCAATTGTTTTTCTGCCAGTAATTTCCATGAATCTTTGTGCACGACGAACAACACTTGCCATAGCCCAACGAATATCGATCAGTTCCATTTCCTCCGGATCAATCTGATCGTAATCTTCTTTCGTCAGATTTGTATTGCCAATCTTCCCAGCTACCAATCCTTCATACGATTCCAACACCGATGCTAGAAAGATCATTTGCTGCTTTGCCGACTCTTCGTCAAAATTCTGAGCATTCTTCAAATCTATCGCAATGTTACATTGAAAACGATTCTTTGCATCAGCATTTCCAGAAAATGACGATCCACTGTGAAAACCACTGTGACTTCCACTGCTTTGACCACTTTGACTTTCTTTGCCAGCTGTCGACACATTTTCAGTAGAAAATGCAGTTTTTGGTGAAGTAGCTTTCGGCATCATGCTCTTTGGATAGTATAGATCCAGATTCTGTTGATAAGATGAATGATTAACTTTGTACGTCTTTTTCAACTCCAACTCGTGACTCTCGAGTTTTTCAATCAGCAAATCTAATGTTAGCTTTTCTGGTTCTTTGATGGTATTCTTCAGCATCAGTGATAATATCTCCAATCCATCTCGTCAGGCAACGAATCAAACAATTTGTCGATAAGATCTTCTTCAGAAATATCTATTTCATGTCTTACTAATTCCAGCTTCAGATGACCGAACCTTTCTATCATTTTACACACTGACTCATTCTTTAACCATCCAAACAGATCAAATTCTTTTCTAAGAAGTTTCTTTTTGTTTTTCTTAATTTCTTGACTACCGACACATTTCTTTTCTAACTTTGCCCAAAGATCTTTAGCATTTTTATAATCTATCAATGAGATGATATCCTCCCGAACAGACTGAAATAACAACGCCACACACTTTTGTTCGGCTACGAATGAATCAATCTCATCAGATCCTGTTAAGACTTCCCCATTCTTGTTTCCTTGGTCATAACCATTTTTCAGACTTTTCCAGCTTGGAAACGCGAATGCCATCATCCAATCTTCAAACTTTCTGGACCAACGACTGTACTCCTCAATAGCCATTAGCTTTGGAGGTTTATTGAACGTTCCGAATGCACTTTCCGACTCCCAAGCTTCCTTTTTCTTCTCTTTTTGTTTATTCTCATTCACATTGCTTGATGAAGCATCAATGTTTCCGGAATCTCCAGCGAACACGTACATGTCGCTAAACGGGTTTAAGAAAATATCATCCATTGTGAATGTACCTGTAAAATCAGACAACACTTAGACAAATTTTGAGTTTTGAAAATATCATATTCAAACGACACTTGTTCAAACGGAATGGTCTGTTTCGTTTGAAAATATCAGATTCAAACGACACTTGTTCAAACGGAATGGTCTGTTTCGTTTCAAATGATAGACTGTTCCGTTTGAATCAATAATTTCAAACGACAAGGATTTCAAACGACCAACTCAAACAATCAACTTCAAACGATCAACTAATTTCAAACGATAAGGATTTCAAACGATAAACAGTTTTCAAACGATGGACTGTTTCAAACGACAGACTCAAACGATAAACTGTTCAAACGATAGAACCCATTTTCAAACGATAGAGCCAATTTTCAAACGATAGATCAATTTCAAACGATGACGTCAGCAAATCGCGAATATTTTCAAACGGTACACATGATTTTGATCAGTTTTAGGTCGATTTTTTATTTCAAACTTTCAAGGATTAGTTAATAGTGTATTTCGTTTGTTATGTGATCGTTTCAAGTCATTTTAACCGTGATAACAAGTTAAAATCAGAAAGGAAAGGTAGAAGTGAGATAATCCGATGATTTCAAGCTGTATTCGGTATGAACTCCTCGTCCTGAGCTCTGATACCACTTGTTGGATCGTGTACGTGACCCTGAAAGTCAGTTAAGGTAGTTCAACATCAATTACTAAGGCGGAATCATAGTAAACGACGTCCAAAACAGCTTGTATCTTTTAATTCTTCTTTTCTGATTGATTAACATGTTTTTACAACTTGTTCTGATGAAAATCCGGCAGCACTTCGTGATACACACAATGATCACCTACGGTTCCGTTTGAAATGTGACACTCACACTCCTATTTATAGACCTATGACCCTTCCGTTTGAACATAAACATAATGTTTCAAACGATGAACTCAAACGGAACCCTCGAGTTTTTCAATCAGCAAATCTAATGTTAGCTTTTCTGGTTCTTTGATGGTATTCTTCAGCATCAGTGCATAATATCTCCAATCCATCTCGTCAGGCAACGAATCAAACAATTTGTCGATAAGATCTTCTTCAGAAATATCTATTTCATGTCTTACTAATTCCAGCTTCAGATGACTGAACCTTTCTATCATTTTACACACTGACTCATTCTTTAACCATCCAAACAGATCAAATTCTTTTCTAAGAAGTTTCTTTGTGTTTTTCTTAATTTCTTGACTACCGACACATTTCTTTTCTAACTTTGCCCAAAGATCTTTAGCATTTTTATAATCTATCAATGAGATGATATCCTCCCGAACAGACTGAAATAACAACGCCACACACTTTTGTTCGGCTACGAATGAATCAATCTCATCAGATCCTGTTAAGACTTCCCCATTCTTGTTTCCTTGGTCATAACCATTTTTCAGACTTTTCCAGCTTGGAAACGCGAATGCCATCATCCAATCTTCAAACTTTCTGGACCAACGACTGTACTCCTCAATAGCCATTAGCTTTGGAGGTTTATTGAACGTTCCGAAAGCACTTTCCGACTCCCAAGCTTCCTTTTTCTTCTCTTTTTGTTTATTCTCATTCACATTGCTTGATGAAGCATCAATGTTTCCGGAATCTCCAGCGAACGCGTACATGTCGCTAAACGGGTTTAAGAAAATATCATCCATTGTGAATGTACCTGTAAAATCAGACAACACTTAGACAAATTTTGAGTTTTGAAAATATCAGATTCAAACGACACTTGTTCAAACGGAATGGTCTGTTTCGTTTGAAAATATCAGATTCAAACGACACTTGTTCAAACGGAATGGTCTGTTTCGTTTCAAACGATAGACTGTTCCATTTGAATCAATAATTTCAAACGACAAGGATTTCAAACGACCAACTCAAACAATCAACTTCAAACGATCAACTAATTTCAAACGATAAGGATTTCAAACGATAAACAGTTTTCAAACGATGGACTGTTTCAAACGACAGACTCAAACGATAAACTGTTCAAACGATAGAACCCATTTTCAAACGATAGAGCCAATTTTCAAACGATAGATCAATTTCAAACGATGACGTCAGCAAATCGCGAATATTTTCAAACGGTACACATGATTTTGATCAGTTTTAGGTCGATTTTTGATTTCAAACTTTCAAGGATTAGTTAATAGTGTATTTCGTTTGTTATGTGATCGTTTCAAGTCATTTTAACCGTGATAACAAGTTAAAATCAGTAAAGAAAGGTAGAAGTGAGATAATCCGATGATTTCAAGCTGTATTCGGTATGAACTCCTCGTCCTGAGCTCTGATACCACTTGTTGGATCGTGTACGTGACCCTGAAAGTCAGTTAAGGTAGTTCAACATCAATTACTAAGGCGGAATCATAGTAAACGACGTCCAAAACAGCTTGTATCTTTTAATTCTTCTTTTCTGATTGATTAACGTGCTTTTACAACTTGTTCTGATGAAAATCCGGCAGCACTTCGTGATACACACAATGATCACCTACGGTTCCGTTTGAAATGTGACACTCACACTCCTATTTATAGACCTATGACCCTTCCGTTTGAACATAAACATAATGTTTCAAACGATGAACTCAAACGGAACCCTATGTTCAAACAATGGTTTCAAACGGAACCATCATTTCAAACGGAACCCTCATTCAAACTTTGATTTCAAACGGAACCCTCTAAAATACTATTTAAAATCAAAACCAAAACCCTAATTTGACATATAAGATCCAATTTTGACTTTCATGAACTAAGACTTGACAAAGATGCAGTCAACAGACATTCTTGTGCATCAACATGGATGATGGTGGTGGATGTGGGTTGTGATGGTGGTGGTGGGTGGCTGAAGTGTGAGAGAGGTGGTTTGCCAATGGATGATTTGCAAGTGAGCCAAACACCCCTATTTATAGCCTGCACAGAAGCCCGGACACGGCCCCGTGCCCGCTGGTTACGGCCCCGTGTCCACCCTTCTTCTTTTTCTTCATTTAATGCAGTTTGTCTGTATTAGTTGACCACGCCCCTGTGTCTCCGGGGCACGGCCCCGTGTGCAGAAGCGTATCTGTACTATCAAGATTTGCTCGGATTCTTTGAATCTTTGTGTTGACCACGGCCCCGTGTCCGCTGGACACGCACCCGTGTTGGGAAAGAGAAGCTTCTACAACTTTGTCTTTTCTGCAGACACTTGGGCACGCCCCCGTGTTCGCAAGACACGGGGCGTGTTCAGCCTTATGTTTCCTTGTTTTTTGCTTGGGAAGATGTTGTCGAGGGGTCGGGCATGCCACGTTTATTCCTTTTCTTGTATTTATGTTAGATTTAGTTGTATTTTTGCTTCTTTGGTTCATTTGAGCTCATTTAATCCTGAAAATACAAAAGGAAGACAAAAGCACACTTTTTCCAACATTAGTACTAAAAAGGGGTTAGTTTTATGCCTCATTTGATGTAATTTATATGTTGCATTTTACACACATCAAATACCCTCACACTTGAATCTTTGCTTGTCCTCAAGCAAAACTCTTTATTTTGTGTCTTACACACCCAAATGGAATGGGTAGAAGAGAAGGTTTTGGGCTTGTCATAGAGTGTCGGGATTCCAAGATTCTTTATTAGGTTTTATTTTTATTTTACTTACAATCCTATTCGTTATGGTTTATTTAGAACATTACATAAGGGAAATTACTTATTTGGGCATAATATGCCTCTTTAAAATTCTATTTATATAAAAGTTCACATACCTCACGGGAGATCCTCAACACTCGGCCGAAGATGTATTTTTGTGAAACACTCGAGAGCGGCATGGAACTTACTTCTACCATATGCTTGCCAAGCAATCAATCCTCCTCCTTTTTAACTATAAACATTTGCAAGTATCAAGAGGACTTTTGGGGAAGGGTTAGGCTTGGGTTAAAGGTAGGTGGTTTTGGGTTAGTGGTTAGTAGAAAAGGGCGAAAAGGCGTAAAAAGCGTTGGTTTTCGTAAAACATTTTGTTTTTGTGACTTTTTATTCTAATGAAGCATTTTTCAAACAAGCTTTCTTTTGATGAGCTTGTTTGTTTATTGCTAACTTCATTTTTCTTTTCTTCTCAATAATTTTTTTTTTTTGATAAGGAAGTCATAAGGAAACCGAGCTTTGTTACTAAAATAAAGGGTTTAAAATGAAAAAGGTTTTGGTGGGTAAGGGGTGTTTGTTTTGGGTAAAGAAATGAAAAGGTTTAGGCTCAAAGGGGTTAACTAGGGGGATTTTGGGTAGGTGGTAAAAAAAAAAATAATAATGGTGTTGAAAGAAAAAGGGTTAGTCCTAATGCCTCCATCATTTACTTACTTGGGTTTAAGTTGGTAAGGACCGGGAATGTATCGTCATGGCAAGTTCTAGAGTCGTAAGAAACCAAGCGGTTATTCACACAAGAAACGAAAAATGAGCATTTGGTTTTAAGATGTGTATTTGTATGCTCAATAAAGGCTCAAAACTCACTTTTTGTGTGAATGGGTTTTTTTTAACGTGATCAAGTATATATAATCAAATTTTAACTAGATTTGTCATGTCGTTTCATAATTTTCTTATGTTGGTTCTTTTTATCACGACGCTATCGGTTGTAAATTTATAAAAATATAACCTTTTTAGAACTTGTTATTCCCAATTTAAACCAAGACAAGTAAAAAAAATGAAAAGTTTTTGGAAAATTTGGGGTGTTTAGCGGTTCCAATAGAGTTTTGTGTAAGGCTTGTGATTAGGACTTGCAAAATTCAAGGTTTTAGCATCCCCCCCTCCCCCACACTTAAATTACACATCGTCCTCAATGTGTCCCAAAAATAAGTTTTTAGGTTGATTGGATGTGTAAAAGGTGTGTTAAAAACAAAATTTAATGTTACTGGGCAGCTGGACACGGGCCCGTGTTGGATGAGCACGGCCCCGTGGTCAGATTGCTAGTAACGATGACTTAGAGAAGGTGGACACGGGGGCGTGTTGGGTGAACACGACCCCGTGTTGGCACAAGTTAAACAGCAATCTGCAGAATTAAACAAAGAGCAGGTCTGGGCGATGGGCACGGGGGCGTGTCGGCTGGGCACGACCCCATGTGGACAAACTGCAAAAGTGTAAAACAGGTTTCTTGCAAAAGTGAAATGTTTAGTGCTCTAAGCCTCGTATGTACCTATTTAACTAATAAATACCACACCAAACAATAACCAACATCCTAAATTACCAAAGTTTATCATCCACGTCACAAGTTAAAAAGAAAAAGAAATGCAGAAATTAAAAAGTGTTAGAGAAAGTAAATTGTTCAACAAGTGGCACGCAGGCCAGAAATTTTTCATGGGATAAGGGTTAACCTGTGAGACCTCCAACCGTGGGATGCTACCTCTAACTCCTCCCGCTCAATCCATTTCCTCGTCGTCATCATCATCACCTCCTCCTCCATGGCCCACCATATATTCCCGGATGTTTCCAATGTCATCCTGCATGTCGGAGATATTTCTCTCTATCACTCCGACCCGGGTGTATGTGTTGCTGGCCATGTTGTAGGTGTTCCTGGTGCACATAAGGTTTTCCTGCAATAAATCGTGTAAGCTTTGAAAGTTAGGAAAACCGCCTCCTTTAGAGGAGGGTTGACCCGGATCACCATGGTGCTGGTAGTGGTACTGAGGAGGAGGACGGATGTGTGGAGCGTGTAAGACGAGAGCTTCTTGAGGGTTCCATGCATGCCCTTGAACCGTTTGGAATCTGACCGTTTCGTCATCTGTTTCATTGATCAAGTTCATGGAGCGGCAGATGACCATGCCCACTTTTCTCGACCATGGGCCCTTTTGAAAGGACCTCGGCATCCTTGTAAAGTGTTTGAAAAGGCGGTAAATCCACCCTCCAAAGAAGATAGGAGTCGGGGGAGTAGTAAGCTGGTTCAGGTGCATGTTATGGAGTAGCAGGTGTGGAACATCAAGGTTGACACAGTTGTGGATGCAATGGAGGACTAGCAGATCCCGTAACCCTACAACACCGCTGCTGTCGTGTCTCTGGCTAAGAGAGTAGGTGAGGACCCTGTGGATGTAGCGGTAGAGAGGGTCTCTCAACAGCGTGCTCTTAGTTCGGCTCGGGTTATAGTTGCACTCTCCGATCTGAGCCCAAGCAACTTGGCGTTGATTTTCCGGAATCTCACGTAGACCGTCGGTGTTCTCTTCATCTCCAGCATCCTCTTCTGAGTACAACCCGACCAGTGCCCCAAATTGAGCGATTGAGATTCTGTACGTGGTCCCTCCACAAGGGAACTCTACCCCTTCATTGTCAAACGAATCAGCTCTTGTCTTGAAGACGAACGTGCTGTAAAATTCCATGGTGTATTCATGCACGGAGTGAAGTCGAGTGCAAAGGGCTGCTCGTAGTGGGCCGGTGACAATGGTGTTGAATCGGTCTATTTGGTTCACTGCTTCAAGAGTGTCCATGCACACTTGTCTGGGATTTTCTTCGGGCCTAGTCCTTAATACATCATAACGTGCTTGAGCCGCCAACTCAATTGCGTTGAACCTGGTGAATTTTCTTGGCCATCTGAAAGAAAACACACCAAACAATCAGTACAAAACATTGAAATTTTCGAAGAAAACTGAAAACAGCCGGCTGAACACGCCCCCGTGTTCAGCGGACACGCCCCATGTTGGCCTGAGTTTAGTTGGACACGGCCCCGTGCTCGCTGAGCATGGCCCCGTGTCCAGGCGTCTTGTAAGGACCATCAAAAATGTCCCAAAATGACCCGTAAGTAAAAACCCGGACCCTTGAAACCCTACTGTGCATGTAAAACCAAGAAAAACAGATTATTGGTTCTCACGCGGGCCGCGTAAGAGTAAGCCTAGGCTTACGCGGGCCGCGACAGATCACAAAATCTCCGGATCAGCTTGCCAGGCCACGTGGCAGGCCTACCGGTGACACGGTAGCCCTAGTCTACGATTAGGATGCCCTCGTGGGCCGCGTAAGATCAAGAGGGGGCTTACGCGGGCCGCGTAAACCCCAAAAATCAGCTATAAATAGGTTTGGATACGAGCAGTTCACTGGTGTCGAAAGTTTTGATTAAAAACGAAGTCTCACTGCTCAAATTCGAAATTTAAGATAGCAAGGCGCTTCTACGATACATGGTATTAACTCGATCACTGCTACGATTCAATGTCCGATCGATTGAAACTATCCAATGGATGTTTAAGTGCTGTCCAAATTAGGGCTATACTTTGTCATTCGTCATGAATTCGATGGATGTTTAAGTATTGCACTTTGTCATTCGTTGTGAGGGTTTTAATCTCATGAGTTATCGTAAATGTTGTATTACTTACTAACCTAGTTTGTGTGCATTGTTAAATTAGGTTATCAGGCTTATCAGTAGGCTAAACTCTGCCAGTTAAAGTTGCAATGTGAGTCACTCTATTTTATCAACAATGTTTTACAGTACTCCGATCATTTTTCAAAAGTTATAATTACAAGGATTAATTCGTGGTTATCTTGAATCACTGGCTAGTGGGGTATTGTGCACATTACTAATTTCTCACGGTTAGGCTAATAAATCCTAACAGTGATAATCATCACTACTTGGGTGAAAGGACCCAATAGTGGTATGACCATCATCACCCAGAGGTGACACGGCGCCAAATAAAAATAAGATAAAAGCCATTGTAATCGCTCTTATGCTGTAATTTATAACTATGTGTCATTTTATCAAATTGAGTGACTCGCCAGTATTTCCCCGCTGATAAAATATTTTTAAAACATGTTTCAGGTGACTACTGTGAACCAAGGAAAAGTGCTACGGAGCACTAAACAAAGCTTGAAGTAGTGGCTCATTTAAACAAATAAACATGTTTTGTAAATCAGGGAATTTCCTTGTGAAATTCCTCTATTGTAAATTACGGGGTTTATCCCGAATTATGAAATAAAATAATCGGGCATTTCAAGTTTTAAAATGTCATGCTAAAATCTTCCGCTGTCAACTCAAATAATAAATACCACGGGGTTTCTGTCCCGCGGCTCCTGGGTCGGGTAAAACCGGGACGGGGGCCGTGACAGAAAAAGGTGGTATCAGAGCCACTGATTTTAAGCCAATTAAGTATTTAGAAATACTTAATTTTTCTAATTGTCATCCTGTGATTGTGTGTTTTTGTGTTATTTGACTATCTGTTTATAGTATGGGTAAGCAAAGAATTTCGGACATCTATCGTCAATTAGATAGTTCACCAAAAGATAAGGGAACTTCATTTCAATCAAATTCCTCAAGTTACTCAGCAGATACTGAGGAAGGAATATTTGTTCGTAAGGCACAGTTTGAGAAACCACCCACCATTAAGAAAAGAAGTTGGATTATTAGAAAAAGTCAAGAGAAAATCAAGAAGTCACAACCAAAAGGAGTGATAAGTAATAAGGAAACACAGGAAATAGGCAGTAATCCACCAGGGGAAAATGAATTAGATGAACAATGGGCAAATCTCTATATGTTAGCTACTACAGCAGCAAATGTTAACTTTTAATTAAGTTAAACTACCAACACTCTGACCCAGTACTAGCACCCATATCATCCATAAGCCAGAAACTTTGCCTATTAGATAAACAACCTAGTAAGAAAAGATAGAATAAAGGCATGTTGAGAATAATATTCCAAGATAGACTAGAATGCACAACCCCTAGTATATTTTAAATCTCAGTTGTAATTTGTAATAAATATATATATATATATATATATATATATAAGTCGCAATGTTTGCCATTTTCTATGTGAAAAATGATACTTGAATGGTTGTCCTAAATATTAGCCTGTGAAAATTTAACTTACAATGTTGTGTGTTTCTTCATTGATGCTAACAGCATGAATGAGTTATCTGAAGCTCTTCAGAATCTCAATCTCTATTCAGTGAATGTGGAAGTTTCCAGAGACTTTACCGGTTATGGTGCCGACATCGATGAACCTATGGAATTCCAAGCTCAACCTCCGGAGAAACCAAAGCCTAAGAAGAGAAGAAGAATTGTGGGCTGGAGGCGTGTACGCAGGAAGAAACCAGCAACTAGGAAAGTTACCAAGATGGAGGACCCCATGGATAAAGGAAAAGGAATAGAAATCGGGGAAAGCTCCAAGCAAGCCGAGGAAATGCCATTATGGGAAGAATTGGACCACAAATTGGCAGACTGTGATATCCTTAAGCCTGTCAATGAAAACCTCTTTACTTATCCTGCTGAAACCCAACTCCCAATGAATTTGTAACCAGCCATCCCAGATCCCCTTGTTAACACCCGACCTTTAGGAGAAATGGAAGAATGGTGGACCAATGACTGGCAGTTCCAGAATCTTTTAAATAACCCTTATACCTTTTTCCCTCAGTTTGACCCAGAGCCAGCACCCAACCCATCAATGAGCAATGAGAACCTGGTTGAACTCCGCCATTTTGGCAAGGAGCTGGTGGATGCAGGGAATCGAATCCGGGAAGTAGCAGAATAGATCTCCTGGAAGTACGACGAGAGAGAACGTCGCTTCTGAAAATGCCAGCTGATGGGATAGTATGGGATGGTGGAAGCATGTGTTTAATAATAATATAATGATCAAAATATAATTATGTAAAATAACCTAAAAATAAAAATAAAAAAATAAAACTTTTGTAAGATAACAGGTGTGTACGGAAGCATATTATAATATATAAAAATGGAAGTCGAGAAATTGACAATTTTGGCTATACGTGTTGATGTGATTATGTGCGATTGTTTTGTTATGTTTGGTTAATAATTATTTCTACTAATCACTTATATATATTACCAGATGGAACACACTGGTAATGAACCCGTTAACGAAGTTAATCAATCTGAACAAAACCATGAAGATCAATTTCTGAATAGGCAAGATATCGAGAATATCGTTGCTCAGGGAATAGCCAATGCTATTCCAGCTATCCTTGCTGCCGCCCGAAATCCAGTTGAACCTCAACAAATTATTCGTAGCAAACGTACACACGGCGACAATTTCAGTAATAGTTTAAACGGAGGCGGTAACCATACTAATAACGACAACGATGGGATGCAAGCTCCACTCCTTAAGAAAATGAAAGCTGCAACGCCTGGTTACACTTACAAGGAGTTTCTTGCCTGTAAACCGGTTGAATTTGCAGGCAACGAAGGGGCGACTGCTGCACTGCGTTGGTTAGAAAAAACCGAGGCGGTGATTAAAATAAGTAAATGTGCCGAGGAAGACAACGTTATGTACGCGTCGCATCTTTTTAAAGAAGGGGCGCTAGAATGGTGGAATACGATACTTCAAGCTAAGGGAAGCGATGTGGCCTATGCCATGAGCTGGGAAGAATTTAAGCGACTGGTGGAGAGAAAATTCGGTCCTGAATATGAAAAGTAACAAATGGCGAATAAATTCTTGAACCACTGAATGGTGGATGTTGATTGTCGAGGATATACTTCGACATTCTTCGAGTATGCTAGAGTAGTACCAATCCTGGCGTCGCCAGAGCCGGTGCTTATTTCCCGCTATATTTGGGGTTTAATTGGCGAAATCCGTGATATCGTTAAAGCTGTGAGACCTCGCACTATTAACGATGCTATGGAATTAGCTAACACCCTAACTGACGGACTAGTACGCATAAGAGAGGAAAACCGGAAAAAGGAAGTAGCCCAAAAGATTACCCAAGGATTCTGTATGGGTAACCGTAATAATTTCAAGAAAAAGGGAACTGGGCAATCTTCCACTGTTCCATTTTGCAATACCTGCAAAAGAAAGCATTTTGGAAGATGCAAAGGGTATTGCAATTTCTGCAAAATTCTTGGGCATCAAGAGGAAGATTGCAGGAAGAAGAAAGCAACAATCTGCTACAACTGCGGAGAAGCTGGACATTTTAGGCCAGACTGCCCAAAATTGGTCAAACCAGCTGATAACAAAACCAAATCTGTAGAAGAAACTACCAAGAGAAACGTAAGAGCCTTCCAGTTGACTACTTAGGAAGCAGAGCTAATCCCTGACGTGATAGCTGGTACATTCCTAGTTCACGACGTTTATGCAAAAGTATTATTTGACTCTGGTGCAAACCAAAGTTTTATAAATATTTCATTCTGCCAAGCTCTTAACCTACCATTAACCAACCTTAGGCAGATTTTTACAGTCGAAACGGCCAATGGGAATTCTGTTAACATAGATAAAGTTTTGCAAGAAGGAAAGATAGAACTCTTAGGCCATAAGTTTTCTGCAAACCTGTTACCTATGAATTTAGCTGGATTCGATGTGGTGTTAGGAATGGATTGGTTAGTAGCCAACCATGCTTGAATCCTATGTGATAAAAATTCCATAGAAATTCATACACCCATAGGAGAATTAGTGGTGATTACAGGAGATAAGCCACGAAAGCCACTTAAATTCATTTCAGTAATGAAGTTGGCCAGTTATTCAAGAAAACAAAATAGTGTATATGATCTCAGCTATCATTAACACTAAAGATAAGGAACTTACGGAAATTCCTGTAGTAGCAGAATACCCAGATGTATTCCCAGAAGAACTACCAGGATTACCACCCAATAGGGAAGTCGAATTTAGAATTCATCTAATTCCTGGAACTACACCAATAGCCAAGGCACCTTATCGGTTAGCACCCACCGAAATGTTAGAACTGAAAAAGCAATTAGATGAATTATTAAGTAAAGGATTCATACAACCTAGTTCATCCCCGTGGGGAGCACCAGTGTTGTTTGTAAAGAAGAAAGATGGGTCGATGCGAATGTGTATCGATTATAGGGAATTAAATAAGGTTACAATTAAGAATCGATACCCATTACCTAGGATCGATGATCTTTTCGATCAACTTCAGGGAGCTAGATACTTTTCTAAGATAGATTTATGCTCCGGATACCATCGGTTGAAAGTATAAGAAGAAGACATACCTAAAACTGCTTTCAGAACTAGGTATGGTCATTACGAGTTTACAGTCTTGCCCTTTGGACTAACAAATGCTCCTGCAGCATTTATGGACATGATGAATAGGATCTGTAAACCGTATTTGGATAAATTTGTAATTGTCTTCATCGACGATATACTTATTTATTCCAAAAGCCAGGATGAACACTGTCAGCACTTGCATGCACTCTTAACTTTGTTAAGAAAGGAGAAGCTTTACGCCAAATTCTCGAAGTGTGAATTTTGGTTACAGGAGGTACAATTTTTAGGACACATGGTGAATCACGAAGGTATTCACGTAGATCCTGCTAAAATAGAAGCGATCCCCAAATGGAAAGCCTCACAAACAGCTATGGAAGTTAGAAGTTTTCTAGGATTAGCTGGATACTATAGACGAGTCATTAAGGATTTTTCTAAGATAGCTGTGCCATTAACTAAGCTAACCTGTAAAGCAGTTAAGTTTGAATGGGGACCTAGACAAGAAGAAGCTTTTAATATTTTAAAGCAAAAGTTAACAAACGCCCCAATTCTTGCCTTACCAGAAGGAACAAAAGATTTCAAAGTTTACTGCGATGCTTCTAAGCTAGGATTAGGATGTGTGCTAATGCAACGCAAAAAGGTAATTGTGTATGCCTCAAGGCAATTGAAGAAGCACGAAGAAAATTATACGACTCATGACTTAGAATTAGGAGCCATAATTTTTGCCCTTAAAATTTGGAGACACTATCTGTATGGAAGTAAGTTTACTGTCTATACAGATCATAAGAGCTTAAGGTACATATTTGGGCAAAAAGAATTAAACATGAGGCAAAGAAGATGGATGGAAATTTTAAGTGACTACGACTATGATATTCAGTATCGCGAAGGAAAAGCAAACGTAGTTGCAGATGCCTTAAGTCGTAAGTATCATGAAAAGCAAAAGCGAGTTCGTGCTCTCAGATTAAATCTATAGTTAGATTTAATGGAACAATTGAAAAATATTCAGGAAACAGCACTCAAGGATGAGGCTGAAGGAATGAAAGGAAGAATAAAATAATTAGAGCAAGGGAGTGACGGAATTTGGAGATTCCATAAGAAAAGGATTTGGGTACCTAAGCAAGGAGAATTAAAAAATAAGATTTTAGAAGAAGCCCATAAATCTTACCATGCATCCTGGTAACAATAAGATGTACCAAGATTTAAGAAATAACTTCTGGTGGATAGGAATGAAAAAGGACATAGCTAGATACGTTTCTAAATGTCTTACTTGTTCACAAGTTAAGGCAGAACACCAGAAACCCTAAGGTCTACTACAAAAATTAGAAATGCATGTATGGAAATGGGAACTTATAACCATGGACTTTGTTACTAAGTTTCCCAAAACCAGAAAGGGTAATGACGTGATTTGGGTAATTGTGGATCGATTAACCAAATCAGCTCATTTTCTACCCATGAAAGAAACCTTTAGCATGGAAAGGTTGGCCAAGTTATATGTAGATGAAGTAGTATCCTTACATGGAGTTCCACTCTCCATTGTATCGGATAGGGATAGTCGTTTCACTTCCCACTTCTGGACAAGTTTCCAAGAAGCAATGGGAACCCGACTAAATTTAAGCACTGTATACCACCCACAAGCAGACAGACAAAGTGAAAGGACGATCCAAACCCTGGAGGACATGCTTAGGGCATGTGTGATAGATTTTGGTGGAAACTGGGATGGCCACCTACCCTTAATTGAATTCTCCTATAATAATAGTTATCATGCAAGCATCAAAGCTGCCCCATTTGAAGCACTGTATGGACGGAAATGCAGAACTCCAGTTTGTTTGGCAGAAATAGAAGAAAGTCAATTATCAGGTCCTGAAATTGTACAAGAGACCACCGAAAAGATTACTCAAATCAAGGAAAGACTGAAAACGGCTCGAGATCGCCAAAAGAGTTATGCAGACAATCGACGCAAGCCGTTAGAATTCCAAGTTGGAGACAGAGTACTCTTGAAAGTTTCTCCTTGGAAAGGAGTAGTTCGATTCGGAAAGAAGGGAAAGCTAAGTCCAAGGTACGTAGGACCATTCCCAATAATCCAGGGAATAGGACCAGTCGCCTATCGCTTACAACTCCCAGAAGAACTACCTGGAGTACATGACGTATTTCATGTATCCAACCTCAAGAAATGTTTATCTGACGAATCCCTAGTAGTACCTCTCCAAGACATAGAGGTAAATGAGAAATTGAAGTTCGTAGAGAAACCACTTCAAATAGAAGACAGAAAGATCAAGTTTCTCAAGCACAAAATATTGGTACTAGTTAAAGTCAAGTGGGAGTCAAAAAGAGGACCCGAATACACCTGGGAGCTGGAATCGGAAATAAAGCGAAAGTATCCTCACTTATTCCAGTAAATCTCGAGGACGAGATTCTAAATAAGGTGGGGAGGATGTAAGGACCTTCAAAAATGTCCCAAAATGACCCGTAAGTAAAAACCTGGACCCCTGAAACCCTACTGTGCATGAAAAACCAAGAAAAACAGATTTTTGGGTCTCACGCGGGCCGCGACAGATCACAAAATCTCCGGACCAGCTTGCCAGGCCACGTGGCAGGCCTACCGGTGACACGCTAGCCCTAGTCTACGATTAGGATGCCCTCGCGGGCCGCGTAAGATCAAGAGGGGGGCTTACGCGGGCCGCGTAAACCCCAAAAATCAGCTATAAATAGGTTTGGATACGAGCAGTTCACTGGTGTCGAAAGTTTTGATTAAAAACGAAGTCTCACTGCTCAAATTCGAAATTTAAGATAGCAAGGCGCTGCTACGATACAGGGTATTAACTCCATCGCTGCTACGATTCAATGTCCGATCGATTGAAACTATCCAATGGATGTTTAAGTGCTGCCCAAATTAGGGCTATACTTTGTCATTCGTCGTGAATTCGATGGATGTTTAAGTATTGCACTTTGTCATTCGTTGTGAAGGTTTTAATCTCGTGAGTTATCGTAAATGCTGTATTAGTTACTAACCTAGTTCGTGTGCATTGTTAAATTAGGTTATCAGTTTTATCAGTAGGCTAAACTCTGCCCGTTAAACTTGCAATGTGAGTCATTCTCTTTTATCAACAATGTTTTACAGTACTCCAATCATTTTTCAAAAGTTATAATTACAGGGATTAAGTCGTGGTTATCTTGAATCACTGGCTAGTGGGGTATTGTGCACATTACTAATTTCTCACGGTTAGGCTAATAAATCCTAACAGTGATAATCATCACTACTTGGGTGAAAGGACCCAATAGTGGTATGACCATCGTCACCCGGAGGTGACACGACGCCAGATAAAAATAAGATAAAATCCATTGTAATCGCTCTTATGCTGTAATTTATAACTATGTGTCATTTTATCAAATTGAGTGACTCGCCAGTATTTCCCCGCTGATAAAATATTTTTAAAACATGTTTCAGGTGACTACTGTGAACCAAGGAAAAGTGCTACGAAGCACTAAACAAAACTTGAAGTAGTAGCTCAGTTAAACAAATAAACATGTTTTGTAAATCAGGGAATTTCCTTCTGAAATTCCTCTATTGTAAATTACGGGGTTTATCCCGAATTATGAAATAAAATAATCGGGCATTTCAAGTTTTAAAAGATCCTGCTAAAATCTTCCGCTGTCAACTCAAATAATAAATACCACGGAGTTTCTGTCCCACGACTCCTGGACCGGGTAAAACCGTGTTAGATGGATGTTTCATATCCATTAGCTGATGGTACCTTAGAAACCGCCTCAACCGTGTTAGATGGATGTTTCATATCCATTAGGAACCACTCCTTTCCATTGTCCCTACTTCCTTTGAAGTTAGCCGGTTTTGACATAGTTATAGGCATGGATTGGTTATCTCATAACCAAGCCCAGATAGTGTGCAATAAGAAGCAAGTGGTGATCAAGACTCCGTCTGGTGAGCCAGTTTCCATTCAGGGAGATACCCAGTATGGACTGCCTGAGCAAGTGTGTATGCTCAAGGCATCTAGATGCTTGAAGAAGGGTTGTGTCATTTACATGGCATAAGTGACTATTGATGAGCAGAAACCCAAGATTGAAGATATTCCAGTCATTTCTGACTACCCTAAAGTTTTCCCAGAAGAACTACCTGGTCTACCACCAGATAGGCAAGTAGAATTCAGAATTGACATCATCCCTGGAGCAGCACCTGTTGCGAGAGCGCCTTATAGGTTGGCACCAACAGAGATGAAGGAATTGAGGACACAACTAGATGAATTGGTAGTCAAAGGTTTCATTAGACCTAGTTCGTCTCCTTGGGGAGCGCCAATTCTATTTGTCAAAAAGAAGGATGGATCGATGCGTCTGTGCATCGATTACCGTGAGCTTAATAAGGTCACTATCAAGAATAGGTATCCTTTGCCCAGGATCGACGATCTGTTCGATCAATTACAAGGGGCAAGCTACTTCTCTAAGATCGATTTGAGGTTAGGCTATCATCAATTGAAGGTTAAGGATGAAGATGTACACAAGACCGCATTTAGGACTCGTTATGGTTATTACGAGTTCCTAGTGATGCCTTTTGGGCTCACTAATGCACCTGCCGCATTCATGGATGTCATGAATCGCGTCTGCAAGCCTTGCTTGGATAAATTTGTCATCGTTTTCATCGACGACATCCTCATTTACTCGAAAAGCCAAGCTGACCATGAGAAACATCTCCGTTGCATTCTTAAGCTACTTCAACAAGAAAAGCTCTATGCAAAATTTTCAAAGTGTGAATTTTGGCTTCGAGAAGTCCAATTCCTTGGACATGTTGTTAGTGAGCGTGGTATCCAAGTGGATCCCGCTAAGATTGAAGCTATTATGAACTGGCTAGAGCCGAAGACGCCTACAGAGATTCGTAGCTTTCTAGGGTTAGCAGGATATTATAGGAGATTTATTGAAAACTTCTCAAGGATTGCTGCGCCCCTAACTTCGTTGACGCGTAAGAATATTAAGTTTGACTGGGGCCCTAAGCGGCAGGAATCCTTTGACGTCCTTAAGCAAAAGTTGAGCAATGCACCTGAGTTAACATTGCCAGATGGAATTGATGAATTAGTGGTATATTGTGATGCATCACACATCGGTATGGGATGTGTACTGATGTAGAAAGGCAAAGTTATTGCCTATGCTTCACGTCAGTTAAAGGTGCACGAGAAGAACTACACCACCCATGACTTGGAGTTGGGTGCCGTTGTATTTGCACTAAAACTGTGGAGACATTACTTGTATGGAACCAAGTGTGTGATCTATTCTGATCACAAGAGCCTTAAGCACTTATTTAATCAGAAGGATTTGAACATGAGGCAACGGCGTTGGATGGAAACTTTGAATGATTATGATTGTGAAATAAGATACCATCCTGGCAAGGCAAATGTGGTTGCCGATGCCTTAAGTAGAAAGGAAAGAGTGAAACCTATAAGAATCAATGCCAAGAGCATTGAGATAAAGAATAGTTTGAACGAAAGGTTGTTAGCTGCACAGAAGGAAGCTGTGTTGGAAGCTAACTATCTTGATGAAAAGCGAGGAGTAACTGAAGAGCAGTTATCCTATGGCAAGGACGGAATCCAAAGGTTAAATGGACGAATATGGGTTCCAGTTTATGGAGGACTTCGGGATGTTATCCTCCAGGAAGCCCACAGTTCTAAATACTCCGTTCATCCTGGAGCTGATAAGATGTACCAGGATCTAAAGGCAAACTATTGGTGGATAGGCTTGAAGAAGTCTATAGCCGCCTATGTAGCTAAATGTTTGACGTGTGCGCAAGTCAAAGTTGAACATCTGAAGCCGTCAGGTTTGCTACAACAGCCTGAACTTCCCACCTGGAAGTGGGAGATGGTGACAATGGATTTCATCACCAAGTTGCCAAAGATAAAGAAAGGAAATGATACTATATGGGTAATAGTAGATAGACTGACTAAGTCAGCACATTTCCAACCCATCAAGGAGACTTATAGCTCCGACATGTTAGCCCAATTGTACGTAGATAAGATTGTATCTCTGCATGGTGTACCAATGTCAATAATCTCTGACAGAGATACCAGATACACATCACATTTTTGGAAAAGTTTCCAACAGTCTTTGGGCACGCGCTTAAATTTTAGTACAGCTTACCATCCACAGACAGATGGGCAAAGTGAGCGTACATTCCAAACTCTGGAAGACATGCTTCGTGCATGTGTGATTGATTTAGGTGGTAGTTGGGATAACCACCAGCCATTGATCGAGTTCTCCTATAACAATAGCTACCATACAAGCATTCAGGCTGCGCCTTTTGAGGCATTATATGGTAGGAAATGCAGAAAGCCTATTTGTTGGGCAGAAGTAGGGGAAACTCAAATCAGGACCTGACATAGTCTTTGAAACGACGGACAAGATTGTCCAAATTCGTGACCGCCTGAAAGCTGCCAGGGATAGGCAGAAAAGTTATGCTGATAAAAAGGCGAAAACCTCTAAAGTTAGAGGTTGGTGATAAAGTTTTACTCAAAGTATCACCCTGGAAGGGAGTGATGCGATTTGGAAAGAAAGGTAAGTTAAGCCCAAGGTACATAGGACCATTCGAAATCATCGAATGTGTCGGATCAGTAGCTTATAAGTTAAACTTGCCTGAAGAGCTCAGTGGTATTCATAACGTATTCCACATCTGCAATCTGAAGAAATGTCTAGATGATGAATCGCTAGTCATACCACACACGGATGTGCACATAGATGAGAGCTTGAAATTTGTGGAAAACCTTTGTCGATTGAGGATCGACGGGTTAAGAAGCTTCGAAGGAAGTATGTACCTATTGTAAAGGTTAAATGGGATGCCCGAAGAGGTCCCGAATATACGTGGGAGGTAGAGTCTACCATGAAAGAAAAGTACCCTCATTTGTTCCAGTAAATCTCGAGGTCGAGATTTCTTTTAAGGGGGTGAGGATGTAACACCTCGATAATTTATGTCCAATAAAATGAAGACACGTGTCACGTAAAGCAAACACGTCATGAACTCGGCCCAAGTTAAAGATGTATGGCAGGATTTAAAAGTGTCGACATGTTAATTTATACCTCTGAACGACCTCGTTATAAATCCCAAGACCCAAATTGATATTATAAACATCTGATACATTCAAGTCTGATTATTTTGATAGTGTATAATTCATATTGGCATAAGAAATGGATCCTATGTTCCATACGACAAATTCTACACGCAAACTTTCTCAAAAGAAGCCAAAATGTGTAAGTGCATGGCAAGGCCATGCAAATTCTGGTCAAATGGTCCCATTCTTTTGCAAAAAGACCCAAGATTCGAGTTGTAAAAGATTGCATGGTCAAAGCTTGAAAGTTTACAAATTTTTGTCTTCTGGTCATCGGATACGGACCGTATGGCCTTAGGCTTACGGTCCGCAAGCACTACAACTAGGCGACACAATTAAAGTTCGGTTACGGACCGCAAGGCCAAAAGCTTACGGTCCGTAAGACCGTCGTTGGCGACAGAAAAAGGACAGCTGCCTATTCAGCCTGTTGCACCGCCTTACATAAGTGGTTTTCGAAATCAGGGACTTGGAAACTGGTTTTTGGCATCATAGGGACACCTGGGATCATCTTGCAACATTTATAGACTTAGTTGGGGTCATCTTGTGACATTTTGTTCACTATATAAAGAGGCCTCTTGTTGCAACATTTGGTCTTTCATTTGCAACTCACTTCAAGCTGGTCTCTGGAGCTCCTCTGGTCAGCAAGCAAGTTCCCTTAAGTTCCAAATCATACTTAGGACCTTTGTAAGTGTCCTTAACCCTTCCTAATTTAGTTTAGCTTAGTTAATTAGCTAAAAGTCAAACCGTCGTAATTAAGGTTTGACTTCGAGAATAATCAATAATTGTTCAGTCAAATCTCGAATTGAAAGTACCTATAAGTTGGTAATTATGTGGGTAATAAACCCTTAAAGGGGTACTCTCTGATTCCCACTCTAACTAGGTCAATTGTCGAGTCAAACTTGATATTAAAAAGTCAACAGAAAGCTTATTTTCAAATTAATGCATAATTAGCAATGTAGGACCCATGCAACCTGTTTTATCATTAATATAACTTGGTAATAAATGTAGGAAAATGTCTAAACATGTTCAACCCGACAATTTTCAGTTTAGGCTCGGTTCGGAACCGAAAGTCGCATAATTTGACTTTTGCTTTGACTTTCAGTTCTGACCTATTGTAGCATGTTTTAGAAATTCATTAGAGCCTTATTAGGACCAGGTTTCACATAAGTATAACCCTCTGTGATTATACAACTTGGTTCATTAGTTACCCGATTCATATGCATGTTTTCGTTAAATGCTTAAATGTTGACTATTATGCCCTTTTAACCTTAAAACGTGATTTTTGAAAATATAAAAGAATGGAGACCTTAGTTACTGATTTATAAAGTTGTCCCTAAAATTTGACATCAGTTTGAGGTCTAGATTAGGAGTTATGCTCATTAGCGTAATTAGAAAGCTTTTTATTAAATAAACGGCGTAATTAGCATATAGCCTATCTAAACCGGATTTTTAATACCAAAATTTTTACCTACTGATATAAAATAATATTTTGGGATTTTTGAAGATTTTTATTTAATTTTAGGCTGAGCATAAAAGAGAGTTCTAAGCTTGATACGGTAATTGTCGGTTTTGCCCTTTTGGGCTATAAAATGAGTTTTACAAATCATTTTGATTCCAAACCTTTTGCTACTGATTTTAAATGATAAATAAAATATTTTGAGCCTTCTGGAATAACAAAAATATCAGCTTTCCCTTAAAAACCCAGAAATAGCTCCAAATCGCCTTTTTAAGCGTTTTTAACGCATAGTATGTATTGAAACTATTTTAAACATATAAGGTTTGATGCCTACTGATAATTTCAGTAAATTTTTATATAGAGTAAATTGCCATTTTAGTCCCTGAGTTTTGTCCAAATTTGCCAGTTTAGTCCAAATAGTTTTTTTTGTGCATCTGAGTCCCTGACTTTTACATTTTGTTGCCATTTTGATCATTTTGTCTAACTCCATCCAAAAACCCAGTTTGTAACACTTTGTACTTAATCACTAATGTTTTCAGTTGCCATTTTGATCCAATTCCAAAAAATCAAATAAATTCCAAAAAATTCAAAAAAATCTAAAAATCAAAAAAATTCTAAAAAATCCAAAAATCATTAAATGTTTCGGCACGAACCGTTTCGACCCGTACCGTATCGAACCGAACCGTTTCGACGCGAACCATTTCGAACCCGTACCGTATCGAACCGTACCGTTTCGACCCGTACCGTTTCGAACCCGAACCGTTTCGAGGCGAACCGTTTCGACGCGAAGCGTTTCGAACCGTACCGTTTCGACCCGTACCGTATCGAACCGAACCGTTTCGACGCGAACCGTTTCGACGCGAACCGTTTCGACCCGTACCGTTTCGAACCCGAACCGTTTCGAGCCGAACCGTTTCGAGCCGAACCGTTTCGACCCGAAACGGTTCGACCCGTACCGTTTCGAACCCGAACCGAACCGTTTCGAACCGTTTCGAGCCGAACCGTTTCGACCCGAAACGGTTCGACCCGTACCGTTTCGAACCCGAACCGTTTCGAGCCGAACCGTTTCGACGCGAAGCGTTTCGACCCGTACCGTTTCGACCCGTACCATTTCGACGCGAACCGTTTCGGGTTCGAAAAGGGTTCGGGTTCGAAACGGTTCGCGTCGAAACGGTTCGGTTCGATACGGTACGGGTCGAAACGGTTCGGTTCGAAACGGTTCGCGTCTAAACGGTTCGTGTCGAAACGGTACGGTTCGAAACGGTTCGCGTCGAAACGGTTCGGTTCGATACCGTACCGGTCGAAACGGTTCGGGTTCGAAACGGTTCGGGTTCGAAACGGTACGGGTCGAAACGGTTCGTGTCGAAACGGTTCGGCTCGAAACGGTTCGCGTCGAAACGGTTCGGTTCGATACGGTACGGGTCGAAACGGTACGGGTCGAAACGGTTCGCGTCAAAACGGTTCGGTTCGATACGGTACGGGTCGAAACGGTTCGGTTCGATACCGTACGGGTCGAAACGGTTCGGGTTCGAAACGGTTCGGGTTCGAAACGGTACGGGTCGAAACGGTTCGGCTCGAAACGGTTCGCGTCGAAACGGTTCGGTTCGATACGGTACGGGTCGAAACGGTACGGGTCGAAATGATTTTTGGTTTTTTTAGAATTTTTTTGATTTTTATGATTTTTTAGAATTTTTTTGATTTTTAGATTTTTTTGGATTTTTTAGAATTTTTATGATTTATTTAGATTTTTTTGATTTTTAGATTTTTTTGGAATTTTTTTGATTTTTTGGAATTGGATCAAAATGGCAACTGAAAACATTTTTTAAGGAAATCCCCAAAATACCCCTGTTACAAACTGGGTTTTTGGATGGAGTTAGACAAAATGATCAAAATGGCAACAAAATGTAAAAGTCAGGGACCCAGATGCACAAAAAAAACTATTTGGACTAAACTGGCAAATTTGGACAAAACTCAGGGACTAAAATGGCAATTTACTCTTTTATATATTAACAGTAAGAAAAAGTTTTAAACTCAGATTTCCAGTTTTGACCTTTTAGGCGTAAGTGAAATTACCAAAATGCCCCTTCGGTGCATAGTATGGTTAGAAATGATAAATTTTACACATAGGTTATACCCTACTGATATAACTTAGTAAATTAAGTATTTTTACTGATTACATCAGACCCGAAACTCAGATTTATATTTAAACTCTTTTATAACCTTTGAAATGACCAAAATACCCCTACGGGGCGTAATTTGAGTTTAAATTCGTTTTGGGCATAATAGAAGATATCTTACTGATGTCACAATATATTTAAGGCATATTAACTTAGGAAACTTGTATATGACTCATATGGTTACCCGTTACGCACTTTTCGCGTTCGGATCGGCTTATGTAACTAGTCTGCATATATTAGCCGAACCGGGTCAAACCATATCATTTTCATCTCAAAATCCAGAATGTGTTTAAGTTACCCATATTAAACAAGCATACAAGCTTGTCAGGTCAAAACCACATTCTAAACCGGTCCTCGCTTTATCATGCGTTTGAACCGTGTCTTCCTTTTTGAAAACTAACCTGTCTAAGTCTAAGCTTAATTAAAGACCCGTTAGGATTCTAATAGGTTATTAAAAACCTTCGTTCCAGATTTAGGAGCCCAGTAAAAGCTATATACGGCTGGGATTGAATTTATATTTAGCTCAGGTAAATACTTTTAACTTATTTTCCCTATACGGGCTTGGGGTATGGTATATAAAATACCGCTTGGTCGGGCATTGAATCTTTAATCGAATGGAGGTTAAATTATTGAAATGACCCGTTTAAATTGTTTTGTTTGCTTAAAGCCTTTGGGGGGTTAATGACCATGTCCCGGATATCCTTGGCATCATTTTACGAAATGGCCACGACCTAAGCACGGGGTGTAGGCGTACACCCGACAGTGCATAAATAAATAATGAGGTATAACCGCCGGTTTCTGGAATAACCCGCTGTGGGACTATATCATGTGGTGTGTCTATTAATCTTTAACCCGGTGTTCAGCCCGGGCTACTGAACGCATAAGAAACATGTTATTCTTTTACAAGATTATATATATAAATAATTATCCCAAGTTATAAAAGTTTTGTGCCACGTGCATTCAAATCAATTTTATCAAACCTTTTCAAAATGAGTCAGTTAATTGTATTTACTAGTGTTAACTGACGTATTTTCCCAAAAAGGTTAAGTGCAGGTACTACTCGAAATAGGCTGGCTTTCTCCTAGCTTCCACAATAAGTCTCGCAAGCTTGGATGTCTTAAAACTGTTGAACAATGTTTCCTTTTTATTTGATCCGCCTGTGGATCCATTACAGTCCGTTGTGATACTTAGATATTACTATTTAATCGGTTTGTAGTGTGATTCATCTTTTGCTTCCGCTGTGCATTAAAACTTGTGTTGTTTGACTATGATGATATCAACTACGTCACGATACTCCCCACCGGGCCCACCGGTAATACGTGGAAATATCGGGGTGTGACAATTTTAAGCTTTCTTAAATTCCTTGTGTCCCCGGCAACGGCGCCAAAAACTTGATGCGCGTTAGGTGTCGTGTATATTTATGTATATTTTTTGCCCTTTTTAACACTTTAGTCAAGTTTTAAATTTATAAAACACGATATTTTACTAACACTAAACACACATATGGGCAAGTGCACCCCTCGTGAGCGTAGTATAGCGTTGGTAAGATACCGAGGTCGTCCAAGGACACAAGAGCTTTTAGTACCGGTTTATCCTCAACGTCTAATCAAATCAAAATTTAGGAAAAAGGTTTTAAACATGAAAATAAAAACTAACTAAAAATGCTGAAAATAAAAATAAAAATAAAAACAGATAGACAAGATGAATCACTTGGATCCGACTCTCCTTTAGTGTAACCTTTGATTATTTCTGCACTTTTGCACTTTTTAAGAGATTATCTTAGTTATAGTAGTAGGCCCCTCTTTTGAAGGTGACGTTACCCTCAACCCAGTAGTTTGAGTCAGCAAGGATACAATCCTAAAGGGTTGGATTATTGAAAGATAATTAATTAAGTTATTAATGCGTAATGCAGTAGGCCCCTCTTTTGAAGGTGACGTTACCCTCGGCTAAAGAGTTTGAGTCAGCAGGGATACAATCCTAAGTAGCCGGGTTAATGTTTTAATAGTAGTTTACATATGAGGGGATCAAGAAATTCGAACCCCCGCCATCCAATACCAGTGGGTATTGAAGGAGGTCCTACTAAGCTTGAACCAGGTCCTTGCAGGATCTATACACTGAACAAGGCAAGACGCTTACCAAACCATTCCCTTAACCCCCGACCAGGTAGCCAACATATCTCCATATAGACCGTGGAGATATGAATGGTGTAAATCTTTTATTTTATATAAACAGTAAAATAACGCCAAGACACCACGAACAAATGATAAGGAAGTTTCACCTTCAACATAAGAAACTAGTTATTAAAGTCATTAATACATAACCAAATAAAAAGTGCGAAAAGATTAAAAATAAAAAAGTATTACACTAAATGTTTGTCTTCACCAAGTGATGTAAGAGACTTAGGTAAACATGGCCTTTTAATATCAAGAACTCTTACGATCAATCTTGGATCCCGAGACTACTACACACACTCTATGATGGATGATGGATGATGGTGGTGGATGTGGGTTGTGATGGTGGTGGTGGGTGGGTGAAATGTGAGGGAGGTGGTTTGCCAAGGGATGATTTGCAAGTGAGCCAAGCACCCCTATTTATAGCCTACACAGAAGCCCGGACACGGCCCGTGTCCACCCTTCTTCTCTTTCTTCATTTAATGCAGTTTGTCTGTATTAGTTGACCAAGCCCCCGTGTCTGCTGGGCACGTCCTCGTGTGTAGAAGCGTATCTGTACTATCAAGATTTGCTCAGATTCTACGAATCTTTGTGTTGACCACGGCCCCGTGTCCGCTGGACACGCCCCCGTGTTGGGAAATAGAAGCTTCTACAACTTTGTCTTTTCTGCAGACACTTAGGCACACCCCCGTGTCCGCTAGACACGAGGCGTGTTCAGCCTTCTGTTGCCTTGTTTTGGCTTGGGAAGATGTTGTCGAGGGGTCGGGCATGCCACGTTTATTCCTTTTCTTGTATTTATGTTAGATTTGGCTGCATTTTTGCTTCTTTTGTTCATTTGAGCTCATTTAATCCTGAAAATACAAAAGGCAGACAAAAGCACACTTTTTCCAACATTAGTACTAAAAAAGGGTTAGTTTTATGCCTCATTTGATGTAATTTATATGTTGCATTTTACACACATCAGTGATATTCATTGCTTTTCAACTTCAATCGAGAACATTATTTAGTTGTTGTTTCGTTATCAATTGAAAATCCTATGAGATTTGTTTGGAACACACATTCTGATTTACTTAGTTGAGCCCTTATTTGATTTCAAACACGGTGAACTTGTTCGGTGTAAGGACCTTCAAAAATGTCCCAAAACGACCCGTTAGTGAAAACCCGGACCCCTGAAACCCTAATCTATAACAAAAATCAAGAAAAACACAATTTTATGGTTTCACGCGGGCCGCGTAAACCTTAAGGGAAGGTTACGCGGGCCGCGACAGCTCACCAAATCTCCGGAACAGCAAACAGTCCATGTGGCAGCCACGTGGCAGGCCTACCGGTGACACGCTAGCCCTAGTCTACGATTAGGATGCCCTCGCGGGCCGCGTAAGATCAAGAGGGGGCTTACGCGGGCCGCGTAAACCCCAAAAATCAGCTATAAATAGGTTTGGATACGAGCAGTTCACTGGTGTTGAAAGTTTTGATTAAAAACGAAGTCTCACTGCTCGAATTCGAAATTTAAGATATCAAGGCGCTGCTACGATACAGGGTATTAACTCGATCGCTGCTACGATTCAATGTCTGATCGATTGAAACTATCCAATGGATGTATAAGTGCTGCCCACATTAGGGCCATACTTTGTCATTCGTCGTGAATTCAATGGATGTTTAAGTATTGCACTTTGTCATTCGTTGTGAGGGTTTTTATCTCGTGAGTTATCGTAAATGTTGTATTAGTTACTAACCTAGTTCGTGTGCATTGTTATTTAAATTATGTTACAAGGCTAATCAGTAGGCTAAAACTCTCCCCGTTTAAATCTGCAATGTGAGTCATTCTCTTTTTATCAATAATGTTTTACAATACTCCAAGTTGTTTTCAAAGGTTATAATTACAGGGATTAAGTCATGGTTATCTTAATCACTGGCTAGTGGGGTATTATGCACATTACTAATTTCTCACGGTTAGGCTAATAAATCCTAACAGTGATAATCATCACTACTTGGGTGAAAGGACCCAATAGTGGTATGACCATCGTCACCCGGAGGTGACACGGCGCCAGATAAAAATAAGATAAAAGTCATTGTAATCGCTCTTATGCTGTAATTTATAACTATGTGTCATTTTATCAAATTGAGTGACTCGCCAGTATTTCCCCGCTGATAAAATATTTTTAAAAAATGTTTCAGGTGACTACTGTGAACCAAGGAAAAGTGCTACGGAGCACTAACAAAGCTTGAAGTAGTGGCTCAATTAAACAAATAAACATGTTTTGTAAATCAGGGAATTTCCTTGTGAAAATTCCTCTATTGTAAATTACGGGGCTTATCCCGACTTATGAAATAAAATAATCGGGCATTTCAAGATTTAAAAGATCCTGTTAAAATCTTCCGCTGTCAACTCAATTAATAAATACCACGGGTTTCTGTCCCGCGGCTCCTGGACCGGGTAAAACCGGGACGGGGGCCGTGACATTCGGTCACTGCTATTATTGAATTATGTCAATCACTACGACACCTTATGGTGTCGGTATAAACTTGTAGTTTGGGCTAATCATGATCGATTGTTTCACGCAAAACTACGCATGCTTTTGTTTGACTAATCATTCATATAGTCTTAATGCAACTATGTACTAAGACGATGATACACTAAATTCTGTTGTATTTCGGTGTATCCTCACAAGTCAATAATGTCAATGCACTGAATTTATTCATTTATTGGTTCGATAGTTGATGAATTATTTTCATGTTTCTATTACAAGAGAATTTGTCGTTTCTTTGTTCATTTATACAACAACCAATGCAAGTTTCAGTTGGTAACGAATTCTATTGTTTCAAAATTGATTGCATATTGTGAACGTTCATTTGGAATTCTATTGGTCGAAATTCCTCTTTTGTTGAACCCCTGTAAACTTAGTCACATTAGTGATAGTATCACTACGCTTCGTTCACTTGACATCGATTTCTGGAACAAACTCCGTTGAACTGTTGGGTTCTTATTGGTGCAAAATATCCTTACATTCACGTAATCTGAATAAGTCTTGATTTGATTACTCAGTTACTCACTTTGGAACCATTCGGACTTACCTAGGAATGACACAACCCTAAGAGGATAACATATCCTGAATTTCGAGGATGAAATTTCTGCAACAGGGGGAGAATGCGACAACCGGTAATTAACGCCTCTTAGTTTCACGATTAACAAACTCATAAGGCGATAATAAATAGTTTTTAAGGCACGAATTAACTTAATGAGGCTCTTGGTATGCCTAGGAATGCCTATCTGACTTTACAGTACGCGTATGTTGATTTGCGAAAAAAAACTGCGGAACGATAAACGATAACGAACTGACACCGGATAAAATACTGACAATGCCTACAAATACGAAGTTTATATGTATAATTTAAAGTTATGGATTTCGTTTTGCGAAAACATCATGCTTTCGAACGGCACAAAATGCAAACGTGAATGAAAAACGCGGAAACAATAACGTACCGACAATCAACAACGAAACGGAAGCACCAGACTCGAGTAATGCCTCGATCTTAATATATTATGATATATTTAGCTTTGTTTTCAAGTTTTATATCCGCAGACGAAATCGGATAGAAAAATGAATTAAGAACGACAAACTACGCATTTTACGTGATTTTAATGCAACCGACGAACGAATGCGTTAAACATCATGTTCCGACGTAATTTTTAGCGTTTCGACTCTAAAAACATTATTATACGACATTTTACAATGATCGGGATTTGAAAACGGGGTTTGGAGACTTATCGGGCTGCTTAAAAACACAAGAGATGGGCTTGTCGGCCTTGGGCCCAATCCCAATTTCAAACCCTAGGAATAAATAGACCTTATCCTTATCATTCGTATTTAGAAATCCTGTCTTTCAAGAACCGCAGACGAGATCCCCCCTTTTCACCTCTCCTCTTTCTCTGTCAGATTCGATGACCGGAGCCGTGTCTCCGGCAAGCTCCGGCGCCTCTCATCTTCCCCGGCGACGACTTCACTGACCAGCACCCCCCAACTTCACTTAAGCACCTCTCGTCCCAACCTCGCACTAGAATAACATGCCGACCACCACCGTGGGTGGTGGTGTCATGGCAACTGATGTGATCAAATTACAACTTATAAATTATGTCAAATAGGGCGTAAAAACAACCCTTTTTTAGTACTAATGATGGAAAAAGCTTGTGTTTTCGTTCCTTTTACATTTACAGGGATAAAAGAGCTTAAATTTGCAAAAGGAGCAAAAAGACAACAAAATCCAACATAAATGTAAAGAAGAAGGAATTGCCGTAAATTGACAAGCCCTGACTCACATCCAAACCTCAAAATAACAAGAATAGAAGGCTGACATGGGGCCGTGTCCACCTGAGATGGGTTGTGTCCACAGATGGATATTGGGCAGAAGATAAAGACAACTGCAAAAGACAAAAATAGCATCCAACACGGGGACATGCCAAGCCAACACGGGGCGTGGTCAACTCAAAGATTTATAGAATCTGCAATTGTACAACAAGTACTTTGGCCACGGCCCGTGCCGCTGACACACAGGGCCGTGTTAGTACAAATCTAACGCTGCAGTTAATGAGCATGAGAGAGAGAGATGGGCACGGGGCCGTGCCAAGTAGGCACGGGCCGTGCTGAACCTTCTGTTTACAGCTATAAATAGGAGTGCTTGGTTCTACTTCAACTCATCCCTTGGCAAACCACTTCTCTCTCACTTGCCACCACTCCACCACCACTACAACATCATCACCCACCACCATCATCCACTTTTCATCTTTAGAGTGTGTGTGTAGTCTTGGGATCCAAGATTGATCGTAAGAATCTTTGTCAAACAAAGGCCATGCTTGGCTAAATTCTTACATCACTTGGTGAAGACTTTTCTTTTATATATTTCTTTTATGATTTCCAACCTTTGGCTCCTTTTTATTTGGGTATGTATTAATAACGTTAATGAATATTTTTTTATATATTGAAGGCGAATTTACTCAATCATTCTTCATATGTTCGTTAATTCAACATATTCATGTCTTTACGGTCTATATAAAGCATGTTAATTGCCTAGAAGGGGGTTAGAAGGGTGGTTTGGGTAATTCTATGTCTCGTTCAGTGTATAGATCCTGCGAGAACCTGGTTCAAGCCCAGTAACACCTCACGAGTCGGAGCGGGAATTACCCACCACGGGAGAGGTGCAAAAAGCTTGAATCCCTTATTCTTAAACTTTTATTAAAACATTAACCCAACCCCGGGAGAACTGTATCCCTGCTGTCTCAGACCAACGGGTTAGGGTGATCGCCGCCTCGAAAGGGGGGTCCACCACATTTTGCATTAATAACTTACTTAATTATCTTTCAATAATCCAACCTCTTGGGATTGTATCCTTGCTTACTCAAACCACTGGGTTGAGGGTAACGTCGCCTTAGAAGAGGGGCCTACTACTATAACTAAGATAATATCTTAAAATGCCCAAAGTGCGGAAATCACCAAAAGGGTACATGAAAGATAAGTTGGATCCAAGTGATTCTTTCTTGCCTATCATTTTTATTTTATTTTCATTTTTTGTTTTTATCTTTTTATTAGTTTAAAAATCATTTATCAAAAGTTGGTTCGATTAGACATTGACGATAAGCCGGTAATAAAAGCTCTTGTGTCCTTGGACGACCTCGGTATCTTGCCATCACTATACTACGTTCGCGATGGGTATACTTGCCCTAAGCATGTGTGTAGAGTGATAGTGGAATATCGTGTTTTATAAATTTAAAACTTGAAATCGGCGAGTAAAAAGAGCTAAAAATAACTAAAAATATATACTCACCCATGCACGTCAGCAACAACGGCGGCAACCGAAATTAACGGCGCAACGACGAGGAAAGAAGGAGAGAGAGAGATGTAAGGAGAAAGAGATGGTTCAGCGGCGGCAAGGGTCGAGCGACGGCGGCAGACAAGTGCCTCCAGTAAGCACACGCGTTCTTGTTCTTTCTTTTCTTCAGGATCATTTCAGATCCGAGTGTTATCGGCGAGTGATGTTCTTTTTTTCCGATGATTATGAAGATGATGATGATGATGATGATGATGAAGTGGTAGTGGTGGCCGTCGGCGGCGTTCGCCACCGGAGCCACGCTGATAAACCACGGCTGGGGAGGTGATTCTATTACTTATTTTTTTCTGTCTCAGTCCGCTCAGGATCAAACGCAGGTGTATTGTTTTGATCTCGGGTCCATGCTGGGTGAGCACGAGAAACAAGTTTAGTCAATGGTCAACTGTTTTGGTTCGGGTCGCGGTCAACTACGGTCAACATGCGAGTCAACTCGGGTCAACAGCGGGTCAACGTGATCAAAGGATGTTCAGATTCAAGTTTCGGTCAACTGTAGTCGACGATAGTTAACTCGGTCAACTCAATTCGGTTAAGGTCAACACCCGGTCAACTCAGGACCCGGTAACAAATTTAATCGTAGCGAGTTATTATTAGGTTAGTTTCGATTTTATTTAGTTTACGAAAACCGAGCTCGAACCGCCGTAGCATATTCAATTTATTTTAGTGTTCAACGACATTGCAAAAGTTATATATATATATTTTGGTGATATTGAATTGTTGAATAAATGTTGAATTTTGAAAAATAACGACAACTGTTGTCGGGGTTATCCTAAAAACATAGGAAACTCTGCCTGATTTTCATAAAAACCTGAAACACGACACGCATTTATAGTTTAAAAACGACACTTATCGGAATTCGAGTTTTATTATAAAATAAATATAAAGATATATTTTTTTTGGCGACATTTTATGAAACACAAAATGGAAACTTTAAACTTTTCGACAAACATGATTTCCCAAGTAATGAAACCCGATACTTATATAAAATAGACATAATTATTTTTTATATATTTCAAAGCGCATTGAAACTCGGATATTTTGATAACATAAGTATAATTAGTTATATTTATTTCACACGTCACTAATTCGTATACTTTCATAAAATAAATATAAATGTCTATATTTATTTCAAATGTCGTTAGTTCGATTACTTTTATAAAGTAAATATAATGTTATATTTATTTCAAACATTGGAATTTGGAATTTATATTTCAAACGTTTAGTATTCAAAAAACATATAAAATAATATAATTATTTATACTTATTTGAATCGTTTAGAATTTGAATATTCTTATAAAAAGAATATAGTTGTTTAAATTCATTTCAAACGTCAAGATTTCGAGTATATATATATATATATATATATATATTATTTATTTCCATCTTACGAAGAGTACAACGAGACGTACCGCTATCCCTCTACGTTCTTCTATTCACGACAACTAACACGACTTCGTAAGTATATTTATATTTATATATATAAATATATATCCTACATCACTCGGAAACTAAGTTGTTTCCAAGACTTAGCGTTATCCCGAATATAAATGGGATCAAATAACCATAGTTTGGTTATTTCAAATCAAAATAATAACACCTTCATAGAGTCGTTTGTTAACGACTCGGTAGAGCTCGGACACATAGTTTAGCTATGTCGTCTTATTAGAAACTCATCAGTATTCTTTGGTAGGAATGCCATAGATTGAATGCTAGCTAATTCACGTTCTTGGAACGTCATTATGGAATCACGCTAAGCTAGATTTGCACAAGGTCATCAAGGTGAGTTCATAATCCCACTTTTTACCGTTTTACATTTTGATAAATGTTTTCGGGGGTGGAAAGACATGCAAGTTTTGCAAAAGCACACAAGGTTTCGATAAACAAACATCACATATTTATAAACCATTTCGCAACAGGATTTCAACAACTCAAATGTTTTACGAAAAGATCATGCTAAACATACCGGTTTTATAAAAACATAGGTCTTTCTCGAAACATGCATGAGTTTTATAACATGGGCTAGGCCTAGTAACACGAATGATATGGGCTACGCACAATAACATGAATGACATAGGCTAGGCCCAAGGACATGGGCTAGGCCCAATAACACACACATTATATGTTAACTAGGGTATGGTTAAGCTATGGAATGAATTCTTCGATCATTGTGCGAATAGGCCCTAACTTAGGCACCATTAATCCTTTTAAGGACCAAGGAACAAAAGGGGAAGATCTATCGGGTACGAGCAAGCCCCACTCACCGGTCCTTGTGAGACCACTTAGAGTGCTTTCGTGTCCCAGTCGAGGTTAATTGGCACTTAAAATCGTCTACCGGGTTGAGTGCTTCCTATGTCGGCACACATATTAATGTCTTAGATACAAATTAATGATCATTAGGTTCATAGACGCTTACATACCAGCTTTCAATGCTTAAAACTTTCAAATGTTTTTAAGATTCACTTAATGCAAACTCACAACACATGAATTTACAAACTTTGGTGACGTTTTTTACTTAAACAAGTAAGGGGACAGGTTGGTCCTACTTACAAACTCTTTTGGGCTAGACCCATTTATGCTCGTGCGAGGCACGAAGACTCAGGGACTGTATTGTCCTACATACAAAGTATTATAACACGAAGTTTTCAAATGACATGCAGAGAAAATTAGTTTTGATACGTTTTCTCAACAACTTTTAAACCAGTCAACAAAAAGATTTATTTTAAATCTTTTACAAAATAAACTAAGAACTCTCTCAACTTTATGTTGATTTTTCGCATGTTTCTTTCTCAGGATGCATAAACAAACTATGGAACGGTTGGAATAGGAGAACCCATGGGAATTAACGTACTTAGCAGGCGTTCATTTGTAGAAGTCTTAGCTCAATTACTTCCGTTGTGCAATGAAGATACCATTCGGATCACTCTCGGCTCTGATGTAATCGATTTATCGGGGTGTGACAACTTAGTTACTTGATTAATGGCTGAGCTATTTATAAACCTTGCATATTAAGACGAGTATTAGCTCAGGTAAATATTCTTAACCTATTTTTCCTATACGGGTTTGGGATACGGTAAATTATTACCGCTTGGTCAGGTATGGGGTCATATGCCGGATTGTGGCTACAAAATCTTCATAACCCGTTTTAATCTGTTTTGTCTGATAACTTAAACAATGGGGGTTAACGCGACCGTGTCCTGGATATCCACGTCTCATTTAAGTTACTAATGGTCACGACCAAGCACGGGGTGTAGGCATACACCCGACAAATGTTTTCTTACCCACAAGTTGGGGATAACTCCTTTGTGGGTTTAAGTGGTGTGTCGGTTAATCATGACTCAGTGTTTAGTACTGGGCCCCATATGTATTGACAGGTAAGTAAAACTGTATACAAGATCATTTTGAATTGTCCCAAGTTATTAAATGATTTTCATGTGCCTTGTGCACTTAAATCAATTTTGAAATATTTCAGTGAAATCTGACGTATTTTCAAAAGATTAAGTTACAGGTGCAAATACGTAAATAGGCCGGAAGCTGCTCGGTAATGCTAGAAGAGGATTTTGCAAATCCTTTGCATAAGCCTAGTAATTTGTTTATCTCTTTTGTACATTTTATGATCCGCCTGTGGATTTTTATTACAAACAAGTCTGTATTATTATTTTGAACTTTCGGACACTTACATTTGTAGTAATATTTTAGCTCCAAGACTTCCGCAGTGCTATCTGTGATTGTTTGACTATAATGATACAAATCTTACGTCACGAACTCCCCAACCGGACCCACCGGGTTTGTGGTTGAAATATCAGGGTGTGACACAAAAATAAAAAACAAAGTATCATAGTGTGGCTAATCGTTATGTAAAGCCACATGATTTTTGTAGTTTTAGGTGTGACTATTGCTTCATCATTGGTGACACATATTCCTTCTATACCCAAGACTTGTGCTATCATTCTACCACACAAACAAAAAACAAAGTAAAATAGTGTAGCTAAGCTATGTGAGGCCCTAAGAAATTTCGTAGTTTTATGTGTGGCTATTGCTTAATATTTGGTCACATATATTTTTCCTTTATCCATGATGTTTAGTATCATTTAGTCACACAAAAAAAAATAAAGGAACGGTACAGTGGCTAATATGTAAGGTCACATGAAATTTTCTAATTTTAAGTGTGGCTATTGTCTAAACTTTAGTCACACATATATAGTGTGGTTCTGTGTGGCCGTTTATGTGTAATTAGCCATCTTAGTTTCATTTTTTTATATTTTTATAAATAATTAAAAACAGTATTAAACATGAGATAACCTAAAATACAAATGATATTCAAAATAATAAATCAAAATCTTTACATAAGTTTCCAACTTAAATACTAAAAATCCAATTGTTTGTTGGGTTTTACCTTCTTCTTCATTGCGTCTTTTATCAACATATCTAGTGTAATAAATATTTCTTTAGCTTCTTAGCAAGTGTAGTTGAGGTGTTTTCTCTTTGAATGGTTGGTGGATCTAGCATCTGGAGAAACAAAGTGAAATAAAAATCAACGCCGGAGAGATGGACCTTGAACTGGGCACGGATGCCATCACATTAGTATTTGGCAAGGAAAGAGGTGGATTTTAAAAGGGACCAGCTATGGAGTGACTTCCAGGGGATATGAACTGGGCACGAATGTTACTACATTCTTTTCATAAAAGTGAAACAAAAATCAATGCTAGAGACCTGGACCTTGAACTGGGCAAGGATGCCATCACATTAGTATTTGGCAAAGAAAGGGGTGGATTTTAAAAAGGACTAGCTATGGATTGACTTCTAGGGGATATTGGCATTTTCCTTCAACAGGAAGATCAACAAAGGAATGAATTACAAAAGTTGAGTTTGAAATTCAAAATGAGAGAGATGAGGCTGAGAAAAAAGAACAACAATTTCATGCCCTATCCAAGTAGATGGCACACACCAAGGAAACACTTAATGAATTTTTAGCTCATTTGGCTGCATAAGGACTGCAATTACGAAACTCCCAATCTTCGGCAAATGACATGTCACCAACACAAGTAAGTGAGTTATTTTATTGACAAGTTCATGCTTTAACATTTTCCCCTTTGTCTATACATTTTGTAGGTAAAATCTATAGACAATCATCTTATTTCTAATGACAGTACTAGTGCTACCAAATATAAAATGGTGCCTAAGGAAATGGCAATTCTTTTTTACATAATTTTCCATGTGATTGCTAATTTTCCATAACCTTTCAAATTGAATTGTAGGTCAATTCTGTGGATGACAATCTTGGACTCAGGACAAAACTAATGCATCATGTAAACCAAGGCAAATAGAAGTGGTGCAGAAAAAGAAGCTAACAGTGGTAAATATTTGACAATTTTATTATTTTAACATTTATATAAGTTTCCATAACCTTCTTAATCGAATGTTTTAGGGTATGTATAAGCCTCCACTTCATGATACTCCATCTCATTTGGAACCAAAAGAAGATGTCCCACAAGTATGTATTGCGCGAAATGTACACATATACATGGACTTTGACTTTATCATGTTAAGACGACCGTATTTATAATTAAAAAAGTATATGATAACTATTATTTCTTCCCACAACATATCATTGACTTCTATTAGCATCGCCTTCCATGCTTGAAACCTGAATCCGACATGTTCTCCTACAACGTCTCCCACAAAAACATGGAAATTTAGATATGCATTCCCCAGAAAACCTACCCAGTTCATCAAATGTAATTTTGTGTTTTCTACCACCAGAGTTTGTAAATGTTGTATGTAGCTTTAGTAACCTAATCAACCCCCACATATTTCTTTTCGTTTTTGGTAAACTAAGATCCAGATTCATGTCATCACTTTCACTTTCCTTTGTTGAAAAGTTATCATCTCCTTCGTCGTAATCGTATTGCCCATCCATCAATTTAAGTTCACCGTCCATGAGTTTCTAGAATGTTGTGAACGAAATTTCCAAAAATGAGCTTCTAGTGAATGAATAATTATTCGAGGAACCGAAACAATTTTACCTGAACTTTGAAATCGGATTTTGAAATCAAATAAACCAAAGCTTGGTTGTGGGATTTGAAATCGGAGTGGTTAGGGTTTTGGGGAATTTCTCTCAATGAATGCACTCGGTAGTTTTGGGGAACTTTTCAATTCAAGATCTTTCTAAAATCTCAATTATTAGCATTGTAGCTTTTCTGGGATCCCGCCATGTATTTTTTTTTGGGGGGGGGGGGGAGGGGGGCTTTTAAACCAAACTAAAATTAATTTATGGTTTCAAGAATATATTTTTAAAAAACAAAAGCTAATTAAATTAACTTTAGTTTTATAAAACTCTATAATAAAAGTACTTAAAATATTACATAAATGAGGCCAGGAGTTGGCTACAAAGTCCAAATTTTCTAAAAAAGTGTAAAAAGTCATAAAACACCAAAATGTCAACCATAAAACATACTCAAATCCCACAAATAACAAAATGAAGATTACTAAAACATCATATATGTGGGTTATGTTTTGTGGTTTGGAGGGTAAGGCTTTGATCATCAAATGACAAACATTACTGTGTTTTATGTTGATTATCATGTTGTGTTTTATATTCATAATGCTATGATTGTGTATTTGAACTTTTTATAGACTATTATGGTTTGTATATAATGTTTTAGTAGTCTTCACTTTGTTACTTGTGGGTTTTAGATGTGTTTTATTGCTGAAATTATATTGTTTTATGACTTTTTACATTTTTTAGGAAATTTGGACTTTGTAGCCGTACCCCACCCACATAAATGAATACTTATTAAATAAAATGCATAAACCATATAATTAACTCCTAATAAAAGAATACAATTTTTTTTTCTAAAATCTCATTTGTTACTGTTGATTTTTTAATAATTCCACCATTGTAATTTTGGGGGCGTTTTAAACTAACGTAAAATTAACTAGTATTAGAACCCCCCCCCCCCCCCCGGCGATGTGGGGGTGTATGATAATGACAATTAACCATCTAAAAAACAATTGCAAAATTTGCATAAGAGTTAATGTATTTTTTTTCTTTCGCATTACGTTGCAGAACGGTGAATCCAGAGCATTTAAATCATAAACATATTGTTAATGGTTGTTACATACTGTCATTCCTGATACATACGATACAAAACTTAAACCTAAACGAAAAACCTATTACAACTATAAGATAACAGTTTTACAAAAATAAGCAAACCAACCGAATTTTTTGGTAATACAAAAATGTTATTTTCGTATACATAACAATTTGATAACTAGCTCTGAAACGTTTTTCTCACATAAGGATTTCATACAAAAATTTCAACCTAAACAAAAAAACTTATTACAACTAGAAGGACTATACTTTTACAAAGATAAGCAAACCAATCGAATTTTTGTATAATTCAAAAAATGTTACTTCCAAATACACCATACTTTCATAACTAGCTCTGAAACGTCTTTCTTCGACTTCCACATGAGGCTGGAAAATGTGAATCATATCTTGGGTTAGTGATGCTATCGCGTTTTCACTCGACTCTGCGTTGTGGGTCAGTGATGCTGTCGTGTTTCCTTGCATCTATACATGTTGGCCTGTATTACAAGCAGCTATGTAATCCCCGCCAATTCCAATATATCATCCATGACATATATCAGTGAGAAGAAGCGCATACTGAGTTTGATATAGTGGTTTCACAGATATTCTGTGAGGCACAAAGGAAGAAAATAAGCTTTCTATGATAAAAAAAAAAATATATCTTACCATATATTCACCGAGAGTAAATCCGTATGTGTTGTAGTTAATCATTGAAGTTTCAGCTACCAGACTGTTCTTCTACAACACAAACATTAGGATTCTCATGAGTCTCCTTTTGTGCCTGATAGAAGCACATATTCACCGACAATAATTCTATGTGTGTGCCTGTTGACCTACAAAATAATAATGAATTACCCGTTAGAATTACTAAAGACATGTAACAATTAAAACGATAAGAAGTATGCCTACCATAAGGAATCAACTATGGCACACGCATCCACGATGGACCTCTGAATCTGAAATACGTACTCAAGTCGCCAGGCAATAACGACACAAACAAACTTCTGCATACGTTGTAACAACCTATTGCGTAAATGCCAAAAAAAGGTATAGGTTACACATGGATATATATGTCCAACAAAAGAAATACACAACCTTCCAAAAACAATCTTAAGGCGTACCATCATATACTCACACACAAACTTAATTAAAACAGTATCGGACAACTAAATAGCCATCCTCTTAGACCGATTAAACATTAACAAAGCAAGACCCAACAAAGTATGCTTGCACAAAGCATCATAGAACCCAAAACATCACCAAACAACATTAGACATGAACCGTCTCCGCAAACTAGAGATTAATCGATAAACCCAAAACAACATCAGACATGAACCAAAAACATTAACAAAGCAAGACCCAACAATCTAAACAGTCTCTGCAAACTAGAGAGTAATCGATGAACCCAAAACATCACCAAACAACATTAGACATGAACCATCAAAAGCAATTGATAAACCCAAAACATCAACCGGCTATATAAAAACCTAAAATACATCTACCTTACAGACAAAGTTAACACTAACCAAACCGTCACTCAAAACCTAGCTCCGATAACATTATTAACAAACAAACCCAGCAAACTGAAAGTCACAAAGACAGAATATTCGTCCGTAAAAATCTTTCTATTGTTTACACTACTAATCAGTAATCACTAATCTGCAAGTAATCATAAAGGGAATACAAATGCACAATTATAGTTTTCTTTGTTGGAAATTTTAGTGAAAATGAGTTTTTCACTAAATATTTTGGACATCAATAATATTTATATATGTGTTGTATAAATAATTATTTATGGTTTGTGTTCAAACTATGTCCAAATAGAGCTGAGATGAATGAGATATCGAAGCTTGAAGTTGTATGTCGGAACAAACAAAGATGAATAAAATGGATTAGTTTTGTCAACTTGTCCCACATAGGTGGGATGACAAAACTTAAAGTGGTTTATAAGGAGGAGCACTCCTTGTATATTGTTTCCTTAAAGGCAAACACTAGTGGGGATCCTAAAGGGTGCGGAGCACCCTTACTCATGCACATATGCGCGCGTACCGTGGGCTACAGGCACTATGTAGTGCACCTTGAACTTCGCACACCGCCTTTGTATTTTTGCCCATGAGCGTGTGGTCAGATACATGGCGGGTCCGCGTTTGGCGCAACCTTGGGTGGCGTAGGCGGATGCTATGGCATGGCACATGTCGATGCGGTGCAAGCTCCTTAGGCGCATGGTGCACGTCATTGGCTATGGCGAAGAATGCAAGTGGCGCACGAGTTTGGATGGTGCATGACCAGGTGGCGTCCTGGTATGCATAGTGGCATCCGTGTGGCGCGCGAGTATGGATGGCGCATGACCAGGTGGCGTCCTGGTATGCGTAGTCGCAACCGTGTGGTGCGCGACTCCATATGGCGTGGCATGAGATCCTTGAAGTGTGGCGCGCGGACTGGCGGATCAGTTCTAGCACGCGCGCAGGTTTGCAACAGTAATAGAAGATCTAGTTGGACCTAGTCAAACTAGTTGTTTCAAACCATTTAATTCGTGTCATGATGAAAATGACCGTTTTTGACTAACCACTTAAGTCCATTTAATTAGAGATTAAAATCTGATTAATTGTCATGTTAATTACAAGATTTAATATCTTGTTTATTACAAATGAATGTCTTGTTTTAATACAAGATTAAATGACATTAATCTTGATGTGTGTATATATGAACATGGTAGTTCATAATCTTGGGAGAAAAAAATATATACACGACAGAGTTCTTTTTGTTCCATGAAAAATTTAGAGAGGAGTAATCTCTAAGTTATTCTTTTCTCAACATCACATTTTCCTAATTATATAACACCAAATTATACCCGGTGTAATCTCGAGCACGAGAGCCATCTCCGGCAGTACACATACTGTTCCGGTTGTTGTACCCTGGGAGACAGACCGTCTGAGAGGAGGCGCGGAATCTGTTTTAAGGGAAACGTGTTGAACACGTGCCTCAACCAAAAACCGTCAACAATTTTGCTTGTCCTGCAGCGGAGTTTCGATCTCGTAGATGCGGTTGAAGTTTTCAAAGACATTGGCTTTGAATCAAGATTGGTACAATTTACTTGTATTTTATATTCGTTTTATTTAGTTTTTGTAACCGGTATTGTACTAATCGAATTTCCCACAAATAACGAGAGTCTCGTTATTATTTATTATGTATTTTGTAATATATTTTATTGAAAAGTGAACCTAATTCCTACAATCTTAAAACAGACTTTCGTGAAGATTGTTGCTACAATCTTAAATCCCTTCTCTACGAGGATTTAGGTTCACGAAAGTTTAAAATATTAATTGAGATTTTTATTAAAATCTTGTAAATATCTTTGGGAAATATTTTTTTTAGTACAATGAGTCGGATTAGTTTTGATGATTGGAGTACAATCTTTAATCCGAATACCGTGTTGCAAAACGAACGTTTTGATTCATGTTTTAGAGTTCATGGGTTTTTTGTTCGTGTTTAGATAAACCGAACCATAGACAAAATAATATGTATTTCAATATGTTTTGAAATACTAAATTTTCTAATGAGCGTATTAGAAAAATATATTTTGTAACCCCATACAAAAAATGTTTGTAACATTTTATTTATTTACTACAAGCATGTTATAAACTTTAATTGGTATATTAATATTGGTTTAAATGTCTTGAAACACATATATTTCTAATGAGTGTATTAGAAAGTAATTTTTTTTATAAAATTACAAGTTTTAAAACATTTAGGTATAATAATAAGTTTTAAAACAACTATATGTTCTAACGAGCGTGTTAGGAACAATGTTTTAAAGACGGTTGGATGTTCTAACGAGCGTGTTAGAAACAATAGTTTAAAGACGTTTAGATTTTCTAACGGGCATGTTAGAAAAAATTATTATTACAAATAATTGTTAAACGAGCGTGTTTGAAACAATTATTTTGGATAATAAGAAATCTTGAAATGGTTTCGTATTTTTTTTTATTTCTAATGAGCGTATTAGAAATAGTTTTTTATAAACTTCAAAAAAAAAAATTGTAATAAGTTATTTCTAATGAGCGTGTTAGAAATGATTTAACGACTTTGGCAATTTTTTAATTTTCTAACGAGCGGGTTAGAAAACGTTTATTTTATATAGGCCAAAAACGGCTTATGGCAATAAATGATCGTTTAATTCTAACGAGTGTGTTAGAATTTTATAGAATAATAAGGTTTAATATCATCTATTATATCTAATGAGCGTGTTAGATACGATGATTTTGTAAACCTAACTACTTAAAAGACGATCAGATTTTCTAACGAGTGTGTTAGAAAAGATTTTTGTTGCAAATAATTATTAACGAGTGAGTTGGAAACAATTTATGGATAATAATTAACCTTGTAACGGTTTTGTCTGAACCTTTAAATTTCTAACAAATAAGTTAGAAACGTTTTTTTACATAAATGTTAAAACGGTTTCGTATTTGTTTATTTCGAATGACCGTATTAGAAATAGTTTATATTTTTTTTATAAACTTCGAAACAAATTCTGTAATCGTTTAGTTCTAACGAGCATGTTAGAAACCTTTTAACGATTTGCAATCGTTAATATCTAACGAGCGGGTTAGAACCGGGTTAACCATGATAAATTATTTAACATGATTTGTATCCGGTTTACATATTTTCTAACGAGCGTGTTAGAAAAGGTTTGTGTTTATTTCTAACGAGCGTGTTAGAAAACGTTCATTTACATAAACCAAAAGTGAATATATATATTCATTTTATTTCTAACGAGCGCATTACAAACGGTTTACTTTATAAAAAACCCGAATATTTTGAATGTTTGATAAACATTTAAATTCTAATTAGCATATTAGAATTGGTTATCATATAAACCACTCATTTCAACGATCGGTAATCGTTATTATCTAACAGCGGTTAGAAATGGTTTAAATATGATAAACTAATTATTAAAACGACGTGTATTCGTTTTATTTTTCAAACGAGCGAGTTTGAAATTGTTTTATTTAATAAACTATTATAAGGTTTATTGTTTTGATTTTTAATCTAAACATAAACATATAGTTTATTTTTAAAACACTTGGAAAACGAGAAATGTTTTGAACGAATAAAACATGTCTTTGCGAATTATAAGTGATTCGATATACTTCCACGAGAAGTATAACTTCTTGAACCATATAATAGTCTCGGAAAGAGTATTTAGTGAAAAACAACTCAATGTTGTTATAGACATAATAAGTTGCTTAACTACTTGCGAGTAGTTAATTGTAAACAACTTTATATTTTTGGACAACTTGTGATCATTCAAGTTTAGAGTTCCAAGATGAGGGAGTACCTCAAAACATGACACCGAACGAAATAATTGCGTTTATTTCGGTCAAAAGTGTTTAAGATAATAACACTTTGGCATTTGATGTTTAGACATCTTTAGTGTATCCGTTTTATTTTTTGTCCACTTTTATTTTATTATAAATGGTAGACTATTGTTTGGGTTTATTTCACATAAACAAATGGTCTAAATATAATATAAGATAAATATTTATTTTGGACTACTAATAATTTGTCAAAAGGATACACATTTTGGTACAAAGTGTAAAAAGTAATTTACACAAACACAACGAGCGGGTTGTGATCATGACTTAGGTAATAAGTCACAAATCAAACATCAAATGCATAACGGCGTCGTAAGAAACGTGGTGAATGGTTTGAGATGAAATACACGAAAACGAGATATGTCATTTAATGTTGAGAGCATCAACATGGAAATGCACATGTGAGTTTTTCATAGAATATAACAAATGAAAGAAATATATGTTATTATTGTAAATGATTTTAATAAATTTAGAAAATTTATTAATGGAATTTACAATAGTGATGGATTTGTAGATGTTTCTACCACCATCAATGTTGTTTAAACTATGTGGAGGCTTGGTCCTCAATTTGGGAGAGTATCCCAATACATGGTATTAATGAAACAACGTAAATGTATATATCACTATAGGTATACGTGAATGCTTTGTTGTTGAGAGTCAATCTAATTGGCTATATCTCAAGACTCAAGTGATTTTATACAAAGATTTTTCATCAAAGTGACTTGGATTAAGACTTATGTTTAAGTCCTTAGGAAGTCAATGGTGAAGCCTTGGAGATAAAAAGGCAAACTAGTTATGATCCTAATGGATGAAGTTAACTATGGTTTTGAGGCCTTCCTAAAACCGATGGTTTTGGAATGGTGAAATAAAATTTCATTATTGTGTCTAAACTAAGAAACGAATGTTAGGAAGAGATAGTGCGTTATCTCTTAAGGCTGTGAAGAATCAGAATGATGCATCTTCTGTTCACATGCTAGAGTATTGTGGTCTAAAGCATGCTAGACTAATACTTGTTAATTTATATGCTCGACGGAGATTAAATTAACTTTAAACATTCAAAATATGTGATGACACAAGAACGAATTTTGTGCTAACACAAAACTATAAAAATAACTTCATTTTAGTCCAAAGGGATACTTAATTAAAATGCAAGCAATGTGGGGGGAGAAGCCATTTAAGAAACAAACCCTTTAGGGTATGAAGAAATGGTAGTTGAGAAGTTTTCTCAAACTCAAAATGAAAGGGAGAACCTTTCATCACCCCATTTGGATGCTATCCAAATTACACTTAAATGTGGGGGTGACTTCTCATTTGAATGTGGAAATGGTAGTTGAGAAGTTTTCTCAAACTCGAAATGAAAGGGAGAACCTTTCATCGCCCCATTTGGATGCTATCCAATTACACTTAAATGTGGGGGTGACTTGCATATATTGCAAACGCATGACCAAGTGGAGTACACAATGGTTATATGGAGTCAATCGAGTAGATTGGACTCGAATGCCAATTGGTTAGATTCAAAATCTAGTAAGATGTCAGTCATGACACACCAAAGGCATGGTGAAAACGTGTCTAGCCATAAATTGAGTTTCATGTCATTCTAAAGACAAGGTACATAACTGAATCCAGGTTGAGATCACGAGTTATAAGTCTTATGAATCGACTAAAAGGCAAAAGTGACTAGTGAGTCAAGAACACGTTAGAACAACTGATCTAAACTGAAAATTATTGTTGTTGACTTAGCGAAGTTAACAAATAATTTTGGATCCAACAACCAGTGGGTTGATAACAGATCAGGTTGTGGAATGGGACTAAAGCCATGGAAAAAGGGACATGAGGGAAACCTAACCTAGTTGACTGGAGATCCCAAGATCTAGGTTCAATAGGCCAACTTAATCATGAACCGAAGGGTAGTCACTGTGGGGGCATGGCTAATATATATGTTTATGTATAAGCTAGTGTATGTGTTTATATATCCCCCTAAACTATAAAAGGGTGTTTAATTACATCCTAGTCCATGCTTATAATATTCAGTGACATTGTTGCGAGGTTAAGCGTAATATGTGGGTTAATGATTTGTGTAAATCATAGTAAACCATAATGCTTTTAATGATTTAAAGGGAAATCACCTATGTTGGAGAGAAGTGTGGTCGCTTCGAATGGAATTAGGGCATAATTCCTAGAGCTCCCGCAGAACCAGGAAAGTGCTCCATGACCATTATAGGACACGATAGTGAGGGGATGGCCCGGCTAGGGAAAGTATTGTGTGAATGTATATTGTCGTTTACATAAATGGGGGGTTGTTCAAGGACATCACGTCTACAAAACCCTAGGAGGCTAAGTATGCTTCACAAAGGAAGGTTCAAAGGCTACACCTACCTATCCTGCAATACTCGACTGTCGAGTTTTCATCGGGGATTTTGTGTGTTTTAATCGATCTCCATTCATGTGGGGGATTGTTGGAAATTTTAGTGAAAATGAGTTTTTCACTAAATATTTTGGACATCAATAATATTTATATATGTGTTGTATAAATAATTATTTATGGTTTGTGTTCAAACTATGTCCAAATAGAGCTGAGATGAATGAGATATCGAAGCTTGAAGTTGCATGTTGGAACAAACAAAGATGAATAAAATGGATTAGTTTTGTCAACTTGTCCCACATAGGTGGGATGACAAAACTTAAAGTGGTTTATAAGGAGGAGCACTCCTTGTATATTGTTTCCTTAAAGGCAAACACTAGTGGGGATCCTAAAGGGTGCGGAGCACCCTTACTCATGCACATATGCGCGCGTGCCGTGGGCTATAGGCACTATGTAGTGCACCTTGAACTTCGCACACCGCCTTTGTATTTTTGCCCATGAGCGTGTGGTCAGATACATGGCGGGTCCGTGTTTGGCGCAACCTTGGGTGGCGTAGGCGGATGCTATGGCATGGCACATGTCGATGCGGTGCAAGCTCCTTAGGCGCATGGTGCACGTCAATGGCTATGGCGAAGAATGCAAGTGGCGCACGAGTTTGGATGGTGCATGACCAGGTGGCGTCCTGGTATGCATAGTGGCATCCGTGTGGCGCGCGAGTATGGATGGCGCATGACCAGGTGGCGTCCTGGTATGCGTAGTCGCAACCGTGTGGTGCGCGACTCCATATGGCGTGGCATGAGATCCTTGAAGTGTGGCGCGCGGACTGGCGGATCAGTTCTAGCACGCGCGCAGGTTTGCAACAGTAATAGAAGATCTAGTTGGACCTAGTCAAACTAGTTGTTTCAAACCATTTAATTCGTGTCATGATGAAAATGACCGTTTTTGACTAACCACTTAAGTCCATTTAATTAGAGATTAAAATCTGATTAATTGTCATGTTAATTACAAGATTTAATATCTTGTTTATTACAAATGAATGTCTTGTTTTAATACAAGATTAAATGACATTAATCTTGATGTGTGTATATATGAACATGGTAGTTCATAATCTTGGGAGAAAAAAATATATACACGACAGAGTTCTTTTTGTTCCATGAAAAATTTAGAGAGGAGTAATCTCTAAGTTATTCTTTTCTCAACTTCACATTTTCCTACTTGTATAACACCAAATTATACCCGGTGTAATCTCGGGCGCGAGAGCCATCTCCGGCAGTACACATACTGTTCCGGTTGTTGTACCCTGGGAGACAGACCGTCTGAGAGGAGGCGCGGAATCTGTTTTAAGGGAAGCGTGTTGAACACGTGCCTCAACCAAAAACCGTCAACAATTTTGCTTGTCCTGCAGCGGAGTTTCGATCTCGTAGATGCGGTTGAAGTTTTCAAAGACATTGGCTTTGAATCAAGATTGGTACAATTTACTTGTATTTTATATTCGTTTTATTTAGTTTTTGTAACCGGTATTGTACTAATCGAATTTCCCACAAATAACGAGAGTCTCGTTATTATTTATTATGTATTTTGTAATATATTTTATTGAAAAGTGAACATAATTCCTACATTCTTTAGATTTTCCATTTGTGAATGATTTTCAGTTTGCTCGTTTAGAATCCCATAAGTTAATTAGTATCATTCCTCTACTAGTTTTTTGTTCAACAAGTTTAATAAACAAGTGTCATAGTGCATTACGTATAAAATAAGTTAATTTAGAAGTAATTTGTTAAAGTTTATAAATAAATATCTTTTACGTAAAATAATATTATGTGTCATACAAATTAACACTTTTAATCTATTAAACTCAATAAATTAAAAATAAATACCAATATTAATCCAATCATGAATAAGGATGAAATGTATGTTGATAGGAATATTGAGAAGCCTCCACTAGCAGCGATTCAATAAGTGACTGATAGATCTAATATCATGGGATCCACATCATCCCTAACATGCCAATATTCTTAATAATATTTATTGCCAATTTGTACCATGTTCTACAATCACATTACCAATTATTTCGATGTCTCTACATCAATAATTTATTTCTTTTAATCTAACGTTTTTTTTTTTAAATAGATAACTGTTTTTATAATTGTCACAATATTATTTCGTATATTCAAATAAAGGGTAAAGATCAAATAGGAAGTTAATTTTCGCTAGGAAGGATAGGAAGCCATAGGATTATGACATGTGGCAAATTTTAAAATAAAGAGAAAGGGTATTTTAGTCAATCCAACTCCTTCTTCTTCCTTTTTCAAAACCCAGTAAATTCAAAAACCCACCATTTTCAAAACCCACCATCTTCAACCATTTCTTCACTTTCTATCTCAATAATCACTACATTATAGTGCGATTTTCATCACCAATCAATGATTCAAACACCCGATCAACGTGTTCTTCAGCTTTTTTGAAGAAAACACAGTTTAAATTCATACAAAATCTCGTTTTTTTCCGGTGATTTTGAGGATAATTACTCGATTCGTTCGATTCGAGAGCTGATAAGTGTTTCAATCATTCAAAATTCGTCAATTGTTGAAGAAATCACTTCGATCCAGGTAACAAATTCTTTAATTTCATTTTTACGAATTGGGTTTTTGATTTAGTCATTGCGTTTTACGATCTTGGCGGGGGTCCGGGGGCGGCAGCCCCTGGCGGGGTCCAAGGGGCAGAGCCCCTGGCTGGGGTTGAGAAATTTTTTTTTTCGATTAAATTGCTGTACTAAAAACGCATCAGAAAAATTAATTTTCCAGAAATTGGCTCATTTCGAAGACAGTAATTCGTAGACAATTCAGACAATTCACAGACAATTCACAGATAGTTCTCAGACAGTTCTCAGACAGTTTTATGTGTCCATTGCGTTTTAGAAATAAGAGAGTTTTATGTGTTTTCTAGCTATTGTGTTTTAGAAAAAACACATTTTTAAGTGTTTTTAGTTATTGCGTTTTAGGTAAAACACATTTTTGAAGTGTTTTTAGTCATTGCGTTTTAGGTAGAACATATTTTTAGGTGTTTTCAGTCCATTGCGTTTTAGAATGAGTAATTTTTAAGTGTTTTCTGGCCATTGCGTTTTACAAATAAAACATTTCTTTGTATTTTTTGTGCATTGCGTTTTAGGTAAAACACATTTTTATGTGTTTTTGGTGCATTGCGTTTTAGGTAAAACACATATTTATGGGTTTTTAGTCAATTGCGTTTTATAAAGTACATTTTCTTTTGAGTTTTTAGGCTATTGCGTTTTAGAAATAAAACATTTCTTTGTGTTTTCTGGCCATTGCGTTTTACAAATAAGTCATTTCTTTGTGTTTTTGAAGCATTGCGTTTTAGAAAAATGTCATTTTTTAGAGTTTTTTTTTTCATTGCGTTTTACAATACTGGGGGTTTATCTATTGCGTTTTACGCAACTGGGTTTAAATTTTTTTTTTCAAAATATAGCAATAGTATACTCGTTTTAAAGATAAAAAAACGCTCGTTTTTTTGGTGCAATTTTTATAAAAAAATAATGTCGTATGAAAGAGTTATTAACGTTTAAAAAATGGGGGGGAATTGGAGGAGAGAGAAACTATTGGCTTACTTGACTAGAATGCCCCTGAAAAAAGTCACGCGCCTCTTTTCTTACTTTCAATTTCCCTGATTTAATCTTAGCCCTTGATTTACTTAATGGATGGTCAAGATCACTTCCTAGCCTTCCTAGTCAAATTAACTTCCTATTATATCTCCACCCTTCAAATAAAAACTATACAATTTCCCCCATAATATAACGGTCTTTTTCTTATTGTGTTGTAAGTATATTTTTTTATTTCGTATATTCAAATAAAAACTATACAATTTCCCCCATAATATAACGGTCTTTTTCTTAGTGTGTTGTAAGTATATTTTTTTTGAATGGTAAAGAATCTTATGTGTAAACTCACACTACTCGGGCTATGTCCAAGGTCGACTCCTCGACCGCCATGAGATCGTGCCCCCTGATGGACAGGAACCGAATGAAATTCGTAAACCCTCTCCCCCGTCAGGTTCGAACCCGGATTAAACCATGATTCGTCCCTTCACCCAGATGTCCCTCGGAAATGGTCAAAGCAGAATCGAATTTGCGTCTTCACTAGAGTGGACGGACCTTTTTGACCACTGAATCAACATCTAAAGACATTGTGTTGTAAATATTAATAATGAAATTATTCAAATTTCATAAGAATTGCAGTTTTACACATACCGATATATCATATTGTTATCTATGTTGAAAAGAAACGTGCTTGTGTGTAAAAGCTATAATGGAATATTATAACTACATGCCACTAAAACCAAACCTTAAATCTAAATATGCAAGAAAATAATTCAAAGTTAGAGCCAGCAACTCTTCATCATGATGAGGAACATATAACCCAAGACCCTAACATTCAATTCACCATGGGTGATGAGAAAAACCGAGTAACTGATCAACTATAGTCATCTTTTAAGTATTGCTTTCAATAACATGATTTATGATTGATAATGATTATGTGTATAGGGGATGATTCAAATGAAAACCACTTTTAATGCGAAAACTCGAAAACTAATTAAAAAGCTTAAAAAACAAACCATTTTTTTTACAATTTTTTTATTAAAAATCGTTAGTTTTTGTATATAAAAAAAACTTTTTTTTTCAAAAAAAAAATCGTAGTGCACATGTGTAATAATGTAGTACACATACACATGTGCACTACGACTTTTTTTTTTTTGAAAATTTTTTTTTTATATACAAAAAAATAGCGAAAATTGGTAAAAAGAAAAAAAATTTGGTATGTTTTTTAGACTTTTTTAGTTAGTTTTCGCTTTAACTAGTGGTTTTCATTTGAACCTTCCGCTATATATCTCCTAAAACTCTTTAAAGTCTAAATTATATATATGTACATATATATTTTCTTTTGAACGGCAAAATCACTTTATATATATATATATATATATATATATATATGGAGAGGATCATGAGAAAACTAGATATAAATGAGAAAACCAAAAAAGCACTAAAAAGGAGGGGGGGGACTTTTAATGAAGGATGGGGGACTTTTAATGAAGTAGGGTAAAATTGGAAAAAAAATATATATAACTTTTCAAACATTTCTCATTTCTCCATACGTTATCATTTTAAAACAAAAATGGCACCATAAGATCACAAATTTTTGTATATTTCATTCAAGTATATTCGAGCATATTTTTTATGACATAAAAAAAGATTTATGGTGTCGTCTTGTTTTCAATACTATTATTATAGTAGTGCACATGTGCAATATAACATGTACTACAATTGCATTAAATGCTTAAAATTAGCTTTTTGAGTCTAGTTTAGCTTTTAGGATTAGTTTTTTGGAGGTTTAGGATTAGGATTAGGTTTTTGGGTGTGGGGGGGAGGGGGTTTAGGTTTTTGGGGGGTGGGGGTGGGGGGTTTAGGTTTTTTTCGGGTTTATGTTTAGGGTTTAGTTTTAGGTTTTCGGGAGGGTGGGGGTTGGGGGGTTTAGGTTTTTGGGGGGTGGGGGGGATTAGGCTTTTGGTGGGAGGGTGAATTTAGGTTTTTGGGGGGTGGGGGGTTTAGGTTTTTGGGGAGTGGGGGGGTTTAGGTTTTTTTCGGGTTTATGTTTAGGGTTTAGTTTTAGGTTTTCGGGAGGGTGGGGGGTGGGGGGGGGGTTTAGGTTTTTGGGGGGTGGGGGGTTAGGCTTTTGGTGGGAGGGTGAATTTAGGTTTTTGGGGGGTGGGGGGTTTAGGTTTTTGGGGGGTGTCGGTGGGGGGTGGGTTAAGTGCTTTAAGCTTTATGTATTAGTGCACATGTGCAGTACAACAAAAAATAAATTTTTTTTTTTTTTTGAAAATTTTTTTCCATACATAAAAAGTAGCGATTTTTATAAAAAAAAATTGTAAAAAAAAAAAATTGGTATGTTTTTAGGTTTTTTTTAGGCTTTTTTGGTTAGTTTTTTTGTTTTCTCATTTAAACTAGTTTTCTCATGATCCATCCCCTATATATATATATATAAAGAGCCAGCAAGAAGCTGAGAGAAACAAACAAACGGAAAAACCAAAACAAACAAAAAAAAAACCCGTTACAAAATGCCTATAATATCAAAAGTTTCCCAGTTTTCCCAGGCAGGCTTGATGAGTTTAGATCGATTGCAAATCTACAAGAAAGCGTCTTCCTTCACAAGTTTCGTAGTCTTTCTGTATAGGGATAAAACAGTCTTCAAAATCTTTGGCGTTCCTGGCACTCCATATTCTCCAAACCGTGGCATTGACAACCATATGAACCAGTTTTTTCCACACCCTCCCGCCCGGGGACTCTTTAATGTAATTAACAAGAGCCGACATGGATGGGCATTCTTGAGGAAACTTTATCCGAACCCAAGTCATCACATTCCACCAGATGCATTTAGCCCATAAACAGTGAAAGAGAATGTGATCTGAGTTTTCAATACCAATACCAATACCACAACGAGGACAAGAAACATCAGGCATCGGGATTCCCCTATGGGCTAGGCCTTCCCTGGACGCAATCTTTCCAAGTAAAGCTCTCCACAGCAAGAAATTAGATTTAGGTGGAGCCCAATTGTTCCATTCGAACCCCATAATGCTACTCGAATCGGTCCCCAAAGTTCCTTCAATATCAAGACGAACTTGTTTGACTGAAAAGGGCTCGTCCTGTTCATTCTGCCATTTCTAGCTTCCGTCCTTCATAATCAATTGTCATTAATATTAATGCCCAGCTTCCATAATTCCTGATTCATGCAGCCAATATCCTTCCAAACCCCAGGAACCGATTTTTTTAATAGGCATAAGCGGATCTGCGATGTTGTTTTTGTGGACCGCCGCTATTACTTCGGCCAAAAGCTGGTTCGAGTTATACTTAAACCTCCACCACCATTCCGTTAACATTGCAAGATTAAAATCCCTAATTCTCCCAACCCCTAAACCGCCAGCCTTCTTCGACCTCACCATTAATTCCCATCGTACCCATCTAAGTTTCTTTTTCATGTCCGTTATACCCCAAATAAAATCCCTCCTTATCCTGTCGATCCTGTTAATAATACACTTAGGGGCATAGAATAGAGACAAATAATAAGACGAAAGGCTACCCAGAACCAACTTAGCTAAGGTCAGTCTACCAGCAAATGAGAGGTGTCTCGCTTTCCATTTAGATAATCTTGCCTTTACCCTATCAACAACTGGATTCCAAAATTTAGCTCTCTTCATGTTCGCCCCAATAGGAACTCCCAAATACAAAAAAGGCAGCTCCCCAGCTTCACAATTCAACATTCTTGCCATCCGAGCGACCTCCACCTTTTCAACTCCGATCCCAAACAACTTACACTTTCTGTGATTAACTTTCAGACCTGTAACCAGCCCCAACCACCTCAAAGACGATTGAGCGTCACTATATTTTGTTCCGACCATGCACCTATAACAAGGACATCATCCGCATAGCATAAATTGGAGATTAACGGCCCGCCATTGGGAAATTGAATTTGTTAGGAATGAACCCTACCAGAGGAACAGATGATAAAAGCCAAAACTGGGTCAGAGCAGTGGATCCAGAATAAGCAGCTGTTTGCACTAAAGCTTTCCCCTTGACAGTGGTTATCTAACAACTGACCGACCTCAAAGCACTGCTCAATAGAACAACTGTCACCAAAGTACTGATGAAGATTAAAGACTTAAGCTCAATCTACTGATGAAATCCAAGCACTGTTGGAGAATCAAAGCACTGCCCATTCAAGGTCTGATCAACCTTTGAGGAAAGCAGTGATGGTCAACATCAGTGGTTAGACTACAACAGTGGAATGAAGAATCAGTGCTTATATATCAGTGGTTAGAATGTAATCAGCATCTGTATGTCAGTAGTTATAAGATCAGTGGTTAGAGTTAGTTAGTTTGTTAGATGTCACTTTCATGGTGACGTCAGCAAAGATGCTTTAGTGGTTTGATCTATACTATAAATAGAACAATCTGTACTGTTCTATTCAAGGAGTTTTCTCCTTCAATCCAGCCATCTTGTACGATCAACCAGTGAGCTCATGCTGAGGGGGAGTTTTAGCATGTAAGCATTGTAATCTTCATGTTTTTGTAATCATTCAACTTATTGAAGAATATATGTTTACTGAAAACTATTTCTCTCTGATTGTGTTGTAAAGTTTGTTTCCATTTCCGCTGCATTTGATCATTTATTATTCATCCAATTCTTCATTAATCTCAAACAAACACAATCATGAAAAGCCTCTGATCCTAACAATTGGTATCAGATCTTGGACAATCAAATTCGATCTAACAATCAATTTAACATAACAGTTCAGCTCAAAATTCATTGATACTAAGGTTGGTCGTATTCATTGAAAAACAGAGTAACAATTAATCACGTCCAAAGTTGATTATTCAAAAACTATGAAAACAACCAAGATGTTACCTATCACATAGGAGTCACGTAACATTGGAGTATCATGAATCAAATCATTATATATTCAATGTTCATGTTGAGAAACTATGATGATACCATCATGGCTGCTGCTAAGGTGTCACCTCATGTTGACGAAGGACTGTGTCTGATAAAAGCATTAGTGTCTTCGTTAATATAAAAAGAGGTATCATAAAACTTTAGTTATTAGATCTTATATGTTGAAAAACAGGTTGAAAATCCTCAAAAAGGATCAAATCAATTTTTTTGAAATACTATAAGAAAATTAGCAGTCACAGAATATACATCAAACATAACTAGGGATCAACTCCAAACTTCTGGTAGAAAATACCAGAGTTCTTAAAAGGAGGTGGAATCTATTCAAATCACTTGTGATAAAAGAGTAGGATCCTACAAAGGTTATGTGTTGGTATTTAGAAGTCCAGATCATGAGTAATGTGAAATTTGGCATAGGCTTGTGCAAAAATGACCAAATATCTCAAAACATTGCTGAAAAATGATTTTGGAATTAAGTATTATTTCCTTAAAACTCTCCCAGAAAATGGTCCAGTACTTATCCATGGAAAGGGTATATAGGGAAAGAAGAAAAATCACAAAAACTCAAAAGTGTGTTTATCTCAAAACTTTTGGGATCAAAAGAAAAGGAGCATAAATTCAAAACACTTGAGAGTTCACAGGTTAGTACTACAAAATGAAAACCAAAATAAACTCACATCCATGCTTAACCATTTGCTACAAATCAGTTGTGTGCAGTCATTAAGTCAGGGGAGTTCAGGTAACAAAAGTATCACCAGTTATTTACCATACAAGAGGACTAGATAAAATTTTTCAAGATCATCACATTGTAATTAGGACTATAAAAGATTTTCAAAACCATAGTGATCAGGGTCCTCACAGTTATAATTATCTGACAATGAAATGGTATTAAACAGTGGTTATGAAATTTTGGCTCAAACCACTGACCAGTTCCCTAAACTTAAGAATACAGTGACTCGGACCTAACTAAAGGTTAGATTGTTTTTGGAATATACATCAGATCTTTTTGATTTTGTTCTCAGAAAACCTTTCTTTTTGTGACAACGTTTTTTTTTTATTTTAGGATATATTATTCTTCATTTTTCTTAAGAATGATATATTTTGTACTTTTGCTGGTTTTTTATAGTAAAAGTTCAAACTCCTGTCAAGATGTAGAACCCTTTTATTTTTAGGGTGATATATTCCTTGAAAATGAATCAAAAGGAGATGGTGTTATATTTGAGTTATTTCATTCATGAACTCAAGTTCAAATCAGTAATCAAAGTTGATTGTTAACAACCTGCAAAAATTTTGGTTGTACATGTTTTATTCTAAAAATTATCAAAAAAGTAAAACACAAAATGTATGGTCAAAGTAAATTATGGTAATCATCTGGGATACTTAACCACTGCCTAGATCTAAAGTGTTTTAAAGCAAGGGCTGGGCATGTGGAAAACTTTCATTAAGCTTCCTGTAAACCCTGCTGCTCTATTAATATTGATAAATTTGCATTTAAAATGTCTCTTTGTCAAGAAATTAACTCTGCAGGTATTTCACATTCATCGCCAACAGATGCTAAATATGATAGTGTGATTCTGACAACTCAAAATCACCTTCTTCATCAGAACAGCAGTTGTCCAAAACAACTGTCAAAGTTTATCCACTGATGCACAACAGTGTTTGACCAAAGTAGATTTCAAATCCTTACCACTACTTTTTCCTTAACCACTGTTGATTAATTCCATCAAAAATGGTTAAAAGATCATCAGTGTGTCCATCCCATTCTTCATATCCTCTCACCATCATTTCAAACAGTTGTTGGATCATCAAAAGTCACCAACAGTTGTTAGCTCAGATGAGTCACATCTGCAGCCTCACCTTCTGTACATAAAATCCTTTATAAACCTCATCCATTTTACCAAATACCTGACAACTTCATTTGAAAAGGGATTCTTACAAAAAGTCATCCTAAAAAAATTGTCCTTTCCTTGGCACCCTATCATTCCATCAACAAGTCATGTACCTTGGGGTACTAAAAGACAGAAAGTTGGATGGTTGTCATGTAAGAGGAGTTTCAACAGTTCAGGGAAAACAAGTCTGAAAACTTGTACCACTACCACAGGATGAGAGTCAAATTGGTGAAAAGTGGTCCCTTAAAAACATAGCATATGTTGGAGCATAGTTGTCAAGGTTCTTGCTATTCAGTCCAAGCACTAACAGTAGATGTTGTCACAACCATTGATTGAAGAATATTATGATGCTGTTGCAAGCTGAAAAGTCCAGTTGTTTTGGTCACTTCAAAATATGTTATTGGATTTTGATATAATTGCTTAAAAGACTTATTTTATGCAGGACAGTCAAGTAGCTGAGATATATCATTAAAGATTCAATATCTCCTTGGTCCATCATCACCTAACATCAGACATCACTTTGTGAGGGATTGCTATGAAAAAGGTTTGATTTATCTGTCTCATGATCCAACTAATGGTCAATTGGAAGATGTGCTAACTTAAAATATTAGTCATATCTACCCCTGAAAAGTTAATCTTTAGGATTGGCATGCTAAACATGGAATAACAAGCAAAATCTTGTTTTTCTATGAATAAAAGCATTAAAATGTTTTCAGAAAATCAAAAATTCATCCTTAAAATAGCTAAAAATGAAAATTTTCATTAATCCTTAAAAGTCTGCCATAACCACTGTTTTTGGTTCAAACATCTGTTCTGTTCAAAGTTGTCCACTGCTAGAAGTCAACCCCTGTTTCTTCATAATCATGGTTAAATACTGTTGTCAAACTTCAGTGCTTTAAACCACTGACACAGGCTATCCGCTGATAGTTAAAATCACCCACTGTTTTCATTGTACCGTTACAACCACTGATCTTGCTCCATCAGTGGTTTCATAAAACAAGTGTCTTCCATTATTCATCAGGTGTTGGCACGTGGACAGTACATAGCGGTCAGACCTTTTGCAACCGCTGCCACGTCAGCATTCACTTTTTCCCTTATAAAACCCTGATCAAAACCCCCAAACAGGGATTTTACTGTAGAATCGAATTCAAAAATTCCTTTCTTAAAGCAGTTATCATCCATTTCTCTCCAATCATTCATCGTTCTTCTTCTTCAAAATGACAAAATCAAAGTTTTCATCATCTGAAAAACCCACCGAAGAAGCCATTCAAATTCCATACAAAGCTCCTCACAATTACTTGGGTCTACTCAAAAAGCCCACAAACACTGAAACCTTCAATTCCATCATTGATACTATGTCGTCTTCAAAGTACAAAACTTCGTTGACTGCTGATGCTCCGATTTTCCTAAAAACCTAGAGAGAATTCTGGAAAAATGCCACACTTGAGACCCAATGTGAGACAATCATAGCCATCAACTCCTCAATAATGGGTAAAAAGGTTCAAATGACCCCACAATCCATTTCAAACGTATTTGAACTCGATGATCAGCAAGGTAAAACTTCTTTCCCAAAAACAGAGTATCACCGTGATTTCATTGAAAGAGGTTATGAGGAACAAATGAAAAAAGACACCTTACAAAAGGGTTACTTTCCTCCTGCAACAAGATTTTTATTCCATAGCCTCTTGATGTGTGTTTCAAATAAAACAACTGCTTTTAATGAGATACCATTAAAGATCCAATACCTGGGATATGCTATTTTACAAAACGAAAATTTTAACTACTCCCAGGAGATCTTTGATGACTTGGTAAAAAATGTTACTACAAAATCATTTTTGTTATTTCCAAGATTCTTAAGTTTTTACTTTCAAAAGGAATTTGGAAAGGATGATGCTCATGTGCTCATGCAAGGTGAATCTTTTCAAATAAATGGCTTACAAACTGAAACATTTACAAGATTATCAAAGCCTTCTAAAACAAAAGCAGAGGCTCCTGAGCAGAATTTAGCAGCTACCACTGCTCCTCAGGCAACTGCTGCTGAGCCCACTGCTCTAGGTGATCACAGCAGCAAAACAACTGCTGTGAAGCCCACACCTAAAACCACCAGAAAACCAAGACAAAAGAAAACTCAAAAGCCCCCCAAACCCAAAATAAAGGCAACTCTGGAAGATGAGATCCCAGAGCAACTGCCAGTGACAACACCAAAGTCACTAGAAACCACTGCTGCTACTTCCTCACAGCAGATGGTAGAAAGATCTCAACCCATGCCTCAAACTCCTCCTGCTTCTTCACAAAAAGAACAGGTTGTACACATAGGGAAACCACAATATGATGCTCTGGAATCACTCGAATCCATCATCCACAGCCCAATGCCCAGGGCAAATTCGCTTTCTACACCCAACCTCACATCCATAATTCCCCCACAAACAAAATTATTGTTGGATGCTCTTGATTTGAACCAGACACAAACCAGTCCTTCTCAATCACCTGTTCATGAGAATATGCCTCAACAAGTGACTGGGTCTGATGTATCAATCATTGCTAACCCACCAACAAGACCTGAGGAGGTTACACCCCTTGAGTTACAAGTAACTCTTGGTGGTAGTTCAAGTGAAGCAGCCACTAAAAATGCTGAACCCACTGGTTTGCATTTGGACAGTGGTTTCATCAATCAGACTTCCTTGAAGGCAATTTCTTCTCTGGGAACATTTGTGTATCCGGTTTTTACTGGTTCACTGAAAAGTGTTTCTCATTTTGAAGGAAGAAGTCCCCAGAACCAAGACAAAGGGGTATCAGTGGATGATTTCTGGGATACATTTCCTAGGTCAACCACTGTTACAACCACTGCTAGTGGGAAATCAGATGATCCCATTAAGTTGGGTGATGGTTTAATGTACCAAGAATTGACAGGTAGAATTGATAAACTTGATACATCTGTTCCAGAAATTAAAGATATGCTGCAATAGTTGTTGAAGGTTCCAAAGGTACCAACCCTTGCTGCTCCAGCTCAAGCACCTGCACCACAACCTGCACCTGCTGCAAATGAGTTTTGGAATTTATTTCAACCACTGCTCCATCATCAAAGAGAATTAGCTGATCAGCAACATGAGATACAAGTTCAAAAGATCAGAAATCTCATGGAAGCAAGGTTTAAAGACACCCAGGCAGATATCAAGGCAATAAAGGCTCACTTGTTAAACACCACTGGCACTGCTCCTCCCTCTATCATCTTTGTGGATGAACCCCCACCAGCTGATGCCAAAAGGGGGGAGAAATTAAAGCAGTTCAAAAAGAAAGGGTATGAAGATGGCCTGTATATTGAACTAGACAAGTCAAGCATGCTTGTAGACATTCCCTTGCCAGATGGTAGCAAAAAGATTGATGTAACCACAAATGCACTTGCTGAAGCAAAAGCAAGTGTAAAAAGGGATAAGGAAGCTAAGGATAAAGCCAGGTGGGAACAGGAGAAAAGAGCTTTTATGGAGCTGAATGAGCAGGGTACTTCTGAGCCTAAGGCTGATCAGGAAAGTCCAAAACCTGAAAATCCTGAGCCCAAAAAGAAGCAGCCCACTAGAAAAGTGAGGCAACCCAAACACACACCATCCAGACAAAGCACACTCTCAAATCTTCCAAAAGCACCAAAAATCCATTTCCCAAACTAGCAGTTGTTAAGACTCCTGTTGTATCAACAACTGTTGATACTTCAGTGGTTTCAACAACTGCCAGCCAAACAACTGCCACCACTACAACAGACACCACAACCACTGCCTTACCACCACCACCAAAAATCACCTCACCACCAAAAACATCATCATCACCACCTGCTAAAAAGTAGAAGACATCCGATGTTACAACATCTGTTATAATGACAACAGTGGTTGAAACGCTAGTTGTTTCAACAACTGTTAGTCATCCACCTTCCACTACAATAACCACCACTAAAATCACCACTACTGAACCAACCAACACACCACAAGCCTCTCCTAAACCAAAAAGGAGAAGGATAATTTTGAAAGATGATGATTCTCCACCACTATCAACATCTTCACAACCTTTGGCACTTGTTTCTATTCCAAACCCTGTCCCTCTTTCTTCAGCTCAAGTTCAGAAACCAATCACTGCCATTGCTCCTGCTGGTGTCCAATATCCTTTAGAGCTGATAGCAGTCAGAGAAGAGATCAAATCTGTGACACTCTAGTTTTTCCCGAGCAAATACCTTGTAATTACATTGTGTGTATATATGTTATTAAATGGAAGTTGTGTTTTATCTTCATGTTCTATGTGATCTTTGCACTAAGTATGTATATGTAGTGTATATATATATATATATATATATATATATATATATGTATGTATGTATGTAGTGGGCCGAGACCGCAAACCCGACTCGAGACCACTCGGTCTCGAGTAAACAGTTGGGCCGATTGGGCCACACCCCTCCTTTAACCCATCCGAAAGCCCCTAAGGGTGCACCAACATGGAACGGGTATATAAACTATGTTGATGGCCAACCTTGCCACTTTTCAATCACCATCCCTTCACACTCTCCTACACACACACTCTCCTACATTCTCTCTCACTAGAACCCTAACAATCAAGCATCACCCCTCCCCTCTTCTCTCTCGGATCCAACCGGCAACACTAGGACTCTCAGTTCAAGTTCGAGATCATCACTCGGAAGTTTGCTCATTGATTCTTCATACCCTCAACATCTAGCCGGTTAGTATCTTGTAGTTATTGGTTAAAGTGAATGACAAGTCATGAGTTTATATCAACCGGTTAGTGTTATTAGATACTCACTAGGTGTTTATGTGAATAATGGTGTGACTTGCTTTGAATGATTAAATGATGGATGACATGTGAGAACTCTTGTATGATAATGAGTTGCTAAGATATTTGAATGATGAATGTATGGGAAGCTTTTGATCATCCGATTTAGGTTAGAAGCTGTAGGACAAATGTTGTTTTGATAATAATATGCAAGGTTGTCATGACATATAGATTGTATGAATACATATTCCTGTTTTGAGTTAAACGCATGCTAGATTTAAGATGTAAATGATCATGTTTGCAAAGTGATGAAAACCCTAGATGAAGAACTTGTTGAATGTGATATGAATATTCAAAATTTGCTATGTTTGATCTATTTGATTAGGATGTTAGACAACAAAACATGTTTGTAAACCCCCATTGGATAGTACACCAAATCATGAAATCGGAATTCTATTGGCTAGTACAATTCTTGGCAGGGTTCTAGAAACAGCAGGTGTGCGAGTCGAGACCTCTGGTTTCGACTCGAGACCATCTAGTGATCACTCGAGACCGCAGTGATTGCGACTCGAGACCCTGACTAAACAACTCGAGACAGACTTCAGGAACTCGAGACCATCGAGGTCTCGACTCGAGATCTTCTGATGGCGACTCGAGACTGGACTCGAGATCCCTGAGGTTGCGACTCATACCTGCACTACTCGAGACTAGAGGTCCATGACTCGAGACCTCCCGGTTGCGACTCAAGACCGCGTGTTCTCGAGTCGAGACCACCTTGTCTCGACTGGGCTACTTATTTAAGTTATTGGGCCACAATGTGAATTGTCTGGGCTGCATGTTTGACTGAACCATGTGTTATCTGTAACTGTTTAATCGTTAGGACAGGCCCAATGACGTGATTTGTATGCTATGTGTTAGTTATGTGTAAAGCCTACGTGACTTATCTGTATTCGAGCCTGACCCAAAACTGGTAACCATGTTAGGACGTGGTGACCAGCGTGCTTGACCAAGTAAACTAAACTGCCGAGCAACCCAAGGTGAGTTCACAACTTAAAGCATGCATTCCCGGTGGATTGGGAAACGGAACTAAAAACAACACTATCCCCTTGTGAGGGATACACACGTACTTTTCTTCCCTTGTTATTGGGATACAAACTTACTTTTCTTCCCTTGTTACTGGGAACAAACTTACTTACTTCCCTTGTTACTGGGAACTCTTGGTTAATTACGGTTTATACGGAATGCAACGAGCAACACTAAACGAAACTCTATCACTTAAGTCACTACCATTAAATACCGATTAGTCGTCGGGGCCTGGCAAACGGGTTATTAGTTAATAGCGCTATTTAGGTGTAACCAGCCTCACACCGACCCTTGTTACTGGGAACGGGAGTGAACTAATGTACTCTGGCAAACCGTCAATGATGATAGAACATTGACAAACGGGGCACTGCGGAAACGCACGGTTGAGTAAGTATTCGGTATTGGAAAAACAGTTTAGTCGCTTACTTATGGGGTAGCTCCCCATCGCATGTATAAACAGATAAATTAACTGGTGAAACAAGTTTTTGGTAATTAAAACTGGACAACTCGTGGAATCGCCAACATTTTTGTTGATACCCTACTTCATGCTTTGCAGGTACCCAGTGACTCAGGAGCTTGCAGCTTGGGAATGTGTAGTGGTCGTCTAACCCATGTGTTGGGTTTTAAATAATCTTGAACTATGAACTTTGTTTTGAAACTGTTTGGTTTATGCTTCTGCTGTTTACTTAAACCATTATTTGAACTTAAACTTTCAAAACTTTGAACCATGATGTTTACTAACTAATGTGGTTGGTGAACACTTCTTCTATCGACCAATGCTTAGTATAATTGGTGGCTGGATCCTGGTCAGTCACGCCTCCAAGCGGTGGTATTCCTCACGTGGATTTTGGGGGTGTGACAAAATCTTTCTACTTTGAAGATGACCCTGCTAAAAGGAGTTTACCATCTGTTGAAGGATATCCTAGGCCTAACAATATTGAAGAATACTTGAAAGTTAAGGCTCAACAACCAGAGGATATCTCTAAAAGAAACTCAAAAGGAAAACCTGACAAAGAAATTCAAAGGTATTATCAATTCCTGCTCACACAAGTCAGATCTTTGGAGCAGTTTGCAAAAAATGTATGTCAGCAACTTTCAGAAAGAGCTGATGAATCATTGAGAAAAGACTATCTTGATAACATCATGGCTTACAAGAAATACAAAGGAGAAAAACACATGTACAAAGAATGGACCATTCAAGAGCTTGAAAGTGAAGCAGCCAGGATTCAAGATATGATCAAAAACAAGGTTAAACATACTCCTCCTGATTGGGCAAAATATAAGAAGAATGTACCTGATAAGGTGTTAGAGCTGAAGAGGATGAAAGAGGAAATAATCACTGCTGATTTTGGGTCAAGAAACCAAGTGTCAAGGTGGAGAGAAGACAAGGTCAGGGCAACTTACAAAAAGTTGGAAGAACTAAGGAAGAAAGATCCAAAGGTTCCACAAAAACTTGACTATCCTGAAGCAGAGGTTTCAACAAGACCACCAAAGCTGCAAGTCAGGAAAGCCACTGCTCCACCTGGTGCCATTCTTTATCAAAGAAAAAGGCAAAAACAGATGGATGCAGAAACAGCAGAGGATATAGCTACTGGTAACGAAGTTATAAAAATGGTTTTCAAACAAATGATGGCTGATATTCCTGAACTTGCTAAAGCTCAAAGCACTGCTCAGTCAGTCATCACCAGGCCACCATCTCCCAATTCCTCTTCTAATAAAAATCTCCCAAGAAACCCAATGGACTCAAAAGTACTAAAGTGGAAAACTGACAAACAGACCCATGTACTGACTGTGATCAAGTCTAGTGGAGAAGTGAAGAAAATATCAAGGGAACAAGCACTAGGCCTAAGTGTTGAAGATCTGCAGGATCTCCTTGATCTTCCACTGTGTAGGGATGAAGATGACACAGATGCCTTAGACTTTGAGTTACGACTCAAAGGGCAAATAAGGGAACTATTGATGAGGCAATAAAGTTCCACATTAATGAAGGGTTTTGGCATCATCTGTTCCAGGGGGAGATTGTTGGGATTGAACCCTACCAGAGGAACAGATGATAAAAGCCAAAACCGGGTCAGAGCAGTGTATCCAGAATAAGCAGCTGCTCGCACTAAAGCTTTCCCCTTGACAGTGGTTATCTAACAACTGACCGACCTCAAAGCACTGCTTAATAGAACAACTGTCACCAAAGTACTGATGAAGATTAAAGACTGAAGCTCAATCTACTGTTGAAATCCAAGCAATGTTGGAGAATCAAAGCACTGCCCATTCAAGGTCTGATCAACCTTTGAGGAAAGCACTGATGGTCAACATCAGTGGTTAGACTACAACAGTGGAATGAAGAATCAGTTCTTATATATCAGTGTTTAGAATGTAATCAGCGTCTGTATGTCAGTAGTTATAAGATCAGTGGTTAGAGTTAGTTAGTTTGTTAGATGTCACTTTCATGGTGACGTCAGCAAAGATGCTTCAGTGGTTTGATCTGTACTATAAATAGAACAGCCTGTACTGTTCTATTCAAGGAGTTTTCTCCTTCAATCCAGCCATCTTGTACGATCAACCAGTGAGCTCATGCTGAGGGGGAGTTTTAGTATGTAAGCATTGTAATCTTTATGTTTTTGTAATCATTCGACTTATTAAAGAATATATGTTTACTAAAAACTATTTCTCTCTGATTGTGTTGTAAAGTTTGTTTCCATTTCCGCTGCATTTGATCATTTATTATTCATCCAATTCTTCATTAATCTCAAACAAACACAATCATGAAAAGCCACAGATCCTAACAGAATTCCTTGAAAAAGCCCATCATCAGACGCCCTCTTCAAGAATAAATTAATAACTTCCATGGCAATAATGAAAAGAAAAGGGGAAAGAGGGTCTCTCTGTCTTAAACCTCTCTTGAATTTGAACTTGGTCGTAGGAGATTCGTTTACAAAGACCGAACCTTTACCGGACTTGAGATATCCTTTTATCCAAGAGACCCATTTTTCCGGGAAAGACATGTTCGACATCATTTGAAAAAGGAACTTCCAATTGATCGAATCACACGCCTTCTCGAAATCGACTTTGAAAATAATTATAACATCATACAAATTGCTTGTCATTAAAAGATACATATGATACACAAATGTAAGTCATTGAAGCCCCAATCATAAATGAAACTGACGTTCATTTGTGTATTATCTTTTTTATGAGATGTATTTATGAAACACATTTACGATGCGTATTTATACGGGTCATGGTTTTAGGTGTGATGAATCAACAACTTTGACAATGTAAATATAACCGTACAAAATATGGAGTTAACAACATGCATAAAAAGAAAAACATATAAACAACCGTGAATATCTAAACAAAAAATCAAAAGCACATAAAACATTAAGACGATTAAACATATTGTAAACAATGTTGTTTTGTACGATTACAACCATCTATGTCGAAAAACCATAACCAAAGTCATTATGTTGACTAACACAACCATCAAAACAAACAACCTGCACCTTAAGAAACCAGTTCGATTAACAAAGTAACTAAGTACACGTCTTCATTACACCGGCGTCACGTCAGTCAAGACAATCTTCTACTGCGAGGTAACATAAGTAAAGTGCAGTAGATCACCAAACCTCAACTGATTGTCAGACATGAAGTTACGCCAACCATCAATGGTGTACCGTAACTTACAATTGTTTAACTCGGTCTTGACGTCATAAACCTCAATCAATCCGGTCATGTTTTGAACAGACAATGAATGCAAGTTCTCAGAAAGTCCAGATCTCCTAACAACTAAAAGTCAAACACAAGATAAGTTAAATAGTACCCTATGTTATGAGAAAATATCATACCAGCCTGTAGTCCCCTTTATGAACAAATTCGAAAAACTTAGAATCTGCAACATCAGCAGAATGATTTCTTGGATTCGATGGAATCTTCTTGGTATGTTTGATATATTCATCAACCTTTACAGCTTTCTTCCCCTTGTTGATGAAGTACAAATATAGATGTGTGTTAAAAACATGAACGGTATATGTGGTAAAAATTATATTTGATAAAAATGCAGTATATATAATACACATAAATTAATGGGAATTGTTTCGTACCTTGAGCTTATATGCAGTGCGACAACATGGAATAGCATCAGATGTTCTGATACGTAATGGGCCTTGGAATCCCTTTGTGATTTTGGTGAGTTTTTGCTTTCCATCATCAATAACTTTACCTTTTCCCTTAACCTGTTGTTATATATAACAAAGTTAATATAAAAAAATGTAACAAACTGAATGGTGGTAAACTTACATCTTCAGTTCCCTTCAAATGTGAGGCATTATGTTTCCTCTGTGTGGTTCAAACATCAACCTTTCTCGGTGTAGGTGAATTCACAGTTTTTGCTTTTAGGCGACTTGATTTCTTATCGAGGGTATAAGAATAATGGAAAATATCACATTACTACACAACATTACTTATTCATACTAAAAAAAAAGTAAATTTAAATGTATTTATAATGCAATATTGTTTGTAATAATTAACTAACTACCTCAATGACGGATGTTTCTTTTTCAAACAAAGAAATATTATCATCCTCATAGATGTCCTGACAAACATTATTGGGAAAATTAATAAAATGCGGAAATGAATTAATACATCAGGTAATATTGGATACATATGTACCTTGAACACATTCTCAAAGTAATCAGCCTTGGATATCTCAAATACGGCTACGTCAGATTCAGCTTTCTTGGTCAAAACAATCTCTGTTTCATTTCGATAAACTGTTAAGTCAAAGACAACATCATCAATCGTCCTTAAGATCAGTAAATCATCATTATGTATCCCAATATCATTGCAAATTTCAGGCCATCCTTTAGCAAACATATAACTTGTATGAAAGTTAGATGTCTCCACACTCCAAAGAGAGCCCTTATAACATATTTGATATGTGCCATCTGGGGGCTGTTTCCGTAACAATGTTTAACAAAAGCATCTTCAATTATCTGCGTAAATGAAATATAATACATTATACATTAACTTTGTAAGTTATGAGACTGCCTATGAAAACTTTGAATGTGAAATTGCGTTAAAAGTAAAAGCAGCTTCCATACCGTGACACCTAATCTTCCATAATGATGAAATGTGTAATAACAATCACCACAAATTCCATTAACAAAAAAGGAACGTTCGAGGCAATTTTCTCCTAATGGATGAAAAACCAGCAAAGATGTATTTGGCAGATTAAGGTCTGCAACAACTCTTTTCCAGCCATCAGTTATGATTGGCATTGAATATTCTCGTTTCAGACTTACAACCCATTTTTTACCACTTTCATGAATGCAGGTTCTTACGTTCCCACCTTTCTCCCCACACTTGTTTAACAAAAGATAGAGATACATCATATATATATTTTTAAATATCATCAAAATAATTAAGCATACAAAAAATTATAAAATACTGATCTTAATAAAAAAGAAAGTAAGTATGACATAAATAGGGCTTATAACTTTCAATGATCCAGGGTCATCAAGAAACTTCACAAATGAAGAATACATTCTGAAAACTGCGAAAATCAATATGTTCATTACCTTCACATCAAACAAAATATAACTAACCGATAACTTGAAATATCATATATGACTGAAAAAACAGTGTAGCTGAGTATAATTGAAACACTGGAAACAATGAACCACATCATGTAGATACCGAACTTGAATGGTTGTATCAGTTTAAGTGTGAGAAAATCATAAAAGAATACTATACTTGTAGATGATTAAAACAGTATCCAACAAAAAATCCATAAGCGCATAACAGTATAATAAAACATAAATAACTTAATCGTTGCTCTGCATTCAATGAAAATTTATGTAAATGTATTGAAAATGAATCTAACAAAACCCTATAATTAAGAATCGCCAATTTCCGTTTTAGTTACAAACCTTGGTTCAACGACAGTGGTGAAACAGAGCACATAATCTAAATCAAAATCCAAACAATCAAAATTTTGCCATCCGTTCAGTCTATCATACAACTACATAAGTATATCATGTTTCAATTTTCATTCATAACTTCAATCAATGGTCTATATACTAAGATTCGAAGCCATTTATTTCAACAAAAACCAAAAAGTTAACCGGAAGTTCAATGACATACCTATTATGGAGAAATCGCACAATGAAATCGGACGGTTAAAGTGTGAAGAAGATGAAGAGGTTTGATACTATCAAACCCTAGAGGAAAGAAGATGATGAAGATATCGATGTTGAAGTTTTGAGAAGTGATAGTTTTTGACATGTAATGATGGTAATGATGTTCTGGGTTTTCATATAGAAGTTCTAAAACAATCAACGAATTTTTAAGATATATATACAAACACCCCTTACTGATTTGAGATGTTTACAAAATGTAAACAATTATAAAGATAGTTAAACAAAATAGACCTTATAGATTTGAGTTGTGTAAATAATGTTAAGAATGTCTTAACTTATTATAACACAACAATATAAGTATTTTTGTTAATAAAGTTATGTGTATATATGAAAGACTTTTATAATGAAATGATAAATTTTTTTTGATATTAATACTATGCAAGTGTATTAAATTATGTTTTAAACAATATCATAACCTATCGATCAAATAATTAAATCTATAAGTGAAATACATATAAGTCCAAATTAATGATAACAACGTCTGTAAAATTAATTAAACAGTTATAAAATGTAATACTAATAAAAACAAAATTGCTTTATAATTCGTTATAACATAGCTAAAAGAATATTTAAAAACTTAAGCGGAAACTTGTTCAATAAATTCTTCTTTAACTTCTTCTTTAACAAGTGCAAGACGTCGTTCAGGAATACGGACGAAAGCTTACGTCCCATTAAAAAGCATAGTATCAAACTTTGATTCGGAAATCATGTAGAAGACAATAAAGTGGTCAACTTGGATTTTCATGTCTTCTTTGATGCGATTCCATCCGGTAGTCATATAAAAACTTTCACCATGTTTTTCCATAACAACTTGCCATGTATGGTTAGGAAAAGCGGTTATAGTAACATGTTGTGTAGGTATTATGTTTTTCATATTGTGATGAATAAAAAAACTATCAATAAGCTGTAAGTAAAAAAAAAGTATTTCATATTTAACAAATATAATTACCAAACGATCTTTATGTTTAGATAACTGGGAGGTTTGGCAATATAAGAAATCACCTTGATCAAGTGCCAAATCTTGATAAAAGTATATCAATCTAAAAATTAGACTACCTTCACATGATACCATACTTGCATATATGTATATGAGCCAAAAAAAATGGTTTTGTTTTTTGTTCTAATGTTTAAAAAGTTTCTAAAATTAAAAAAAAAAACATTAAAAACATTATTACATATTTTTCGGAAATAATATTTTCCATAAATAGAAAACATTTTATATTTAACAAAACAGTTTTATTAAATAAATAACTATAAAACGACAATGTATTTAACAATTTCCATATCAGTGTTATTGAAAACCATATCCGAAAATTAAGAAGAAATCTATAATTACAAAAAAATTCGTATAAATATAGAAAGGGTTTTAAATAAAAGAGCAGTTTCCATAAATTCATTATTCAATAGAATGAATACTTAAAAAAAAGTTTTATTAACTAAATATTATGAATTTATATACTTCAAACCTAACTGACCAATTAACAAAAAATTGTAGAAATATAGAATATAGAACCATTAATAAAGAAAAAAAAACACATTTTATGCATGAAAACGTCAACCACATTATCATCACTGTTTGGATAAGCCAAGTAGACATAAAACAACCAATATCAAACAAAAAATCTTTCAAAAGCTCAACAAGAAGCCGGAGAATTATCCCAAGTCAATAGAAAAAACAATAGATGGTAAAAAAATATTTTAAAAAACGACAAACTACTCTTCAATATTGGGAGTTATTATCCCTGCATGGACAGCAACCTCCTCTTCATAAGTGAAAAAACAATTTGATGTTTTATAAAATTACCCTTTGTTCTTTTTCTTCTCAACTAAATTTTAATCTCAAATGAACCTTCCCCTATATATATATATATATAGAAACGGGATCAGGAGAAAATGGCAAAAAGTGTGAGAACGGTGAGAACGCATCCTGGCCGAACACGTGGCGCGGGGCATGATCAGGGTCCGAGGGTTTTTTTTGTCTTTTTAGTATTCTTCTCCTTTCACGATTTTCGTGTTTGACATGCTGTTTTATTTTTTGCGTGCAAGATAATTTTGGCGTTAGGTAGAATTATTAATTATTTGACGTCTTACTGTTTTTCTCAGAATTCTTTTCGTTGAATTAATTCTTTTTGTGTCACATAGTTAATTTTTTGGCGTTATGGCTTTTTCCATGTTATTTTTGGCGTTTTGTATCTTTTTGTTAATAATTGATTACCATAGGTTAATATTTTATAAAACTACAATAACACGAAAATCAAAATAAACTAATAGTCTTCCGTAGGTGGGATTACATCAGAGATGTACCCATCGCTTTGTTCATCACTTTCTTTAGATTCTTCATCATCAAATTTCATTTTTGAGTATAACGCCATTAGCTCATCTCTTCTTTGCTGCAACCTATTCTTGAATATCACTGCATCCTTGGATTTTGGATCGTTTGAAGGCGTTAAATCACGGAGTTGTTCAATGATAGATAGCATCCCTGTCTTCAACATTTCTTCCATTGGCCTTGAATATTGCACCCCGTTTTTATAAGTCACTTCAAGTGTTCCTTCTTCCTCATGCAATACCCAACTGCTAAGTTTTGGTATAGGAGTATCTTCAATATCATTATCATCTTCTTCATCTTCTGCCGGAAATTTTCTCTTCAGTCCTTTTATTACAGTTCTCGTTCTTTCACAATCGTTGTCTATTGGAACCCCAAGGGCAAGGATATCCTTCTGAACCTTTTCATTCATTCCAAGCATGGCTTTGATTGTCCTTACCTTTACCCTTCTCCTATCAGAGACCTTTATGATGAATCGTTTCTCTTTCCTTTCAAACCTCCATGCAATAACCTTAGCCATTTTTAAATTTTTTGGCGTTTTGGACAATATGTGGCATTTTAGTCAAATTTTTTGGCGTGTTTGAGCTTGGGTTCTCATGGTCTTCTTTTATATTGACGTTTTTTTCCCGCGTATGACAGGTAATTATGGCGTTTTGAAAAAGTTAAATAAATATAATAAATGTTAGTAATTATATTCTCCGTCGTTTCATTTTACTGTTTTTTTGCAGTTTACCGTGTTTTGTTTTCAGACTCAACTGTTTTTATGGTGTAACACGTCAAATCTTTGATGGCTGTAATTATGGCGTTTTGTTTTCCAATGGCGGTTAGATAACTATTGGACTTCTTTTTGTTTTATATTCTTTGCACATTGTTTCACGCTTTTTTTATAATATTAGTTGTTCAAATTAATTTTATTATAATTTGGTAGTTTTTTGGGGGCGTTTTTAATGGCATTATGGCGTTTTACACGCATTTGCTAATTTTGACGTTTTATTATATTTTTCATTATAGCATTAATATTATTTTGTTGTTTATTAACTGAAATTACAAAACAAACAATAGATAAAGAAAATTAAAAAAAAAACAAAGTACAAGCAATTTATGATTTTAAATCTTCAGTGTCATCAGTCTCTTTTTTCTTTTGAAACTACAAGAAATGTGACAAATAAATGGCGTTTTGGGTTTGGCGTTGTTTATTTTCTTTGTTCATGTGTTGAAGTGTCTTTGTGGATGTTGGAGACATAGATCGACCCCGTGTGGGTGGATGCTATCTGCCTGTCGTCTTCATTATAATCATCGAGGCCAAAGTAGCATTTACACTGGTATAGGTCTCTTCTTATCATCCAAACCTTCTTCAGGAACAAAGATGACAGTATAACATATGGGTGTCATCAGTCCCTCTTTTTTCAGTTTTGTCCATCTCATGCAGCAAAATCTTACTACACTCACGTAACAAATCATTCATTGAAGCTTCATGCAGAACATTACTGAGGATCAAAGAAAAAATGTTTGCCGTCATTGTATTTTTGGCCTTTTACATTGAGTTGTAAATTTTTTTAGCAACGACTGTGTGTTTTTTTTGGTGTGATAAACAGAAGGTGGTGAGGCGTTTCTATTTATAGAATTTTTTTTTGGGGCGTAGTTTAGGCGGGATGTTATTTTTATAACAAAAAATGTAATTAACATTTATCCGGATGTAAGCTTTGGCGTTATATATAATGGCGTTTCATATTTTTTGGCGTTTTTATAGCCATAGAGCTTAAATAAAAACACAGAAAAAAGTACGCAGTGATAAAATTGGCGCTTTGTATTTATTTGGCGTTTTATTTTTCAATGGCGTTTTATGTGAGAAATGGTTTTTTTTACTTTTTTAACCTTAATGAAGCGCGTCCACGTAATAAAATTGGTGTTATTTACTAAAATGCCACCGCGACAATCTAGTCCATAGATTGTTTTGATCAGACGATCAATAAGCGTTCTCACACTTTCTACCGTTTTCTCTAAATCCTGGCCCTATATATATATATATATATATATATATATATATATATATATATATATATATATATGTAGGATTTGGTTCAATTAAAAACCACCACGAGTTGTGATAACCATGAGAACTCATACTTTTTGCGTGAGTTGGACCACTATTGTTTTTTTGCTAAAAAATAGATGAGAACGCTATAAAAACATTTGAAAAAAAGAAAATAAAATACGAGTTGGTAGTTATGCCTGATATAAATTATGTTTACGGTGATGTAAAATTTTGTATCTGACATTTTTTTTTTCGCTGGAACATGTGATTTTAAAGATTGTTGAGATTTTCATTTTGAAAAAATCTGTTGGAAGGCATAGTTCTTATGGTTCTGACAACTCAAGGTGGTTCACATTTTACCCTTTTCATATATATATATATATATATATACATATACATATATGTTAGGAAACTTTATTTGTAAGTATTGAAGAAAATCAGATTCAACTTGATCTATGAAGAAAACAACAGTCCTGAATATCACAACAAGAAGAAGAAGATCGGATAGGACCACTGAAATGAATATCATCAACTTCAAAGAATCACAAGTTGATCAAGAGCTGAAGAAGATTATCAGTGAAGGTCATTTCTGATGGATCTGATGATATTTCTGATGAAATATCATCAGTTTCTGACGATTCTGATCATCAGATTTTCTGATGATTTGTTCACCAGAATTTCTGATGAAGTGGTTTATCAGAAATTCTGATGAATACCCCACTTGTCTAAAAATCATCTCTACCCTGCCACACTAACCGAAGCAAGTTGACATTATTGGATATCATGATGACAAAGGCAACTTGAATGTTGGATTCAATGAATATGTCAAATTGTTACTTTTTGCAGGACTTATTGCATGAATAAACAATTGTTTATTCATGTACCCATCCTTCTATAAATAGAAGGCTCACCAAGCAGAAGACGATGAGTTAAGCTTAGCATTCATACATACTACAAAACTCCATTGCCCTCTCACCCACAGAATTCAAGATTCATTTGTATTAAATAATAATCTTACAATCACCTTGTAAACTATTTTGTTTCAAAGTGATATAAACTTGATAATTTTGTAGGTCTTGTTTCTTGAAAGTCTAATTTCCATTTCCGCACATCTGCTGAAATCACTTGCCATATTAGGTGAAAAGAAGTTTTTAAGTCTAAACTGGGACCAACAATTGGTATCAGAGCCAGGTTGAATAAACTATTGTCAAACGATCAATCGCTCATCTTTTTTTCTCTAAATATGGCCAGCTTTCAATAATGGAATAATGCTTTTAACATTGGTTCTATGTCTAAACCTCTGACTCTGGTCAGAGAGGAATATCCCCAATGGAAAATCAGGATGGTCAATTTCCTTAATGGTCATGACCGAGCTTTGTTTCAATCCATTGAAAGGGGTCCACATATACCAATGAATGAAATACCAGCTATTCCAGCAACTGACAAATCACCTTCAATCCCTTCCTCCCGTGCTCCCAAAAGTGAAATAAACTAGAGCGCGAAAGTCAAGGAAAAGGTGGCTGGGGATGAAAGGGCAAAGTCACTTTTAATAATGGCTATCCCCAATGACATATTATCACAAGTTGATGTATGTGCATCAGCCACGGAAATATGGCATCAGTTGGAAAATCTTTGTGAAGGAGGAGAAAGGATGAAGAGAAACAAGAGAACAAACAATGTTTCCTCATATGAGAGGTTCAAAAGTTTACCTAATGAAAGGTTAAATGAAACATATCAAAGATTTACAAAACTTTTGAATGAGCTAAAGATATTTGGAATAACTAAATAAAATGACGAAAGAAACATAAAATTTCTAGATGCTCTACCTAGAGAATGGATAAGTCTAACCATGACTTTGTCCTCAACCTTAGAACTAGGAAATATGAGTCTTCATGACTTATACAGCATCTTGGTCCCCAGGGAGGAAGAAATATTTGAAGAAACCATTCAAAGAGGGGGATCTTTAGATCTTATCTCAAACTCACAAAGAACAACACCTACCATTGATTCACAACCTTCAAACAGTCAAAATCTTGAAATTTCTGATACATCATCAGATTTTTCAGCTTTTGCTGAAGCTATAGCACTGCTCACCAAAACATTTGAGCAGAGGTTGAGGGGAGGAGGCCAAAGATACCAGAGAAGTGACAAAGGGAGGATGGATGGAAGATCTTAGGAAGAAGGTAGATCTAAGGATAAAGGGAAGGATGAAGTTGTGTGTTACAAGTGAAAGCAGAAAGGTCACTATACATCAGAATGCAAGACCAAGAAACTGAAAGATGTTGCTTATTATGAGAAGAAACTGGAAGAAGCCAAGAAGCAACAACAAGTCAGTTTAATTGCAGGAACAGATACATGGTTATCTAATGATTCCTCTGATGATGATAATGAAGAAATGGCAAATTTCTGCCTCATGGCACTTTCTGAAGACCTACCAGAAACTTTAGGACAAAAGGTAAATTTAGATAAACTTGATCTAGAACACAAGCTAAACAAGCTCATGTCAGATTTTCTAAAACTGCAAGATAAACAGCTGTCAGATAGTAAAAAATCTGATGAGTTGCAAAGGACCATGAATAAAATCATACTTGAAAATCAATTATTCATAGAAGAAAGTTTAGATCACAGAGCTAAAATTGAGTTCTATGAAAGTGAAAGAAAAGATCTTCACAAGAAAATCAATGATAAAGAAATTAATGTAAGATGTTTTCAACAAGCCAAAGAATTCATAAACTTCATTGAGTCCACACCAAAGAACAAAGGAGAGGGTTTAGGATATGTAAAAACAAGAGAAAGTAAACCCACTGTCTTTGTAAAGGCAACCCATCAGATTTCTGATAAATTTTCATCAGAATCTGACTCTGAATCATGCAAATCAACCTGTTCTGAATACTCTTTTGAAAAACCCAACTTCAAACCAAAAATAAGTGAATGCAAACAAGAATCTTTAAATACTCCAGAAGCAGTTCACTCATCTTTTCAAAATTATCCACTCATTCCATCACAAGAAAGAATATCAGAAAATTCTGATAAATCTTGTATGTGTGTTGACATACTGAAGCTTGTTCAACACCGTCTCCAAAAGAAAAATGAAAAATATGTTTATGGCTCAGCATACAACAGATATTCTGATGAAAGGCCATCAAGAAAAAATAATCTGATTAGAATCTCATCAGAAAAAGTACCCAAGCAAGCCTGGGTACCAAAAACCCTCTAATTTTCCATTTCAGAACCATCATGTGCAGAAGATCTGGTACTGCGATTCAGGAAGCTCCAATCACATGACTGGGGACAGGAGCATACTCAGCAACTTTGTTCCAAAGCTGGGTAGAATGGTAAATTTTGGAAATGGAGTAAAAGGGAGGATCATGGGATATGGATGTATAAGGTATAGATGTTTGACCATAGAGAAAGTAGCCTATGTTGAAGGCTTAAAGTACAATCTGCTAAGTTGTGTTCAATTCTGTAACAAAGGTTTTCAGGTAACCTTTTTACCAGAAAAGTGCTTGTTAATAGGTATGGATGATAATAAAATTTATTTAAGTGGAAAAAGGATAAGAAAATCAATTTACTATTTTGATTTCAAAGAAGAAAATGAACATCCAAAATTATGTTTATTTTCAAAAATCAACAAGGGTAGTAGTTGGTTGTGGCACAAAAGGTTGGCCCACTTAAATTTCAAAAACCTAAGAAAATTAGCAAGCAAAGGTCTGGTAAAAGGATTACCTTTGATATCCTCAAAGAAGGATAAAATTTGTGAAGCATGTGAGATGGGTAAATCCAAAAGAAGCTCACATAAATCAATTTCTGAGTCTTCTATTTCACAAAATTTGGAACTCTTACATATGGATTTGTGTGGACCCATAAGTACAGAAAGCTTTTCTGGAAAGAAATACATACTTGTAATAGTAGATGATTTTTCCAGGTACACATGGGTAGAATTTTTTAGAAAGAAAAGTGAAACTCCTGATCTGATCATTAATTTTATCAGAAAGATTGAAAATTTGTTAAAACTAACAGTCAGAAGGATCAGATCAGACAATGGGACAGAATTTAAGAATTCAAAAATTGAGAGCTTTCTTGTAAGTAAAGGAATCTCTCATGATTTTTCTGCCCCTAGAACACCTCAACAGAATGGGGTGGTTGAAAGAAAAAATAGGACCTTGGTAGAAGCTGCCAGAACAATGCTTGCTTATGCTAAAATGCCCACTCATTTTTGGGCAGAAGCTATAGCAAATGCCTGTTTTACCCAAAACAGAACCATAATTAACAAAAGGCACAACAAAACACCCTACAACATTATCAATGGAAGGATTCCAAGTGTAAAATTTTTGCATACATTTGGTTGTAGATGTTTTGTTTTCAATGATTTTGAAAGCCTTGAAAAATTTGACAGAAAAGCAGAAAAAGGTATTTTTCTTGGTTATTCATTGTCCTCAAAAGCTTATAGAATTTTTATTCTAAACACAAGGACAATCAGAGAAAGTCTATATGTTTCCTTTGATGACTCATCAGAAACTTCTGTTTCTGATGAATACATGAAAGAAATAAATTTTTCTGACAAACAAGAAAATTATGAACATCTCTTTGAAATGATAACAGAAGATCTCTTAGAACATGATAAATCTCTCACAAAAAAATCAATAGATATTTCATATACTAACCCTGCAGAACAAATGAATAGTGCACCAGAAATCTTGAATCAAAACAATGAAAATTTAACTAATCAGCAAAATTCTGGCACACTAGACACATCTGAGACAACTGTTCATGTTCATGGGGAAACTTCAAATCCATCAGAACCAATAACTTTTCACAACAAGTTAAGATGGATCAAAGGACATGTTCATTCTGACATCTTTGGCAATCCAGCAGATGATGTGAGAACAAGATCTGCAACTGCACATGAGTGTGCATTTGTTGGGTTCTTAAGCAAGATAGAACCCAAATCTGTCAAAGAAGCCCTAAATGACTCAGATTGGATTCAAGCTATGCAAGAAGAGCTTAATCAGTTTGAAAAGAGCAAGGTATGGGATCTGGTACCCAAGCCAAATGACAAATCTGTCATAGGCTCAAAATGGGTCTTCAGGAATAAATCTAATGAAAATGGCATAATCACCAGGAATAAAGCAAGGTTAGTGGTCAAAGGTTATTGTTAACAAAAAGGTATTGATTATGATGAAACTTTTGCACCAGTAGCTAGATTAGAAGCTGTAAGAATTTTTCTTGCTTATGCTGCATCCAAAGATTTCAAAGTTTATCAAATGGATGTAAAATCACCTTTCCTGAATGGTAAAATTGAGGAAGAAGTTTATGTGCAGCAACCAGAAGGCTTTGTTGATCCAAAATTTCAAAATCATGTTTATAGATTAAACAAAGCCTTGTATGGTTTGAAGCAAGCTCCTGGAGCCTGGTATGAAACACTATCAAACTTCTTACTCGATTCTGGGTTCACTAAAGGTACTATTGATACAACACTTTTCCTCAAAACACACAAAGGTCATACGTTGTTGGTCCAGATATACGTTGATGACATTATATTTGGATCAATAAATGAAAAATTCTGTAAAAAGTTTTAAAAGTTAATGACCAGCCATTTTGAAATGAGTATGATGGGTGAGTTAACCTTTTTCTTAGGGTTACAAGTAAAACAAAGAATTGATGGAATATTTTTGAGTCAGTCAAAATACGTGACAACAATTCTACAAAAATACTCACTTGAAAACTGCTCTATTTCAAAAACTCCCATGGCAACAAGCAACAAATTAGATTCTGATAAAGATGGAATAAACGTAGATATCAAAAGCTATAGGGGGATGATAGGATCATTGCTTTATTTAACTGCAAGCAGACCAGATATTATGTTTGCAACATGCTTTCTGGCCAGATATCAATGTAATCCTAAAGAATCCCACTTAAAAGCTTGAAAAAGGGTTTTCAAATATCTAAAAGGCACATCAGATCTTGGTCTCTGGTATCCTAAGGATACAAACCTTGAACTAATTGCATATACAGATGCAGATTATGCATGGTGCAAGATTGACAGAAAAAGCACATCTGGTGCATGTCAAATCTTGGGAGAAAAATTGGTATGTTGGGCAAGCAAGAAGCAAAACTGTGTTGCAACATCAACATCAACAGCAGAATCAGAATATGTAGCAGCAGCAAGTTGCTGTTCACAAGTGTTGTGGATGCAAACTCAGCTGAGAGACTACGGAGTAAATCTGACGAAAATACCAATTCTATGTGATTCAAAGAGTGCAATAACAATAACAGAAAATCATGTTCATCACTCAAGAACCAAACACATAGATGTCAGATATCACTTCATAAAAGATCATGTTGAGAAAGGTAACATAGAAATGTATTTTGTTCCAACTGAAAACCAAATTGCTGATATCTTTACAAAGCCTCTTGATGAAAAGAGACACAACTTTTTAATCAGCAAACTTGGTATGGTCAATATAAAAGATGAAGATTTTTCCGGAAAGAAAATGACACAAATTGAAAACCAAATTGATGAATATCATAATTCTGATAATCAAAGAGTAACTCAACAGGTTTCTGAAAATGAAATCCATCAATCTGAAGGAATGTCAGAAAATCTGATAAATCATCAACAAATGTGATGAATTATCAGAAAATCTGAAGAAGTATCAGAAAATCTGATGAAATTATCAGATATTCTGATACAACATCAGAAACTTTGCTGAAAATTCAGAATAATCACTGTTCATAAAAAAACTTTTCATCTTTCATGCATATCTCATATTTGTATAAATTCATTATTGTGTATATTCTGTTTTTGTAATTTTTTTTAAAAAACAAAAAAAGGGGAAAGTAACATGCACCTTGATAAATATTCATTGTCACAGCAGAGAAAATCAAACGTCACAAAGAAATTAAGAAATTTTTCAGAAAATTGATTTTCTCTCATACTTTCAATGCTTGCAACGTCATTTTTTCACAAGAAGTCTGAGAGACACGTAGACACTAAAATGATTAGGGGCTATAAACATAGCCGCCTAGTCATTCAATTCTCACTCTCACACGAGGCTTAAAGTAGTCTGCCATATTCGCTGTCATATTCCCACATCAACATATATCTTCTTAAATGAAGAGATTAAAAATCTTTGGCTGTTATTAACATTTATGGTTTAACTATCACCTTCATCTATAAATACTAACATCCAGAAAAAAGATTTTCTTCACCAAACAATCTTCTCTTCAAAAGCTCATCATCAAAAAATATCTGTTTTGAAAAAAAAATGACACACCCAAAATTGATGAAAAAGACTCATTTTCCTCTCCGTCTTCATAGACATCATAACCTTAGGCTTCGGTCTGATTTGGAAGGACCTGCGTGGGAAGACTGCAGGTATGTGTATAACATGATCATGCAAAGTCCCTTGGGCTTTGCTGTATCTACACATGTCACCATTTATCCAGATCTTCTTCAAGAATTCTGGTGTTACGCTGAAATCATCTTCAGTGGCACTTTCATGTGGATTGAAAGTGAGGTTATGGGGGTTAAAATCACCCTTAAGGAGGCAACTCTCAAAGAAGTCCTCCAGTTGGGTGATGATCATGAAAACACCTTTCTGAATAAGGAAATAGTACAACAGACCTTGTTGGACATGGGCTATCATACATACAACACATCAAAGCAAATCAGCAAGTCTGGTTTCATACCACCTTTTCAGTATTTGGTGACACAACTCAGTGTCTGCTTCTCTAAGAAGATTGGACACTTCAATGAGTTGTCATATAGGATGATGGAAGTAGTTCATGCAGTTGTACAGGAAAAACCTTACAACTATTCTAAATTTCTCATGAGAGATTTAGAAGCAAACATTCACGACCGTCAACCTTTTCAGATCTACCCTCGATTTATGACCAAAGTGATTACCAGTCAGCTGGACTTCGGTGGAGTAAGAAGCTGGTATCCAAGGGCTAAGCTTGCACTACAACAGAACATCAGCGATCCTACCCTTGTTCCAACATATAATCACACTGGTCATGTATCTTGCCTCTGGGTATATGCGAAGGCTATGTACAACGTACTCAAGGAGGAGTAGTTGTTGTTTGTTTTTTTTATTTGGCTTTGTTCTTCTTTCTACTTCAAAAAAAAACACACAAAAACACAACAATAGATCTAGGGGGAACTAAAACAACAAGTCTGATTAAAACAAGGGGAAATCTGGTAAAACTTAAAAGAAATCTGATAGATTTAGTGAAACTCATAAAATCTGATTATCAATCAGAAAACCTGGTATAAAATCAGAAAACCAAATGAATCATCAGGATCTGTTCATACATAAGAAAATTCTCGAAATTACCATAAAATCTGATAAAATATCAGAAAAATAAAATTGTTATCAGTAAAATCTCTTGACAACCAGGAAGTCTGACAAATCAATAGAAAGAATCATCAGAAAACATTGCCTTTAACCAGATTCAAAGAAACTTATAACCAACTAAATTTTTGAAATAAGTTTCTTTCAAAACATTTTTTTTTCTGAGGACTGGAACAAGCTGCATGACAAACACTTCCTGAAAATCAGAACAAAGGTGTGGAGTTCAAAACCGCAATGTAAGTAAAAATCTCAGAACTCTACTTATTCCCTCTCATCTCAAAAAAATGCTGATTCTATTCCTACATATGGATCAAATGCATTCTGATGAAATATGAAGGAAATCCATCTCTCAAAGTTCAAATATTTTCTGAAATAAATCATCAAAAGGAAAAGTTGGGAAGATACACAATCTCAAAAGGAGTTTCATTGGACCTTCTGAAACAAAAGGGGTCCCACATGGAGAAAAGGAGCAAGTTGGACATTAGTATTTGTCCACTAAATCTTTGAAATCTCTGATTTTCATTGATATTAAATTATAGATAAACCAAAGGTTTTCAAAAACGGTTGTTTATCAAACGGATTAAAAATTTCATTAAGGTGCCATTAACCACCTTGAACTCAAACAACCTACGGAAAACACTCAAAGATCTTTGTCCCAAAACACCATAAATACCCCATTCAAAAACAGAGACTTCCACCTTCAACCTTCAAACTCAAAACCCTAAAAACCCTTTTGCGAAACAAAAACTCAAATTCTCAATGGCTGCCATCAACATCAATATGCCACCAATTGAACACTCTGTTCCTTTCATCACCGAGGTAGAATTTCTTCCATTAAAGAGCAACAATGAAGTGATGAACGATGATATTGGAGAATATGATGCAAAGTGTCAAATTCTAATTGAATTCCTAACCAGATGTCCAATATCTCAAGCTCTCACAAAAACTAGAGAGGTACCAGAAAAACTATTACAGCAAGTTGTAAAGACTCTCAAACTCTCAAATCAAACCGAGCTAACAGCACATGTGTGGGGAGATATCTTCATTACAATCTCACCGGAGAAATTAAGGGAAAGTTTGGAACTACCCTTAAGCCAAAGCTATGAAGATGTACCAGAAAAGGAAGTTATGTTCTCACTACTTGATGCAGTAATGGGTTACAAGACAAAGATCTCAAAAATCAATGAATTCAAGAGGAATAAGCTACCTGCCTTCTGGCAAGTACTAATGGAAATTCTGAACAAGTGTTTATCATCAAAAATTGGAGGTACAGATTAGATAAATATGAATGTTCTAACAATTATGTTTAGTCTCATTAGTGGATTGAATATTGATTTCGGAACAGAAATATTTAATCTGATCAAAAGATCAATCCTGACTAACACTGGAAGGATAGATTCTCATCTACCTTTTCCCAGATTTCCGTCAATTATAATTTCTGATGCATTTTCTGAAAGGAATCAAGATATTCCAGCATCAGAAAATATGTGGAGCACAGAAATCATGAGACCTTGGAATGCTGGAGGGTCTTGGAAGTCAGATCATGATGTGCCTGTTCTGTCAAAAAGAATGATGAATCTCATACCAGAAGCTTCACTTTACAGAGCAGAATATCTAAGGATATTGAGCAAAAAGCCATAAAACAGGGAAGTTTTTGAAAGTGTGTCCCCCATGGAGCATGTTGCACAAGAGTCAAGTACACCAACAATTGAGCAGCAGGGTGAATCTGAACCTCACCTAGCTGATGAAGATGTGAACATGAGTCCTGTGGCAGAAGAACATCATGCTGAAATCTCACATATGGGAGAAACAGGTGCACAACACTCAAAACTAAACTTATTTCATATGTCTGAAAGTGATTCTGATGATTCAATTCAAGGAAAATATGAAATTTCACATAGAGGCACTGTTTCTACAAAACAAAATGTGAGTGAAACCAAAGACCCATTTTCTGAATCAGATTCTGAAGAAGAAAATGTGGCGACAACAGGTGGAGATCAGTCAACTGATCAAGGAAGCCTGGGTGAGAAAATTAAAAGTTTCTCAACAACTCATGGAGAACCTGAAAAGGTTCAAGGATATGAGGAAACCAGAACTTGAATGTGTTTCGATTTTCTGGTGAGGGTATAGAGAATATGGAATATTTCAATCCTCTTAACCTCAGAACAGCAGAGAATGTGTTTTCTGCTGGTGTTGGAACATCTGTTGTTCCTCTTATTACCCAAGGACATAAATCTATGTCAACTGAACAACTACATAAGGAACTTGAAGAAACAACTGTTGTTTGTACTGAGAAAACAACCACAGAAGATAAGCTTGATCTGATATTGGAAGAGATCAAAAATCAAAGATCAGACATCAAAGTATTATCAGAAACTGTCAAAGCTGTGTAGAAGCAAACAGAAGACAACTCTGCAGCCCTCAACAAATTACAAAAGTCATCAGAAAACAAAGAGAGCTCACCAGATTTCAATAAAGCTCTCAATGAATTGCAAGAAATCAAGAAACAGATGGCTGAGGTTGCAAGTGCTGGGGAAAGCTCAAGTTCAGGAAAAATCCTTGAAGAAATTCAGTTCCTCAGAGCCAACAACAGCTGCATGGCTGAGGCTCTTGAGAAGCTGATAGTGGAATTGTCTGCACAGAAAAATCAGAATAAGTTGGAATTTCAGAGAATGAAGAAACAAGAAGAATCAAATATTCAAGCTCTTGCTGATGTTCACCTATTAGTAAAGAGGTTAGAGTACAATGTTGCCAGACTGACAAAAGTTGATGTTCATGAACTGAAAGCCCCAATTCCACAAGAGAAACAAGTAGGAGAGTCAGAAACTCCTCAACAACAACCAGAAACCATTCAACAAGATCAAACCAAACAATCAGAAACATCAACAACTCAAAAACAGAAGTTACTCATGGGTCCTCCTCCTAGCAAGCCAAAGTTACTCATGGGTCCTCCACCAAACATCCCAAAACCAGATACTTCAAGGGTGTAACAGAAAGAACATGTTCTAGTTCAGTCATCTTCCACAGCTCTCACATGAGAAACAAAGTTCAGCATAAAGATGGATACAAAAGAGAAGAGAAGAATGGAACATGAAGTGACCTCCTCAAAAAGGCCAAGAAAAGTGATGAGAGAAGATTCAGATGGAAACATCAAAGAAATAGAAGTGCTGAAAGGTGATTTACACACAATCATGTACCCTGAAGAATACCTAAAGCATTACTACTGGAAAGATAAAGAAGACAACCCAGCAAGGCCACTCTCTCCAGTAGGCAAAAATATTGTTGAAGTCGGGAACAATGGAAGCTGGGAAATTCTGCACAAACAAATGACCAGTCCAATAGTATCTATTGAAAGAATTGACACTTTAACCACTGGAGGAGGTATCTTAGGTAATGAAGGACAGAACAAATATACCTTGATCAGAAAAGAGAACAGTGAACAAAAGGTTACTGATGGAAATCTGGCTGATGATATTCACCCAATGGGCATAGTCAAAATGAAGAATATCATTGATAAAGAGAAAAGTGGCTCAGTTGTGATTATAAGAGCCCTTGATAGCATCAAAAGTGCAGGAGCAAAGTTATATAAAAGGGATGCACTGGCAGACTTCGATCTATGTAACAATTTTAAGTATAGCAATAAGGTGCTATTACCTCCTCCTAACAACAAAATTCCAGCTGAAATTCCTTCTAAACTAGTGAGAACTGGAGCAATCTTTGATAAAACCAGAAATGTGTGTAGTCTTCAAAGATGATCATGATGAGAAAGCTCTATTCAGAATCAGTGAAATATGCAGGTATTCAAATCAAACTCTGAAATACATAAAGAACTGCATGAATGAGAAGCAAGAGCAACTCAAAAAGAAGGGAAAGAACAATGAACAACTGAGAAGAACAATTGAAGACTGCATTGATAAATGGATGGAATCCAGAGGATGGTACAAAGAACTGTACAAGGAAACTCAAAAGGCAATTGATCACAAGAAAAGACTAAAACCAGGAGACAAATACAGAAGTGGAGTGAAGATCAATTAATGAATTGATTGAGTTTATGTCTTTGAGAACAATTATTCATTTTTGTTGAACAATGGTTGGTTTGATTCTGTTTTATGTTTCTGAACTTAGTTGTTTGAATTTTCTTTTCAAGGATTAGTTGAAAGTTGTTTATGTTAGATATAGATAGTTCATTTTCTTACAATACTTAGGGGGAAACGGTTAGGAAACTTTCTTTGTAAGTATTGAAGAAAATCAGATTCAACTTGATCTATGAAGAAGACAACAGTCCTGAAGATCACAACAAGAAGAAGAAGATCGGATAGGACAACTGAAATGAACAACATCTACTTCAAAGAATCACAAGTTGATCAAGAGCTGAAGAAGATTATCAGAGAAGGTCATTTCTGATGGATCTGATGATATTTCTGATGAAATATCATCAGTTTCTGACGATTCTGATCATCAGATTTTCTGATGATTTGTTCACCAGAATTTCTGATGAAGTGGTTTATCAGAAATTCTAATGAATACCCCACTTGTCTAAAAATCAGCTCTATCTTGCCACACTAACCGAAGTAAGTTGACATTATTGGATATCATGATGACAAAGGCAACTTGAATGTTGGATTCAATGAATATGTCAAATTGTTACTTTTTGCAGGACTTATTGCATGACTAAACAATTGTTTATTCATGTACCCAGCCTTCTATAAATAGAAGGCTCACCAAGCAGAAGACGATGAGTTAAGCTTAGCATTCATACATACTACAAAACTCCATTGCCCTCTCACCCACAGAATTCAAGATTCATTTGTATTAGATAATAATCTTACAATCACCTTATAAACTATTTTGTTTCAAAGTGATATAAACTTGATAATTCTGTTGGTCTTGTTTCTTGAAAGTCTGATTTCCATTTCCGCACATCTTTTTCACATCTACTGAAATTACTTGTCATATTACATGAAAAGAAGTTTTTAAGTCCAAACTGGGACCAACAATATAGAAATAGGATCAGGAGAAAACGGTTGTAAGTGTGAAAACGGTGAGAACGGATCCTGGTCGAACACGTGGCAGGGGGCGCTAAATGATATATAGGGGCACGATTGTCAATGTCCACGTTCCCCCTCAATAAATGGCGTTATAATTCCATTTCAAACAAAATTCCAACAGATATGGCGTTTTGTTTTTTATGCTTGTTTCAATGACGTTTGTTTTCAAAGTAATTTTTTTTGGAAATGGCATTTATGTTTCAATGGCGTTCTCTCTATATTCAATATTTGGCGTTTTCATTATTAATGTTAATTGTTGTTTGGGTTCTAATATATGCTTATTTATTACAATCAATGGCGTTTACACCTGGTTATGTATATCTGATTAGTTATGAATATTGGCGTTAATTTGTAAACAACAGTTCTTACTATTTGTTAATTATTCAATTTATGGTGTTTTCATTAACATGTTTTTGGGAAGATAGTAAACCAAATACATTAGTCAACATGAAAATTATAAAATGAAAGGAATTCATGGTGTTTAAGCAAATTTAGATATTCCTCCATCCTTTGTTCTATTCTCCTGTACCCTATTTTATACAATTCAGATATTCTTGCTGCCCTTAATTCCAAGAATTTATTTAAATATTTGAGCAGTTCTTCTGTTTTCATTTTGGCTATGCAGTAGGATTTTTGCAATGTACTTGATCTGATGGTCATTTAGTTGTTTTTGTTGTAGGTCATTTGGGGCATCTTCTTTTGCCAGACCACATTCCCAACCAGCCAACTGCCCCATATACGTTTCCATATGCCTCATTGCAAAAATCCCACAGTCGATTCCGTTAGACTCTGCCTCCAATCCATCTTTTGTCTGACAATAGGCGCCATCTTCATGATCTTAGCCATTGGGTGTTTTGAATAAGACCAGATCATAATCATTTGTCTTTCTATATTTCCGGTCTTCTTTGAAATGGGCGACTTTCAAAACAAATTCCATGTTGTTGTTAAATTCTTTGTATCGATAACTCGTTGTCTTTGTTTACGCGGGCGTGTTCTGTAATTCTAAGGAACCACATTTTTAATAACAAAACAAAGTCATAATATAATTGCATCAATTAAATATAGCAAAAGAGGTACCAGCATTATTTGTGTGCAAAATAATCTTAAGGGTGATTCTGGAGCCTTGTATCTTTCTTCATAGTTTAGGATATGCCCCCAACTTTAAATAATGTTGACGTGTGTATAGAATCCCTGTCTCATGCTCTCAGAAATCACCCTTGAGAGTTCTGACACTCCTTCAATCTTGAAGACGTTACTCCTGAAAAAAAATAACATATGGCGTTTTAGTTATGCAAACTCATTTTAATATAAGACATGACATTTTGGGTGTTTACATGCATATGCATGTATATTTTTAACATAACAAATGCAAAGTTTGGTGTATTTACGAGAAAGAAATGTACATACATCCAGTCACCACATCCAATGAATATGTATGTGGAAATGTTGTTTTCTTATGCCGCCCTTGCTGCATGTATAACCACTTGCCTCCTGACATAAGGTGATAAAACCCTACTCTTCTTTGATTCTCTCTTCTCCTTTTTTTTTCCACAGTCTTTTCCTTCTTATTTTCATCATCTTCATCATCTTCTTCATCGTCTTCATCACTAGGCAGCTTTTTTGGGTTTAAAATTGTGTTATCTGGCATCAACTTTGTGATGTCCGGCGTTTTGGTTGGTGATGTGTCAGTGGCGTTTTCATCTTGGGGTTTCTAGGGTGTCTTTTCTTCTTCAAAAGTTTGCATGAGGTTCTTCCTACCTCCAGATGGTGGCTGCTGACATGGCGTTTCATTAACCTCTACACCTTGCTGGTCAACACTTATATTCACCATCGCCCCCTCAATTTTTCTAGTTGAGAAATGAAGGCATCACTGAACTGTGTCTCTGTTACATGTACATTAGGTATTTTGTCACAGACCTCCTCAGTTGTTTTTTCGAGTTCAGTGATGAACCCCTGACTGTATTGTGTTTCTGTTGGGGGGATTTTTGGCATTGTATCAAATACAGACATTTTGGGGGTCTCCTTAGCAGGGTGCTTGTGGTTTTTTTATAACTTTAAGCATTTGATCCACCATCTTTGGCCAATCTAAACCTTCTTTTAGTTCAATCATTTGTTCTAGGTCTTGTCTCGGCAGTTCCAAAACCTCAGCAATACTCCTTTTAATTATGGTTTCCCCATTATATCCAAAAATGTGATATTCAAATGTTTTGAAGTCACATTCCCAGCTTTTAATATCATTTTCGTTTATATCTTGATCTGTACTTTCTTCAGCTGACAATATAATATTCTCATCACCACCCTTAGTCTCCCTTACATCTTCATGTTGAGCATCATCATTTATGGGGGTTGGTGTAACAGTTAAGGGTTTGGTGTTTTGATCTCCAGCCATCTCCCCTTCCCCTTCATGTTCCCTTTCTCCTTCTCCTTCCCTTCCTTTTCACCTTCAGCTTCCCTTTCAACCTCATCTTCATTTTCACATTCTTCTCTCTCATCAGCCACTTCCTTGGCATTTTCATCAACAAATGTTTGCACTTCCTTGGCGTTTTGTTCTCCAGCCATCTCCCCCTTCCCTTCTCCTTCCCCTTCCCCTTTTACTTCCACTTCCCTTTCACCTTCAGCTTTCCTTTCAACTTCAGCTTTCCTTTCAACTTCATCTTCATTTTCACCTTCTTCTCTCTCATCTTCCACTTCCTTGGTGTTTTCATCAACAAATGTTGACATGTTCTTTAACAATGTCAGACATTGTGAGTATTTTATGTGTACCAAGAGGCTGTTTGGATGTTCAATCTTTGACTGATTTAACAAGGTACTCATTTTATTGTAACAGTCTTCTAATTCTTTGTATGACCCATCCAACTTCTCAGCCATTGCCTATTAAATAAAAAAGGAATTATTAAGTATGGCGTTTTGTTTTTTGCTTAAACTTATTATTCAAACAACTTACCTCCTCAGCTTCATTGTTTTGTTGTTTCTCACCAGCACCATAGTCTTCATATTATGTTAGTACTCCAACTAGAGCATGGTTCCCTAATGCAAAACCTTCAAAAATCATGTTTTGGCTTTCTACATCTTCATCCACAACCCTTCGATAGAAAGCCTCTTCATTCTCATCATTGATTTGCATGGCGTTTTGAACTTCAGGGTCGAGTTCAGCATAATCATAATGATCATGATGATCATAACCATCATCATCAACCTCATCATGATCATTATCAGCATTCTCATCAACAATGTCAACATCAACTTCATCTTCTTTGTCAACATCATCACCATCAACACCCTGCATTTTATCTGTTGTCTTGGGTGTGGCTTGTTCTTGAACAACTGTTTGAAACTGTGTTTCCTTAGCTTTCTTAACAGTTTTCTTTTTAAGTTCTTTGCCATCATGGCGTTTTGGCTCTCCACCATATTTCCTTTTAACTAGTACACTCTGAAACATTTCAAGAGTTCTTGTTGTAACCCACTCAATCGGGTATCCTTCTTGTCGTTGCAACCTTTTTCTATTCCAAGCATCATTCACCAAGGCAAGCTGTAACACAAGACATTTTTTATTTTTAAATTGTTATTTTGTGCAAACTATTATATATGGAAATTGTTTTCTTACCGCAAGTACAATCAATGGCCCTGTGAAATGCTTTTTTGGAGACCATGCAGTTTTGGCGTGTTGCAAGCATTGGATGAGATAATCACACCAGTTCAGTTGGTTTATTTGAACATTCGTTTAATGTTGTGCAATAATTGTTGGTTGACGACTGCATTATCACTTGCATGCCTAATTATAGTGAAGAATACTACAAGGAAATTTAGGAAGAAGTTTCTCCCGAAGCTATCCATCTCAGGCAAGATGTTATCAAATTAGAGCTTCACAATTTGTCTGTTAATCCAGTCAGTCCCTTTGAACTGTGCTATCCACTCAGCCACTACTTCGTCATTAGTTGTTGACCTTTTTTTCCCCTTCACGGCCAAGTCTACATTCGGTATACCCGTTAAAGAGTTTATCAATTCTTCATTGATATGTATTGTATGGTTGCCAACATTTAGATTGTTTGTTCTTTCATTATAATTTTCAACCAACCAGTACCCAAGTATTATGGGTATGTTGCCTATTTCTTGAGGGCAGCACCAAACCCCATGTAGTGTACTGCCTGTCTTTGATTTGATTCAGATTTATAAACCAATCAATCAAGTTCGTAGGTTTTACTCTTGACAAAACTCTAGCCCCACTGAACTGAAAAAATGGTTCTTCTTCAACCTCAACATCCTGACTTAAGGCCTTCCTCTTATTGGCGTTTTGGGCCTTGTAGGTGTGCACATTTATTGTTACTCTAAAACTCTCTTTGCCTATAAAACAAGATTCATTTATGGCGTTTTAGTTTTTAATTGTCATTTAATGTGATAATTGTCATTTATGGCGTTTTAGTTTTTACATGGCGTTTAACACATTAACAAACCCACAGTAACAAAAATGATATGGCGTTTAATAACACAAATGATATATGGCGTTCAATAAGACAATCACAAATGATACATGGCGTTTAGTAACACAAATGAATATGTAAGATGGCGTTCTTATATAGTCAAACAATATTATACAAATAATAAATGTATTGGCGTTTAGTAACAAACTATCAAAGTATATTACATGATATATAGAGTTTTACAAACAAACATCATAAAAAGTAACCATCTGTACCATGTTTTGTTGTTGTCTTCTTTCGTTGGTCGGTAGTTCTTTGGCGTTTTGGAGCTGGTGACTCTCCGGATTCCACACCCATAGAAACTACACATTTATTGATAAAATTAAAACGCCAAAAACATCATAAAACTAGCATAATATAAATCGGAGTTAACTCACTCTGTTTTTTGCCTCTGGATCTTGTTTGATCTTTAGACGCCATAATATTTGTGGTTTTGCATTTTCTAGGGTTTGGCGTTTTTCGTTGGAATTGGGGAGGTTTCTGGGAAGTATATATGTTTTGGTCCTGTTTGATGGGTTTTATAGATGCACATTTACCTTTTTGCCCTTAATGAGGCGCATCCACATTCGAAAGTTGATGTTATTTACGAAAACGTCACCGTGCCAATCTAATCCATAGATTGTTTTGATCCAACGGATGGGGGGGGGGGTTTCACACTTATAGGCGTTTTCTCTAAATCATGGCCCTATATATATATATATAGGGGATGGTTCAAATGAAAACCACTTTTAACGCGAAAACTCGAAAACTAACTAAAAAATGCCTAAAAAACAAACAAAAAATTATTTTTTTTCCAATTTTTTTAATAAAAATCGCTGGTTTTTATATATAAAAAAAATTAAAAAAAAAAAATTGTCTAGTGCACATGTGTAATAATACACATGTGTAGTACAGATACACATGTGTAGTATTACACATGTCCACTACACAAAAAATTTTTTTTTTTTTTTTTTTTTTGAAAATTTTTTTTTTATATAAAAAAACCTGCGAAATTTGGTTTGCAAAAAAAAAAAAATTTTGTGTGTTTTTTAGGTTTTTTTTTAGTTAGTTTTCGAGTTTTCGCGTTAACTAGTGGTTTTCATTTGAACCTTCCCCTATATATATATATATATATATATATATATATATAGGGAGGGGCTCATGCGAGAACCACCCTTATTGTGAGAACCTTGAGAACCAATGTGAACACAACCTAAAATAGCTAAAAAAAACCTAACCCCCACCCCCCCCCCCCCCCCCCAAAAAACCTAAACCCCCCACCCCAAAAAAAAACCTAAACCCCCCCCCCCCCCCCCCAAAAAAAAAAAACCTAAACCCCCTCCCCCACCCCCCCCAAAAACCTAAACCCCCCCAACCCCCCCCCCCCCCCCCCAAGCTAAAATGCTAAAAACTAAACCCCCAAAAAACCTAAAAAAATCTAAAAAAATCCAAAATTTTTTTTTTGATTTTTTTAATATTTTTTAGGTTAAAATCGCTACTTTTCGAAGCCAAAAAAAAAAAATTTAAAAAAAAAAATTAAAAATTTTTTTTTTTTTTTTTTTGGTTCGAAAAGTAGCGATTTTAACCTAAAAAATATTAAAAAAATCAAAAAAAAAAATTTGTGTGATTTTTAGCTATTTTTAGGCATTTTTGGTGTGTTCACATTGGTTCTCGCGGTTCTCACAATAAGAGGTGGTTCTCGCATGATCTTCTCCCTATATATATATATATATATATATAATTACTAATTATCACGTTAAATGACAATTAAATTTTCATAATACAAAATAAAATACATATATAGCAAAACAATCCATATCATAGTGTAGACATCAAAAGTCAAATATTTCAAAGTGAACAAAATTATTGTTTATCGATACAAAATATCATTAGAAAGAAAATAAAGGTTGCCTCGAAACTTGACCATTCTTCACGAATTCCACCAATATCAGTATCCATGTATTCATCTTTGCTTCCCCTAACTTGCGAAAAAATTAAACAAAGAAAATGTTATAACTCATGACAAAAAAAAAAAAAAACATCAAATTCTTTATTTCAATAGGACTGTGATTAGGTCGGTTCAAAACAAATTTGGTGAAAACAAACCAATATGTAATGAGTTATGTTTAACTATAATGCAGAAAGAATTAAACTTGCTAAAGCTAATATAGTGTTCTTTAATAGCACATGAGGATGCACACTCAACACCTCAATGCTCAATAGAAAATGTTAAAATGTTCAAAAGAAAATAGATCAAGGTGCCGATAGCTAGGTTTCTTCTGTATCTGTTATGGCAACTATGCTCAAAATATTAACATTTACTAGTGTTATTGACAAATAAAAATCAATTTTTTATCTAAATATCGTACAAGATTTCATCAATTAAAAATCTTAGTGTAACCGATTGTAGTCAATTTCCCCATGTGTAGAATGTAAGTCCCATCCAAACTCATGCATAAGCTATATAAATCATTAAATTATCTGTCTATCAGTAGAGCAAGGGTAGCTAAGCGAACACATTAAACTGTAAATTAAATTAGTGAGAGTACGATATGCTATACTTACATTGTCATTCACCAGTATTTCAACTGATTCATCAACTCTCTCATTCGTAAACTTTAACATATATTAGCCACATTTAGTACTTTCTGGCTGACATAGACACAAGGGCCAGCCCTGAGAATTCGTGTACCATTTTCGAGCTTGAAAAAAATGTGCCCTTAGCCCTTAACGAAATTGGGTATTGGGCTCACTAAAGGTCTAAACCTAATGTCAAAGGGGTTAATAACTAATTTAAACCATAATAATAGTTTTGTAAGGAGGCCTATGTTGGTGTTTGTATGGGTGTACCCAATTAAAAAAATATTTTACATATCCATATCGGGTTTTTTTTCATAAAAAAACGTGCCCCTCAAAATCGGGCTCTGGCCGGTGGTCCTCCCCGCCCACCCCAAGGCCGGCCATGTGTACACTACACATTCCTATTCGATGGGATGTTTGGTAGCTGCGATGTTGGAGATTTTAGATGACTTAAAGGCTGGCTTGGTGAATAAGCTATATTAACAACAAATATATATTAACGGGAAGCTTTTAAGTTGGTCACTGGATTAAAGCTATAATAACAAAAAATAAAAACAGAAACTAAATTTAATTCAACAAGTTCTAATTAAACAATTCTTAAGATCATATTAACAGCAAACAGTTCGCTTTATTTTGTTGGGTTGAATGAATTTCTTATGCTTTTTAAAAAAAAAATATAATGAAGTTAAATCTGCAATTTCAATAAAGAATTAAGTGTCCACTCTAGCGTTGAGCTAGTTGAGTTTACCCCTCTTGTTAGATCCACTTTGTACAACGTACAAGACCATTGCACTACAAAAAAAAAATAAGAATTCTATCAAAGAATATAATATAATGTTTCGATAATTTGTACTAGTTACGTATCAATATTTTGCCTCAACTACGAATTGACATTGCTAGGCCTTAGGGAATCAAGATAGTAACAAGTAGATGTTTTATTGTATCGTGGCTAACACCCAATGTCATTTACCAAAGCCAAAAACCAAAACTAAATTAAGTCAAACAACTTAGTCCTTTCTTTACGAACATTTATTTAACTGGGAATTCGAACCCGGATTGTAGGATAATAGGTGTTTTGGTCAAAAATCAGTTTAAGGATAATGTAACCAAATTTTGATTGTGAGATAGAGTGCTTATGTGTATAAACAACAATGTAATCAATTTGTAAAGTGAAAATGACAATGAACACAAATTTTTGTACAAGGGAAAAGCCCTTGATCCTTATGAGATCTCCGGCACAAAAAATATCGGGTGATGGAAACTACCGATCACCAACTATATTGAAAAGTAACTAGTAATCAAGTACAACTTCGGAAGATAATGAGCTCAATACAATTGAAACTAGTGTTTGCAGTTTGAGTGTTTGCGAGAGAGAGTGTGCGTGTTGTGTGTTCGTATGATATTGTTGTTATGCCTAAAATGAGCCTCATTATCCCCTTATAAAAATGGAAATAATTAGATAACAAACAATCTGAAAATTATGCAAGTATCCCCATGTTCTCCATAACGGCTACACTCGTACATGCACGTGCTCCTAGAGAGCATATTCACCGATATTCCAGCTTAGTCTAAGTCCAATTCGTCAAGTGCCTGCGAATACAAGTTTAAACATAGGAAACAATTGTTAGTTAATATAAGTAATAATAAGGATCCTTGATCCTCAAACTTCCTGCACCATCCATTAAGGATCAGTGATCGAGGCTAGATCTAAGGTTATGTGATCCATAGTATTAAAAATTAATCCCCTAACAATTGCTCCCAAATATGGCGGATATGATACACATTAAATCTGCCATATTTCTGTTGGGATAGGACTAGTCGTTACTCAAGAAACTAGCCGTTACAGTTGTTTTGGTCAAAAATCACACAAGGATATAATGTAACCAAATCTGATTTTTGTGAGGTTGGATTCTTGGTTAAATGGACAAATGTATGAATAATAATTGAATGAAAATGGAAATGAACACGAGGATTTATACGAGGAAAAAGCCCTTGATCAATGAATGATCTCCGGCATAAAAAACCTCGGATAGTGAAAACTATCACTATCAACTATATTGATCAAAAAAGGTTACAACTTTGGATGATAACAAGCTCAATACAACGATTTTTAGTGTGTTTGTGTGTGTATTCGCCAATATGTTTCAGAGAGTTCGAATAGTGCAGTTGTGTTCCTAAAAATAGCTTGTTATCCCCTTAAAGAATAGAAAATATCCTGATAACTAACTATCCGAAAATTAAACATGCTATCCACGATCACCACAATGGTCATCAGCTTCATGCACGTGCATAACTAGAAGCTTATTCCTCCGAGATTCTCTCCATGACTTAGTCCACAAGTGCCTGCAATCGTAAACTGAAAACACAAGGAACAATTGTTAAAACATAGATAATAGTAAGGATCCTTAATCCTCAGACTCCCTGCATTATCCGTTAAGGATCCGTGATTCAATCCAAGTCTCAGGATAGATGATCCTTAATGTAAAATTCATGCCCTAACAATTGCCCCCAAAATATGAGAAATTAGATGCAACTAAATGAGTCATATTTTCTGCTTGAATTCGAACGAGTTGTTAGCGAGAAACTAGCCGTTACATAAGGACTAGCCGTTACGAGGGTGACATCAGCGATAAGACTTCCTGCAACAATCATCATTATAAATATGGTTAGAGATAAGGATGAAAATTGCATTCAAATTCGAGATCCTTCCCCTTTAAATCCTCATTCGAATATCTCATCAGGTGTCTCCTCTTTCCTTCTCTCTAAGTTTCTTTCTTCTGAACCTTTGTTTCTTCAAGATCCCATGGCAAAGATGACCACTCGATCCTCCCCTGCCAAGCATCCTGAGCATAACAGCCCTCCAAAGAGTCAGGGCCTCACCAAGAATCCTTCCATGGAGCTTTGTCGTTTCACTGATCCTGAAGTTGATCAGTTGCGTCATTGCTTCCCGGATGGAACAATCTTCCGGTCATTCGACTCTTCGATGAAGAGTGATTGTTTATCAGAAGTTTGGATCACTTTCCCTGCCGCTCCATTCCAGATAAGTTTCATATATCCTTTCCCGGCATTTACACAGAGCTTCTTCACACTAACTTGTATGTGCTATATTCAGGCCATGCTAATGGCGTGGAGAGTTCTATACACACTTGAGCACATCATGCTAATGGCGTGGAGAGGTCTATCTGAGTTAAGCCATCTGTACAACTTGGTCAGCCACGGGTCTCACAGTTTCCTCTTCAAGCACAAGCCTTAAAAACCCCATCCATTGCTAAAAGTCACCAAGAATGATAGTAACTGGAGAAACCAGTTTTTCTTTGTGAGGAGGGATTACATACCAAATGGGAATCATCTCACTAAGAAATGGAACACCCAGGGTAGGATATAGGATCCTTAGGCCAGGACCGTAGTAAGATCTTCCTTTTTGTAGAGGATAACTGATCCTTTTTTCTTTGCCTGTGCAACTATTTCCCTGTTACACATACATGATTCACCTGTTACCGAGGAGAGAATAACCGCTTTCTGGAACCTTGCTCCTGCTGTCAGAACATATCCACCAAGGATAAAAGATTCACAAGAAATCACTTCCACTTCCTACACCATGTCAAGTAAGTATCCATTTTTATAAATATGTAATTGAAAAGTTAAAGGATGAATACTTATCTGTTTGTTTTTTATGTGTGTAGGTGTTGCTAAGTCATCAAAGTCTGCTTCCTAGTTTGGCCTTAGTGATATCCAGGACATAATCTCTCCAAGGTCCATCAAGAAGGAGCTGGCTGTAAGCCAAAGCATCCCGGAGGTCAAGGGCATGAGCACTAGGGGCAAAGGAAGCAAAAGGAAGAAGCCCTCTGAATCCTCTGAAGGTCTCCCTCTGATCGAGCGGCAACTCCACAAAGCAGTCTCTGAGTTAAGGATCACGGATCCTAGAACTTTGTGTCTTTGTCCAAGGATAAAGGATCCTGAATGCTGATACTCTTTCTTTGCAGAAATTTGCTGAAATCCAAGTCCTCCAAGGCCAACATCTAGCCGATGTTGAAGAGCGTATCCTTGATCTTCAAACTATCACTGCAGCCAAAGACAAGAGGATTACTCATCTTGAGCAGGAAAGCAAGACACTGCAGAATCAAATCCTTCTTGCTGACATCACTGCTAACAAGGAGCGGCTGGAGATCATCGATGATGCCAAGAGGTCTGCTGCCATAGTGACTTTGAAGATCCGGCAGTAGATGGCTAAGGAAGCCGCTGATCCTTCCTTTGACAGGTCGCCATGGGACGTGGAGGCTTGGAAGCAAAGGCTGGTAGAGCTTGGAGATGATGAGGAGCCTAAGGAGGCGTTGACCCTTGAAGCTGGTGGAAGTGGCAGCAAGGATCCTTCGGATACAGCTGAGGCTAGTGGCAGTGGTGAAGGTGGAGAAGCGAAGGTGGATGAAGCAATCAAGGCATAGGCTGCACAAATGGGCGATGATGGAAATTTCTAGACGTGGTCGGAGCCCATTTTTTTATGGTTTAATGGTTTTTGGTAGTGGTTTTTGGTTTCGAACAATTATGGTTTGTAATAACTTTGAACAATAGCTTTAGGGTTAAGGATCACTGATCCTTTGGATAATAGAAGGGTAACAAAGGTGGATGGGTCCTTCTGTTTGTGGAGAATGAAGCCTTTGATGCCCCTTGCCTTTTTATTTCTCGCACTACTTAGAACTTGTTAATATGGACACCCTTTGCCAACCCAAGTGGACGGGCCACGTTTTGCTGGTAGAAACTTGGGTAGACAATTTTGACAACCTTTAAAAGGGTTTAATGATAAATAAATAAAACTTTTAACTTTTAACTATCTCTTGTGTTGTCAATTTTATCTTTGAATGCTGTTTTATTTATCTTTACCTGTCAATCTATATTTCACCACTTCAGGGCTTACAAGTTGTTAGAAAAATATCAAATGTATGTTAAAATCAGTTTATGTTAAAAGATTATAAATTATATGATTAAGGATCACATATCCTGTTGTCAAAGGATAAGGGTAGTAATAAAATAAAAAATAAAGCAAAGGCAAATAAGGATCAAACTAGAGAATCCAAGTTAGGATTCTATATCCTTAACACTTACAACTATACCAACAAGAGATAAGAACCATCAGGAAGTTAGGATTCTGGATCCTTAACTGTTTGACTTTGGAAACCTGTAACAACACATAACTTGGGACTAAGTCAATTATCACAGAGAAGAATCATTAGTAACTGGGGACAAGCCCAACAATCTGGGGACAAGCCCAATAAGCTGGGGACAAGCCCAAAAACTAGGGACAAGCCAAAATATTCTTGTGTAAAATGGAGTATGGCCCAAACTGGCGACTATCCCAACATGAGTGACATGAAGATGTCAAAACCTTAACTAACGTGAAAACGTTAGAAACCTTAGGAACGGATGTATGGTACGTCTACCATTATACTTAGGATCCTAAATACAGCCAATAACAATGAAATTGTCAGCCCTTAAAGCGGGTACTGGTCCCATTGCCTTGAACTATACTTGGATAATCGTGTGCAACTGGCGAAGGTGTTGAAACCTAATTCGTAGAAGGTAAAAGATACCTTAGACTGGGGACAAGCCCATAAACTGGGGAGAAACCCAAAAACTTTGGAGACTTGACCAATCACTTGGCACTTTGTCAAGAATATATCCAATTCTGCAAAACTAAAAACTTGATGAAAAAGGGTAAAGGATTCTAATACCTGTTTTGGTCAAAAAATCTGTTGAGGATATTGCAACCAAACTCTATGTTACGGGGGATGATGCTTAAAATGTGTAACAGCGATGAGGATCACTTCAATGTAAATTGCACAAACAACACAAAGAATTATACGGGGAAAAAGCCCTTGATCAAGAGTTTATCTCCGGCACAAAAAACCCCGGGTGATGGAAACTACCGATCACCAAGCTCAAATAAATGAATAAATGTTTACAACTTCGGATAGTAACGAGCTAGGTACAAGGATCACTAGAATGTAAGGTGTAAAAGGTGTATGAAACTGCTAAGTGTTTGAACGAGAGCTGGTATGAACGTTTGTACGAGTGTGTGTGTAACTCAGAAATGACTAACTGTTACTAACTAGCTCGTTACCCCTTTAAAATAAGAAAATAACTAGCTAACAAACTTTCCGACTTTCGTGCCATGCCTCCACGTTCTCCACAACGTCTATTTTTGGCCAAGCACGTGCAGAATAGTTTGGGAATATTCTCCAGGAATGTCGCCAAGACTTGGTCAAGCTTGTTATACCTGCGAGGTAGTACAAAACATAAACAAACAATCGTCAGTACGAGGATCCTTAAAGTGATCCATGATCCTGATCCTGAAGCTCTTCTGAGGATCACCACCTGTCACAGAAGTAAGGATTACTAATTAGGATAACGAATAAGGATCACTAATTGTTAGAAAATCCTCCCCTAACAATTGCCCCCAAAATATAAGGAGTAATTTGTAAAATAAGCGAGTTATATTTTCTTGATCTTATCCGCAACTAACTAACGGATATATAGCCGTTAATATAGAACTAGCCTTTGCGATCATGACGTCACGGAAGTGACAATCCTGCAGAATCATAATTATAAATAAAGATAGAGATAGGATCAAATGCATTTAAATTCGAAAGAAACTCCCTTTATATTCTCAGTCGAAGATCAATCAGGTATCTCTTTCTTCTCTTTCTACCTTTCTTACTCTGTTTTTCTTTCTTTATCAACATTGCTCTAAGAATGATGCTCCGAAGCTCACCGGGCAAGGATCACAAGAAGGATAGCCCTTTGAAGAGTCAAAAGATCATCAAAGACTCAGCGAATGAGAGGTGTTGTTTTAACGATGCACAAGTAGATAAAATCCGTCGCTGTTTTCCGGCGAGTGCCTTTTTCAAACCCTTTGATCCCACTGTTCTTAGCGACTATGTTTCTGAAACATGGGTTGCCTTTCCAGCTACTCCATTCACTATAGGGTACACCTATCCTTTCCCAGAATTCACACAATCCTTCTTTTCCCTGACCGGCATATCTTACATCCAAGCCATGCCGATGATTTGGAGGGTCTTATATACCCTAGAGAGGATCATCGAGCAAGAACGCGTTGATTTAGGAATGTCGGAATTAGCGGAACTGTATGATCTTACTACCTTTGGTTCCCACCATTATTTGTTCAAGCGAAAACCCGGTGCAGATCATCCTCTTCTCAAAGTCACCAAGAACGACAAAGATTGGAAACGTCGCTTCTTCTTTGTCAGGAGGGATTCCATTCTAAACGGAAAAGATCTCCCTAAGACATGGTCCACCCATGGTAGGCCGGAGGATCATGAGAAGGATCACCAGGTAGTCTTGTTTATGTGATAGGATCACTAACCCCTTTCATCTTGTGTCATGCAGCTGTCTCTGTTTCGCATCTCATCACAACATCCGCAACCAGGGAAAGGCTTGCTGCTTTCTGGAACCTCGATCCTGAAACTAGAACTTTTAAGACAACAACCCAAGACTCTCAGGAGGTATCCTCAGGCTCTGTCACAATGTCAAGTAAGTATCCTTGTTCAAATAAATAGTAAAATGTAAATTAAGAAAAGATACTTATCTTGTTTTGGTTGTGTAGGTGCTGGAAAATCTGCCAAAGCTGCTTCAAGGTTCAGTGTCACCGATCTCACCACTGTCAAATCCTCCAAAAGAAAGGTTCCTGCCAGCCCGACAGCCTCAATCCCCAAGGCACCCCTCAAAGGAAAGGGAATCAAGAGGAGAAAGGCCTCCTAGGATGAGGATTTGCAGGGTCTGCCTCTAATCCGCCATCAATTCCTCGAGTACTTCAATGAGGTAAGGATCATTGTCTCTGCTCATAGATCCTGTCGTCATATCCTGCTGATATATCCTGCTGATTTGAGGATCACTTAATCCTGACCTTATCCTTTCTCCTCTTTTGCAGAAATTCTCTGAGATCGAGGATTATGTTGGCCACGTTGAGGATCAAGATAAGAAGATCGCCGACCTCCAGCAGGTTGCCGTGCTCAAGGATCTTGCACTTGCTGATCTTCGGAAGGAACTCCAGGATACCAAACAGGAGATGGCTAAGGTGCTGGTTAATTTTGACTATGAAAGGCAGGAGATCACAGATGATGCCAAAGTCTCTGCCGCCATAGCAATGTACAAAACCAAGCTGCAAATGGCCTTGGAAGCTCAGGATCCTGCCTTCGATAAAAGCAGTTGGGAAATTGAAGAATGGAAAGCAAGGCTAGCTGAATTAGGTGATGAAGAGGAGGCTGAAGAGATCCTAACAATTGAGGCTGGAAGCAAGGATGAAGCTGGTGAAGCAAGTGGAGCCGGAGGTGGTGATGCAGCAAAAGTTTAGGCTGCTTAATTGGGCAATGATGGACATTTCTAGATGTAGCCGGAGCCCAATTTTTTAAATCTGGTGGTAGTAACTTTTTGTGGTTGTGATGTCGAACAATTTAATGGTTTGTACTTTGAACAATAGGTTTTAGGATTAAGGATCTTGTATGATCCTTAGGACAATAGGCAGGATTGCAATTGGTGGAGGGATCCTCTGTTTGGGGGATGAAGCCATTGTGATCCTGCCGCCTTTATATTCCTGCACTACTTTTGAACTTATTATCATGGACACCCTTTACCTACCCCAGCGGACGGGCCACGTTTTGCTGGTAGATGCTCGGGTAGGTAATTTTGACAACCTTTTAAGGGTTAGTCTTTTGTTAATAAATAAAACTTAACCTTTTGTCGCTTATCTTGTGTTGTTATCCTTTTTAATATCTTACTTTCCAACTGTTGTAATGTTCATTCCGTTTATACTTATCAAGCCTTAAAAAGATATCAAAAAGTTTAGGATATGATCAAGGATCACATATCCCATAACCGGTAAGTTCTAAAAAGTAATATGGTTTAAGAATCATAAGTTCAGTTGTCAAGTATAAGGGTTATTCAAATAAATAATGAATAGGATTAAAAATAGCTAAGGATCATACCTGAGGGTCCAAGTTAGGATCCTAACCATAATAAGGATAACTATAAGACAAACCTTAGAATAAAGTAAGGATCAAGGATCCCTAGTTGCCTATCTTCAAGAACCTGAAATAGAGCATAACTTGGGACTAAGCCAATATAAGAAAAGAGTTAGCAACTGGGGACAAGCCCAAGGATAACTGGGGACAAGCCCAAGGATAACTTGGGACAAGCCCAAGGATAACTGGGGACAAGCCCAAGGATAACTGGGGACAAGCCCAAGGATCGTATGTAAACTGGAGTATGGCCCTGACTGGCGACTATCCAAACTTAGTGACATGAATATGCCAAAACCTTAGCTAACGTGAAAACGTTAGAAACCTTAGCTAACGTGAAAATGTTAGAACCTTATGAACGGATGTATGGTACGTCTACCATTATACGTAGGATCCTAAGTATAGCCAGTACAATGGAATTATCAGCCCCTAAAATGAGTACTGGTCCCAATGCCTTGAACTATACCAGGATCATCGTGCGCTACAGGCAGAACTGGGGTCAAGCCCAAATAACTGGGGTTAAACCCAAGGAACGGATTGTTTCAGCAGATAACCAATGTTATGCTAAGGATACCTGAACTTTCAAAACTTAAACTCACGTGAGAGATGGATAAAGGATGCATGATCCTTATCCTTATATGAGAAAATAAAGAAATGAAATAGTTCAAGTTTAGGATGTTACCTAAGTAAGGATCACCGATACTTTGAGGATCCTTTAAGGATATCCCTATCGTGAGGATCATCTATGCCATGAGGATCCTGCTCACATGAAATATTTCTTCAAGTGGACAGCATTCCAAGCTCTTGGTAGCAAATCACCTTCCATGGTTAGCAATCTATATGCCCCCTTTCCTGCTTCAGCTTCAATCAAATAAGGGCCTTCCCATTTTGGAGCCAATTTTCCATCAGCAGGATTGGTGGTATTTTGGAATGCTTTCCTTAATACCATATCTCCAACTTGAAACCTCCTGATCCTGACATTCTTGTTGTAAGCACCGGCCATTCTTTGCTGATAACTGGCCATCCTTATCCTAGCCATATCCCTGATTTCTTCAATAGTATCCAGGTCTTGAGCCAAGTTCTCATCATTCTCATTAGGATCACGGGTACTTGTTCTTGCAGTTGGAACCACCATTTCTGTTGGGATCACTGATTCTGCCCCAAATACCAAAGAGAATGGTGTTTGACCAGTAGCATTCTTGGGGGTTGTCCTATCAGCCCAAAGCACATAGGGTAGTTCTTCTGCCCATTTCCCTTTCTTGGATCCAAGCTTTTTCTTCAAATTGTTGATAATGATCTTGTTGGAGGATTCTGCCTGACCATTAGCTTGTGGGTGGACTGGTGTTGATGTTATCATCTTAATCCCCCAGCTGTCACAAAAGTTAGTGGTTCTGCCCCCAATAAATTGGGAACCATTATCACATATAATCTCAGAAGGAATTCCAAATCTAGTTATAATATTTCTTTTAATGAAGGATATAACTTCCTTTTCTCTGACTTGGGCAAAAGCTTCAGCCTCTATCCACTTGGAGAAGTAATCAGTCATAGCAAGCATGAATACTTTTCCACCAGGTGCCTTAGGGAGCTTACCAACTATATCCATCCCCCATCTCATAAATGGCCAAGAGGAGGATATAGGATGCAATAATTCAGCTGGTTGATGAAGGATATTGCTGTGTCTCTGACAAGGATCACATCTTTTAGCATATTCCACAGCATCTCTCTTCATGGTTGGCCAGTAGTATCCTGTCCTCAGGATCCTTGAGAATAATGCCCTGCCCCCAGTGTGGTTTCCACAATCTCCTTCATGGAAGTCTTTTAAAACTTCTTGGATTTCAGGATCCTCAATGCATCTCAAGTATGGTCATGCAAGAGATCGTCTATACAACATATAATTTAAAATTGTGAATTGAGATACCTTAGATTTGAAAGCCCTAGGGTTTTCTCCTGTAGGAATCTCTCCATGTTGTAAGTATCTCATTATTGGTGAGATCCATGATCCTGATCCTGAATGGGATCGAGTATCCTCACTAGGGATCATTGCAGAATCACTTCCTATCTCCATAGCCACATGATCCTCAATAGCCGGGGTCAGGATATGGATAATAGGAATCTTGATATCCTCCGGGATCTTCAAGGATGATCCTAAATTAGCCAATGCATCAGCTTCTGTATTTTCTTCCCTTGGTACCTGCGTCAAACTCAAGGAAACAAAAGAGAGTGCCAAACTTTTGACTATCTCTAAATATTTGGTTAGCTTTTCACCTTTAACAGCATAGGATCCATTAAAGTGGTTTGTAATTAACAATGAATCTACATGTACCTCAAGATACCTGATCCCCATATGTTTTGCAATTTGCAAACCAGCAATTAAGGCTTCATATTCAGCCTCATTGTTAGTGGTTTGGAACTCACAAGCTATAGAGTGGGGTATTATGTCCCCCTGTGGCGATTTTAGTAGTATTCCAAGCCCTGTGCCTTTGACATTCGAGGATCCATCGGTATAGAGTATCCAAGGATCCTTGGTCTCCTCTAGCTGCTGGACTTCTAACTCAGCTTCTTCTTGTAAATCACTACTGAAATCAGCCACAAAGTCAGCTAATGCTTGGGATTTGATGGCTGTCCTAGGCTCATATCTTATATCATATGCACTTAGCTTCACTGCCCACTTAGCCATCCTTCCTGACATCTCTGGTTTCCTGATGTAACACCCCGAAAATGGGCTTGGTAATTAAACACTGTTAATACTAAAAGACGGGTAACGTACCGTTATTAGTAAAAATAACGCGGCAAATATTTGGGTTTAAACAAGAAATACAAATAGTAAATATAAGCGAATCAAAGTTTTCAGGAATTGAATTTATAAGAGCCCGAGTTAACGGGACTTAAAATATAACGGGTTATAATTCCCGGGACTCACCAAGTAACTAGGAATACTAACCTAGTTAGTTAGTGTCTTGACATAATGGAACAAATATGGTTAAGATACCTATAAATAACTGGTGTAAAGTCGAGGGACTAAACATGGGCAAATTAGATAAAGTTTTATTAAAACCAATTAATAAACAAAACACACACACACATACGTGTGTGTGTCTGCGACTTCAAACAAAGCCAGTGAAGGCTCTCTTGCTCAAAAACCCTAGTCCCTCAAGAATCTCTCAAATTGAAGCCCAAATCAAGAGCCAAATCAATGCATGAACACAAATCCGTGACCACCTAGTCATGAGGATTACAAGGTATGTTGAAAATTTCGATTTGGTGATACTTTGAGATTATGATGAACAATCATAATCGAAATTCTGGAATGAATATTGATTCTATGAGTGTTATTATGATTATATCTTGGTTTAGAAACAAACTCTAATAGAAAATTTGATGAATTGTCGTCAAAACTAGGGATTTGATAATTACCCTATTATATGCTAAGTGGGTTTTGACTTAATAATGAAGATGACGATATGTTGGTGTTAGAAATCATCATAGGTGATAGTTGATGCAAGATACTTGAACAAATTATAAGTTTGAGTGAAAGCTTATGCATGACTTGAAGTGGGTTTTGTATGTTATGATGAACACTCGGATTTGGAAGTGTTAATTTGATGAATATTGACTGCTATGATATAAGTTCTTGATATAGTTCATGAACACTAGACATAGAGGGTTGAAATTTGATATTAATCTTGGTAAAAATGACTAATAAAGAACTAGTTAGCAAATGTGTAGAATTATGCCCATTAGGTGTTTGTTAAAACGCCTAAATGAGAAGTAAAGTATTTAAATTCAAGTGAAACGCGTAATTGACAAGCTTGACTAATTACATGAGACATGGGATAAAACGGGTTCTAATCATAATGTTGATTTGCCTTAATCGTGCATATTATATGATTAAAAGTAGTTGACTTTAGAAAGTCAAACTAACTAGTGATGAAGTCGAATAAGTGGTTTCGACTAAGACAATAAGTAAGGTGGTATAGTCGTGATTGTTAATGACTAATCTAACCATCTTGTAAATGATGAACAATAGTTGGCGCTTAAACAAGCTAGGTGAAGCTTGGAGTGAAAGCGGGTCAAACGAATCCAGAATGAAGGAAAAAGCATATTTCGGATGCAAGGTAAGTATATCTTACACTAGTCATATATTTATAATATTCTTTCGTCTTATTAGTTGCGAAAAAGAAAAATACCTAATTGAGATATGATGTTCCGACGTGTGGTCGTACGGAACAAGATAATTAAATATGACAAGAAAACATGGTGATGGCTAAAAATGAGTTAAACCGGTAATTCGATCATATTATGACGAATGAAGCATGTACTTTTAATGGTTATCATATAAGTTAAAACATAATAACCATTAAGGGCAAAATGGTAATTTTGACAATTTGACAATGGTAATTGGTCATATAGACCAAACGGGTCAAAAGGTGAAATTATCACCCTTTGACAATATCGACTAATGGGTTGTCAAGTTGCGTGAATTTAGGAAATAAATAGCACACGGATGCTTACATCGTTATCACTTAGTAGCCACTAAGGAAAGGTATTGAAACGGGTCAATATATTGATCCGAGCCAGGTATGTATAGTAATACAACTCATCATGTAGAATTTGGAGTTTTATAACAGTTGGACAAGGTTAAAATAAGATATTCGGTTATCTTTAGGTAAAGCGAATAAATTGAGTTATAATTATGGTGTTTAGAAACATATTGGTTTCTAAACAAGAATATGGTTAAAAGGTCGGACTTTGTGGTTCAAACAAGCACTAATAGTCCTTCGTCGTAAAAGAATGACAAAAATTGACTAAAACACCCTTGTTGGCTAATTCGAATAAACAACCTTTAAAGGTAGTTTTGAAACGAGTTTTATGATCAATCAAATAATTAGGATAAGTGTAAGAAGCGAAATATGTAAATCTTCGGTCAAATGACTTTATATGAGTCTTTGTCGTAAATTAGTAATCAGATGAGAAAAACTCGGATTATATGGATCACCTCATTAAGTCCACCACAATTATAGTTGTGGTGGAAGATTTCTTGATTTGAATGTTGTAAATAACGCTAGAAATGAATGAAAACAATTTTTAAGCTTAAAGTGCTTAAATACCTTAACGGGTCAAAATAAGCACTTGAACATAAACGGGTTCTAACTAAGTAAGAAACCCATGATTTATGATTTATTTGATAGGAAATATTGAAATGATGATTCTCATGAGTTTATAGATCAAGTAAACGTGTTTGTTTGATAAAATAGCGAACGGGTCAAAATTTGGTAAAAATGTAATAAGCCGAAGACTTAAAAGTCTCAAAATTTGCTAATCCGGATGTCGGATTTTAACTCCAAATGATGGAGAATCAAATTACAAACACGTAGGAAGAAACGGTAGGCCAAACGGATAAGCGGTTTGAAAGATACGAAAGATTTCGTGTCAAATTACGGCAAAATGGAGAAGTTGGATGCAGGGTCCACCGTAAATTACGGTGCCACCGTAATTTACGGTGGAGCTAATAAAGCTACGGTGGGTTTCTACTGTTTTACGGTAGAAAAGCATGAACCCAGGGGCCACCGTAAATTACGGTCCCACCGTAATTTACGGTGGTGAAATTTTTTTATATATTTTGTTTTTTTTTATTGAGAAATCAATTGTTTCCCCGGACATCGTTCAGACATGATTTAAATCTTGTATGACTAAAGCATTTCATGTTATTGAAATGTAGGTACCTTTGGACGCTGGAAGACGATCAAGCTCAGCGAAGAACCGAACACGATAAAGATACACGCTTCCGCACTTTGCCTCGTTGTAAAATTTAAACAACGAATTCGATCATGTTACCTAGAATAATTTATGAATTGTAAAAGTTTTAATAAACCCGTATTTTTATAGTATGTGTAGTCTTAACTGCACATCTAATTGTTGGTATTTACACTATAAACGTTAAATAGAAACTAGGGTGTTACAAGTTGGTATCAGAGCCTTGGTTTAAGAGATTCAAGTATGGCGAGAAAGCTATGCTTGGACTTAAACCTTATGCTCTTAATAAAGAATTGGTGTTCGGTTCAAGGCTTGATCGCAAATCCGGTAAGTACAGGTATGTTAATGGTTTAGCATGTTAAAGTGTTGTAAACAACACATAGGGCTACCGTGTGATACACGTTACCCCAATTGAAATGATTGATATAGTTGACGAAAATACGTGCATTGACGCGTATAGTAGAAAAAGCCTTGTATTAGAATACGGGCGATTATTGAAGTAGATGTTACTAACTTTTGTGAATGTTTTAATTGAAGGACACTCGCGTTTGAAGACGATGAGAGTCAAACGAATCGTGGATATGATGATGGAATGGTCTGAGATATGACAAGAAGAACATGCTCATTATGGACCTAAATTGCGTAATGGTCGCGAACAAGGCTAATGGCAAGAAAAGCCCGTTAGGGCAAGCATTTACCAGGTGCACGTTTAAATTATTGCATGAATATAAACATGCAACCAATATGTAGAAACTGATAGTTGCTGATTTAGATTGAAAACTTGGACAAACCTGAATAGAATACCTATCCAGGATATTGTTTCCAAGAGAAATAAGCAGAGGTATTACTTACATAGGGCGTGATGTGAAAACTATAAAAAGGTCGTGTATGTCATGTGTTAATCACTTACTCTGGCCAAGTAAGTAGTGACATATGATACCACGAGTTTCTTATAGCGGACACATCTACATCCAATGTAGTAAAGGCGGGGTAAAGGGGACTAATTAAAAGTACCCAAATGAATCAGATAAGCAAAATATTTGATAATAATGTAAACGCACAACCAAGTGACGGGAGCGTATTACATTAGGATAATGAGCCCGAGTGAAGGGACAAAGAAGCATGTAAAATGATTTAGACGAGTATTGGGAAGGAGTGTACTTACACTCGAACCCAGAAAAACGCAAGCATGTAAAATGATTTAGACGAGTATTGGGAAGGAGTGTACTTACACTCGAACCCAGAAAAAAAAAAAAACGCAAGCATGTAAAATGATATAGACGAGTATTGGGAATGAGTGTACTTACACTCGAACCCAGAAAACGCAAGCATGTAAAATGATTTAGACGAGTATTGGGAAGGAGTGTACTTACACTCGAACCCAGAAAACGCAAGCATGTAAAATGATTTAGACAAGTATTGGGAGGGAGTGTACTTACACTCGAACCCGGAGAATGTAAACATGTAAAATGATTTAGATATTTATTGGGAGGGGGTGTACTTACACTCGAACCCGGAAAATGCAAATATGTCCCTTAACGTGTCGTTTTTGTAAAACGTCATACTTAAGGACAAAGTCGGAATATAAAAATGAAACCTTAGACTACGGTCAAGGTCAATTGAAATTCAAGAGCGAAAATAAATGATTCCAAACATAATAAGAGATGCTTAGAAGCTATATATGTATATATACCTTTGAATATAGACAAGAATAAAAGATGATCTAAGGGATCATCATAACCTACGGGATTAAACACAGTGTTAAGGTCTACGGGACCAAAAAGACCCTCGGGTCATAAAAGAGAAGGAGACGAGTTGTTAATATCTCACCTTAAAAAGGGTGAAAAACTTAAAGAAATAGCCTATGGGGCTAAATGAAAGAATCTAAGGGTCAATAGTGTAAAGCAAGGGAACTAGTTGTGATTTCCCGCATAAAACTAAGACTGTAAAAGAATAAATTATGGACTGTCAATATCCTGGCATGGATAATGGACAAAGGTTAATGAGAAGATCCTAAAACTAAAATTTCGGTTTTAGTAAGAAATAGCGTTTTTACAAACATAAATCCTGATAGGAATTTAAATTATAAGCATGAAAGATACAAGTCTTGACACAGATTGGCGCAAGACGATATATTCGAAAAGTGTTATTTTCGAAAATAAAAGGTTGATGCAAACTAAACACGATGTGACGCGATCACGGTTAGGAAATGTAATGTGAAGTAAAATCACATTATAACCAAGCGAGCGGTGAAAAGTAACGGGACTAATAAGTCCAATTAGTGAGACCGGTTAAGGTCAGCAATTCAAGTCAAGAAATTTGATTTGCTCGGAAACGGGGGATTCGGTATAATTGAGCCGAATCAATAAATCCGAAAACTAAAGAAATTATTGCTAAAAGCGAAATATTTCAATAAAGACCTTTGAACGGGTCAAGGTAACGGATTCACCAAGAGTTCGATAATATATAAAAGCGATGGAAATCGCTAAGTTGACTAAACTAGCAGAAATAACGGAATTACGTTATTTCAAGATACATTATGTCGTACGAGGTACGTAGGGGTTATGTAACCGAAAAGATATTACCATAATTTTTCTGGTAATGCAAACAATTGGTTAAAGTATGAATAATGCTTAAGAGATTACTCAGGTCAAACGCATTGAGTTCAGAACTCAATGAACTATGTAAGCAAGGTTTCGAGGACGAAACCTCTTTAAGGGGGGTAGACTTGTAACACCCCGAAAATGGGCTTGGTAATTAAACTCTGTTAATACTAAAAGACGGGTAACGTACCGTTATTAGTAAAAATAACGCGGCAAATATTTGGGTTTAAACAAGAAATACAAATAGTAAATATAAGCGAATCAAAGTTTTCAGGAATTGAATTTATAAGAGCCCGAGTTAACGGGACTTAAAATATAACGGGTTATAATTCCCGGGACTCACCAAGTAACTAGGAATACTAACCTAGTTAGTTAGTGTCTTGACATAATGGAACAAATATGGTTAAGATACCTATAAATAACTGGTGTAAAGTCGAGGGACTAAACATGGGCAAATTAGATAAAGTTTTATTAAAACCAATTAATAAACAAAACAAACACACACATACGTGTGTGTGTCTGCGATTTCAAACAAAGCCAGTGAAGGCTCTCTTGCTCAAAAACCCTAGTCCCTCAAGAATCTCTCAAATTGAAGCCCAAATCAAGAGCCAAATCAATGCATGAACACAAATTCGTGACCACCTAGTCATGAGGATTACAAGGTATGTTGAAAATTTCGATTTGGTGATACTTTGAGATTATGTTGAACAATCATAATCGAAATTCTGGAATGAATATTGATTCTATGAGTGTTATTATGATTATATCTTGGTTTAGAAACAAACTCTAATAGAAAATTTGATGAATTGTCGTCAAAACTAGGGATTTGATAATTACCCTATTATATGCTAAGTGGGTTTTGACTTAATAATGAAGATGACGATATGTTGGTGTTAGAAATCATCATAGGTGATAGTTGATGCAAGATACTTGAACAAATTATAAGTTTGAGTGAAAGCTTATGCATGACTTGAAGTGGGTTTTGTATGTTATGATGAACACTCGGATTTGGAAGTGTTAATTTGATGAATATTGACTGCTATGATATAAGTTCTTGATATAGTTCATGAACACTAGACATAGAGGGTTGAAATTTGATATTAATCTTGGTAAAAATGACTAATAAAGAACTAGTTAGCAAATGTGTAGAATTATGCCCATTAGGTGTTTGTTAAAACGCCTAAATGAGAAGTAAAGTATTTAAATTCAAGTGAAACGCGTAATTGACAAGCTTGACTAATTACATGAGACATGGGATAAAACGGGTTCTAATCATAATGTTGATTTGCCTTAATCGTGCATATTATATGATTAAAAGTAGTTGACTTTAGAAAGTCAAACTAACTAGTGATGAAGTCGAATAAGTGGTTTCGACTAAGACAATAAGTAAGGTGGTATAGTCGTGATTGTTAATGACTAATCTAACCATCTTGTAAATGATGAACAATAGTTGGCGCTTAAACAATCTAGGTGAAGCTTGGAGTGAAAGCGGGTCAAACGAATCCAGAATGAAGGAAAAAGCATATTTCGGATGCAAGGTAAGTATATCTTACACTAGTCATATATTTATAATATTCTTTCGTCTTATTAGTTGCGAAAAAGAAAAATAACTAATTGAGATATGATGTTCCGACGTGTGGTCGTACGGAACAAGATAATTAAATATGACAAGAAAACATGGTGATGGCTAAAAATGAGTTAAACCGGTAATTCGATCATATTATGACGAATGAAGCATGTACTTTTAATGGTTATCATATAAGTTAAAACATAATAACCATTAAGGGCAAAATGGTAATTTTGACAATTTGACAATGGTAATTGGTCATATAGACCAAACGGGTCAAAAGGTGAAATTATCACCCTTTGACAATATCGACTAATGGGTTGTCAAGTTGCGTGAATTTAGGAAATAAATAGCACACGGATGCTTACATCGTTATCACTTAATAGCCACTAAGGAAAGGTATTGAAACAGGTCAATATATTGATCTGAGCCAGGTATGTATAGTAATACAACTCATCATGTAGAATTTGGAGTTTTATAACAGTTGGACAAGGTTAAAATAAGATATTCGGTTATCTTTAGGTAAAGCGAATAAATTGAGTTATAATTATGGTGTTTAGAAACATATTGGTTTCTAAACAAGAATATGGTTAAAAGGTCGGACTTTGTGGTTCAAACAAGCACTAATAGTCCTTCGTCGTAAAAGAATGACAAAAATTGACTAAAACACCCTTGTTGGCTAATTCGAATAAACAACCTTTAAAGGTAGTTTTGAAACGAGTTTTATGATCAATCAAATAATTAGGATAAGTGTAAGAAGCGAAATATGTAAATCTTCGGTCAAATGACTTTATATGAGTCTTTGTCGTAAATTAGTAATCAGATGAGAAAAACTCGGATTATATGGATCACCTCATTAAGTCCACCACAATTATAGTTGTGGTGGAAGATTTCTTGATTTGAATGTTGTAAATAACGCTAGAAATGAATGAAAGAAATTTTTAAGCTTAAAGTGCTTAAATACCTTAACTGGTCAAAATAAGCACTTGAACATAAACGGGTTCTAACTAAGTAAGAAACCCATGATTTATGATTTATTTGATAGGAAATATTGAAATGATGATTCTCATGAGTTTATAGATCAAGTAAACGTGTTTGTTTGATAAAATAGCGAACGGGTCAAAATTTGGTAAAAATGTAATAAGCCGAAGACTTAAAAGTCTCAAAATTTGCTAATCCGGATGTCGGATTTTAACTCCAAATGATGGAGAATCAAATTACAAACACGTAGGAAGAAACGGTAGGCCAAACGGATAAGCGGTTTGAAAGATACGAAAGATTTCGTGTCAAATTACGGCAAAATGGAGAAGTTGGATGCAGGGTCCACCGTAAATTACGGTGCCACCGTAATTTACGGTGGAGCTAATAAAGCTACGGTGGGTTTCTACTGTTTTACGGTAGAAAAGCATGAACCCAGGGGTTTACGGTGGTGAAATTTTTTTATATATTTTGTTTTTTTTATTGAGAAATCAATTGTTTCCCCGGACATCGTTCGGACATGATTTAAATCTTGTATGACTAAAGCATTTCATGTTATTGAAATGTAGGTACCTTTGGACGCCGGAAGACGATCAAGCTCAGCGAAGAACCGAACACGATAAAGATACACGCTTCCGCACTTTGCCACGTTGTAAAATTTAAACAACGAATTCGATCATGTTACCTAGAATAATTTATGAATTGTAAAAGTTTTAATAAACCCGTATTTTTATAGTATGTGTAGTCTTAATTGCACATCTAATTGTTGGTATTTACACTATAAACGTTAAATAGAAACTAGGGTGTTACACCTGAGGACATTCTTAATTGGAAAATTAGTTTTAACAATGATAACATGAGTTTCAAAATAATGTCTTAACTTAGTAGATGCCATAATTAATGCAAGAATAAGCTTTTCAAGGTGTGAATACCTGGATTCAGCATCAAGTAAACTTTTACTTACATAATAGACAGGATGTTGTGTACCTTCATGATCCTTAACAAGGACCGCACTTACTGCTTTTGAGGATACTGCAAGATACAAGGATAGCACATCGCCTTTTTCTGGCTTCATCAAGGCTGGGGCTGAGGATAGGTAATCTTTGAGGGCTCTTAAAGCATTTTCATGCTTCTCAGTCCACTCAAATTTCTTGTTCTTCCTTAGGATATCATAGAATTCTTTGCACTTCTCTGAGGATTTGGATATAAATCTGTTCAAGGCTGCTATCCTGCCTGTTAGCCTTTGAACATCCTTAGCATTGGCCGGGGATTTGATGTTCACTATTGCTTTGATCTGTTCCGGGCTAGCTTCAATGCCTCTCTTCGTCACCATATATCCTAAAAATTTACCTGCTTTAACACCAAAGTGACATTTTGAAGGATTAAGTTTCATATTATATTTGTCAAGGATATCGAACGCTTCCTCCAAGTCTCTTAGGTGATCCTCAGCTTTTAAGGATTTTACCACCATATCGTCTATGTAAACCTCCATAGTTTGTCCAATCTGATCCTTGAACATCATATTCACCAGCCTTTGGTATGTTGCACCTGCATTTCTTAATCCGAACGGCATAGCAATATAGCAGTATATACCAGTTGGAGTCATGAAGGCTGTATCCTCTTGGTCGGATGGTTCCATTTGGATTTGTTGGAATCCAGATGAAGTATCCATAAAAGTTAACAGTTCATGACCCGCAGTTGCATCCACCATGGAGTCAATGTGGGGTAATGGGAAAGGATCCTTGGGACATGCCTTATTTAAATCGGTAAAATCGACACATACCCTCCACTTTCCGTTTTTCTTTTGAACAACAACCACATTGGCCAACCATCTTGGATACTTGACCTCTCTAATCATACCTGCCCGGAGTAATTTCTCTACCTCTTCCTGGATAATGGCATTCCTTTCCGGTGCAAACTTCCTTCTCCTTTGATGGATTGGTTTGAAGGATCTGTCAATGCCGAGTTTGTGAGTGATAACATCTTTGGATATACCAGTCATATCTTCGTGTTTCCATGCAAAGGTAGTCTTTCTCCTTTTGAGGAAGGATACGAGGTCTTCTTTCATTTCGCCAAGGATCCCTGATCCGATATAGATTTTGGACTCAGGATCATCGGGGTTCATGAGGATTTCTACCACATCCTGCTCTCTTGCCTCCAAGACATCCCTTGGAGGATACTTTGATTGCTATTGCTCCCTTGACTTCGAGGCTGGTTTCATCGATGAAGTGTAGCAATTCTTAGCCTCCTGCTGATCACTATCAATCTTCACTACTCCCCAAGGACTAGGGAGCTTCACACATTGATGGTAGATAGATGGGACTGCTTTCATATCGTGTATCCAGGGCCTGCCAAGGATAACATTACAACAAGATAAACAGTCAATAACACAAAATTTTTGATAAGAGTGTAGGCCTTCAATGTATATTGGGAGTTTAATGTCCCCTAGGGTATTCTTAGTTTCGCCACTAAATCCCACGAGCACGGAGGATCTTGGTATGATATCTGATTCAGGGATACCCATCTTCTTTAGAACATCAAGCTGGATAATGTTCACTGAACTCCCTCCGTCTATAAGGATCCTGCGAACAAAATGGTTAGAAATGAAAAGGGTAATAACTAAACCATCGTGATGAGGATCCTGGATATCAACACGATCATCCTCATCAAAGGTTATGACTTTTCCTTCGGAGACACTTGATGTTCGAATTGGTCTTTCTCCATTATCCATTTTAGTTTCCTTTGTGTGCCTTTTAGCAGCTGAGAAGGATGTGCCACAAATGTCTGATCCTCCAGAAATGAAGTTTATCACTTGTGCATCTGCTGGAGGGGCTGGAGCCTTCTCAGGGATCCTTTCAGGATCCTGAGTCTTTGACTTTTTTCTTCCCAGCAATTCCTTTAGATGCCCTTTGCTCAACAAGTATCCAATTTCCTTTCTTAGTGCAATGCATTCTTCTGTGAGATGCCCAAAATCTTCATGGTATGCACACCACTTTGATTTATCCTTAGTTGCAGCTGGCCTATCTTTTTTCTTGGCCATCTAGCTTTATCACCTAGGTTCTGCATCGCAAGGATTAGTTGGTTGTTATCAACACAAAAACAATATTCAGAAAGTGGAGGATAATCCTCATCATCCTCTTCTTGATCAACAGAATGCACGTTCTGGTTATCAGATCTGTTATAGGATTTGAACTTGTTGTTCCTGAATGAGGATCCTTGCTTATCCTGCTTTGAGGATCCTGCTAACCTCTCCTGGATCCTCTTATCGTCCTCTAGCCGAATGAACCTAAGTGCTCGTGTTCTTACCTCGTCTAAGTTCCTGCAGGGTGTCATAACAAGATCATCATAGAACAATGAATCCCTAAGCAATCCCATTTTGAAGGCCTCAACAGCCGTGGCTATATCTAAGTTGGGAATGTCTAAGGATTCTTTACTGAATTTGGTAATGTAATCCCTTAATGATTCATTATGACCCTGTGTTATCCTATATAAATCACTAGTTAATCGTTCAAATTTTCTACTACAAGAAAATTGATTATTAAACAAGTTAACTAGGTTAGCAAATGAGGTAATAGAATAGGGAGGAAGACTTAGCAGCCATTTGAGAGCTGATCCAGTAAGAGTGGATCCGAATCCCTTGCACAGGCATGCTTCCTTTAACCTTTCTGGAATTGGATTGATCTCCATCCTCTCCCTGTATTGTGCTATGTGTTCCTCAGGATCTGTCGAACCATCATACAGCTTCATTGTTGGCACATGGAATCTCTTGGGTATCTCAGCATCACAGATTGGTGGTGCAAAACGAGATATCTTGTGGCTCCCATCTGCAATCTCTGGGATAGGTTTGACCACTCCTGGAACACTTGATATCATATCCTTTAACTTTTGCAATTCTCTGGCCATGGCATGATTGATACCTGGATCCTGCATAAGACCATGGTTAGTAGTATAAGAATTATTCAAAGTGTTACCTCCCATCGGATTCAGATTAGGAAGATTGGATGTTAATCCATATTGTTGAGACTCTGGAATGATCGAGGGACCAGTAGAAGCATTGGTCTGCATTGGAATAAAATCTCTCTGATGGACATCTGAACTTCCTGTTTGCAAACTCCTCAAGGATCCTGGCATCTGGAAGGATCCCTGAAACTGGGACGATCCTGGAGCGAAGGAGGATCCTTGAACCTGGGATGATCCTGGAACAAAGGAGGATCCTTGAACCTGGGATGATCCTGGAACAAAGGAGGATCCTTGAACCTGGGATGATCCTGGAACAAAGGAGGATCCTTGAACCTGGGATGATCCTGGAACAAAGGAGGATCCTTGAACCTGGAATGATCCTGGAACGAAGGAGGATCCTTGAATCTGCTGCATTCCTGAATATCCTCCTGAATTCGTGAGGGATCCCATATGCTGAGGATAGGATCCCGCTGGCTGGAAATATGAACCTGATGCCTGTGTCATTGTTGTTGTTCCATAGTGCACTCCTTTTGGTCCACCCACATATTGAATGTCTGGAACCACTGATGGTTGAGAAGTAATCACTGGAGTATCAAAATTCAAGGATTTTGGCACCAGTGGGGAATGATCCTCTGCCGTTGTCTTTTGTTTCTTCAGATCTCCGATTTCTTTGAGAATCCTCTCATTGGTCTTATCCTGTTGCCGTATCTGATCCTTCATCTGCAAAATCAAAGTAAACATGTCACTAGTAGTGGGAGTGTAAGAAGCAGAAGAAGTTGGAGGTTTTGAGAAAATGGGAGTTGGTTTCTTCGCAGCATTCTCAGCATTCTTCTGGGATCCAGAAGGTGGTGGAGGCAAAGGAGGGACGCCTTGTGAAGAAGTGGATGATGGCATCAAATTTGAAGCATTCTTCGCTGAGGAAGCCATTTGCTTGGTTGTAGTGAACCAAAATGAGCACAGAAATGCGTATTTTTCTAAGGACGAAGCACCAATTGCCCCACGGTGGGCGCCAAACTGTTTTGGTCAAAAAATCTGTTGAGGATATTGCAACCAAACTCTATGTTACGGGGGATGATGCTTAAAATGTGTAACAGCGATGAGGATCACTTCAATGTAAATTACACAAACAACACAAAGAATTATACGGGGAAAAAGCCCTTGATCAAGAGTTGATCTCCGGCACAAAAAACCCCGGGTGATGGAAACTACCGATCACCAAGCTCAAATAAATGAATAAATGTTTACAACTTCGGATAGTAACGAGCTAGGTACAAGGATCACTAGAATGTAAGGTGTAAAAGGTGTATGAAACTGCTAAGTGTTTGAACGAGAGCTGGTATGAACGTTTGTACGAGTGTGTGTGTAACTCAGAAATGACTAACTATTACTAACTAGCTCGTTACCCCTTTAAAATAAGAAAATAACTAGCTAACAAACTTTCCGACTTTCGTGCCATGCCTCCACGTTCTCCACAACGTCTATTTTTGGCCAAGCACGTGCAGAATAGTTTGGCAATATTCTCCAGGAATGTCGCCAAGACTTGGTCAAGCTTGTTATACCTGCGAGGTAGTACAAAACATAAACAAACAATCGTCAGTACGAGGATCCTTAAAGTGATCCATGATCCTGATCCTGAAGCTCTTCTGAGGATCACCACCTGTCACAGAAGTAAGGATTACTAATTAGGATAACGAATAAGGATCACTAATTGTTAGAAAATCCTCCCCTAACAATACCCTCTCCTTATAATTAAATGAATTAATGAACTTGTGAAATAATAAGTAAATCATTACCAGAATGAGGCTTATATATCCTCTAAGGATCCTCACCATGAATTAAGTATCAGGACATCTAAGGATCCTGGATCCTTCTTACATGAAGTACTTCTTCAGATGAACAGCATTCCAAGCCCTTGGTAAGAGATCACCATCCATAGTTAATAAACGGTATGCCCCCTTTGCTGCCTCAGCTTCAATTAGGTAGGGGCCTTCCCACTTTGGTGCTAGCTTGCCATCAGCAGGATTTGTGGTATTTTGGAATGCCTTCCTCAACACCATATCACCAACTTGAAATTTCCTGATCCTAACATTCTTGTTGTAGGCTCTAGCCATTCTTTGTTGATAGCTAGCCAGCCTTATTCTTGTTAAATCCCTGAGTTCTTCTATGGTATCCAGATCTTGAGTCAAGTTTTTAGCATTTCCTTCAGGATCACGGATGCTTGTTCTTGCAGTAGGGAGTACCATCTCTGTAGGGATCACAGATTCAGCTCCAAAGACCAAAGAGAATGGAGTTTGACCAGTAGCATTCTTAGGAGTTGTTCTATTAGCCCATAATACATATGGTAACTCTTCTGCCCATTTTCCTTTCTTGGATCCAAGCTTCTTCTTCAAGTTGTTGATGATGATCTTGCTGGATGATTATGCTTGACCATTAGCTTGTGGGTGGACTGGTGTTGATGTTATCATCCTAATCCCCCAGCTGTCACAAAAGTTAGTGGTTCGAGTCCCAATAAATTGGGATCCATTGTCACGAACAATTTCAGAAAGTATGCCAAATCTAGTAATGATGTTTCTTTTGATAAAGGATATAACTTCTTTTTCTCTAACTTGTGCAAAGGCTTTAGCTTCTATCCACTTGGAGAAGTAATCAGTCATGGCTAACATAAATACTTTTCCTCCTGGTGCTTTAGGAAGTTTGCCAACTATGGCCATTCCCCATCTCATGAATGGCCAGGAAGAAGATATAGGATGCAGAAGCTTCGCTGGTTGACGAAGGATATTACTATGTCTCTGACCAGCATCACACTTCTTTGCACATTCCACAGCATCCTTCTTCATTGTCGGCCAATAATATCATGTTCTAAGGATCCTTGAGAATAGTGCTCTGCCCCCAGTGTGGTTCCCACAATCTCCTTCATGAAAATCCTTTAAAACTTCTTGAATTTCTGGATCCTTAATGCATCTTAAATATGGACCTGCAAGAGACTGTTTATATAAGATGTTATTTAGTAATGCAAATTGAGATATCTTGATTTTGAAGGCTCTAGGATTTTCTCCAGCAGGAATCTCTCCATGTTGTATATATCTCAGGATTGGAAGGATCCAGGATCCTGAATTCGACTGTGCACCATCACTAAGTACAATTGTAGAATCCCCCACTATCTCCATGGCTATGGTATTCTCAATAGCAGGGGTTAAGATGTGGACGATGGGTATCTTAGCATCCTCTGGAATCTTCAATGATGATCCAAGGTTAGCTAAGGCATCAACTTCTGCATTTCTTCCCTGGGTACCTGTGTTAAACTAAAAGAAGCAAAAGAGTCTGCCAGTTTCTTGACTATCTCAAGATACTTGATTAGCCTTTCACCTTTGAAAGCATAAGAACCGTTATAGTGGTTAGTAATTAATAAATAATCTACATGTACCTCAAGATACCTGATCCTCATATGCTTGGTTAATTGCAAACCTGCTATTAAGGCCTCATACTCAGTGGTTTGAAACTCACAAGCAATTGATTGGGGTATAATGTCCCCCTGTGGCGATTTTAGTAGTATGCCTAGTCTAGTTCCCTTGACATTTGAAGCCCCATCTGTGAATAGTATCCAAGGATCCTTAGTCTCTTCAAGTTATTGGACTTCCAATTCAGCTTCCCTTTGTAGATCACTACTGAAATCAGCCACAAAGTCAGCTAAGGCTTGGGATTTGATGGCAGTTCTTGGTTCATATTTAATGTCATATGCACTAATCTTGACTACCCATTTTGCCATCCTTCTTGACATTTCAGGTTTCCTGAGAACATTCTTGATAGGAAAGTTAGTTTTAACGATAATAGGATGAGTTTCAAAATAATGACGTAATTTAGTAGATGCCATGATTAAAGCAAGAATAAGTTTCTCTAAATGAGAATACCTGGACTCAGCATCAAGTAGACTTTTACTTACATAGTATACCGGATGTTGAGAACCCTCATGATCCTTAACTAGGACCACACTTACTGCTTTAGTGGAAACAGCTAGATATAAAGATAATGTTTCCCCATTTTCTGGTTTCATTAGAGTTGGAGCTGAGGATAAGTAACCCTTGAGGGCCTTGAGGGCATTCTCATGCTTTTCAGTCCATTCAAACTTCTTATTCTTTCTCAGGATGTCATAGAACTCTTTGCATTTCTCTAATGACTTTGAGATGAATCTGTTTAAGGCTGCGATTCTTCCTGTCAACCTTTGCACATCCTTAGCATTGGTAGGAGACTTAACATTCACAAAGGCCTTGATTTGTTCTAGACTTGCCTCTATTCCCCTCTTTGTTACCATGTAACCTAGGAATTTACCAGCTTTAACTCCAAAATGGCATTTGGAAGGATTCAGTTTCATGTTGTATCTATCAAGGATATCAAATGACTCTTCCAAATCCTTAAGGTGATCCTCAGCTCTTTTGGACTTAACCACCATGTCGTCTATATAGACTTCCATTGTGTGTCCAATCTGTTCTTTAATCATCATATTCACTAGCCTTTGGTATGTAGCACCTGCATTTCTTAGTCCAAAAGGCATAGCAATATAACAATAGATACCAGTGGGAGTCATGTAGCATCCACCATGGAGTCAATCTGGGGTAAAGGGAAAGGATCCTTGGTGTTTTGGTCAAAAATCAGGCTAAGATAATGTAACCAAATCTTTGTTGTGAGGAATGATGCTTGAATCAACGAACAATGTGAAGGATAACCAAGAAATGTAATGAACAAATGACACAAGGATTTATACGAGGAAAATGTCACACCCCGACCACGTAGAACATACAAAACGTGGCGGAAATGTCGGGGAGTGTTGTAACAGAATTAATTGTTTCAAATCCATGGCAATTGAACTTTCGTTTTATTGATTAAAAGTGTTACAATGTCTTAACAAACAAGGAAATACAACATAATTAACTAGTCTTGCATCTTTTATTGTCACTAAAGCCCAAGTCTGCCTATGTGTATCTTGATCATCTTATGCAACAGCTCCTGAAAAACACATGTGAAAATAGGTACGTCAGCATAAAAATGCCTGTGAGATACATAGGTTTTGTGAAAATAGGTTTCATGACTTATGTTTGAGAAAATGTTTAGTCATGAACCTTGTAATTTGCTTTGTCTTTGTAAATCATTTGAAAAACAATAAGTTCAGATGATACGTATAAATAAGAAAATAATGCATGGTTAAATGAGTAACCATGTAAAATGAGTTTGTATAAGTTAAGTTGTTTGTAAAACAATGTATTGTGAAAAGTATGTTATTTGTATAAAATGTTATATGTATCAAACTGAAATGATTCAAATAACGCTACGATATATGTAATACCATACAAACACTTATATATAGGAAGTACCAGCGGCGTATCCACCATGCTTGTATCATATTACACACGCATCGTTACTTAATCACTTAATTAAACCAAACCATCAAGATGTAAAATGTTCATGTCAATATGTAAATCATGTAATGTATAACCAATGTCAAAAGTGTTTATGTGTCAAACGTAAACCATGTAATATGTAACCAAAATGATATGTATGGCTAGTGAAATGTATCAACTAAACCATATGCACAAGAACATAGTATTGAAGTAAAACTTGGTTTAAGTCAAAGCTATGTTTTGTGGAAATGCATGATCAATGTAAATCATGTAATATGTAAACAAAATGATATGTATGGCTAGTGAAATGTATCAACTAAACCATATGCACAAGAACATAGTATTGAAGTAAAACTTGGTTTAAATCAAAGCTATGTTTTGTGGAAATGCATGCTATACTGATACGAACATCTATGCGGTGTTGTGAAAATGCATACATCCAAGCCTTGAGACTGCGGCGATAAACCCTTAAACCACTTAAAGGTTTATCTAAATTATGTATATCGAATTCGGTCATTCCTTTCATCCCCTTTCCCTGGGATGTCCGGAACGGGAGTTGTCAATTCCTATGGTACCACTACCTACTAACGAACGGCGTAGCTAATGTTAATGAATGTATTGTTCCATTGTAAACAACCCAAATGTCATAACAAAATATAAGCATGTGATGAAAACGATGTACTAAGTATGCACGCAATGGACATACATAACATAAAATGTAAATGTAAAACGATGTACTAAGTATGCACGCAATGGACATACATAGCATAAAATGTCAATGTAAAACAATGTACTATAATGTACTAACGAACATAGCTGGTATATGATGTGAAAACAGGAAAGCATGAAAGTAACAAGTAGGCACATGTGTTTCACCCCAAAACAGTTTGGAAAACAGTAAAAGAGGGGTCTATGTACTCACTTGAGATTGCTCAGAAGTCCTAGGATAACCACCAAGCAATGCTAGAGATCACGGAATCAAACGGCACCTAATATAGGTAACTATGTTAATAGACCGGACCTATATCGGAGGATTTAGATAGAATGAGGGTTCGTAAACCAAACGAGTATAGAGACTCGTGTCATATGGTTTAACAAAGCCTACATACTAAATGAAACCTAACCTAATTGTTTACGACCCATTACGACCCGTTTAGGTAGCTTATGCTACTTTAACGCGTCGTTCGCGTGAAACGCGTTCGGACCGCCTAACTAGTCCTATGACAAGTGTTATATGCCTAAACATGTTACATAATCAGTTATGTGACAAAAGTTTAGGTTACATATGCTTAATTACCAATTATACATGAAAAGGGTATTCTGGTAATTTACCTAAGGCTTATAAACTACCTATCATACAACTACTTAAACGATGTGACCATAGGGTATAACCTCGGAAGGTTATTCCCTACCTACTATGGTCACCTAATGTGTTTGGTCGGATCCTAATGATCGACCAAATGGGTCGGGTTCGAGGTATAAGCGATTTATTAGATCGCTTACCCCACGACCCTAGACAACGTGGTAATCAGTAGGCATAGTCCCAAGGGACTATAACCAACGTGATTACACTCACGTTGCGAAGTTCAAACGAACTTCGCATTGACCATAACTGGTCAATGTAGAAAGTCAAACAAAGTTTGACTTTCAGACTCGAAAAGCAATAAAAGAACGAAAGAATACTTACGAAGGGTCCCCGAATGCTAATCCCGATCCAAGTAACTCAGGTATGAAACAATGGTTTCAACTTAGAGCTTCTAGGATCAGAATTCTTGTGATTTTGAAGCATGGGGGGTGGGGTATTTATAGTTTTCGGGTAACCGTTAAGATCGTTTGACGAATATCGTGCCTTAATCGTATCCGTACAAGTGTCGGAAAGTTATGGTGCCTAAAATTGATCCTTATCAGCTGAATAGGCAAGTGGTGAGCTTGTGGTTGTGGTTAAAACAGCTGGAATACGCTGACTGTTCGATCTTATCTGATCAGAGAGTCTGACGCGGGCCGCCTAAGATTTAAGCTTGGCTCACGCGGGCCGCCTAGCTCTTCAGATCAGAAAACAAGTTTCAAATATTGCAGTTTCAGTCCCTGTTATGTGTTTAAGCCATTTCCGACATGTTTAAGGCCCGTTAAGCCAACTTTAAGGCCCTAACATGATGTATAAACATTGTGGACATGAAACATGCTCAAAAATATGTCGGATGTTGGTTCGTTTAGCCGTACGAACGCGATGTTCGCTTAATTACGACGGAATGCACACCAGCGCGAAAAACGATCCAAAATGCGTGACAAATGGATTTTTCTTATGCCGAACACTAAAATAAAATGTTTTAGTGCTTACATAAATTTTTGGATGTCCGGATGTATTCAGAATGTGAGTTATGCGCAAAAGTGCAAACTTGTGCACTTATTGACACTTTTAGTCCCTGAATGACCCAAAAGTTTATTTTAGCACACCGAACCCCTCAAAGCCTATTTCTAAGCTATATAAAGGATATTTATGGTATGTTTAACTTATGGTCATGTTCCGGAATGTCTGTTACAGTTCAAATTGGCATACTTTCACAGTTTGTCAAATTTAGTCCCTGTAAGCGATTTAACTCGATTTTGCCATACCAAAGCCTTCAAAACTTATTTCTAAGTTATGTAAAGGTTATTTAAGGTATGTTAAGCCAATGTCACTATTCCAGAGTGTTTGTTGCATTAAACTGGTTATATTTACGCATCGGTGCGCGTATAACCTTCCAGAAAGCGATTTAGAGTTTAAAATCGAACAAGAGTTGATATGTGTAAACAATACACATATTTTTACAAATCCCAAATATGAAATACAATATTTCATTGGTTTGGAATTTGTTTGATGGCCGTGGAGGCACAGGTGTTACAGTCTCCCCTACTTTAGGAAATTTCGTCCCGAAATTTATTTAGAGGAAACTTGTGAGAGTTTGAAAACATGAAGTTGAAAAGATCGAACAACATTGGTTAGCATTTTGAACTTCTAGTAACTTTAATAACATCATGCTTGCAATGTAAGAGGGATACTTATATACAAGTATATTAAGCGTCATTGGTGCGTCCACCGTACCTCCATTACATCGTTCTCATTTTGTTATTGTTGTCACTATCGGTTCTTACACATAATAAACCTTACTGGGTTTCTGTGCACTAAATTTCATAATTATGTACGCGTCCATAATCAGACAATTCCTTGCACAGTTCACACAGTCTATTTTATAATGTGTAGGGGAAAACCAAATGAACAATCCTGTGATGAGTGTGACTAGACCGCCATAGAGTCCTCTTAATTAAATCAATAAATGATCTAAATAGACTATCAAGGAGTCTGTTCAGCTACATCACTAGATGTCGTTCTTTAACCAAATTGTGAATCAATCTTTTAGACTAGACCACTAAAAGGATCTCTTATGAAACATGGAATGGTACTATATAACCCAAGGGTCTTAACTATTACATAGAAGCCCAATAAGGATTTAAGGTAGTACCTTTTTGAATATCCTACTACGAATCCCTCATATAAAGATATGAAAGATTCTATGAGGATTTGGATAATTAATACCCAGAGTATAAAAACACAAAATGCATAAAAGAAAACACAAGATGCATAAACACATAGTCATATAACCACAAAATTGTTTAACTAGAAGTTTGTTCTGCTAACAGAGCACATGTATTTAAAGTACAATAGGAATCCATCTCGTGGATTTCATTTGGTACTTTAAACATTATCAAGAATCTAACTATAAAGATAGAAAGATTTTTAAAAGAAAAATTCGATTTCGATTATAAGGAACCGAAATGTTCGAATTTAGGTACATAAGGAAATCCAGTTAAGGATTCTGATTTGTATGACAATTATCCCCAAGGATCTAATTGTGAAGATAAAAAGATCCCATATGGATTTTAGAAGTTGAAGATGTTTTGAAACCTTGCATTGGATGTGCTTATGTCAAAACATGAAGTAAGAATGCTTATGAAGTTGAGATGCTTGATATGTCAAGGCGACATATGAAGCAGAATTTGAAGGTTAAGTCAATGTATGAGGAAAATATATTTGGAAAACTATGCATGGGGTTCAAAAAAATGTTTTTGAAACCTTATATATAATACTTTTGAAATCATAAAGTAGGTTTTTAGATAAGTATATTTATAAAAATGTTTTAAAATCATGCGGAATGAATTTTTTTGAAATTATGTATAAGGTTTTTGAAAGACATGAATGATGCTTTTCGAAATCATGCACATGATAAGAAAATGTATTGTGTTAATATTGTCTTTAGACTATATGAAATATTTTGAAATTAGGAAGGTTGGTTTTGATAACATGGCCAATGTTTTTGAAATAACATAGATAATGTATTTAAAAAAAATTGTTTTCAAGCTATATGAAATGTTTGAGATCATGAAGATTGTTTTTGAAATACTTGTACTGTATATGTTGAAAAATCAAAACGTAATGGGTATGAGATTTGAAAATATCCTTAGTTATCTAACCAAGGATTCAAAGGCACAGATGTGCAGAAGCATGATCACTCATAATGTCACTTTATTTTCTGTACTTTGTTTCTCAGAATGAAACGAGTACTTAAAATGTTCGAGGGAATCATGAGCGATCATTTGAAAGAGAGAATCACAAGAGTAGTTTGTAAGGAACATAGTTCCTTAATGCAGGTATCATAGGAAAAGTCATACACACATGTAATTATACTTGTATATCAGAATTGTGAACAACAACTTTTATTTATGAACAAGACATATTGTTTCACAATACACGAAAACAAAAGAAACAAAGGCATAAGACAACAACATCCTTTGTTCAGCCGAATGCTCATCCGTGGGTTGGATTTGCATTAGCAAGCTTTGGGCAGTTGTTCCTGAAATGGCTCGTATCGCCACAGTTGTAGCAAGTACCAGGCGGAAAACGAGCTTGAGTAGGGTTGACTTGGGGTTGTTTTGGACCACTTTGATTTGGGGTAAATCGACAAGCACTTGCTAGGTGACCAATTCGCCCACATGATGCACATAAACGACACTGTAGGTGAGCTAAGTGGTGTGCATTACATTTGTTGCATATTGGTGTTGTTCCCTTGTATTGCTTCTTAGCAGGTTGTGTTGCCACCCGGATGGGTCCTGTTTGATTTGGTACTGCTGCAACACAAACTTTTGCTGTATGACCTTTATGTCCACAAATTTGGCATTCACGGCACTTCACCATAGCATGATGATAAAGGTTACATTTGTTGCACAAGGGTGAAGTTCCATTGTACGGCTTCCTAGCTGGTGGCCTTGCCACATGACTAGGTCCCGCTTGATTAGGTGTAACCGCTGCGGGTTTCCTTGAAGCCTTACGCTTCCTTGATTTTGGTGCTGGCTTGACTTCTTCTTCCTTTGGTGGCTCTTGAGTGGCTTCATTGTCGAGACGAGAGGCTTCATTGTTGAGACGAGCCATGACAATGCCTAAATCCACAGTCTTCTGAATCACTTCGTCTATTTGCTGGACAAATTTGGCTGTTCGCTCGGGCGTTAGACCAGTGCTGAGAGGAATAGACATTCTAGAAGGAAATGAAAGACATAGGAAGAAACGAGTGAAAGGTTATTGGATAATCAATACAGAATGGTAACGAATGAAAATTTTGATCATTTGTTTGTTACCTAAGGCAAACAAATGAGATGGTGACAAATCAAAGTAAATGGGTCAAAAATAATGTATCGCGAAGACATGCTCGCCTATAAGTGAACACTCATTCCAAGAATTCCCAGGTAAGCACAACTGGTCTCGCGTCTGATGAGATGTATACGAAGTGCTTGCCTAGACAGAAAACCCAGAATACAGGCATTCACCCTTCCAGTTTGCACGTGTTCACATTATTTAAAACCCCAAAACCTTGACGAGATTTTGAAAACTCAAAGGGGTTCAAAACCATATAATAGAGAGTTCAAAACCTTACAATAGAGGGTTCAAAACCTAGTAATCAATCATCCTAGAACAGATGATTAGTTTTCAAAGCGGTTTTGAAATTTATGTTCTTGTTGTGATCGTCGCCTAAGGATAGGTGACGGTATTGTTTTATGACTAAACGCAAGTAAACTCGCGTTAGGGTCCTAGAAAGGTTATAGACTAGGTCAAAGTATTACTAATAACCTAATTCCCTATAACCATTAGCTCTGATACCATCTTTTCTGTCACACCCCGACCACGTAGAACATACAAAACGTGGCGGAAATGTCGGGGAGTGTTGTAACAGAATTAATTGTTTCAAATCCATGGCAATTGAAGTTTCGTTTTATTGATTAAAAGTGTTACAATGTCTTAACAAACAAGGAAATACAACATAATTAACTAGTCTTGCATCTTTTATTGTCACTAAAGCCCAAGTCTGCCTATGTGTATCTTGATCATCTTATGCAACAGCTCCTGAAAAACACATGTGAAAATAGGTACGTCAGCATAAAAATGCCTGTGAGATACATAGGTTTTGTGAAAATAGGTTTCATGACTTATGTTTGAGAAAATGTTTAGTCATGAACCTTGTAATTTGCTTTGTCTTTGTAAATCATTTGAAAAACAATAAGTTCAGATGATACGTATAAATAAGAAAATAATGCATGGTTAAATGAGTAACCATGTAAAATGAGTTTGTATAAGTTAAGTTGTTTATAAAACAATGTATTGTGAAAAGTATGTTATTTGTATAAAATGTTATATGTATCAAACTGAAATGATTCAAATAACGCTACGATATATGTAATACCATACAAACACTTATATATAGGAAGTACCAGCGGCGTATCCACCATGCTTGTATCATATTACACACGCATCGTTACTTAATCACTTAATTAAACCAAACCATCAAGATGTAAAATGTTCATGTCAATATGTAAATCATGTAATGTATAACCAATGTCAAAAGTGTTTATGTGTCAAACGTAAACCATGTAATATGTAACCAAAATGATATGTATGGCTAGTGAAATGTATCAACTAAACCATATGCACAAGAACATAGTATTGAAGTAAAACTTGGTTTAAGTCAAAGCTATGTTTTGTGGAAATGCATGATCAATGTAAATCATGTAATATGTAAACAAAATGATATGTATGGCTAGTGAAATGTATCAACTAAACCATATGCACAAGAACATAGTATTGAAGTAAAACTTGGTTTAAATCAAAGCTATGTTTTGTGGAAATGCATGCTATACTGATACGAACATCTATGCGGTGTTGTGAAAATGCATACATCCAAGCCTTGAGACTGCGGCGATAAACCCTTAAACCACTTAAAGGTTTATCTAAATTATGTATATCGAATTCGGTCATTCCTTTCATCCCCTTTCCCTGGGATGTCCGGAACGGGAGTTGTCAATTCCTATGGTACCACTACCTACTAATGAACGGCGTAGCTAATGTTAATGAATGTATTGTTCCATTGTAAACAACCCAAATGTCATAACAAAATGTAAGCATGTGATGAAAACGATGTACTAAGTATGCACGCAATGGACATACATAACATAAAATGTAAATGTAAAACGATGTACTAAGTATGCACGCAATGGACATACATAGCATAAAATGTCAATGTAAAACAATGTACTATAATGTACTAACGAACATAGCTGGTATATGATGTGAAAACAGGAAAGCATGAAAGTAACAAGTAGGCACATGTGTTTCACCCCAAAACAGTTTGGAAAACAGTAAAAGAGGGGTCTATGTACTCACTTGAGATTGCTCAGAAGTCCTAGGATAACCACCAAGCAATGCTAGAGATCACGGAAACAAACGGCACCTAATATAGGTAACTATGTTAATAGACCGGACCTATATCAGAGGATTTAGATAGAATGAGGGTTCGTAAACCAAACGAGTATAGAGACTCGTGTCATATGGTTTAACAAAGCCTACATGCTAAATGAAACCTAACCTAATTGTTTACGACCCATTACGACCCGTTTAGGTAGCTTATGCTACTTTAACGCGTCGTTCGCGTGAAACGCGTTCGGACCGCCTAACTAGTCTTATGACAAGTGTTATATCCCTAAACATGTTACATAATCAGTTATGTGACAAAAGTTTAGGTTACATATGCTTAATTACCAATTATACATGAAAAAGGGTATTCTGGTAATTTACCTAAGGCATATAAACTACCTATCATACAACTACTTAAACGATGTGACCATAGGGTATAACCTCGGAAGGTTATTCCCTACCTACTATGGTCACCTAATGTGTTTGGTCGGATCCTAATGATCGACCAAATGGGTCGGGTTCGAGGTATAAGCGATTTATTAGATTGCTTACCCCACGACCCTAGACAACGTGGTAATCAGTAGGCATAGTCCCAAGGGACTATACCCAACGTGATTACACTCACGTTGCGAAGTTCAAACGAACTTCGCATTGACCATAACTGGTCAATGTAGAAAGTCAAACAAAGTTTGACTTTCAGACTCGAAAGACTCGAAAAGCAATAAAAGAACGAAAGAATACTTACGAAGGGTCCCCGAATGCTAATCCCGATCCAAGTAACTCAGGTATGAAACAATGGTTTCAACTTAGAGCTTCTAGGATCAGAATTCTTGTGATTTTGAAGCATGGGGGTGGGGTATTTATAGTTTTCGGGTAACCGTTAAGATCGTTTGTCGAATATCGTGCCTTAATCGTATCCGTACAAGTGTCGGAAAGTTATGGTGCCTAAAATTGATCCTTATCAGCTGAATAGGCAAGTGGTGAGCTTGTGATTGTGGTTAAAACAGCTGGAATACGCTGACTGTTCGATCTTATCTGATCAGAGAGTCTGACGCGGGCCGCCTAAGATTTAAGCTTGGCTCACGCGGGCCGCCTAGCTCTTCAGATCAGAAAACAAGTTTCAAATATTGCAGTTTCAGTCCCTGTTATGTGTTTAAGCCATTTCCGACATGTTTAAGGCCCGTTAAGCCAACTTTAAGGCCCTAACATGATGTCTAAACATTGTGGACATGAAACATGCTCAAAAATATGTCGGATGTTGGTTCGTTTAGCCGTACGAACGCGATGTTCGCTTAATTACGACGGAATGCGCACCAGCGCGAAAAACGATCCAAAATGCGTGACGAATGGATTTTTCTTTTGCCGAACACTAAAATAAAATTTTTTAGTGCTTACATAAATTTTTGGATGTCCGGATGTATTCAGAATGTGAGTTATGCGCAAAAGTGAAAACTTGTGCACTTATTGACACTTTTAGTCCCTGAATGACCCAAAAGTTTATTTTAGCACACCGAACCCCTCAAAGCCTATTTCTAAGCTATATAAAGGATATTTATGGTATGTTTAACTTATGGTCATGTTCCGGAATGTCTGTTACAGTTCAAATTGGCATACTTTCGCAGTTTGTCAAATTTAGTCCCTGTAAGCGATTTAACTCGATTTTGCCATACCAAAGCCTTCAAAACTTATTTCTAAGTTATGTAAAGGTTATTTAAGGTATGTTAAGCCAATTTCACTATTCCGGAGTGTTTGTTGCATTAAACTGGTTATATTTACGCATCGGTGCGCGTATAACCTTCCAGAAAGCGATTTAGAGTTTAAAATCGAACAAGAGTTGATATGTGTAAACAATACACATATTTTTACAAATCCCAAGTATGAAATACAATATTTCATTGGTTTGGCATTTGTTTGATGGCCGTGGAGGCACAGGTGTTACAGAAAAGCCCCTTGATCAAGAGTTGATCTCCGGCATAAAAAACCTCGGTTGATGGAAACTACCGATCACCAACTAAAATTAATCAAAAGAAGTTTACAACTCGGGATGATAACAAGCTTGTTCCAAGAATCACTAATGTGCAATGTGCAAAAATGTATGAAATCGCCAAGTAGTGTTTGAGAGCTGATTGAGAGCTGTTACGAGAGTGTGTGTATTTGCTAAAATTAGCCAAGTGTTCTAAATCAAGCTTGTTATCCCCATTTTAAATTAGATATAACTAAACTAACTAACTATCCGCAAATTGTGCAAGCTCCCCACGATCTCCATAACGTCCACAAGAACCACGCACGTGCGGAATATTGAGGGAATATGCTCCAGGAATTTCGGTGAGACTTGGTCCATGCCTTTGCTCGTGCAAAACAAGTTTACGTACAATGAAGACAATCGTTAGTATAAGGATAACAACAAGGATCCTGAATCCTGATCCTGCAACACCTACTGAGGATCCTTAATTCAAATAGAATTGAGGATCCATGATCCTGGTAGCACATGAGGATCCATGATCCTTAGGATTGGAAAATCCTCCCCTAACAATTGCCCCCAAAATATAAGGAGTAAAGTGTAAATTAGCGAGTTATATTTTCTTGATCTTATCTGCAACAAACTAACGGATATATAGCCGTTAGGATCTAACTATCCGTTTGCAGATCCTACATCATTGAAGCGACATCCCTGCAGAATCATCATTATAAATTCAAGTTAGAGATAAGGGTTAGGAAGCATTTAAATTCGTGCGTTACACCCTTTAAATCCTCATTCGAAGATCAAGCAGGTACTTCTCTCCCCTTTCTCTCTTCTCCTTCTTACTATGTTCTTCTTTGAAACCCTTGAATCACGATGAAGTTACGATCATCCCCTACCAAGGATCACCAGAAAGATAGTCCTTTGAAAAGCCAAGGGATCATCAAAGATTCTTCGAAGGAACGTTGTTGCTTTACTGATCCTGATATCGACAGGATTCGTCATTGCTTTTCGGCAGACTCTGTCTTTAAACCTTTTGACCCTACCGCCTTGAGTGACTTCATTTCTGCAACATGGGTTGCTTTTCCGGCTACCCCATTTCTGATAGGATACTCATATCCTTTCCCTGCTTTTACCCAGTCCTTCTTCTCCCTTACTGGCATATCCTACATCCAGGCTATGTCAATGATGTGGAGGGTTTTATATACCCTCGAGAGAATCATTAAGCAGGAGGATATAGAGTTAGGAATGTCTGAACTTGCTGAACTGTACAACCTTGTGAGCCATGGTTCACACCGCTTTTTATTCAAACATAACCCCGGTGAACCTCATCCAATCCTGAAAACCACCAAGAATGACACCAACTAGAAGAAGCGGTTCTTCTTCGTTAGGAGGGATTCTATCCCGGATGGGAAGGATCTCCCCAGAAAATGGGCCACCCATGGTAGGATAGAGGATCCTTATAGAAGGATTATAGGATACCCTGTTTCTGCCGAGGATCACTAACCCCTTTGTTTCTATTTTGCAGCTATTTCTGTTTCACATATCATTCCATCACCTGCAACCAAAGAGAGGATCACCGCTTTCCGGAATCTTGATCCTGCAGTAAGGTCGTTTCAAGCAAACACCAAGGATTCTCAAGAAGTATCCTCAGGCTCAGTTACAATGTCAAGTAAGTATCCAAGTTTATATATGATTAAATGTTGAAATGCAAATAAAACAAGAATACTTATCTGTTGTTTTGGATTGATAGGTGCTGGAAAATCCTCAAGGTCGGCCACTCGCTTCAGTGTCAGTGATCTTAGCACTGTGGCTCCCCGTTCCGAAAAAAAGAAAACTGATGCTAGCCCAAGTACCATAGTCCCCAAGTACCATAGTCCCCAAGCCTGTCACCTCCAAAGGGGGAAAGAAGAGGAAGGCCTCTGAAGCTGACAATGTTGAAGGCTTGCCTCTTATTTGCCACCAGTTCCAAGAGTACTTTGCCGATGTAAGGATCACTGATTCTGCTTGATTATCCTGCCCACTTGAGGATCACGGATCCTGAACTTTACCTTGTCTTTTTACAAAAATTCGCCGAGGTCGAAATGCTTTTCGATGCGTACGTTGAGGAGGCTGAGCAGAAGCATCTGGAGTATAAAAAATTCTTCCTGGCTAAGGATCAAACCATCTCCTCCCTCGAGAAAGACCTCAATCAGGCAAAGAAGCAGGTGGTCCTGGCCCAGATAAATGCTGATCATGAGAAGCATGATCTGCTGGAGGATTCTAAAGTCTCTGCTGCCATCACCATGTACAAAATCAAGCTGCAAATGGCCCAGGAGGCTGAGGATCCTGACTTCGACAGGACCACTTGGGACAAGGAGGGCTGGAAGGCAAAGCTGGCTGAGCTAGAGGATGAGGAGGAGGCTACCGAGGTCTTGGCGATTGAGGCAAGTGGCAGCGGAAAAGATCACGCTGGGGGTGATGATGCTGGTGGTGATGCAGCCAAGGTGTGAGATGCAGAAATGGGCGATGATGGACATTTCTAGACGCGGCCGGAGCCCATTTTTTTAGGATTTGAAAGTTTTTTGGTTGTGATGTTTTGAAACAATGTTGGGTTGTACTTTGAACAATAGTTTTTAGGGTTTTGGATCATGGATCCTTAGACAATAGTTAGGATAATAGGTGGTGGATGGATCCTCTGTTTGGGGGATGAAACCACTTGTTATCCTGCCATCTTTTATTTCCTGCACTTTCAAGACCTGTTAACAATGGACACCCTTTGCCAACCCAAGTGGACAGGCCACGTATTGCTGGTAGAAATTTGGGTTGGCAATTTTGACAACCTTTAAGGGTTTAACTTTTGTGAATAAATAAAACTTTAACTTTTTGGCTACTTCCCGTGTTGTTATCCTTGTGAATTCTTTATTTTTCAACTGTTGTCATATACTTTGTTTGAATTTATTAAGTAAAGAAGAAAATTTTAACAAATCATGTTTAAAAGTTTTAGGATATGATCAAGGATCAAATATCCTATAGTCGACAAATTCAGAAAAGTTATGTAACTTAAGGATCATTAGTTCTGTTGTCAAAGGATAAAGGTCACTTATATAAATAATGAATAAAATCAAAGTGATTAAGGATCATACCTGAGAATCCAAGTTAGGATCCTAACCCTTTAACATTTATAATCAGGATAACCAAAAGACAAACCTTAGTAAAAGGTAAGGATCAGGAATCCTTAGCTGTTTAACTTCAAAAACCTGAAACAGGACATAACTTGGGACTAAGCCAATATAAGAGAAGAGTTAGTAACTGGGGACAAGCCCAACAATTCTGGGGACAAGCCCAATATACGGGGGACAAGCCCAAAGGATAACTGGGGACAAGCCCAAAGGATAACTGGGGATAAGCCCAAAGGATAACTGGGGACAAGCCCAAAGGATAACTGGGGACAAGCCCAAAGGATAACTGGGGACAAGCCCAAAGGATCTTGTGTAAACTGGAGTATGGCCCTCACTAGCGACTATCCAAACTTAGTGACATGAAAATGCCAAAACCTTAGCTAACGTGAAAATGTTAGAAACCTTAGGAACGGATGTATGGTACGTCTACCATTATACGTAGTGTTAGGGGAGGATTTTCTAACAATTAGTGATCCTTATTCGTTATCCTAATTAGTGATCCTTACTTCTGTGACAGGTGGTGATCCTCAGAAGAGCTTCAGGATCAGGATCATGGATCACTTTAAGGATCCTCGTACTGACGATTGTTTGTTTATGTTTTGTACTACCTCGCAGGTATAACAAGCTTGACCAAGTCTTGGCGACATTCCTGGAGAATATTCCCAAACTATTCTGCACGTGCTTGGCCAAAAATAGACGTTGTGGAGAACGTGGAGGCATGGCACGAAAGTCGGAAAGTTTGTTAGCTAGTTATTTTCTTATTTTAAAGGGGTAACGAGCTAGTTAGTAACAGTTAGTCATTTCTGAGTTACACACACACTCGTACAAACGTTCATACCAGCTCTCGTTCAAACACTTAGCAGTTTCATACACCTTTTACACGTTACATTCTAGTGATCCTTGTACCTAGCTCGTTACTATCCGAAGTTGTAAACATTTATTCATTTATTTGAGCTTGGTGATCGGTAGTTTCCATCACCCGGGGTTTTTTGTGCCGGAGATCAACTCTTGATCAAGGGCTTTTTCCCCGTATAATTCTTTGTGTTGTTTGTGTAATTTACATTGAAGTGATCCTCATCGCTGTTACACATTTAAGCATCATCCCCCGTAACATAGAGTTTGGTTGCAATATCCTCAACAGATTTTTTGACCAAAACAGTTTGGCACCCACCGTGGGGCAATTGGTGCTTCGTCCTTAGAAAAATACGCATTTCTGTGCTCATTTTGGTTCACTACAACCAAGCAAATGGCTTCCTCAGCGAAGAATGCTTCAAATTTGATGCCATCATCCACTTCTTCACAAGGCGTCCCTCCTTTGCCTCCACCACCTTCTGGATCCCAGAAGAATGCTGAGAATGCTGCGAAGAAACCAACTCCCATTTTCTCAAAACCTCCAACTTCTTCTGCTTCTTACACTCCCACTACTAGTGACATGTTTACTTTGATTTTGCAGATGAAGGATCAGATACGGCAACAGGATAAGACCAATGAGAGGATTCTCAAAGAAATCGGAGATCTGAAGAAACAAAAGACAACGGCAGAGGATCATTCCCCACTGGTGCCAAAATCCTTGAATTTTGATACTCCAGTGATTACTTCTCAGCCATCAGTGGTTCCAGACATTCAATATGTGGGTGGACTAAAAGGAGTGCACTATGGAACAACAACAATGACACAGGCATCAGGTTCATATTTCCAGCCAGCGGGATCCTATCCTCAGCATATGGGATCCCTCACGAATTCAGGAGGATATTCAGGAATGCAGCAGATTCAAGGATCCTCCTTTGTTCCAGGATCATCCCAGGTTCAAGGATCCTCCTTTGTTCCAGGATCATCCCAGGTTCAAGGATCCTCCTTTGTTCCAGGATCATCCCACGTTCAAGGATCCTCCTTCGCTCCAGGATCGTCCCAGTTTCAGGGATCCTTCCAGATGCCAGGATCCTTGAGGAGTTTGCAAACAGGAAGTTCAGATGTCCATCAGGGAGATTTTATTCCAATGCAGACCAATGCTTCTACTGGTCCCTCGATCATTCCAGAGTCTCAACAATATGGATTAACATCCAATCTTCCTAATCTGAATCCGATGGGAGGTAACACTTTGAATAATTCTTATACTACTAACCATGGTCTTATGCAGGATCCAGGTATCAATCATGCCATGGCCAGAGAATTGCAAAAGTTAAAGGATATGATATCAAGTGTTCCAGGAGTGGTCAAACCTATCCCAGAGATTGCAGATGGGAGCCACAAGATATCTCGTTTTGCACCACCAATCTGTGATGCTGAGATACCCAAGAGATTCCATGTGCCAACAATGAAGCTGTATGATGGTTCGACAGATCCTGAGGAACACATAGCACAATACAGGGAGAGGATGGAGATCAATCCAATTCCAGAAAGGTTAAAGGAAGCATGCATGTGCAAGGGATTCGGATCCACTCTTACTGGATCAGCTCTCAAATGGCTGCTAAGTCTTCCTCCCTATTCTATTACCTCATTTGCTAACCTAGTTAACTTGTTTAATAATCAATTTTCTTGTAGTAGAAAATTTGAACGATTAACTAGTGATTTATATAGGATAACACAGGGTCATAATGAATCATTAAGGGATTACATTACCAAATTCAGTAAAGAATCCTTAGACATTCCCAACTTAGATATAGCCACGGCTGTTGAGGCCTTCAAAATGGGATTGCTTAGGGATTCATTGTTCTATGATGATCTTGTTATGACACCCTGCAGGAACTTAGATGAGGTAAGAACACGAGCACTTAGGTTCATTCGGCTAGAGGACGATAAGAGGATCCAGGAGAGGTTAGCAGGATCCTCAAAGCAGGATAAGCAAGGATCCTCATTCAGGAACAACAAGTTCAAATCCTATAACAGATCTGATAACCAGAACGTGCATTCTGTTGATCAAGAAGAGGATGATGAGGATTATCCTCCACTTTCTGAATATTGTTTTTGTGTTGATAACAACGAACTAATCCTTGCGATGCAGAACCTAGGTGATAAAGCTAGATGGCCAAGAAAAAAGATAGGCCAACTGCAACTAAGGATAAATCAAAGTGGTGTGCATACCATGAAGATTTTGGGCATCTCACAGAAGAATGCATTGCACTAAGAAAGGAAATTGGATACTTGTTGAGCAAAGGGCATCTAAAGGAATTGCTGGGAAGAAAAAAGTCAAAGACTCAGGATCCTGAAAGGATCCCTGAGAAGGCTCCAGCCCCTCCAGCAGATGCACAAGTGATAAACTTCATTTCTGGAGGATCAGACATTTGTGGCACATCCTTCTCAGCTGCTAAAAGGCACACAAAGGAAACTAAAATGGATAATGGAGAAAGACCAATTCGAACATCAAGTGTCTCCGAAGGAAAAGTCATAACCTTTGATGAGGATGATCGTGTTGATATCCAGGATCCTCATCACGATGGTTTAGTTATTACCCTTTTCATTTCTAACCATTTTGTTCGCAAGATCCTTATAGACGGAGGGAGTTCAGTGAACATTATCCAGCTTGATGTTCTAAAGAAGATGGGTATCCCTGAATCAGATATCATACCAAGATCCTCCGTGCTCGTGGGATTTAGTGGCGAAACTAAGAATACCCTAGGGGACATTAAACTCCCAATATACATTGAAGGCCTACACTCTTATCAAAAATTTTGTGTTATTGACTGTTTATCTTGTTGTAATGTTATCCTTGGCAGGCCCTGGATACACGATATGAAAGCAGTCCCATCTACCTACCATCAATGTGTGAAGCTCCCTAGTCCTTGGGGAGTAGTGAAGATTGATAGTGATCAGCAGGAGGCTAAGAATTGCTACACTTCATCGATGAAACCAGCCTCAAAGTCAAGGGAGCAATAGCAATCAAAGTATCCTCCAAGGGATGTCTTGGAGGCAAGAGAGCAGGATGTGGTAGAAATCCTCATGAACCCCGATGATCCTGAGTCCAAAATCTATATCGGATCAGGGATCCTTGGCGAAATGAAAGAAGACCTCGTATCCTTCCTCAAAAGGAGAAAGACTACCTTTGCATGGAAACACGAAGATATGACTGGTATATCCAAAGATGTTATCACTCACAAACTCGGCATTGACAGATCCTTCAAACCAATCCATCAAAGGAGAAGGAAGTTTGCACCGGAAAGGAATGCCATTATCCAGGAAGAGGTAGAGAAATTGCTCCGGGCAGGTATGATTAGAGAGGTCAAGTATCCAAGATGGTTGGCCAATGTGGTTGTTGTTCAAAAGAAAAACGGAAAGTGGAGGGTATGTGTCGATTTTACCGATTTAAATAAGGCATGTCCCAAGGATCCTTTCCCATTACCCCACATTGACTCCATGGTGGATGCAACTGCGGGTCATGAACTGTTAACTTTTATGGATGCTTCATCTGGATTCCAACAAATCCAAATGGAACCATCCGACCAAGAGGATACAGCCTTCATGACTCCAACTGGTATATACTGCTATATTGCTATGCCGTTCGGATTAAGAAATGCAGGTGCAACATCCCAAAGGCTGGTGAATATGATGTTCAAGGATCAGATTGGACAAACTATGGAGGTTTACATAGATGATATGGTGGTAAAATCCTTAAAAGCTGAGGATCACCTAAGAGACTTGGAGGAAGCATTCGATATCCTTGACAAATATAATATGAAACTTAATCCTTCAAAATGTCACTTTGGTGTTAAAGCAGGTAAATTTTTAGGATATATGGTGACGAAGAGAGGCATTGAAGCTAGCCCGGAACAGATCAAAGCAATAGTGAACATCAAATCCCCGGCCAATGCTAAGGATGTTCAAAGGCTAACAGGCAGGATAGCAGCCTTGAACAGATTTATATCCAAATCCTCAGAGAAGTGCAAAGAATTCTATGATATCCTAAGGAAGAACAAGAAATTTGAGTGGACTGAGAAGCATGAAAATGCTTTAAGAGCCCTCAAAGATTACCTATCCTCAGCCCCAGCCTTGATGAAGCCAGAAAAAGGCGATGTGCTATCCTTGTATCTTGCAGTATCCTCAAAAGCAGTAAGTGCGGTCCTTGTTAAGGATCATGAAGGTACACAACATCCTGTCTATTATGTAAGAAAAAGTTTACTTGATGCTGAATCCAGGTATTCACACCTTGAAAAGCTTATTCTTGCATTAATTATGGCATCTACTAAGTTAAGACATTATTTTGAAACTCACGTTATCATTGTTAAAACTAATTTTCCAATTAAGAATGTCCTTAGGAAACCAGAGATGTCAGGAAGGATGGCTAAGTGGGCAGTGAAGCTAAGTGCATATGATATAAGATATGAGCCTAGGACAGCCATCAAATCCCAAGCATTAGCTGACTTTGTGGCTGATTTCAGTAGTGATTTACAAGAAGAAGCTGAGTTAGAATTCCAGCAGCTAGAGGAGACCAAGGATCCTTGGATACTCTATACCGATGGATCCTCGAATGTCAAAGGCACAGGGCTTGGAATACTACTAAAATCGCCACAGGGGGACATAATACCCCACTCTATAGCTTGTGAGTTCCAAACCACTAACAATGAGGCTGAATATGAAGCCTTAATTGCTGGATTGCAAATTGCAAAACATATGGGGATCAGGTATCTTGAGGTACATGTAGATTCATTGTTAATTACAAACCACTTTAATGGATCCTATGCTGTTAAAGGTGAAAAGCTAACCAAATATTTAGAGATAGTCAAAAGTTTGGCACTCTCTTTTGTTTCCTTGAGTTTGACGCATGTACCAAGGGAAGAAAATACAGAAGCTGATGCATTGGCTAATTTAGGATCATCCTTGAAGATCCCGGAGGATATCAAGATCCCTATTAACCATATCCTGACCCCGGCTATTGAGGATCATGTGGCTATGGAGATAGGAAGTGATTCTGCAATGATCCCTAGTGAGGATACTCGATCCCATTCAGGATCAGGATCATGGATCTCACCAATAATGAGATACTTACAACATGGAGAGATTCCTACAGGAGAAAACCCTAGGGCTTTCAAATCTAAGGTATCTCAATTCACAATTTTAAATAATATGTTGTATAGACGATCTCTTGCAGGACCATACTTGAGATGCATTGAGGATCCTGAAATCCAAGAAGTTTTAAAAGACTTCCATGAAGGAGATTGTGGAAACCACACTGGGGGCAGGGCATTATTCTCAAGGATCCTGAGGACAGGATACTACTGGCCAACCATGAAGAGAGATGCTGTGGAATATGCTAAAAGATGTGATCCTTGTCAGAGACACAGCAATATCCTTCATCAACCAGCTGAATTATTGCATCCTATATCCTCCTCTTGGCCATTTATGAGATGGGGGATGGATATAGTTGGTAAGCTCCCTAAGGCACCTGGTGGAAAAGTATTCATGCTTGCTATGACTGATTACTTCTCCAAGTGGATAGAGGCTGAAGCTTTTGCCCAAGTCAGAGAAAAGGAAGTTATATCCTTCATTAAAAGAAATATTATAACTAGATTTGGAATTCCTTCTGAGATTATATGTGATAATGGTTCCCAATTTATTGGGGGCAGAACCACTAACTTTTGTGACAGCTGGGGGATTAAGATGATAACATCAACACCAGTCCACCCACAAGCTAATGGTCAGGCAGAATCCTCCAACAAGATCATTATCAACAATTTGAAGAAAAAGCTTGGATCCAAGAAAGGGAAATGGGCAGAAGAACTACCCTATGTGCTTTGGGCTGATAGGACAACCCCCAAGAATGCTACTGGTCAAACACCATTCTCTTTGGTATTTGGGGCAGAATCAGTGATCCCAACAGAAATGGTGGTTCCAACTGCAAGAACAAGTACCCGTGATCCTGATGAGAATGATGAGAACTTGGCTCAAGACCTGGATACTATTGAAGAAATCAGGGATATGGCTAGGATAAGGATGGCCAGTTATCAGCAAAGAATGGCCGGTGCTTACAACAAGAATGTCAGGATCAGGAGGTTTCAAGTTGGAGATATGGTATTAAGGAAAGCATTCCAAAATACCACCAATCCTGCTGATGGAAAATTGGCTCCAAAATGGGAAGGCCCTTATTTGATTGAAGCTGAAGCAGGAAAGGGGGCATATAGATTGCTAACCATGGAAGGTGATTTGCTACCAAGAGCTTGGAATGCTGTCCACTTGAAGAAATATTTCATGTGAGCAGGATCCTCATGGCATAGATGATCCTCACGATAGGGATATCCTTAAAGGATCCTCAAAGTATCGGTGATCCTTACTTAGGTAACATCCTAAACTTGAACTATTTCATTTCTTTATTTTCTCATATAAGGATAAGGATCATGCATCCTTTATCCATCTCTCACGTGAGTTTAAGTTTTGAAAGTTCAGGTATCCTTAGCATAACATTGCTTATCTGCTGAAACAATCCATTCCTTGGGTTTAACCCCAGTTATTTGGGCTTGACCCCAGTTTCGCCTGTAGCGCACGATGATCCTGGTATAGTTCAAGGCATTGGGACCAGTACTCATTTTAGGGGCTGATAATTCCATTGTACTGGCTATACTTAGGATCCTACGTATAATGGTAGACGTACCATACATCCGTTCATAAGGTTCTAACATTTTCACGTTAGCTAAGGTTTCTAACGTTTTCACGTTAGCTAAGGTTTTGGCATATTCATGTCACTAAGTTTGGATAGTCGCCAGTCAGGGCCATACTCCAGTTTACATACGATCCTTGGGCTTGTCCCCGGTTATCCTTGGGCTTGTCCCCAGTTATCCTTGGGCTTGTCCCCAGTTATCCTTGGGCTTGTCCCCAGTTGCTAACTCTTTTCTTATATTGGCTTAGTCCCAAGTTATGCTCTATTTCAGGTTCTTGAAGATAAGCAACTAGGGATCCTTGATCCTTACTTTATTCTAAGGTTTGTCTTATAGTTATCCTTATTATGGTTAGGATCCTAACTTGGACCCTCAGGTACGATCCTTAGCTATTTTTAATCCTATTCATTATTTATTTGAATAACCCTTATACTTGACAACTGAACTTATGATTCTTAAACCATATTACTTTTTAGAACTTACCGGTTATGGGATATGTGATCCTTGATCATATCCTAAACTTTTTGATATCTTTTTAAGGCTTGATAAGTATAAACGGAATGAACATTACAACAGTTGGAAAGTAAGATATTAAAAAGGATAACAACACAAGATAAGCGACAAAAGGTTAAGTTTTATTTATTAACAAAAGACTAACCCTTAAAAGGTTGTCAAAATTACCTACCCGAGCATCTACCAGCAAAACGTGGCCCGTCCGCTGGGGTAGGTAAAGGGTGTCCATGATAATAAGTTCAAAAGTAGTGCAGGAATATAAAGGCGGCAGGATCACAATGGCTTCATCCCCCAAACAGAGGATCCCTCCACCAATTGCAATCCTGCCTATTGTCCTAAGGATCATACAAGATCCTTAATCCTAAAACCTATTGTTCAAAGTACAAACCATTAAATTGTTCGACATCACAACCACAAAAAGTTACTACCACCAGATTTAAAAAATTGGGCTCCGGCTACGTCTAGAAATGTCCATCATTGCCCAATTAAGCAGCCTAAACTTTTGCTGCATCACCACCTCCGGCTCCACTTGCTTCACCAGCTTCATCCTTGCTTCCAGCCTCAATTGTTAGGATCTCTTCAGCCTCCTCTTCATCACCTAATTCAGCTAGCCTTGCTTTCCATTCTTCAATTTCCCAGCTGCTTTTATCGAAGGCAGGATCCTGAGCTTCCAAGGCCATTTGCAGCTTGGTTTTGTACATTGCTATGGCGGCAGAGACTTTGGCATCATCTGTGATCTCCTGCCTTTCATAGTCAAAATTAACCAGCACCTTAGCCATCTCCTGTTTGGTATCCTGGAGTTCCTTCCGAAGATCAGCAAGTGCAAGATCCTTGAGCACGGCAACCTGCTGGAGGTCGGCGATCTTCTTATCCTGATCCTCAACGTGGCCAACATAATCCTCGATCTCAGAGAATTTCTGCAAAAGAGGAGAAAGGATAAGGTCAGGATTAAGTGATCCTCAAATCAGCAGGATATATCAGCAGGATATGACGACAGGATCTATGAGCAGAGACAATGATCCTTACCTCATTGAAGTACTCGAGGAATTGATGGCGGATTAGAGGCAGACCCTGCAAATCCTCATCCTAGGAGGCCTTTCTCCTCTTGATTCCCTTTCCTTTGAGGGGTGCCTTGGGGATTGAGGCTGTCGGGCTGGCAGGAACCTTTCTTTTGGAGGATTTGACAGTGGTGAGATCGGTGACACTGAACCTTGAAGCAGCTTTGGCAGATTTTCCAGCACCTACACAACCAAAACAAGATAAGTATCTTTTCTTAATTTACATTTTACTATTTATTTGAACAAGGATACTTACTTGACATTGTGACAGAGCCTGAGGATACCTCCTGAGAGTCTTGGGTTGTTGTCTTAAAAGTTCTAGTTTCAGGATCGAGGTTCCAGAAAGCAGCAAGCCTTTCCCTGGTTGCGGATGTTGTGATGAGATGCGAAACAGAGACAGCTGCATGACACAAGACGAAAGGGGTTAGTGATCCTATCACATAAACAAGACTACCTGGTGATCCTTCTCATGATCCTCCGGCCTACCATGGGTGGACCATGTCTTAGGGAGATCTTTTCCGTTTAGAATGGAATCCCTCCTGACAAAGAAGAAGCGACGTTTCCAATCTTTGTCGTTCTTGGTGACTTTGAGAAGAGGATGATCTACACTGGGTTTTCGCTTGAACAAATAACGGTGGGAACCAAAGGTAGTAAGATCATACAGTTCCGCTAATTCTGACATTCCTAAATCAACGCGTTCTTGCTCGATGATTCTCTCTAGGGTATATAAGACCCTCCAAATCATCGGCATGGCTTGGATGTAAGATATGCCGGTCAGGGAAAAGAAGGATTGTGTGAATTCTGGGAAAGGATAGGTGTACCCTATAGTGAATGGAGTAGCTGGAAAGGCAACCCATGTTTCAGAAACATAGTCGCTAAGAACAGTGGGATCAAAGGGTTTGAAAAAGGCACTCGCCGGAAAACAGCGACGGATTTTATCTACTTGTGCATCGTTAAAACAACACCTCTCATTCGCTGAGTCTTTAATGATCTTTTGACTCTTCAAAGGGCTATCCTTCTTGTGATCCTTGCCCGGTGAGCTTCGGAGCATCATTCTTAGAGCAATGGTGATAAAGAAAGAAAAACAGAGTAAGAAAGGTAGAAAGAGAAGAAAGAGATACCTGATTGATCTTCGACTGAGAATATAAAGGGAGTTTCTTTCGAATTTAAATGCATTTGATCCTATCTCTATCTCTATTTATAATTATGATTCTGCAGGATTGTCACTTCCGTGACGTCATGATCGCAACGCTAGTTCTATATTAACGGCTATATATCCGTTAGTTAGTTGCGGATAAGATCAAGAAAATATAACTCGCTTATTTTACAAATTACTCCTTATATTTTGGGGGCAATTGTTAGGGGAGGATTTTCTAACAATTAGTGATCCTTATTCGTTATCCTAATTAGTGATCCTTACTTCTGTGACAGGTGGTGATCCTCAGAAGAGCTTCAGGATCAGGATCATGGATCACTTTAAGGATCCTCGTACTGACGATTGTTTGTTTATGCTTTGTACTACCTCGCAGGTATAACAAGCTTGACCAAGTCTTGGCGACATTCCTGGAGAATATTCCCAAACTATTCTGCACGTGCTTGGCCAAAAATAGACGTTGTGGAGAACGTGGAGGCATGGCACGAAAGTCGGAAAGTTTGTTAGCTAGTTATTTTCTTATTTTAAAGGGGTAACGAGCTAGTTAGTAACAGTTAGTCATTTCTGACTTACACACACACTCGTACAAACGTTCATACCAGCTCTCGTTCAAACACTTAGCAGTTTCATACACCTTTTACACGTTACATTCTAGTGATCCTTGTACCTAGCTCGTTACTATCCGAAGTTGTAAACATTTATTCATTTATTTGAGCTTGGTGATCGGTAGTTTCCATCACCCGGGGTTTTTTGTGCCGGAGATCAACTCTTGATCAAGGGCTTTTTCCCCGTATAATTCTTTGTGTTGTTTGTGTAATTTACATTGAAGTGATCCTCATCGCTGTTACACATTTTAAGCATCATCCCCCGTAACATAGAGTTTGGTTGCAATATCCTCAACAGATTTTTTGACCAAAACACGTAGGATCCCGAATACAGCCAGTACAATGAAATTGTCAGCCCCTAAAGCGAGTACTGGTCCCATTGCCATGAACTGTACCAGGATCATTGTGCACTACTGGCGATACTGGTGACAGGCCCAAATAACTGGGGTCAAGCCCAAATAACTGGGGACAACCCCAAATAACTGGGGTCAAGCCCAAATAACTGGGGTCAAGCCCAAATAACTGGATACTTCTGTGGATACTCAATCCTTTGTTAAGGATACCTAAACCTTCTGCAAAACTCATAATCAAGTGAAAGGAGGATAAAGGATCCAGGATCCTTATCCTTGTATATAGGATAATTAAAGAATGAAATAGATTGAGATTAGATCATTACCAGGATGAGGATCACCTATCTTCTAAGGATCCTTCAAGGATACTTGTTATGAAAATGGCTAAGGATCATGGATCCTTGTTACATGAAGTATTTCTTCAAGTGGACAGCATTCCAAGCTCTTGGTAGCAAATCACCTTCCATTGTTAGCAATCTATATGCCCCCTTTCCTGCCTCAGCTTCAATTAGGTAGGGGCCTTCCCACTTTGGTGCCAACTTTCCATCAGCAGGATTCGTGGTATTCTGAAATGCTTTCCTTAATACCATATCACCAACTTGGAATTTCCTGATCCTGACATTTTTGTTGTAGGCTCCAGCCATCCTTTGTTGATAACTAGCCATCCTTATCCTTGGCAAATCCCTAAGTTCTTCTATAGTATCCAAGTCTTGAACCAAGTTTTCAGCATTTCCTTCAGGATCACGGATGCTTGTTCTTGCAGTAGGAACCACCATCTCTGTAGGGATCACTGATTCTGCTCCAAATACCAAAGAGAATGGAGTTTGGCCAGTAGCATTCTTGGGAGTTGTCCTATCAGCCCATAATACATAAGGTAGTTCTTCTGCCCATTTTCCTTTCTTGGATCCAAGCTTCTTCTTCAAATTGTTGATGATGATCTTTTTGGATGATTATGCCTGACCATTAGCTTGTGGGTGGACTGGTGTTGATGTTATCATCTTAATTCCCCAGCTGTCACAAAAGTTAGTAGTTCGACTCCCAATAAATTGGGATCCATTATCACAAATAATTTCAGAAGGGATACCAAATCTAGTAATAATGTTTCTTTTAATAAAGGATATCACTTCCTTTTCTCTGACTTGAGCAAAGGCTTCAGCCTCTATCCACTTGGAGAAGTAATCAGTCATAGCAAGCATGAACACTTTTCCACCAGGTGCCTTGGGAAGTTTACCAACTATATCCATTCCCCATCTCATAAATGGCCAAGAAGAGGATATAGGATGCAAAAGCTCTGCTGGTTGATGAAGGATGTTACTATGTCTCTGACAAGGATCACACTTCTTAGCATAATTCACAGCATCCTTCTTCATAGTAGGCCAATAGTATCCTGTCCTCAGGATCCTTGAGAATAATGCCCTGCCCCCAGTGTGGTTTCCACAATCTCCTTCATGAAAATCCTTTAGGACTTCTTGGATTTCAGGATCCTCAATGCATCTTAGATATGGTCCTGTAAGAGATCGTTTATATAATACGTTATTCAATATTGTAAACTGAGATACCTTAATTTTGAAAGCCCTGGGGTTTTCTCCTGTAGGAATCTCTCCTTGTTGGATATATCTTTTGATAGGAAGGATCCATGATCCTGAATGGGATTGTGTATCATCACTAGGGATGATTGCAGAGTCTTCTCCTATCTCTATGGCTACATGATCCTCAATAGCAGGGGTTAGGATATGGATAATAGGGATCTTGATATCCTCTGGAATCTTCAAGGATAATCCTAGGTTGGCCAATGCATCAGCTTCTGCATTCTCTTCTCTGGGTACCTGTGTCAAACTAAAGGAAACAAAAGAGAGTGCCAATTCTTTGACTATCTCTATATATTTGATTAGCTTTTCACCTTTAACAGCATAGGATCCATTAAAGTGATTAGTAATTAACAGTGAATCTACATGTACCTCAAGATACCTGATCCTCATATGCTGAAAAGGAAGTACCACAAATGTCTGATCCACCCGAAATGAAGTTTATAACTTGTGCATCTGCTGAAGGGGCAGGAGCTCTTTCTAGAACCTTTTCAGGATCCTGGATCCTTAACTTTTTTCTTCCCAAAAGCTCTTTCAAGTGCCCCTTGCTTAACAAGTAACCAATTTCTTTTCTGAGTGCAATACACTCTTCACTGAGATGCCCAAAATCCTCATGATATGCATACCACTTGGACTTGTCCTTTGTAGCAGCTGGTTTATCACTTTTCCTTGGCCATCTTGCTTTCTCACCTAGATTCTGCATTGTAAGAATTAGTTCATTGTTATCAACAGAAAAACAGTATTCAGAAATTGGAGGATAATCCTCATCATTCTCTTCTTGTTCTACTGCATGCACATTCTGGTTATCAGACTTGTTGTAGGACTTGAACTTGTTATTCTTGAAGTAGGATCCTTGCTTTTCCTGTTTTGAGGATCCTGCCAATCTCTCCTGGATCCTTTTATCATCCTCTAATCGGATGAATCTAAGGGCCCTGGTTCTTACTTCATCAAGATTCCTGCATGGGGTCATAACAAGATCATCATAGAATAATGAACCCCTAAGCAAACCCATTTTAAAGGCTTCCACAGCCCCAGCTATATCCAGATTAAGGATATCTAAGGATTCTTTACTAAACTTAGTGATGTAATCTCTAAGTGATTCATTTTGACCTTGTGTTACCCTATATAGATCACTAGTCAAACGTTCAAATTTTCTGCTACATGAGAACTGACTATTAAACAGATTAACTAGATTAGCAAATGAAGTAATAGAGTAAGGGGGAAGACTTAGCAGCCATTTAAGAGCTGATCCTGTTAGTGTGGATCCGAAACCCTTGCATAGACATGCTTCTTTTAACCTCTTTGGGATGGGGTTGATCTCCATCCTCTCTCTATATTGAGCTACATGTTCTTCTGCATCCGTTGAACCATCATACAGCTTCATAGTTGGTATTTGGAACCTTTTGGGTATCTCAGCATCACAAATGGGTGGTGCAAAACGAGATATCCTATGGCTTCCATCTGCAATTTCAGGAATGGGCTTAACCACCCCTGGAACGCTGGATATCATATCCTTCAGCTTCTGTAATTCCCTAGCCATAGCTTGATCGATACCTGTATCCTGCATAGAGCCATGGTTAGTGTTATAAGAATTATTGAAAGTATTACCTCCCATAGGATTTGAGTTAGGAATTGCAGATGTGAATCCATATTGACGGGATTCTGGTATGATTGAAGGACCAGAAGAGGCAATGGTCTGCATTGGAATGAAGTCTCCTTGATGAACATCTGTGCTTGGGGGTTGTACACTTCTCAAGAATCCTTGTTCCTGAAAGACGTTGGATCCTTGAACCTGGAAGGGGGATCCTTGAACCCGAAAGGATCCTTGCACCTGTGAGGATCCTTGGACCTGAGAGGATCCTTGGACCTGAGAGGATCCTTGAACCGTATGCGCTCCTATATATCCTCCTGAGCTGACGAAGGATCCCGGATGCTGGAAAGAGGATCCTGAAGGCTGAAAACAGGATCCTTGAGGCTGAAAGTGAGACCCAAAAGCCTGACTCATAGTTGTTGCTCCATAACGCCTTCCCTATGGTTCAGTTTGGTACTGGATATCTAAGGCTGTAGATTGCTGGGCAGTTATAGCTGGAGTGTCGAAATACAGTGACCTTGGTATCAGAGGAGAGTGATCCTCCCCTGATCTCTTCTGTTTCTTGATGTCACCAATCTCCCGGAGGATCCTTTCGTTGGTTTTGTCCTGCTCTTGTATGTGATCCCTCATCTGCAAAATCAAAGTTAAAAGATCATTAGTAGTAGGATTAGAAGAAACAGAAGAAGTTGGTGGTTTTGGAAAAATGGGGCTTTGTCTCTTTGCAGCATTTTCAGCATTCTTCTGGGATCCAGAAGGTGGTGGAGGCAAAGGAGAAACGCCCTGTGATGAACTCATTGTCGGCATTGAACTTGAAGTGCTCTTTGCTGAAGAAGCCATCTGCTTGGTTGTAATGAACCGAAATGATCACAAAAATAAGAATTTCTTAGGAATGAAGCATCAATTGCCCCACGATGGGCGCCAAACTATTTTGGTCAAAAATCTGGCTAAGATAATGTAACCAAATACTTGTTGTGAGGAATGATGCTTGAATCAACGAACAATGTGAAGGATAACCCAGAAATGTAATGAACAAATGACACAAGGATTTATACGAGGAAAAAGCCCTTGATCAAGAGTCGATCTCCGGCATAAAAAACCTCGGGTGATGAAAACTACCGATCACCAACTAAAATTAATCAAAAGAAGTTTACAACTCGGGATGATAACAAGCTTGTTACAAGGATCACTAATGTGCAATGTGCAAAAATGTATGAAATCGCCAAGTAGTGTTTGAGAGCTGATTGAGAGCTGTTACGAGAGTGTGTGTATTTGCTAAAATTAGCCAAGTGTTCTAAATCAAGCTTGTTATCCCCATTTTAAATTACAAATAACTAAACTAACTAACTATCCACAAATTGTGCAAGCTCCCCACGATCTCCATAACGTCCACAAGAACCAAGCACGTGCGGAATATTGAGGGAATATGCTCCAGGAATTTCGGTGAGACTTGGTCCATGCCTTTGCTCCTGCAAAACAAGCTTACGTACAATAAAGACCATCGTTAGTATAAGGATAACAACAAGGATCTTGAATCCTGATCCTGCAACACCTACTGAGGATCCTTAATTCAAATAGAATTGAGGATCCATGATCCTGGTAGCACATGAGGATCCATGATCCTTAGGATTGGAAAATCCTCCCCTAACACTTGGGACATGCTTTGTTTAAATCAGTAAAGTCAACGCATACCCTCCACTTTCCATTCTTTTTCTGAACAACAACCACATTGGCTAACCATCTTGGATACTTTACCTCTCTGATCATACCTGCCTTGAGCAATTTATCTACCTCTTCTTGGATAATAACATTTCTTTCAGGTGCAAACTTCCTCCTTTTCTGAGGTATTGGCTTGAAGGACCTGTCAATACCAAGTTTGTGAGTAATAAAATCCTTAGAAATACCGGTCATGTCTTCATGTTTCCAAGCAAAGGTTGTTTTTCTTCTTTTTAAGAAGGATATTAAATCCTGCTCAATAGTGTCAAGGATCCCGGATCTTATAAAAATCTTGGATTCAGGATCCTCAGGGTTCATTAGAACATCCTTGACGTCTTGCTCTCTTGTCTCCAGGACATCCCTTGGAGGATACATTAATTGCTATGCCTCCCTAGGTCTTGAGGCTGGTTTCATTGAAGAAATGTAACAATTCTTGGCCTCTTGCTGATCACTTTCCATCTTCACCACACCCCATGGAGTAGGGAGTTTCACACACTGATGATATGTTGAGGGGACTGCTTTCATATCGTGTATCCATGGCCTGCCAAGGATAACATTACAGCAAGATAAGCAATCAATGACACAAAATTTCTTAACAGAATTTACTCCCTCTATATAAATAGGAAGTTTGATGTCCCCCAATGTGTTCTTTGTCTCTCCACTAAATCCCACAAGGACAGATGATCTTGGGACAATATCGGATTCAGGGATGTTCATTCTTTTGAGGACATCTAGTTGGATGATGTTCACCGAGCTTCCCCCATCAATGAGAATCCTGCGAACAAAATGGTTAGAGATAAATAATGTAATAACTAGACCATCGTGATGAGGATCCTGTATATCCACAGGGTCATCCTCATCAAAGGATATGACTTTTTCTTGGGTAAGGATGGAAGTCCGAACAGGTCTGTCCCCATTCTCCATCTTTGTCTCCTTTGCATGCCTCTTAGCTACCGTGAATGAAGTGCCACAGATGTTAGAACCACCGGAGATGAAATGGATAATTTGAGCATCGGCCGGTGGAGGAGGAGCCTTTTCAGGAACTTTCTTAGGATCCTGGATATTCTTCCTTCCGAACAACTCCTTCAAGTATCCTTTGCTCAAAAGGTAACCAATCTCTTTCCTTAGTGCTATGCATTTATCTGTGAGATGACCAAAGTCTTCATGATAAGCACACCACTTCGATTTGTCTTTGGTAGCAGCTGGCTTATCACTCATCCTCGGCCATCTAGCTTTATCACCTAAATTCTGCATAGCAAGGATTAGTTCACTATTAACAGCAGCAAAACAATATTCAGAGATAGGAGGATAATCCTCATCATCTTCCTCTTGTTCCACAACATGCACATTCTGGTTGTCAGACTTAGTGGATGACTTGGATTTGTTATTCCTGAAATAGGAACCTTGTTTGTCTTGCTTTGAGGATCCTGATTGCCTCTCCTGGATCCTTTTGTCATCCTCTAAACGGATGAATCTAAGGGCCCTGTTCCTTACCTCATCTAGGTTCCTGCAAGGTGTCATAACAAGATCATCATAGAATTGTGAATCCTTAAGTAAACCCATTTTAAAAGCTTCAACAGTTGTAGCAATATCTAAGTTAGGAATTTCTAAGGATTCTCTACTGAATTTAGTTATGTAATCCCTTAATGATTCATTATGACCTTGGGTGACCCTATATAAATCACTAGTTAACCGTTCAAATCTCCTACTACATGAAAATTGACTGTTGAACAAGTTAACCAAATTAGAAAATGAAGTGATTGAATTAGGAGGAAGACTTAGCAGCCATTTCAGAGCTGATCCAGTCATTGTGGATCCGAAACCCTTGCAAATACAGGCTTCTTTTAACCTTTCTGGAATGGGATTGATTTCTATTCTCTCCCTGTATTGTGCTATGTGCCCTTCTGGATCGGTTGTACCATCGTAGAGCTTCATATTTGGTGTTTGAAATCTCTTTGGTATCTCCGCATTACATATAGGTGGTGCAAAGCAAGACACCTTGTGACTCCCATCTGGAATCTCAGGAATGGGTTTAACCACTCCTGGGACACTAGATATTATATCCTTGAGTTTTTGCAACTCCCTTGCCATAGCCTGGTTAATCCCTGGTTCCTGCACAAGACCATGGTTAGTATTGTAAGATGGATTGAAAGTGTTACCTCCTGACTGGTTCGAGGTTGGGATTCCAAATGTGAATCTAAATTGATGTAGTTCTGGTGTAATCGTGGGACCAGATGAAGCAATAGTCTGCATGGGAATGAAGTCTCCCACATGAATCTCAGAACTTCTGGGTTGTTAACTCCCTAAGGATCCTTGATCCTGGAAGATATTGGATCCAGGATACATTAGAGCTGAAGGTCTTGGAGGATATTCCATGGATCCTTGAACTTGCGATGAGGATCCTTGATGTTGAGGGTAGGATCCTTAAACTGACAGCGTCCCCATGTATCCTCCCGAACTGGAGAAGGATCCTTGATGCTGGAAGGAGGATCCTTGAGGTTGAAGAGAGGATCTTGAAGGATGGAAGTAGGATCCTTGAGCCTGAGTCATAGCCGAGGATCCATACAGCATACTTGATGATCTTCCATGATACTGGACACCTGATGGCTTGGAATGCTGAACGGTTATTGGTGGAGTAGTGAAATCCAACGATCTTGTTATGAATGGAGAGTGATCCTGCACTGATTTCTTCAATTTCTTGATTTCATCAATTTCACGAAGGATCCTGCCGTTGGTTTCGTCCTGATGTTGCATGTAACTTTTCATCTGCAAAATCAAAGAATAAAGATCATTGTTAGTAGGAGCAGAAGAAACAGCAGTAGTTGCTTTTGTGAAAACGAGGGTTGTCTTCTTCGCTGCATTCTCAGCATTCTTCTGGGATCCAGAAGAAACAGGAGGCAAAGGTGGAATGCCCTGTGATGAGGTGATCGCTGACATGGAGCTGGAAGTGTTTTTCCCTTGAGAAGCCATGTGGTTGAAGGTAATGAACAAAAATGAATGAAATGAACTGAATTTTCAAAGATGAAGCACCGATTGCCCCACGGTGGGCGCCAAACTATTTTGGTCAAAAATCACACAAGGATAATGTAACCAAATCTGATTTTTGTGAGGTTGGATGCTTGGTTAAATGGACAAATGTATGAACAATAATTGAATGAAAATGGCAATGAACACAAGGATTTATACGAGGAAAAAGCCCTTGATCAATGACTGATCTCCGGCATAAAAAACCTCGGATAGTGAAAACTATCACTATCAACTATATTGATAAAAAAAGGTTACAACTTTGGATGATAACAAGCTCAATACAACGATTTCTAGTGTGTTTGTGTGTGTATCCCAATATGTTTCAAAGAGTTCGAATAGTGCAGTTGTGTTCCAAAAAATACCTTGTTATCCCCTTAAAGAATAGAAAATATCCTGATAACTAACTATTCAAAAATCAAGCATGCTATCCACGATCACCACAACGGTCATCAGCTTCATGCACATGCATAACTAGAAGCATACTCCTCCGAGATTCTCTCCATGACTCAGTCTATAAGTGCCTACAATTGTAAACTGAAAACACAAGGAACAATTGTTAAAAATAGCTTGTTATCCCCTTAAAGAATAGAAAATATCCTGATAACTAACTATTCGAAAATCAAGCATGCTATCCACGATCACCACAATGGTCATCAGCTTCATGCACGTGCATAACTAGAAGCATATTCCTCCGAGATTCTCTCCATGACTCAGTCTATAAGTGCCTGCAATCGTAAACTGAAAACACAAGGAACAATTGTTAAAACATAGATAATAGTAAGGATCCTGGATCCTCAGACTCATTGCATTATCCGTTAAGGATCCGTGATCCAGGCCAAGTCTCAGGATAGATGATCCTTAATGTAAAATTCATGCCCTAACAACACTCTGATGACATCACTGATGGGATTGCCTGCAACAATCATCACGAATTCCTAATTTATATCCCATTCCGGAAGATAATCAGGTATTCTCACTTCTCTATATCCTTTATTTTCAATCTCTTCTTCTTCCTCAAATTGATCAAGGCCAAGATGGTTACTCGATCCTCCCCAAACAAAGCCAGGATATCAACGGTTCACCACAGAGCCAAAACATCTTGAAGAATCCTTCCACTGAGTTGTGTAGATTCAACGATCCTGAGATTGATCGTTTGTACACCTGTTTCACTCAGGGAACAATCTTTCGCCCTTTTGACTCCTCCACTAAGAGTGATTCTATTTCACCAATCCATTCCTCGACTTGACCCAGTGATTCTTCACCCTTACTGGCCTATGTTATAGTCAGGCAATACCCATGTCATGGAGGGTATTGTACACTACCAAACAGATTATTAGCGATGAAGGATTAGACTTCAATCTCTCTGAACTCTCACATCTGTACTCTTTTGTGTCTCATGGATCCCACTAGTTCTTGTTTAAAGCCAAGCCCCCTCAGCCACTCCCAATCCTTAAGACCACCAAAAACGATACCTCATGGAAGAATCAGTTTGTAACGCCCCAAAATCTGAATGTTAATATCTGTCGGATGTTCCTATATGACACGTCATGAAATAAAGAACTAGGCTATTTAACCTAGTTAAGGGTAGGGTCAAAAGTATTAAATGATGAAGGTAGTGTCGGTTATGTTTTAAAAGTAAACTCGAGGGGTTAAAAGTGGATAAGATGAAAGATGATTTACTAATAAAAGAAATCAACACACAAAATAAACACACACATCGTGTGTGTTCGAGAAGGAGCCAGGAGCTCCATGAGAGCTCCACAAACCCTAATCATGAAGATCATCAAATCGGAAGGCAAGATGAAGCCTAAATCCATAACCGAGCATGGATTAATGATCACCATCACGAGGGGATCATAAGGTATGTCTTAAATCTAAGATTGGTGATCATGGGTGAAGTGGGTTATGTTCTAATCCATGAGTTAATACGAAATTGATCATGTCTAAGGGTTAGAATTATCGTATAGAACACGGGTTATGTATAGTTTGTGTTAATTTGATGATTAGAGATGAAACCCGTTAGTTAGGGTGAAGATGATGACTAGAATCACCACCTATGTCAAAGTCTTGTTGAAAGGTTGATGTATTATTGTGGGCGTGATGGATTCTTGTTAGTTAAATTGGAAGAAATGTGGTGATGATATGTTTGATGCTTATGTGTGAATGATATGTGTTGATTAGAAGTAGGATTTGTTGAGTTATGTATGAGTTTAGAAGATTTATGCATGAATTAGTTGTACGTTATGCTTAAAAGATGGTACACACATCAAGCGTATGATAAAATGTATATAGGGTTGTCCGTATGGTCAATTATGATGTTACGAGTATATGATGATAAGTCGATAGTTAAATATGGTTAATAGTTGACTTCTGAAAGTCAACTAAGTATAAGTAACATGATTTGACTCGTTGTCGTAAAGGTAGGATTGTAGGAAGTCGTATGGTACATGTTATGTTGAAATGTGTTATCCGTGATTATATGATGAATTACATGAATCAAATGTGAAATATGTGGTTGATATGATCGTTAACGTGTACAATTGTGTATACTAACGAGAATGTGATGGGTGACATGAAAGTATAGGAATCATGTCAAGACGGATTCAAGCGTGAAAGGCTAACGGGTCAAGAGGTGGCAAAGGATCGGATACGAGCACGGACGCATAAGGTAAGTGATTTCTGTAATCACTTCTTAGTTCGGTTAAGTATACGGTGTTTTAATTAACTAAACATGATGTTGGAGGTTAAATATGTGACGTAGTCTTTCGTCGTAGATGATGAGATTAAAGTTGACCAAAATGCCCTTGATGGGAATTTTGGGTAAACGATCTTAAAAAGTGGTTTAGAAGTAAGTTATTCTATTAGTGTAATGTTTTGGTCGAGTATGAAAGTGAGGAGTATGGTTTGTGAGTCAGAAACGTTTTAATGCGCAAATACCCTTAACGGGTCAAAATAAGCTTATGAGCGTAAACGGGTGAAATAAGATGTAAAGTATCCGGGAATGAATCTTTTATGACAAATGTCCTTAATATTATCAATTCATATGAAGTTAAGGTCAAACAAATAAGTTATATGATAAAATTATGAACGGGTAAATTCTTGGTAAAAGGGTAGTAATCCGAAGACTTAAAAGTCTGGGATTTTGTTAATCCGGATGTCGGATCTTAACTCCATGAGGTGGAATTTTAAATTACGGACGCGTAGGAAAAAGAATCGGGTAAAACGGACCAATAATGAAGAAGTTATGACCGTTTCCGTGAAATGCGGTCGTGCTGGAAATCTGCAGCACAGCAACAGCAACATTCTGCTCATTTGAGGGCGTCGCGTAGCGCGACGGCCCGTCGCATCGCGCGACGGGGTGTCTGTTCGACGAAAAGTGTTCGGTTGCTCTGTTTTGGCTTGGGAACCCGTTTAAACGCGTTTTAAGTTGCGTGTGAACAAGTTTAACTTATGTTTTATGACCATTAGGGTAATCACACATGTAGATAGGTATGTATACATGTTTGTATATCTCTATATACGTCTGTAGAAATGTATGAAAGTATGTATGTACCTATTTGAGTATGTTTATAAGTATGTAAGCAAGAATAAGCGGGTATGTGATGGTAGGTATGAGAGTAGGCATGTATTAGTTTGGTATGATGCACGTAGGGTTGTATGTATGTAAATATGTTTAATGTCATGTGTGTACTTAATGGTGTTGGTATGTGTATGTATAGATACATATATAATGATGTAGATGTGTATATATGTAAGTATGCAGGTAGAATGGCATGTACGTGTGTGAGTATGTATGTAAGCAGGTATGTATGCATGTGTGTACGTAGGTATATATATAGATAATATGTATGAAGTAGAGTATATATGTAAGTCTTTTGGTATGATTAAGTGTTTACGACGTTTGTCCGTGCACCTGGATTTATAAGTGTGATGCAGGAATGGCAAGGGAGTCTCATCACAGGTGGTAAAGCAGTATGGAAAAGCTGGGATGTAAAGATTATAACGAAACGAGAAGTAACGAGAATAAACTTTATATGTTTCTAATGCGTACTAATGCTATGAATTATATATGTGGTGAATGCAGGTAGTACCAGTCATGAGGATATCCAAGGATTCGAGATCGAGTCACAAGATAGATTGTACGGGAGTGTCGAGTACGTAACTGAGTGGAGCCAGTTTATGATTTTCTTGTTGTAAATAAGTATAGTAAATGTATTTATTGAGAACAAAAATTAACCCTAGAAATGAGATTAAGTGTGTCAAAGTGTTTGTAACTAAAGAAATTTTTATGGTACGAATTTCCGCTGCGACTTAGGTCAAATACGAATTAGAGTGTTACACAGTTCTTCTTCGTGAGAAGTGATTCTATTCCTTTAGGGGATAGTCTCCCAAAAAAGTGGATTTTAAAGAGTAGGATATAGAATCCTTCGATAAAAATTGTAGAGAGTTGTTTGTTTTATTATTGACTGATCCTGTTTTCGTTATTTGCATACAGTGAACAACTTTGCCTCTCTTGCCGAGCTACTGGGTACAGAAGAAAGAATTGCTGCATTCTAGGCTTTGGATTCAACCATCAGGACATTCATGCTAAAAGCAAAAGATTTAGAAGAGACCACCTCAACTTCCTACACGATGTCAAGTAAGTATTCGTATACTTTGATATAATGTGATTATATATTAAAGGATATTAAAAGGAATAAGGATACTTATTTGTTTGTTGACTGAATAGGTGCTCCAAGATCCACTAGCAAGTCAGCTTCCAAATTTGATCTAGGTGACATTGACAGCATGATCTCCCCTCGTTCCATCAAGAAGGAGCTTGCCAAGGGCCAAAGCCAACTAGAGCCAAAGACAATGACCACCAGAGCCAAGGCATAATCCAAGAAGAAGAAGCCATCTGAGCCAAGAGGGATAATTTCATGATTTTGTCACTAAGGTAAGGATCCTTGATCCTCATAATTAGCCATAACTGTAGCGAATGATAATTGATCCTGACTTTCCTATCTTGTAATATGCATAGGTTTGTCCGCCTTAAGGCCCTTTAAGATAAAATCCTTGCACAAGCCGAGGAAGACTTGGCTGATCTCTGTTCCATCGCCGCCGCTAAGGATAAGAAGATCACTCAGCTGGTGAAGGAGGTCAACAGCTTGGAGAAGCAGATAATGGTGGCAGAGATACAGGCTAATAAGGCTGAAATGGTGGTCACCGACGAGGCCAAATTCTATGCTACCCATGCTATCCTTCAAGCAAGGATCAAGATAGCCCAAGAGGCTATGGATCCTAGCTTCGACCGGTCTTCTAGGGATGTTGCTGGCTAGAAGCAGACTCTCCTAGAGATGGGAGGTAATGCTGAACCAGAACCGATGAAGGCTATGGAGGCTGGTCCAAGTGGGGTCAAGGAGGTGAAGGAAGGTGGAGCAGGAGGTGTTGGTGCAGCTGAAGGTGATGTTGCTGAAGTGGGCAATGAAGGATAATTTAGACGAGGCCTGAGCCCACTTTTTTAGGATTTGTGGTTTTTATTTGGTGGTGTTTTTATTTTGAACAATTATGGTCTGTAATAATCTCTGAACAATAGGTTTAGGTGTAAGGATCACTAATCCTTAGAATAATAGGGGGTGGAAAAAGTGGATAGGTCCTTCTTTTTCATGGAGGATGAAGCCTTTACACCCCTCGCTTTTATTTTTCCTACACTTTATGAACTATTAGTACCGGACACCCTACATCAACCTGAGTAGTTGGGCCACAGATTACAGGCGAAGCACGGGTTGAGCTTTTTGGTAAATTTTTACAGGGTTTTAATAAAAATTATAACATTTTAACTATACTTGGCGTTGTACTTTTGTCTTTAAAGTTTTGTTCTGATATGTTTGTGTTTCCACATTCAAATAGGTTATTTGTAAAGATAACCAGTTTTAAAAAATCTAAGGTTGTTGAAAATTTGCCAATTCTCTTTCACAACAACTTTAGAGAAAATCTGATTACATATATGAAGAGTAAATTGCCATTTTAGTCCCTGAGGTTTGGTCCAAATTACCATTTTAATCCAAATAGTTTTTTCCTCCTCTGGGTCCCTGACTTTTCCATTTTCTTGTCATTTTGATCACATTGCCTAACTCAATCTAAAAATCTGGTTATAACCAGGGGTATTTTTGGCATAACTGTTGTGTAGTGATAACCAGGGGTAGTTTACAACATAATTTATAAACCATATAATAATTTAATGCCAAAAATACCCTTGATTATAACCTGGTTTTAGACTAAGTTAGGTAATGTGATCAAAATGGCAAAAAAAGGAAAAGTCAGGAACCCAGAGGAGAAAAAAACTATTTGGACTAAAATGACAAATTAGACAAAAACTCAGGGACTAAAATGGCAATTTACTCCATATATGAATATGGATCATATATCCTTAACTGAAAGGTCTAGGGTGTAGTCAATGAAACAAATAAAACTAAGTACAAAACATACCAGAGAACCCAAGTTAGGATCCTATATCCTTGAGAGTTACAATAGTATAAACAGACCAATGAAAATAGTTAAGGTTTAAGGATTCGGGATCCTTATTGATAGAACTTGCAAACCTTTAAAGCTCCAAGAACCTGTAAAAAAGAACTTGGGTCTAAGCCAAATAATCTGGGGACAAGCCTATTATAGACTGGGGACAAGCCCATATAAAAACTTGCAACCCTTTAAAGCTACAAGAACCTGTAAAAAAGAACTTGGGATTAAGCCAAATAATCTGGGGAAAAGCCCGTTATAGACTGGGGACAAGCCCATATAAACTGGGGACAAGCCCAAAAACCTTGGGGTCTGGCCCAAACTGGGGACAAGCCCAACATGAGCGACATGAAAATGCCAAAACCTTAGCTAACATGAAAATGTTAGAAACCTTAGGATAACGGATGTATGGTACGTCTACCATTATACTTGAGATGCTACATATAGCTAACAACAATGAAATTGTCAGCCACTAAGTGTGTACCGGTCCCATTGTCTCGAACCATACTTGGATAAACGTGCGTTACTGGCGGGGTGTCAAAACCCAATTCGTGTGAAAGGTGAAAACCTTTAAACCTTAGAAGGTATAAGATACCTTAAACGTGGGAGAGAGGTGGCCAACCCCTTAATCCTCTGAAAATGATGTTAGAAACTTCAATAAAAACTTAAAACTTGATGAAATTGGATGTGAAATATCTAACATCCTTTCCTTAGAACAAATAACGTATGTAAAATGAAAGAAAGTGAAAGTGAGATATTACCGAAGTAAGGATCATATATCCTTTGAGGCTCCTTGATCCTATGTCAGAATGTTGCAGTCTCTAAGGATCCTTGATCCTTCTTACATAAAGTATTTCTTTAGGTGAATAACATTCCAAGCTCTTGGTAAGAGATCACCATCCATAGTCAATAGGCGGTATGCCCCCTTTCCAGCCTTTGCTTCTATCAAATATGGGCCTTCCCACTTAGGTGCCAATTTACCATCTGCTGGATTTGTAGTGAAATGAAATGCTTTCCTCAACACCAAATCACCAACTTGAAATCTTCTGATCCTGACATTTTTGTTGTATGCCCCGGCCATCCTTTGTTGATAACTAGCCATCCTTATTCTTGCTAAGTATCTGAGCTCATCCACAGTATCCAGGTCTTGAGTCAGATTTTCAGCATTTGCTTGAGGATAACGGATGCTTGTTCTGGCTGTAGGAACCACTGTTTCTGTAGGAACCACTGTTTCTGTAGGAATCACTGCCTTGGTTCCAAAGACTAAAGAGAATGAGTCTGGCCTGTGGCATTCTTTGGAGTTGTCCTATCTGCCCAAAGGACATATGGCAGTTCTTCAGCCTACTTTCCTTTCTTGGATCCTAATTTCTTTTTCAAGTTGTTAATGATGATCTTATTGCTTGATTTTGCTTAACCATTAGCTTGTGGGTGGACTGGTGTTGATGTGATCATCTTAATCCCCCAACTGTCACAAAATTTAGTAGTTCTATTCCAAATAAATTGGGATCCATTATCACATATAATTCAGAAGGAATTACAAATCTAGTAATAATGTTTCTTTTATTAAAGGATATGACTTCATATTCCCTGACTTGAACAAAAGCTTTTGTGTAGGTCCTTTATGACGTATGGATCGTCACAAAACTGATAATCTACCAAGGGTACGGAATCCCCTTAATAAATCGATGAACACAGAAACAAGAAACTAAGATGAAGAACACGAGACAATTACTTTCAATCTTGTCTTCTATTGATTATCCAACACTAGGTTTACAATCAATTCAAGACCCGTAAGAAATCTCTCAGCCACTCTCTGTATATTTCTCTAGTTCTCCAACTATCTATCAACTGGCTAACCTGAACCCTAATGCATAATGTTGTTTCTAGACTACAGCCATGCAAACTAGGCTTTGGACTGGGCTAGGCCATTCTCCTAGCCCATTACAATAATTAACTCCCAAACCAATAATGCTAAACCAATACAAAATATCCATAGACTAAATACTTAAACTATTAAGCTGCTGTCACAGAATATACACCAACATTCTGCTTCTATCCATTTGGAGAAGTAGTCAGTCAGAGCTAGAATGAACACTTTTCCACTGGTGCTTTTGGGAGTTTGCCTACTACATACATCCCCCATTTCATGAATGGCCAAGAGGAAATTATTGGATATAAAGGCTTTGCTGGCTGATGTATGATGTTGCTATGTCTTTGGCAAGCATCACATTTCCTTGCATATCCTATGGCATACTTCTTCATTGTAGGTCAGTAGTAACATGTCCTAAGGATCCTTGAGAATAATGCTCTGCCCCAGTGTGATTTCCACAGTCTACTTCATGAAAATCCTTCAAGACCTCTTGAATTTCTAGATCCTCAATACATCGCAAATAGGGACCTACAAGAGATCTTTTATACAACATGTTATTTAATATAGTGAATTGAGATACCTTAACCCTGAAAAGTTTGGGATTCTCCCCTGTGGGAATTTCCCCATTCTGAATATACTTCAGAATTGGAAGGATCCATGATCCTGAATTTGACTGCACATCACTGGGTACAACTAAAGTATCTTCAACTATCTCCATTGCTTCATTTTCCTCTATTGTAGGAGAAGAATGTGGATGATAGGTATCCTCACATCCTCTGGTACTATCAAGGATGATCCTAGGTTTGCTAAGGCTCCTGCCCCTCCATTCTCCTCTCTGGGCACCTGTGTTAAGTTGAAAAAATCAAAAGAATTTGCCAGTTTCCCGACTTCTAAATATTTGATTAGTTTTTCGCCTTTGACAATATATGAGCCATTAAAATGGTTAGTAATTAGAAATGAATCTATGTACACTTGAAGATACCTAATCCTCATTTTCTTAGCTAATTGCAAACTTGCTATTAAGGCCCCATATTCTTCTTCATTGTTAGTGGTTTGGAATTCACATGCAATGGATTGGGGTATTATGTCCCCCTGTGGCAATTTTAGTAGTATGCCTAGTCCAGTTCCTTTGACATTTGAGGCTCCATCTGTGAAGAGTGTCTAAGGACCCTTGGTCTCCTCAAGTTGTTGAACCTCTAGTTCTGCTTGCCTTTGTAGATCACTACTGAAATCAGCCACAAAGTCAGCCAAAGCTTGAGACTTGATGGCAGTGCTTGGTTCATATTTAATATCATATGCACTAAGCTTGACTGCCCATTTTGCCATTCTACATGACATTTTAGGTTTCCTGAGAACATTCTTAATATGAAATTTAGTTTTCACAATAATAGTGTGAGTTTCAAAATAATGTCTAAGTTTAGTGGAAGCCATAATCAATGCAAGACTTAATTTCTCTAAATGAGAGTACCTGGCTTCAGCATCAAGAAGGCTTTCACTTACATAATATATTGGATGTTGTTGGCCTTCATAATCCTTAACTAATACTGCACTTACGACTTTACCTAAAACAGCTAAGTACAAGGATAATGGCTCACCATCCTCTAGTTTCATTAAGGCTGGTGCTAAGGATAGATAATCTTTGAGAGCCTTGAGTGCAGCTTCATGCTTCCCAGTCCACTCAAATTTCTTATTCTTCCCCATAATGTCATAAAAATCCTTACACTTCTCTGAGGACTTTGAGATGAACCTATTTAAGGCTGCAATCCTTCCTGTTAGCCTTTGTACATCCTTTGCATTGGCTGGAGACTTTATATTTACAATTGCCTTTATCTGCTTAGGGCTAGCTTCAATCCCTCTTTTGGTCACCATGTATCTTAGGAATTTTCCATCTTTGACACCAAAATGGCACTTTGAAGGATTCAACTTCATGTTGTATTGATCAAGGATGTTAAATGCCACTTCAAGATCCTTGATATGATCTTCGGCTTTCTTGGACTTAACCACCATGTCATTAATGTAGACCTCTATAGTGTCTCCAATTTGTTCTTTGAAAATCATATTGACCAGTCTGTGGTAAGTGGCACCTGCATTTCTCAGTCCAAAAGGGATTGCAATATAACAGTATATGCCAGGGGGTCTTGAATGTTGTATCCTCTTGGTCAGATGGTTCCATCTCAATTTGTTGAAATCCAGACGAAGCATCCGTAAAGGTGAGCAATTCATGGCCCGCTGTTGCATCCACCATGGGAGTTAATGTGTGGAAGTGGGAAAGGATCCTTGGCACATGCCTTATTTAATTATGTAAAGTCGACACATACCCTCCACTCTCCATTTTTCTTTTGAATAACCACCTCATTGACTAACCATTTTGGATACTTAACTTCCCTAATCATACCTGCCTTCAAGAGTTTGTCCACCTCCTCTTGGATAATGACATTCCTTTTAGGTGCAAATTTTCTTCTTTTTTGGTGTATTGCCCTGAAAGATTTATCAATACCCAATGTATGAGTAATAATGTCTTTAGAGATACCTGTCATATTTTCATGTTTCCAAGCAAAGGTAGACTTTCTTCTCTTTAGGAAGGATACTAGATCCTGCTCTATAGTATTAAGGATCCCGGATCCTATATAAACTTTGACTTCAGGATCCTCAGGGTCCAGTATTACATCCTTGATGTCTTGTTCTCTTGACTCCATGACATCCCTTGGAGGATGCTTTAATTGCTATGATGCCCTTGGTTTTGAAGTCGGTTTCATTGAAGAGGTGTAACAGTTCTTGGCCTCTTGCTGATCGCTCTCTATCTTTACTACTCCCCATGGGGTTGGTAGCTCTACACATTGGTGGTAGGTTGAAGGAACAACTTTCATGTCATGTATCCAAGGCCTGCCAAGGATCACAGGGGAGGAAGATCCAGGGGATGGAGATTTAGCAGATCCAGGGGAGGAAGATCCAGAGGAGAATCCTTCAATCTTAAAAATGACGATATAGAGTAAGGAGGAAGATTTAGCAGCCATTTTAGTGCTGATCCAGTGAGTTTGGATCCAAATCCCTTGCATAAATAGGCTTCCTTCAATCTTTCAGGGATGGGGGTTTTCTCCATCCTTTCTCTGTATTGTGCCACATGCTCCTCTGGATCAGTTGTACCATCATAAAACTTTATGTTGGGGGTCTGAAAGCGTTTGGGTATCTCTGCATTGCATATTGGAGGTGAAAAATGAGATATCCTATGACTTCGATCTGGAATCTCAGGAATAGGTTTCACCACTCCTGGGATGCTAGATATCATATCCTTAAGTTTCTGCAACTCCCTTGCCATAGCCTGATTGATCTCTGCATCCTGTATGAAACCATAGTTAGTATCAAATGATGTATTAAAATTGTTACCTCCTGGTTGTCTTGAAGTTGGTATTCCAGAAGGATATCTAGGATAGGACATGTCTGGTGTGTTAGTAGGGCCAGAAGAAGCAATGGTCTGCATAGAGATGAAATCCCCTTCATGGTCTTCAGAGCTTCTCCATTACTATCTCACTGAGGATCCTTGATCCTTAAAGAAATTGGATCCTGTGTAGGTCTGTGGAGGTCTGGATGAATGATCCATGGATCCTTGAACTCGGGCTGAGGATCCTTGATGATTGAAGTAGGATCCTTAAGGTTGGAGCATTTCCATATATCCTTCTGAACGGAGGAAGGATCCTTGAGGATGGGTCATCGCCAGTGATCCCTGCTGGTGAATGGAGGATTCTTGTGGTTGAGTGATCGCTAATGATCCCTGCTGATGGATGGAGGATCCTTGAGGCTGTGTGATGGACTCTCTAGATTGTTGTGTTGTAGTTGCTGGAGTGACAAAGTCCAACATCCTAGGCACCAATGGAGACTGATCCTCTGCTGGCCTCTTTTGCTTCTTAATATCATCTATTTCACGAAGGATCCTCTGGTTGGTTTTGTCTTCCAATTCCATGTAGTTTTTGATCTGCGAAAACAAAACAGAATTATCACTGTTAATATTAGTAGAAGATGAAGTAATGGAAGTTTTGGATCCTTGGAAGACAGATAATTTCTTCTTTTGAGCATTTTCCACATTCTTCTGGAATGGTGGGGGAATAGGAGGTAATAATGCATTGGTTTGAGATGAGGTAACTGCCGGCATGGCACTTGAAGTGGATTTTCGGTGATAGGCCATGGATTTGATGAAATTAACAGAAATGAACACAATAAAGTTTTAGAATTGAAGCACCACTTACCCCACGATGGGCGCCAAATTGTTTTGGTCAAAAATCTGTTTAAGGATAATGTAACCAAATTTTGATTGTGAGGTAGAGTGCTTATGTGTATAAACAACAATGTAATCAACTTGTAAAGTGAACATGACAATAAACACAGATTTTTGTACGAGGAAAAAGCCCTTGATCCTTATGAGATCTCCGGCACAAAAAAACCTCGGGTAATGGAAACTACCGATCACCAACTATATTGAAAAGTAACTAGTAATCAAGTACAACTTTGGAAGATAATGAGCTGAATACAACTGAAACTAGTGTTTGCAGTTTGATGTTTGCGAGAGAGAGTGTAAGTGTTGTGTGTTCGTATGATATTGTTGTTATGCCTAAAATGAGCCTCATTATCCCCTTATAAAAATGGAAATAACTGGATAACAAACAATCCGAAAACTGTGCAAGTATCCCCATGTTCTCCATAACGGCTACACTCGTACATGCACGTGCTCCTAGGAGCATATTCATTGAAGATGTTGAATTCATGATATGAAAACAATTTGATGCATCAGTCTAGGGGGTTTTAGGCCCTAGAAGTGTGAGACTGACGCAACAAATATACGCAACGAGCTTTGGTTGTGATATGGGCTTTAACGGGTTAGTTTATATTAAGTTTGGACCTTGTATAGGTTATTTGGGTCATGCCTAAGGCCATGTGGGCCAGGCAGTCCCATGGGGAGCCCATGTGGGGCATGGGCTTGCTAGAGTGTAAAACCTATTTCACTAACTAGGGTGAGGTCTCCTTGTTACATAAATTCTAGAGAACCAGAGAGGGAGTCGATTTGGTGGTTTTGTGTATTCATTCCAAAAGTTTTTGGTGATCAATAGTAATAGAAACATTTGTGAGTTAAAAGTTATTTCGGTGTTCTTCATATTTCTTGTTTTTCGGTTTTCTTGAATTTCACCAAGTTTGGATTCCGCCCATCCTTGGTGTTTGTTTGATATCATTGTTTGATCCGGTTGATTTGGGACTTACAAATAGTAAATATTATTTTAAGCATTTGTTTTTCTATTTTTAAATATATTTTATTCCATTATTAAATTTGATTTATTTTCTAATAACTTACGTATGTTAACTTTTTTTTAAAATATAACTCGGCAACTATTTTATTTATTTTAAGAATGCGATAATCTTTTTGTAAATGAATATTGTGACACTATCGTACCAAACTAAACGAAAGCCAACGATAAATAGTTATTTAATATTTGAAGTAATTATTTATTTTTAATAATATTTTTATTCATCATTTTATTTTATTTTTTTAATAACTTTTGTGCTATGTTTATTTTTTTTCAACATTATGATAATTTTTTTATTGAAAACGGAGACACTGTCGATGTCATACAAAACCGAACCAAAATCGTCCGAACAACATCTATATCAGTACCACCTATATTTTTTATTTTTTTTTTACTTTCGATAAATTGATACTGTGTCGCTACCATACCATATCGAACCAAACCAAACCAAATGACATCGTACTAGTACATGTATTCATTTTTATGGTTTCCTGTTTGATAATAGATAAAGTACCAAAATTGTAATGAACCAAACTGAAACCGACCGAACAACATTATAATTGACACCCTTATTTATTTTCATTGTTTTTTGCTTTCGATAAACTAACATTGTGTTATTACCATACTGTACTAAACAACATTGGTACCAATACATGTATTCATTTTTAGGGTTTCGGTTCAATAATTTTCATTTATACAACTCTGTATATGATGATAAATGAATATAACTACTGGTACCATGATGATGTGAACCGATTTATACCGTTCGAAAAACATGGGTGTCGGTGTTTGTTTTTTTCCTTTTTCATCATTTTCAGTCAATGTTAAACATGAGTTGATTTCTATGCTGAGTGCATGTATTGTACCGTTACTTTAACAAACCGAAACAATACCGATTGAATGACAACAATAACATATCGCTGCAACACATGGATAAAAGACCCTAGTTATCTATTATTTGTCACAAGCAACCGATAAAATATGCAACGGTTTCTCACAAAGATGAAAATAGTAAGCATAAATAATTTGGAATGTTTTTCACCTAGTGAAATTTTCATTTAGGTTGTTTCTTATATAGTGGGGAACCCGCACGTTGCAGCGGAGTCGACACTATGAGCTGAGAACATAATTCAAACCTAAAAATGTTAATAAATCATATATGTGTGTGTGTATAAAAGCACTCGCGCTTCGCAGCTACAACGCACGGGAAACCCTTATGATAAACATTATGTAGTATACTGCAACATTTTTTTATATAGTGGGAAACACGTGCGTTACGGCGGAGTCGACAATTTACATCCAAATTTTTAACTAACTTCTCTAAAATTACAAAACACATTTTATGATAAATTTGATTAATTTTGGTTCTCAAATTAGTCATTTAGTACAAATACACAAATACAATAGAATGTATTTTTGAATATATGTTCTTGATGAATGTGATAAGTTTATTATCTATAAGCTTGTTTTTTATTATTTATAAATAATCTAATATATAGTATAGACTTATTAAACATAAATGCCATTGATCAAGGGAAGAAGGGTATGAATAGAAGAAAATGGCAAAAAGTTAGGCATTTTAACTTGACCCTTCGAATGCCATCTTAAAATTTTATGAGAATTTACCATTTTGTACATGGGAAATACTTTATATATAATATAGATATAGATATAGATATAGATATAGATATAGATATAGATAATATAGATACAGATAATGTTTTAAGCTTAGATTCTTTTTATCTTCTTCAAATTGCTCCATGATTCTTAAGTTTCCATCAAACGTCAGTTTTATCCTTGGGCCTAACAAATAATTCCATAACAAGTCCAAACCTAAAATGTAACTTTTCTAAAAGTATAATAATTGTACGGGGATTGTAAATATGTACCATACAAATAACACACTCAAGTTAAAATTAAAATTATTATTTTTGGTTAATTACATATTAAAACAATTCTTATTTTAAGTTTATAAGCAAGGATCTAAACGAGCCATGTCATTCATGATTTGTTTAAGACCGACTAACAAAAAAACTCGAATCCAGACGAGCTTAAACGAGCTCGAGCCTATAAATAAACTTTTTAATAAATGAGTCCGGATCCAAGCTTCACTTATCGAGTTAAGCTGTCTCGCGAGTCTATTTATTTTAAAAATTAATCAACATATTAAATATTATATAATAATAAAAATATATATCACATGATCTTAACCATATATAGGGTATGGATCCTAAGAGAAGTCCACCCTATTTGAGAAACTTAAGAAGCATTTTGGACTACACATGTCCCTAAGCTTTTCGTAATACATATATATGTATATAGTCAATTTTAACCTATACATATGTGTATATTACGAAAAGCTTAGAAAAAATGTGTGGTCTAGAATGTTTCTCAAGTTTCTCAATTAGTCTATTGGTTCTCACATGATCTTAAATCATATATATATATATAAGGAAAATGTCAAATGAGAACCATCTTGAGTTGTGAGAACCTTGAGAACTAGGCCTTTAAAAAAATCTTAAAAATCTTAAGAAAATCACTTATTCCTGAAAAAAAAAATGTTGCATGCAAAAATTTACATACAACTACAACATAGCGACAACCATAGACTTCGGTGAAGACGTTGCTGAATTCATGATATGAAGACAATTTGATGCATCAGTCTAGGGGGAGATTGTTAGGCCCTAGAAGTGTGAGACTGACGCATCAATATACGCAACGGGCTACGGTTGCGATCTAGGCTTTAACGGGTTAGTTTATATTAAATTTGGATCTTGTATAGGTTATTTGGGCCGCCTAAGGACATGTGGGCCAGGCAGGCCCATGAGGAGCCCATGTGGGGCATGTGCTTTCTTGAGTATAAAGCCTAGTTTGTTTCACTAACTAGGGTGAGGTCTCCTTGTTACATAAATTCTAGAGAACCAGAGAGGGAGTCGATTTGGTGGTTTTGTATACTCATACCAGACGTTTTTGCTAACAATAGTAATAGAAACGTGTGTGAATTAAAAGTTGTTTCGGTGTTCTTCATATTTCTTGTTTTTCGATTTTCTTGAATTTCACCAAGTTTGGATTCCGCCCATCCTTGGTGTTTGTTTGATATCATTGTTTGATCTGGTTGATTTGGGACTTGCAAATAGTAAATATTATTTTAAGCATTTGTTTTTCTATTAAATATATTTTATTCGTTATTAAATTTGACTTATTTTCTAATAACTTACGTATGTTAACTTTTTTTAAAAATCTAACTCGACAACTATATTTATTTATTTTTTCAACATTGCGACATAAATCTTTTGTAAATGAATATTGTAACGCAATCGTACCAAACTGAACTAAAGCCAACGATAAATAGATATTTAATATTTGAAGTATTTATTTTTAATAATATTTTATTCATCATTTAATTTGATTTTTTAATAACTTTTGTTGTATGTTTATTTTTTTCAACATTATGATAATTTTTTAATTGAAAACGGATATATTGTCGATGTTGTGCCAAACCGAACCAAAAACGACCGAACAACATCTATATCGGTACCACCTATATTTTAATTTTTTTACTTTCGATAAACTGACCCCGTGTCACTACTATACTGTACCGAACCAAACCAAACCAAACAACATCGGTAACAGTACCTGTATTCATTTTTATGGTTTCCTGTTTGATAACAGATAAAGTACCAAGACTGTAGTGAACCAAACTGAAAACGACCGAACAACATTGTTATTGACACCCTTATTTATTTTTATTGTTTTTTGCTTTCGATAAACTAACATTGTGTTATTATCGTACTGTACTAAACAACATTGGTACCAATACGTGTATTCATTTTTAGGGCTTCGGTTCAATAATTTTCATTTATACAACTCCGTATATGATGATAAATGAATATAACTACCGGTACCTTGACGATTTGAACTGATTTATACGGTTCGAACAACATGGGTGTCGTACCAGTGTTTGTTTTTAATCATTTTCGGTCGATGTAAAACATCAGTTGATCTATATGCTAAGTGTGTGTATTGTACCGTTACTTAACAAACCAAAACAATATAAATTGAAAGCCAACAATAACGTACCGCTGCAAGACATGGATAAAAAAAACCCTAGTTAGCTATTATTTGTCACAAGCAACCGATAAAATATGCAACGATTTCTCACAAAGATGAAAATAGCAATCATAAATAATTGGGAATGTTTTTCACCCAGTGAAATTTTTCATTTAGGCCGTTTCTTATATAGTGGGGAACCCGCGCGTTGCATCAGAGCAAAATTCAAACCTAAAAATTTAATAAATCGTATATATGTTGTGTGTGTATAAAAGCACTCGCGTTTCGTGGCTGCAACGCACGGGAAACCCTTATGATAAAAACTATACAGTATACTGCAACATTTTATAATATAGTGGGAAACCCGTGCGTTACGACGAAGTCAACAATTTATATCTAAATTTTTAACTAACTTCTCAAAAATTACAAAACAAATTTTATGTTAAATTTGATTAATTCTGGTTCACTGATTAGTCCTTTAATCCAAATATACAAATACAATAGAATGTATTTTGAATATATGATCTTGATGAATGTGATAAGTTTATTATCCACAGGCTTATTTTTTATTATTTGTAAATAATCTAATATATAGTATAGGTTTATTAAATATAGATGCTATTGATCAAGGTAAGAGGGGTATGAATGGAAGAAAATGACAAAAAGTTAGACATTTTAACTTGACCCTTCATATGTCATCTTAAAATTTTATGAGAATTTATCATTTTGTGCATTGGAAATACTTTATATAGTAATATAGATAACGTTTTTAAGTTTAGATTCTTTTAATCTTCTTCAAATTGCTTCATAATCCTTAAGTTCCCATCAATGGTCAGTTTTATCCTTGGGCCTACATAATAAGTCCAAACATAAAATGTAACTTTTCCAAAGGTATAATCATTGTACCGGGATTGTAAATATGTACCATACAAATAACACACTCAAGTTAAAATTAAAATTATTATTTTTAGTTAATTACATATTAAAACAACTCTCATTTTAAATTTATAAGCAAGGATCTAAACGAGCCAAGTCATTCATGAGTTGTTTAAGACCGGCTAACAAAAAAACTCGAATCCAGACGAGCTTAAACGAGCTCAAGCCTAAAAATAAACTTTTTAATAAATGAGTCCGGATCCAAGCTTTATTTATCGAGTTAAGCTATCTCTCGAGTCTATTTATTTTAATAAATTAATCAACCTGCTCTAGAACACCGTCGCCACCCTTGTGGGTATTGCCGGCGGGTTCGACTAGCTAGCACAAGTACCCGCTCGAGATTTTGATTTCGTCGATAATTCCGACCGTTGGACAAGGGGCCCTTGACCGGTATTTAAAAAAAATGCACACTTTATATATTTAACTTTCACCCACATATTTTAAACACACACTCTCAAAATCCAGCATAACCAAAACCCTTTTAGCTCTCTACAATGGATTCCTAAAAATAATATTGAGGTGTCGGTTCGAGCAAACGAGGGACCGATACTAGCAAAAGAGGCACCGGTTCGAGTAAACAAGGAACCGGTTCGAGCCGAGGTGGTGCTTTTGGTGGTGAAGGGTATATGCGACAACCTCCTACGCCGCATATCTACGTAACCCCTTTACCGCCCTATATGTTTGGCAACAACCAAACTATTTTTTTCATAACCTATGGTTCCATCGGTTTGGCTTGTTTTCTCGCCGGAAGAAATGCAAGTCGGAAATGAAGAACGTATAGAGGAGAATGTGGAAAACACTAAAACCAGAATAAAATGGAAGATTCGCGAACCGGGCCACCCGGGCGGAATGCACTCACAAGGAGGAAGAAATGCTGGCTAAAACATTCATCCACGTATCGGTAGACCAGTTAAATGGAAACCGACAAATAATAGATGGTTTTTGAAAAGAGGTCCATAAACACTTCGTTGCTTTTGGGGTTAATGGTGACCGAACGCATGATCAACTAAACTTAAAATGAGCTCCAATGTTGACTAAAATTAATTGGCTCAACGGCCTTTACATTCAAGCGTTGGCCGATGCAAGATAAGAAAATATCCTCGCCTCTACAACCTTGATTAACGAACAACGCGAACGTGTCTTTCAAGTGGCGAGAAACAGAGATTTTCAAACGTATATTATGCCTCACGAAAATCTCGACATAGAAGTGCAAAAAGTCTTCGTAGCCTGCAAACGAAAACTTGCAGAAAAATGGGGTTGGCCGACGAGCCATTTACCGGATTTCTAAGATGTGTTTTATTTCCAAAAATGTTGTTTTTATTTTGGTGTTTCTTTTAATGTATTTTTATTTTTATTTCCATGAAGTTTATTTTTTTTATAAAACAATTGACTTTATTTGAATTAAAAAAAATGGTTTACGACATGGGTAGATGCCGTCAATGTTCACTTGTTAATGGGCAATTTGAATCAAATTTGACATGATGGGTCTTGGTTGATTGAGGCTGGAGTACTTACCCTTAAGTGCCTCATTCTCTTAATAACACTAAGTGTGGAAGGGGTGCTCCCCACATGAGGAGTGGTAAACTTTTCCCCTAACCAATCATTTCATGTCAAGTCAACTTAGCTCTTTACTCCCCATTTTGCATTCAAATAATAGGGTTACTCCCCACATAGGGAGTGGTAAACAATTTTCTTAAAAATATCAGATAAATGTGTGATTGATTGGAAGAGAGTGAGGCTCGCCATTAAACCTCTCTCTCCTCTTCCCCACATCGGTTACTATTACCCGAATCCTACTCAATCACCCTACTCAAACAAGGGGTGACGACAGTATACCCGTGCAGGGACTACACACCTAGCTCCATCTCCCCGCAGATGCCCCTATTAAGACTAAGATAATAAGAAAAATGGTTGACAACTACTAATTATATTAATAGTAATAAACTACCGATAATAAATAGATTGACATTACAATTATAATTATAAATTTATAAAATATTAAAAGAAGCTAGGTAAAAACTATAAAATTTTACGTTATGTATATTTCTCATGTATCTTTGGCACAAAATTCTTAAAGAGTGAATTTCACGTTTTCTCCTTTATCGTTATACCAAATTTCAAGTGGTGTCCTTTATCTTTAAAATTGATGATTATTGTACTTAATGTTTTAAGAACCTACATGTTATGTCCTTTAACCATAACCCAGTTAGATTTTTCTGTTAAATCTGATCATGTGCAAAACACATGAGGGTAGAATTGTCTTTTTACCCTATCCTTTAAAAGAAAAAAAAAATATTCTCTCGAGTAAACTTCCGTTTTGCTCCCTGTGGTTTGGTCATTTTAACGGTTTTACTCCAATAGTTTAAAAATAGTCATTTTCCTCCCGGATTTTTCTAACTTATCTTAATTTTGCTCCCAGGCTCTAACTCCGTCAGGGAGGAAACTGGCGACAAACTCGAAAGAATAGGGTGCAAACTGGCGACAAACTCGAAAGATCAGGGAGGAAAATGGCTATTTTTAAACTTTTGGAGCAAAACCGTTAAAATGACCAAACAACAGGGAGCAAAACGGAAGTTTACTCTATTCTCTCTCTCTCTCTCTAAACCAACACACACTCTCTTCATCCTCTATGCCACCACCTCCTTCCACTGCCACCTCCTTCCACTGCCACCTCCTTCTACGCCACCACAAATCCTATCAAGCATAAATATCCTGCCTTCGATCAGTAACTACCCAGATTAAAATCCCCATTAAAACCTTAAATTTCACACTCAATTTACAGTCTCACAAATAAAACCCAAACTTGCATCTCATCAAATCTAAGACAAAAACATCACTTGCATTCACACAGATCTACAAATTGAAAAAAAAACACCCATCATCAATTTGCAGTCTCACACATGATTTGAAGAAAAATCTTAGATCCGTAGTATTGAACAAACACAAGGACGTGGCAGCAACTACTCCGGCGGCTGCGGTGAGTAGCAACGACGTGACGGCGGCAGCAGCAGCTCCGGCGGCTGCGGTGGAAGGGTGAGTGTTTCCGGCGGCTGCGATGGTAGGGAACCCTGGTGGAGTTGATGAAGGGTGGTGTCAGGTTGGTCATTGGTGGGTGAAGGATGTGTGTATGAGAGAGAGAGAGTGTGTGTGGTGGTTTGTGGCTGTTGGTGGTGGTGGTTGGTGGCTGGTATAGAGAGGGAGGGTAGAAAGAGAGGTATAGAGAGATGCAGAGATGGGTTATATTGTTATTTATATTATATATATATATAATATAATATAGAGTGAATTGCAAGTTTTGTCCTTTATGTTTGTAGCAAATTGCAGGCGGTGTCCTTTGTCTTTAAATTTGACGAGTTTTGTCCTTAACGTTTCAAAATCCTGCATGTTTTAACATTTAGACCAAACCTAGTTAGATTTTTTAGTTAAACATGGTCATGTGCCTAGCACATGAGGGCATATTTGTCTTTTCACCATTACATGGACTATTGTGTAAATGCTTAATGTCTAGGGACTCTTATGTAATATAATGAAAAATATATAATTAAAGAAACCTGTACACTCTCTCTCTCTCCAGCCTATACACTCTAACCTTCAGAGTTCAGAGCACCACCTCTCCTCCTGCACTTTCTTCGGCACAACCACCGGCTGCCCCATGAACTTCTTCATCGACGATCTCCGCCACACTAGAACAACACATCCAATCAAAACCGCAACCGATGTTGTGAGTATCATCAACAGTTCACGATATTCCATAATCATCACCATCGTCATCGGCGCCGTCGATTCACCGGATTCCGATGCGTTCGATGTGTCAAAACCCTTGTCGTTTAACAACGCAGTCACCAGATCGAGCGCCGAGATCTTCACAGAGTTCGATTGCATATTTTGCCCTATTTTTTCACGATTGAAGAACTGAACAACTGAATAACTGCTCGAAAGATTGAATCGATGCGAAAGATGTTTGGGAATGGTTATTATATAAGAAGGTTTCAGGTGATTTGTTCTTGTTCTATACTTGTTTTGATTTTTTGAATCTATTTGTGAAAGTGGTTCAGATTTGTTCTTGTTTTTATAATGATACTGTGGTAGTAGTGTATGTTTTGTTTGAATTGCATTTGTTGTGTATTGTTATGGAGGGGGTGCAAACTGAGCATGTAAATTTTTGGTGGTGATGGTGATTCAGCTCTGAGCAATAGAGGCGGTGGTGTTTGGGTGTTGGTGGTGGTGGTGGTGGGAGATGGGATGTGGTGGCTGAAGGTTGGTGGTGGGAGGTTTTGGCGACGACTGAAGGGTAGTGGTGGGAAGTTGCGGCGGTGGGTGTTGGTGGTGGGAGGTGGATGATGGTAGTGGGTGGAGAGGAGAGAGAATATGTTTTATTTCTTACACAATTAATCCCTTGAATATCAAGTTATTTACTTAATAGTCCCTAAGGAGTTAAAATGACAAAGATGCCCTCATGTGCAAGTCACATGACCATATTTAACAAAAAATCTGACTGAGTTAGGGCTAAATGACATAACATGCAGGATTTTGAAACGTTAAGGACAAAACTCGTCAAATTTAAAGACAAATGACACCGCCTGCAATTTGCTACAAACATAAAGGACAAAACTTGCAATTCACTCTATAATATATTACATTATATGGGTAAAAAGACTAAATTACCCTTGTGTGATCTAACTTAACAGAAAAATTTAACTAGGTTAGCGTTAAAGGACATAACATGCAGGATTTTAAAACATTAAGTACAAAAATCATCAATTTTAAAGATAAAGGACACCGCTTGAAATTTGGTATAAAGATAAAGGACAAAACGTGAAATTCACTCATTCTTAAATGTGACATAAACGAAATAGAAGTTATAATAAACGGTCAATCAGTTAACCCGTTAAGTTGAACTAAACGAAACAGACTTGTAAATGAATGTTAGATTTGTATCGTTTTCATTTTCCAATTTTTTGAAAAAATATAACATTCTAATTTCTAAGGGTATCCGGGGTGCATGGGGAGGTGAGCGGGGAAGGGAGTTGCCGCAAGGGGAATATGACGCGAACCAAGGCCGTCTCCGAAAATATTCTAAAACTGTTTGGCCCTGAGCGAGTAGAAGAAAACGGGCCCCTATAAGATAAACTAAATAATTCAATGCATGTCGGCTGTTGAGTATAGGGCTATCCTTAAATACCGGCTGATGATCCCTATGTATCCAGAAGACGAAACCTGCCCAATCTGCCGTAAAGCCTGCATGGATAAATACGGGGAGCATGTTGTTCATTGTAAGGAGCTCTCTGGTTTCAAATATCGGCATGACTGGGTGAGGGATGTTTTAGGGGACATCTTGAGGAGAGCGGGGATTTCTGCGAAGAATGAGGCCCCTGTGAATTTCCTTACAGACCCCATGGAAGGGAGATCTACACTGAGACCAGCGGATCTGCTCGTCTTTGGCTGGGCGGGAGGGAAACATGCTTGTGTGGATCTCACAGGAGTCTCCCCCTTAGCTGGTTTAAGGGAAAGCGGGTTTGTAGCAGGACAAGCTATAAGGAAAGCAGAATCAAAAAAGGTGGATAAACACGCTAAAGCATGTGCTGATAACCAACATGCATTTGTCCCTTTCGCCTTCGACACCTTTGGCTCCCTAGCTCCAGAAGCTATCCGTTTGTTGACTAGGGTCCAAAAGGTTGTCCACAGCAGTTGCTCATCAACAGGGGGCAAGGTTTTGTCTTTAATAGGCTAGGATTTGCTATTCAGAAAGGGGTAGCGACGCAGCTTGTTGCTCGCTTACCTGCGATATTGATGTAAAGTGCACTTAGTTTAAATATAAAATTACATAAAAAAGAATAGATAAATATATTTGAATAAGTACATATGCATTTAATAGAAAATAGAAAACATAGGAATATATAAAAATATGGGTCGCTAAAATATAACTTTTTAAAAAAAAATATAAATATATAAAAAAAGTTATAAATATATACAAACCTGTGGAATCAAACTTGCTATTGTGCGGGGTGAAAACTTTATCTATTTTCCTTGCACTCAATATTGCGTAAAAGATTCAAAAAATATAGTCTTAATATGTTCAAAACCTATTCGCTTTATTAATTTTTGTAAAACTAAAAGGAAAAAACCGTTTTAAAAGTTGTTTAGTTGTATTTAATTCAAATAATAAATAAAATAAAAAAGTAAATAATATATGATTTCAGTTTTAACCAGTGATCTCTTGGCCTAGTTGTTAAGGGGGAGTGGGGTGGGGAAGCTTTGATTCTCTTGGAGGTCCTGAGTTCAAGGCCAGGCAAGGAAGATTTTAATACTAACTTGGTGATACTAGCATACTAACTACTAACCGTATGCCGTTAAAAAAAATATGATTTCAGGTTTAAATAAAAAAAGAAGAAATTGGAAATGGAAATGGGAAGAAAAAAAAACCAATGGAAATGGTAAGAAAAAAAACAATATAGAAAAACTATATGGGAAAGTGAAGGTTTTAAAAAAGAAATGAAAAGTCATGTTGTGGGATTCGAACTCCGGCAAATCATTGAAATTTAAAATGTTTGAATTACACAGCAAAGACCAACAAAGCACAGATTCCTATAGTTAATAAGTTTGAAACAGATTGTATGCATACATAACTAATATATATAAACATTTTTAAGAAAATATTCCGGGCCCTGAAGAGGCTGGGCCCTGAGCGGTAGCCCATCCCGCACCTCCTCCGGGCCGGGCCTGCCACCAACACTCTAACCATTTGAGGTCAACTCAGAATTCGGTAAGTTGTTACTGCATGCGAGAAGAGGGGGGAGAGGGGGTAATGATGGGTCATACTCTCTTTCAAACAATCATACATTAAAAAAAAAAACAATGGTTTGGGTGAAATCACCCCTTGTGATTAAGTGCTTGTGGGGAGTTGGAGAGGGGAGTTGACATGGACGAATTTGATTGGTTCCGGTGAGCGGAGTTTATGGGAGCACCCCTTTCACCTTAAGGGTGAAGGGGGTGCACCCCTCATGAGATGGTGGAAACTTCCACCCAACCAATCATGATTTGCCATGTCAATTCCCCTCTCATACACGACTCTTGCCCAACAAAGATAAAAGGTAGTTTCCACTCATGCCATGAGGGTAAACTAATTTTTTTTAAACTACTTAATTAATAAATGAAACATAATTTCAACAAAATAAAAGTATAACCGGCGAAGCGAACCGCCGCCATCTCAACTATCGGAGTGAACCAACGTCGTCTCAACCGAGCGAACCGTCGCCGTCTCAACCGCCGGAGCGAACCGCCGTCATCTCAACCGTCGGAGCGAACCAACGTCTTCTCAACCGTTGGAGCAAAACGAAGTGGTCTTAATTCTCGGAGCAAATAGTCGCATTCTGTAGGCCGGAGTGAAAGCACAACACAGAGAGAGGAATGGGAGAAGCGGTGCGGGAGTATCCATACCGGAAAAAAATTCCGACGAACCAGGGAGATAAAGACCAAAACAAGACCACATCTTTTTACGTCTCTAATCTTCCTAACCACTGCTCTTTAGGTATGTTATGGAGGGAATTTAAGGGATGTGGAAGGATGACGAACGCCTACCTAGCGAGAAGAAAAGAAAGCCGGAAGATACTTCGCGTTTATCAGATTTGAGGCAGTTAAAGACAAAGACAAGATGGTGAAGCACTAAATGCGGTATGTATCGGAGAAAGCAGGGTGTTTGTCAACATTGCAAAATTCGAAAAGGAAAAGGAAGGACCAAGTAAAGGGAAGAATGCAGAGGGGAGTGGTAGACAACAAGAATACTGGATTCCTCCATTAACTAATGTGGCTTGGAAACCAAAGGAGGTTGTATAGTTGATACCACCTGAACCAACAGAGGCAGTAAGAGTGCTGGAAAAATATCCCAGTAAAATCATTTCAATCAAGAACAAGGTATATCAACCATTAAAATCTAGGAGTAAATTTTCATTGGTAGGAACGACTAGAGATGTTGCCCGTCTCTGCAGACTTAAAGATTTTCTCCGTTTTATTAGTACACCAGAAGTGACCCTAAGATATGTGGGAGGGATGCGGATTATGTTAGTTTTTCCGAGTCACAAAAAAGGCTTGCCTATTCTTGAATAATGAAAGGGATCTGTGGAACACGTGGTTCTCCTCCCTTGAGGTTTGGGATGGACAGTGCTTCCCATTCGAACGAGTGGTGTGGCTCAAAATCGTTGGAGTTCCAATAAAATTGTGGGATAAAGAGGTGTTTGACGAAATCGCGAGGAGTTTTGGGACTGTGGTACACGGGTTGGCGGCATCAATTCGGGATGGGAACCTAGCTGATGAAAAGGTGGCGGTCAAGGTGACGGACGGTAGAAAGATTGAAGATCAAGTTACTATCACATGGAAAGGTGAGAGTTTCACGGTTTGGGTTAGCGAATCGGAGTTAGATTGGAATCCAGACTTTGTTTTATCAGATGAGCTTAAGTCTAACATAGGGGCTGTTAACGAGGAAATAGATAATACAGATGGGCAGTTGGAAGAAGGGGAAATATATAACAACCCTTCTGAATTTTTCCGACACCCTAATATATTTTAAAATACCCCTAAATGTCCTAAAATATACCCCGTATGTGAAAACCGAGCCCAAAATATGAAATATCATTAAAAATAAAATAAAAACAAGAAAATTAAGGCTGTCACGGGGCGCGTAGCCTTTGGCTACTGCCTACGCGGGCCGCGAGCGATAAAAAACGAGGCAACACCCAGTGTTGACACGTGGCAGCACGTGTTGGACCTATACTCGTGACCCGGATTAGCTACGCCGTAGATCCCCTACTACGCGGGCCGAGTAAGCCTTAGCTTACTCTTACGCGGGCCGCGAGAACCTCGAATTACAGCCGTATAAAATGAGGGCATCGGCTTCAGTTTCCGATCGCTCACATTTCTTTTCTTTCTCGACTTTTTACATAGTATAAGCTATTTCCGGGTATTATACCCCCCTAATTAACAAAGTTCTGCCCCGATGTAAGTATTATAACCCCGGTTACGTATTAGATACGCTGCCCGATTGATCCAAGGTTCCGTAACGGCTGTCGAGGTTCTGCCCGACGTAGTCGTTGGAATGCCGTCTCGGGGAGGGTATTGCTAATGTAAATAATGGGTTATTTTACTAACATATGTACATTTGTGTAATTAATAGTTTAACACCAGGAAACCCTTAAACGAAGTCTAAGACAGTAATGTGAGTTTATCCTATTTTTTTAAACCTTTTTGTAACTGTTTTTACAAAACCTTAATTATTTTACAATGTGATTAAGCAGTGATTGAGTCTTTGTAATTCTTCAATTACTGCCGGTATGTTGGGGTTTTGTATACAAAATGTGGAACATGTTACCATTTGACAACGAGTTAGCCAATATGTAATATGACCCACCAGTTAGGATTGACAATACTGAATGAGTAATTGTGTAGAAATAAACAATGTGATAGATCTCAATACTGTTAAAGGATAAAAATCTTCTTGATTAAACTGGGATTCACTCACCAGTATTTCCCACTGACAAATGTTTTTAAAACGCGTTTCAGGTAACAAAATGTAAAAGCCAAATTAGAAAAAAGCCAGCTGGAGAGCACTGACGGCTTGGAAAAATTGTGGCTATAAAAGTTACCTAAAGACGATGTTTTAAATTCAATAAAATAGGGTTTATCCCTATAAACATGTTGTAATAAGAAACTTGGGTTTTTACTCGTGGTTATTAAGATAAAATATGGTGGTTTTACTTTGATAAACTATTTCCTAACTACGGTCCTCATATAATTTCCGCTGCCAAAATGATAAACAAATGATACCACCAAAACTGGTCTCGCGGCCGCCCGTTCCCAGGACAGATAGGGGGCGGGGGTTGCGACAGAAGGTGGTATCAGAGCCTAGCCACTGATTCAGCCACAGAAGTGTTCTGCTGACACAAAGATATTATTCAAATTGTTAGGAAATTTATTACGGAAATACGTGCATATCTGTATTTGATTGTTGTGTGTTATTTGAATATTTGTTAGTTTACAGTATGAGTGATCAAGGACCCTCAGACGCATATCGTCATTTTTCCGATTCACCTGGGAGTGAAGGTACCTCTTCACAGCCTGCCCTCTCTGGGTATGCAGCTGATAATGAAGAAGGAATGTTTGTGTTTAAGGCTCAGTCTGAAGAGCCATTCCCTCAGAAATAGAGAGGATGGTTCAGTAAGGGAGCACACGAGCGTAGGAAAAGAATGCGAAAGTTGCAACAGCAGAGAGTCCTAGCAGCAGCTAAGCGAGAGTCAGATGCCCATACACAGGATATGCTTAATAGGAGCTTAGCCAATTTTCATATCCTAGCAACCACAGCTGCTGACCCAAATCTGGAACAACTAGTAGCCCCACAACCCTTGCCTTTGTTCCCCACACAGCCGATGGAGATAGAAAACAACCCCGAAAACCAAGTCCAAATGCATGATTTCAACCCTGAGGAGATACCTAGGATACCAGCCCCTAATCCCGTAGACCCAGATTATGATCCATGGTTCGATGATCATAGGGATTATGTGCCACGCTATCACCTAAACGACGAACCCATGCCGAACTTAGCCGCCTATCCAGGTCTGGACCCTCTAGATCCCTACTATGACAACGATGAATACATTAGAGAGATCTTAGAGAATCCGTACCCTCATGAGAATCCCATGCCCCAGTACCAGCACCTGCACCCCCAATGAGTGCAGAAAATGTGCATGAGCTCCGAACTTTCGGAGAAGAGATCTTAGAGAGTAGTAAGAGGATGAGGCAGGTAGGAGAGCGACTCGTCTGGAAATATGACAAGCGCAATATGGATTACTGGATGAATCCAGACCAGTGAAGGTGATGGTAGAGTTTGTAATAATAATAATAATATAATAATATATAATATGTATGAATATATATATATATATATATATATATATATATTATAATAATAATAATAATAATAATAATAATAATAATAATATATGTTGTAGTATAGACCACTTTGTGGTTAGCGATACATAGTAGTATTGTAATTTCCAAATTTCAGTATCAGTTTGTAGTAGATGTATAATAGATAAGAAAGAGTAAAGTCGCAATGCTCGACGTTTTTGATCAAGATGCATGTCATGTGATTGATCGTATTAAGATATTATCTTGTGATATTAATATGTGGTAAATGTTTAAAATTCAGATGGCCGACCAAGTGAATCAAGAGAATCCAGATAATAACCCGGAAAACCAGATTAACGATAACCAGAGTAACAATAACCCGGATAACGGAAACCCAAACAACCATAATGGAAACCAAGTGGACAACAGTGCCATCCAACACGTAGTGGCATAAGGAATAATAGATGCAATGCCATATATTATTCAAACGGTTAGAGAAGCAGAAAATAAAAGTAAACATGATAGCAAGCGACTCTCTGAACCTGAACACAGCGTGAACAATGGACCCATACTTCAGGCGCCCATACCCAAAAGAAGAAGAACCGTGTCTTACGGTTGTTCTTACAAAGAATTATGGTCTTGTAAACCAATGGAATTCTCGGGCAATGAAGGGGCCATTGCATCTCTACGCTGGATAGAAAAGACTGAGGCAGTCTTAAGAATAAGTAAATGTGCGGAAGAGGATAAGATTATGTTTGCTTCCAATCTGTTTAAGAATTCAGCACTAGAATGGTGGAACACTATCCTCTAGTCTAGAGGAAGTGATAGAACTTACAATATGGATTGTGAGGAGTTTAAAAACATGGTAGAAAGGAAATTCTGCCCTCCTAATGAAAAAGAACAGATAGCAAACAAGTTCCTAAACCTTAGAATGACTGGAGTGGATAGTAAGGGTTACACTAAGTTATTCTTTGAATATGCCCGAATAGTACCAACCCTTGCTTCACCTGAACCAGTATTAATCTCCCGTTACATCTGGGGATTAATTGGGGAAATAAGACATGTAGTCAAGGCAATTAGACCCCAAACCATAGAAGAAGCTGTAGAATTATCAAATATCTTGACAGATGAATTAGTCCGTACACGAGAAGAGGATCAAAGGAGGAACCTAACCCAGAAGCTTACACAAGAATTCCGTTCTGGAAATTCTAACCGTGGGAAAAAATGTAGGCTCTACCTCTACACCCTACTGTAAGTATTGCAAAAGGAAGGATTCAGGAAAATGCTCCATATATTGTAACTTTTGCAAAATATCAGGACACAAGGAGGAAGATTGCAGGAGAAAGATTAGCAACAAGATATGCTACAACTGCGGAGAACAAGGTCATATCAAGCCTAACTGTCCAAAGCTAGCTCCAGCTACGAATGCCAAGAATACTAAAAATGCTAGAGCATTTGTTCTAATTGCAGAAGAAGCAAAGATGATCCCGGATGTGATCACCGGTACGTTTTTAGTTAATGATGTTTTTGCTAAAGTATTATTTAACTCTGGTGCGAACCAAAGTTTTATTAATACTTAATTTTGCAAACTTCTCAATCAATCATTAACTAAACTCCCACAAGAATGTCTAGTAGAGATAGCAAATGGGGAAACCATTAAGATTTTTGAAATCTTGCAGGGATCAAGAATAGTAATTCTAAATCAGAAATTTATTGCAAACCTCTACCCAATGAATCTGTCAGGATTTGATATTGTATTAGGAATTGATTGGTTAATAGCCAATTAAGCCAGTATTTTGTGTGATCAAAAGTCAATCCAAGTAAATTCACCAAGGGGTGAAAAGATCACAATTAAAGGAAATAAAACCCTTAAATCCACAAAATTCATCTCCGTGATGAAAACATCAAGTTACATAAGAAAAGAATCATTAGTGTATTTGATTTCTATAATCACTAACACTAAAGGAAAAGAATTAAAGGATATTCCAGTAGTATCCCAGTTTTCAGATGTATTTCCAGAAGAGCTGCCAGGGCAACTTCCAGATAGAGAAGTTGAATTCAGAATCCATTTGATACCAGGAACATCACCAATTGCCAAAGCACCTTACCGTTTGGCACCCGCAGAAATGCAGGAATTAAAGAAACAATTAGACGAATTGTTAGAGAAAGGATTCATACAGCCAAGTTCATCCCCGTGGGGAGCGCCAATCTTATTCGTTAAAAAGAAGGACAGATCAATGCGTATGTGCATTGACTACCATGAATTGAACAAGGTCACAATTAAGAATCAGTATCCATTACCAAGAATAAATGATCTGTTTGATCAATTGCAAGAAGCACGATTTTTCTCAAAAATCGATTTAAGGTCAGGACATCGTCAATTAAAAGTACAGGAAGAGGACATTCCTAAGACCGCTTTCAGAACAAGGTATGGCCATTATGAATTTACTGCCATGTCATTTGGTTTAGCCAATGCCCCAGCTGCATTCATGGACATGATGAACCGAATATGTAAGCCATATTTGGATAAATTCATAATTGTCTTTATAGATGATATTCTAATTTATTCTAAGAGTAAAGAGGAACATGCAAAGCATTTGCATGCACTTCTAAGTTTATTGAGAAAAGAAAAGCTTTATGCTAAATTTTCGAAGTGTGAGTTTTGGTTAGAACAGGTACAATTTCTTAGACACCTAGTTGATCATGAAGGAATTCATGTAGATCCCACCAAGATCGAGGCGATAACCAAATGGAAAACCCCTGAGTCACCAACCGAGGTTAGAAGTTTCTTAGGATTGGCCGGTTATTATAGAAGATTTATTCGAGATTTTTCTAGAATAGCCATTCCCTTAAATAAGTTGACCTGTAAATCCGTTAAGTTTGATTGGGGACCAAAACAAGAAGAAGCCTTTAGAATCCTTAAGCAAAGATTAACCCATACACCCATACTAGCGTTACCAGAAGGAACTGAAGATTTTGTAATCTATTGTGACGCTTCTAAATTAGGTTATGGATGTGTGTTGATGCAACACCAAAAGGTTATAGCATATGCATCTAGACAACTTAAGAATCATGAAGAGAATTATTCAACTCATGATTTAGAACTAGGAGCCATAATTTTTGCCCTTAAGATTTGGAGACATTACCTATATGGTAGTAAGTTTACCATTTTCACAAACCATAAAAGTTTAAGGTATGTCTTCGGGCAAAAGGAATTAAATATGAGACAAAGACGCTGGATGGAGATGCTTAGTGATTATGATTGTGATATCCAGTATCATGCAGGAAAGGCAAATGTAGTTGCTGATGCTTTAAGCCGAAAGTATCATGAACAGCCAAAAAGAGTACGTTCACTTAAATTAAATCTGCAAGTAGATTTAAATGAACAGATTAAAAAGGCACAAGAATCAGTAATCAAGGATGATACTGAAAAATTTAAAAGGAATGATTAAGGAATTAGAACAAGGAATAGATGGAATTTGGAGATTCCATAAGAAAAGGATGTGGATACCTAAATTAGGAAACCTACGCCACCGTATATTAGAAGAAGCCCATAAGTCTAAATATGCAATGCATCCTTGAAGTGATAAGATGTATCAGGACTTAAGAAAAAAAATTTGGTGGATAGGAATGAAAAAGGATATAGCAGCATATGTTGCAAAGTGTTTAACCTGTTCACAAGTCAAAGCTGAACATCAGAAACCTTCAGGTTTATTGCAACAGTTAGAAATGCCAGTTTGGAAATGGGAATTAATAACAATGGATTTTGTTACTAAATTACCCAAAACAAGGAAAGGTAATGATACAATCTGGGTGATTATAGACAGGCTAACCAAGTCAGCTCATTTCCTACCAATGAAGGAAACTTTCAGTATGGAACAGTTAGCTAAATTATATGTAAATGAAGTAGTTTCATTACATGGAATTCCTCTATCAATTGTTTCTGACAGAGATAGTCGTTTTACCTCTCATTTTTGGACAAGTTTCCAAAAAGCAATGGGAACTAAGTTAAATCTAAGCACAGCTTATCATCCTCAAACAGACGGACAAAGCGAAAGGACAATTCAGACAATGGAAGACATGCTTAGAGCTTGTGTAATTGATTTCGGAGGTAATTGGGACGATCATTTACCATTGATAGAATTTTCTTATAATAATAGTTATCACACAAGTATCAATGCTGCACCATTCGAAGCACTTTATGGACGAAAGTGCCGAACACTAGTCTGTTGGGCTGAAATTGGAGAAAAACAACTATATGTACCTGAAATAGTACAAGAAACAACAGATAAAATTATTCAAGTCAAGGAATGACTGAAAGCAGCATTTGATCGACAAAAGAGTTATGCTGATAACAGACGAAAGCCGTCGGAATTTCAAGTAAGAGATAAAGTATTATTAAAAGTCTCTCCTTGGAGTGGTAAGATTCATCAAAAGGGGAAAGCTAAGCCCCAGGTATGTTGGACCTTTTGAGATTATTAGAAGAATAGGACCTGTAGCCTATCAGGTACAACTACCAGAGGAAATGGCAGGAATACATGATGTATTTCATGTATCAAATCTCAAGAAGTGTTTAACTGATGAATCACTTGTAGTACCTCTTAAGGATATAGAGGTAAATGAACAGTTAAAATTTGTAGAGAGGCCTCTACAGATTGAAGATAGAAAAGTCAAGAATCTCAAGCACAAGAGATTAGTTCTGGTTAAAGTGAAGTGGGACTCCAAAAGAGGACCAGAATACACATGGGAGCTTGAATCAGAAATGCAAAGGAAATATCCACACTTATTCCAGTAGATCTCGAGGACGAGCTCTAAAACAAGGTGGGGAGGATATAACAACCCTCCTGAATTTTTCGACACCCTAATACATTTTAAAATACCCCTATATGTCCTAAAATATATCCCGTATGTGAAAACCGAGCCCAAAATATGAAATATCATTAAAAATAAAATAAAAACAAGAAAATTAAGGCTGTCGTGGGGCGCGTAGCCTTTGGCTACTGCCTACGCGGGCCGCGAGCGATCAAAAACGAGGCAACACCGGATCAGCTACGCCGTAGATCCCCTAATACACGGGCCGTGTAAGCCTTAGCTTACTCTTACGCGGGCAGCGAGAACCTCGAATTACAGCCCTATAAATTGACGGCATCGGCTTCAATTTCCGATCGCTCACAATTCTTTTCTTTCTCGACTTTTTACAGAGTATAAGATATTTCCGGGTATTATACCCCCGTAATAAACGAAGTTCTGCCCCGATGTAAGTATTATAACCCCGGTTACGTATTAGATACGCTGCCCGATTGATCCGGGGTTCCGTAACGGCTGTCGAGGTTTTGCCCGACGTAGTCGTTGGAATGCCATCTCGGGGAGGGTATTGCTAATGTAAATAATGTGTTATTTTACTAACATATGTACATTTGTGTAATTAATAGATTAACACCAGGAAACCCTTAAACAAAGTCTAAGACAGCAATGTGAGTTTATCCTCTTTTTGTAAACCTTTTTGTAACTGTTTTTACAAAACCTTAATTATTTTACAATGTGATTAAGCAGTGATTGAGTCTTTGTAATTCTTCAATTACTGCCGGTATGTTGGGGTTTTGTATACAAAATGTGGAACACGTTACCATTGGACAACGAGTTAGCCAATGTGTACTATGACCCACCAGTCAGGATTGACAATACTGAATGAGTAATTGTGTAGAAATAAACAATGTGATAGCTCTCAATACTGTTAAAGGATAAAACTCTTCTTGATTAAACTGGGATTCACTCACTAGTATTTCCCAGTGACAAATGTTTTTAAAACGCGTTTCAGGTAACAAAATGTAAAAGCCAAATTAGAAGAAAGCCAGCTGGAGAGCACTGAGGCCTTGGAAAAATGTGGCTATAAAAGTTACCTAAAGACGATGTTTTAAATTCAATAAAATAGGATTTATCCCTATAAACATGTTGTAATAAGAAACTTGGGTTTTTACTCATGTGGTTATTAATATAAAATATGGTGGTTTTACTCTGATAAACTATTTCCTAACTACGGTCCTGATGTAATTTCCGCTGCCAAAATGATAAACAAATGATACCACCAAAACTGGGCTTGCGGCCGCCCGTTCCCGGGACAGATAGGGGGCAGGGGTTGCGACAAAATACCAGGAGGAGAGGGAGGTACTGGCAACGGCGCCGGTGAAAGGCCGGAGATGATGAACGAAGACGAACAGACGGGCCCGTTGTTACAACTTACGATGCATTGGTAAATGATACGTCGGGTGAATTTCCCAAGTCATGTATGGATGCAGAGGCAGCGAATGATGGTCCTAAAGACAAGACAGTTAATAATGATTATGGAGAGAGATAAAACGGTGGAGATGGGCAAAGTGGTGGGCCACATGTAAGCGATACGGATCAATGGGGATTTACTAATGGGCTTATTGGACAAGCTGGAAACATCAGGGGAACATCAAACTTGGAACAAATTAGTAGTCCAAATTATGTGGATAAGGAAAGGTATGGGTTTTGTAAAAGATGTAGAAGAGAAGGAGATTTCTTTATTGACATTGGTCTAAATGGACCACCTAATAGACCAGTTCTCAATTTCCCTTCTCTGTTCCAAGATGTAGATCAGGGGCGGACATGTTCTAGAATGGGGCATGTGGGTAATAATAGAAACTATCAACGTCGACGGACATCCAGGGTGAATCGGGATACGGCAGTGGAAATCACAACAATGTTCAAGCCGGTGACAACAGATAGCTTTTTACAGACGGGTGAGGAATATAGTGTAGATCAAAGGAGTGATACAATAGCGGAAAATATGGTGCAAACGAATGAAAAAAATGGCGATGATCAAAGGAATAATGCTACAGAAACTAGTAAAACAGTCGAACTGGGCACGACAATAGGAATTTCCTTGACTGGTTTTGAAAGGAATCTGGAAGAAACAATTCAACAAGAAGGTGTCTCAACGCTTAATCAATGAAGATTCTTTCTGTAAACATAAGAGGGGTGAAAGACGACCACAAAATATATGCTTTGGGGGAGTTAATTAGGTCGGAAAAGGTACAATTTGTAGCGGTACAAGAGATACTGGCAAAAGAGGGGTTGAAAATTCCAATCCAAAAAATATGGGGAAGAGGAGCGGTTGAATCTGAATAGGTTAACTCAGATGGGAGATCGGGTGGTTTGTTGTGTTTTTGGGATCGTGCTTTTTTTAGGAAAACAGGAACCACTCGCTCACAATTTTTTTTGTTAATATCCGGAATACTTAATGGAGGCGAAGCGATATACTTTGTAAATGTCTATTCCCCACAACTTTTACCACAAAAGCGGGCACTTTGGAGTGACATATCCGAGGTTTTTGGGTCAATGGATGATCTGTGGGTAGTCATGGGAGACTTTAATGCAGTTCGAAGCCTGGATGAGCGTTTGAATACAGAGTTTGTCCCAAGGTGTGCGGAAGCCTTCAATGACTTTATCGAAAATAATGGGTTATTGGAATATCCAAAGGGTGGCAAAAAATTTACAAGGATATCTGGTGCGGGAGATAAGCTAAGCAAGCTAGACAGCTTTTGGTGTCACCGTGTTTCTGGAATTGATGGCCAGATGCAACAGTAATAGCACTCCCGAGATGTGAGTCAGATCATAATCCTATCACACTATCGACATCGGTATGTAACTTTGGTCCCATTCCCTTTCGTTTTTATAATTCTTGGATTGGGAGTGAGGGTTTAGATGGAGTGGTAAATCAGGCAATACAAGATTCGGTGTTTGAGGGCCTCCGGATTTGGTATTGGCTGATAAGCTTAAATTGACTAAAAAGGGTATTAGGGGTGGATAAGTTTGGAACGTGATAAACAAAACACTTTGAGAAAAAAGTGGAAACAAGAATTGTAACAACCCGACTTTTCGGATCGTTACCTATTTGCTTTCACTTCAATTTGTAACCGTCTTGAATCCCGAGATTCGATATAAATAAAGGGTTATGTTAAACTAAATACTTTTTCATCACACCGCATCGCTACATTTAGATGCTTTATATTCGCAACGCTTACGCAACACGAATTACAGAGAATTATGCTATTTAAATTGCCGAGTGTGTTTGTATGGTTATCACACGCCTCCGCCTACGCTTATCACGACTAACACGCTAAATCATAAACGCAGTTATTAGTAGTAGTAATGTGATAACATTTGTTCTTATGTGTCTTACTTGTGTGTGCTTATTGTGTGTATTGTTACTCGCAAACGCTGTGACAACCCTCACAAAACCAGGTATCCGTCAATTAATTAATATTTAATTAATGCTTAATTACTGTGCTTACTTACAATTGTGGTTAAACCGCTTCTTGAATTCTGATACATACGTACTAATGCATCACATTCTATACTGTCACTCTATTACTTACACACAAACATTAGTGACAACCTTGATGCACAAAAGCACAGTTAGCACACTAAACGGATAACCCAGTAAACATGCTGACATTGCCAGCACCTAAATAGACATTGTTCTGAGGCCAGTATGAGCCGGGAGTAGATTTCTACACTAGTAGGGAGTGTAGGGAGGTGAGAATCATTAAACTGCGTCACTAGGTGATAGTTATAGTGCCCGGAAGTGCCTAAAACATACCTTAATTGCAGAATTCTGCACTAGTAACCAAAATTAAGCTTTTAACAAAGCTAGTAAAGTGCAAAAACTTGGTAAAATAATACTAGACACTTTCCAAAGTGTCGGGAATTTACTGTGTCACTAAAAACACTATTAAAGACACTTTAAAGCTTATTTGACACTTTAACGGATCAACATCCAACCGAACAACCGGACTTTACCCGGAACATAAAAATATTGCCAAAGACATTGTTTATACTTTTCTGAGCTAGTTAGGGTCCCCGAACACCCTAAAACCCTTTATATTTGACTACACACTTAATACACTAACTAATATCATTTAGAACCTAACTAGAACTTAACTATATCATCAAACCCAACCATACCCCCCCCCCCCTCAAAATGACGGTCACAAGGGGTGACCCACCCCTTGTCCTACCTTGATTATTTAAATCCTAATTGTTTGATATCTAGTAGACACATTACATGATGGATAATAAGGTTGATGGTTTATAAGTATGTTTAAGAGTTAAACATCATCTCTCATCACAAACACACTTAGCAAACTTGTTCTCTCTTCTCCTCTCTTGCTTGGTCTCGGCCGAACACAACCATCATCACCATCACTACCTTCAAGTCTTGTTCAACCATTTCACATACATACAAGGGTACAAGGAGTCCAATAAACAAGCTCGGTGCCTCCAATAAACAACCATTTCTTTTATCCACCTCATTTACATCTTGTTTCTTCCCTAGCCTTGAGCTAGTAGTAAGTGCCTCTAAACATCATCTTGATCTTGTTTATGTTGGTTAATAAGTGATTTAATGGTTGAAAGTTAAGAACACTAAAGAACATAACATAAAGTCTTGAACATAAGTGATTAATGGTGGATAAAGAGAAACTAGTTGTGTAAATCTTGTGAAACTTGTCTAGTTGTGATTATTTGATGTTGTTTTTTACTAAGAGTGGGATGGATCATCATCTAACCATACTAGATCATGTTCAAGAACATGAACTAGTAGTATGTTAGTGTTAAAGTTATGAAAGATGATGAAACTTTCCATCCATGAGACATGAACTTGAGTAAATAAAAATTTTTCTTGTAAAATAAGACTCTAAACATGTAGATCTAAAGATCTACAAGTGGTTTTTCGGAAGAACCAAGTGAAAGATGCATGATTTGTTAAAACCCGGACCTAACATAAACTAAAAGCATTTTAGTGAATAAACAAGTGTGTAAACACTTGTGTCACAAGAAAATTTTTACAATAAATATTTTTGGTAAATCATGACTAGAAGTTGTGAAACTTCAAGATCTTTAAAAAATAAAGTTTTTAAGTAACAAATTTTATTTTTAAAGGTAACAAGATCTATTAAATATGTTAGAAAGTTACTACATATGTTTACAAAACATTCAAGTTCAAGAGTTTATGATTATTCATATTTTGTCTAGTTTGAATGAATAAATATTTTATATTGTTGATTGATGATTGATGATCGTTGATTGAAATTTTGAAAAGAAAATGATACGCTTGTAAGCGTGGACACCTCCAGTTACAGAGGAAACTCTGGTGAAATTTTTCCAGAAATATAACACTTAGAAATATTTTTCTAAACAAATGTTTACATAATATATTTTTAACCTTGTTTTCAAAATAAACTTCGCCATGATTTTTATTTCAAAAATTACAAAGTACCGGAGGTGGATTTTCGTAAATAAAACTTGTTAAATATATATTTAGAATATATATTTCATAATAAAACGCTTGTGTGATTATGTGATTATTTTGTGAACTACATATATTATTTTTAGGATAAAAATAATATAACCTGGGAATATATTGAAATCACGACTCCAAAATAATACCAACGCTATCACAAATAAATATTTAAGTTACACCAGTATTATTATTACAACGCGAACTTTAAAATGTAACTTATGTATTTTCGGAAAATACTCTTAAATGTGTATTTTGATAAAGTATTATTTTGGAAATGGTATGAAGTAAAGTATAATATTTTTTGGAAAAATATGTATATTTTGGTGTTAGAATATTTTAGACAAGTGATTAAAATATATTTTTCAAGTGAGACTTAAAAATATATTTTCGGAAATATAACGTATACATGTATTAAAACCCCCATCCTTGGGAAGGAATACACTTATAAAATAAATAAGAAGTGTGATTACGGAATAGTTACCTAACTATTTCTCCAACAAAACGTTAAACTCTAAGCCAAGGCACGGCCATCCGTCTAATAGGTATTAGTACGTGTAGGTCGTCACGCAGCAGGTTGATTTGGGATTGACTATTTCGAGACGCACTTCTGTGAGTTCATGTCCCCCTTTTCTCTTAACTGTTTTCAGTTTTTATACTTCGGGGGTGGAATACATGTTACAGAAATTATGGATACTTCATACATGGTATGGTTAGCTTAAGGAGGGTTTACTACTTAGATCATGTGAGTGGGTAGGCTGGAACTAGAGGCCATTAATCCTCATTGTAGGACCGAGGGTCATTAGTGGTAGATCTATCTGGGTGTAGCGAGCCCAACTCCAGGCCCACTGTACGGACCTCGGGGTGACTTTGAGCTCGACGCAAAAATCTGCAAGGTTTGAGTCTTCCTACAGCACTTCACACATATCATTGGCTTTGCAACCCAATGGTGATCTCCTTTTCCTTATTTGCTACATACCAGGGATTCTCATACATACTGACATATTACAAAGGTTTTACATACTCACTTTTACATGAACTCGCTCAACTTTATGTTAATTTTTCAACTTACATGTATTTCAGGAAATTAATGGATCTGGCCAAGTATGCAAGGGTATTAAGCTGCGTAGGAGTAATGATGTCATCCGAGTTTAGGAAATGTGATATTTGCCTGGACGAGTCACAAGTCTTAAACTGTGTTTTTATTCAAGTCTTTTAGTTATGTCTTGTGAACAAGTTCTAAGGATGTTGTGGTTGTATTTTGTTTCACGTATCGACCTTTAAACAATGTTATCGTGTTTACTTTTAAAACTTACCTAATGGATGAACATCATGGTTTTATTTTCATATAGCATGGTTATGATATGTGCTATGGTATTAAGAAGTCACACCAAAATAAACCCACGCTTCCGCAAAGCCAGGGTGTGACAGCTTGGTATCAGAGCATCGATCATAGCGAACTAGGATTCCTTCTCGAGTCTAGACTATGATCACTAGGGCTCGCATGAAAACATTTTTAAATTGCATCCACTAAACGTCCAGATCCAGGGCACAAACATATTTTTTTAACGAAAGGGCACAAGTACACTTTTCAAAGATTTATAATTCAGTCGGAGAGACTGAGGGAGTTTAGTCGGGGAGACCGAGGGAGTTCAGTCCTAGAGATAGTCTTAGAGGCTGAGGGAGTCCAGTCAGAGAGACTGGGTGAGTTGGTCTTAGAGACCAGGGAGTTGGTCTTAGAGACCAGGGAATTTGGTCTTAGAGATCAGGGAATTTAGTCGGAGAGACTGGGTAGGATAGTCTAAGGAAGACTAGGATGATTACTTGTTGCTTATTGGTAACTAACATGTTTATTTGATTATAAGTTGATTATCTGTGCATATGTGTGATTGTGTTACAGATATCATGCCATCCTCATCAGACACGGGAGTTTCAGATACCTTAGATCCTATGGCAGTTGTTTCAGATGACGAGGTTCCATCTGAGCGAGAGGTGTATACCTCAGATACCACCAGCACCGATGACGACGATTTCCAGCCCTTCGCGCTGCCGGACGTCGGAGTCGAGCCTGCTGATGGCCTTCCTGACGGGGACTTACCACTTGCGGTGATCCCTGCTCCTATACCGCTTGCTGCTTATCCGATGGTAGATATGCCACTTGTTGATGTTTCTGACGACGATGTCGATCTATTTGAGGAGGACCCACCCGAGGCTGACCATGAGGGCGGGGCCCCTATTGTTGCTGATATCATTCTACCCATTGCCGATGCCCCTCCAGAGGAGGCACCCGCTGATTCACCTGTCCCAGATTCCTTTGAGTCTGTGGCGTCCACATCTTTGCACACTCTGGGAGTGCAGCATCACTCTCATGACGCCGACCCAGACATGGCGTTATCAGCTGCACCTGCTCCCACACACGACTTCGAGTTTGATCATGATATTGACGATGATTTAGACCCCATCTTTCCCCCTGGTATTGATCCTGACCAGGATATTGAGTTCATTCATTTAGACCAGCCCCTAGAGGAGCCTGTAGCCCCTATCGATCCTTTGTTTGATGATCCCGCTGACTTTGACATGGATTTGGTCAATGTTGCAGAAATCGGCCTAGGCGGCCGATTAATCGGCGCCTAGGCGCTAGGCGGTGAGTTACTGACTAATTTTTAGCTAGTCGGTCCAATTAGGCGGATATGGTCAAAATTGGTCTTAGGCGGTCAAAATCGGTCCCAGGCGGTCAATCGGACTAATCGGTCCATGTTTTACAGCCCATTAAACACAAAATTTGACCCATTTTTGAATCTGGCCCATTGTTTTACAGCCCAAATATTACTTATAAACCTATTTTAACATTTAATTTTAGGTATTTTAACATTTAACCCCCTCTATCTTTCACTAGTTTACATATGGTTCCTAAACTTTTAAATTTATTAATAAAAAGTATAAAGTTATCTCCTAAACTTGTAAATTTATTAATAAAAAGTATAAAGTTATCTATATATATAAAAAAATTGTAAAATTATACTTAAAAAGTCCAATCCGATTAATCCCGATTAATCCCTATTAATCCCGCTTAATCCCTAGGCGGTACCTCACCGCCCGACTAGCGCCAAGCGCCTTCTACAACATTGGATTTGGTTGACCCGGAGCCTGTCGTGGCCCCTGAGCCAGCCGTCGCTCCTGATCCTGCATTAGAGCATGACCCTGTTCATGACGATGCACCCGCTGTTGCCCCTTTTGTTGATGACATACCTATTGCCGATCATCCTGTTGTTGCTCCACCGTTGGAGGATGATCATGTTGCTGACGCTGCTATTGACGCTCCACTCTTGATAGAGGATCCTGTTGTTGCACCCTTTCCTGATCCTATGCCGGTACTGCTTGACCGTACACCTTTTGCTGCTTATGTGGATCCACGTTATGCCGACACCCACAATGGGTGGATTGATGACGATGACGATTACCCACCACACGTGGTACCCGTCACACCTGTTTCAGCACACACCGATATTCCCTTGATTACCCCACATACCACAGATGCTCACCGCACAGATCTCCCGATCACCTATCTCCAGGACATCCCTCCACCACGTCCTGGGGAGGGTTCATCACGACAGCTGTTTGGTCACACACCTTTCATGGCAGGAGGCAGCCAGTTCATACCCCAGATTTCTTATCCTACTTTTGTTCCCCCCGTGCTGCCATCATCCTTACCATTCACGTCACAGTTTTCTTCTGTTGCACCACCCACTGCACCATCGAGCGAGCCATTTTTATGGACTACGCCCCCTATTATGCCACTGTCTGATCCTTACCACCCGTACTATGTTGGGCACTCTACGGAGGATATCCTCGTTTCTTTGATGGTACAGCAGGACGCATTGACGCGTCGTATTCAGGTTTTGGAGTTAGCTCCACACTCACCTTGTCATTGTCGATCCCCATTTGCAGCACCGCACCCTCCACGCCCACTATCCCCCGATTCTGCCGCTCGCTTTTGGACTCCTGAGCAGCAGATAGCATACTTGTTGCGCGCCTATCGCGCTATGGAGGAGGACTGGTTACATATGCGTCGCTTACTCTATTCTCATTTTCCTCCTCCTCAGCCGCCATCAGCATAGGCATATTTTTGGTTTTACGCAGGTAGACTTTTGGTGAGAAGATTTCGATTGTGCCGGCTATACAGTATTTTGGAGACCGCATTTTGATGTCATGACTTTTGATAGTTAGTTTTTGGTTGTTGTATATGACTAGCTAGTTCAGACAAGGGCGATGTGGCCCTTAGCCACTTGTGTTGTACGATACAGTTATGAAACTTGTAAAACATTGTATTGTGGTCTCGATTTATGATAGCGCAATCGCAGTATTCTCACTATATGTGATGTTGGATTGATTATTTCAATTTTATAACATGAGATGTTATGTGCTTGATTAATTTATAACATGTGATGAATGAATGTTATTACGTACGCGTATGTTATTTACTCACTATGACCTGACCTACATGATCATCTTTTAGAAGATGCCACCAAGACGCGAGATGCGCATGCCCACTTCGGAGGCAGAACTCCAAGGAATCATTGCTGCCGCCATAGCGCAGTATGCAGCCTCACAAGGAGGAACCAGCGGGAGCAATTCGAACAATAACGGCAATAACAATCCACCACATGGTAATGTTAAGTCGTTTAAGAATTATTACGATACATTTGGATATTTGTAGCACGTCTGCTAATACCATTTGTATATTCAAACGTATGTGCAGGGTGCACTTACAAGCAGTTCCTCGATTGCAAGCCCGTTAACTTCGACGGCACCGGAGGTGCTGTTGCATTTGTTAGGTGGGCTGAAAAGACAGACTCTGTCTTAAGAATGAGCAAATGCGCTCCCGATCAACACGTGACTTACATCTCAGGGTTGTTTCTGGATGGAGCCCTATCGTGGTGGAACTTACAAGTGCAGACTTTAGGAGAAGCTGCTGCTTACGCGTTGACATGGGCTGAGTTAAAAGAGTTAATGCGAAGGAACTATTGCTCTCGTGCTGAGATACAAAGGTTAGAGACTGAGTTCTGGCATTTAAGGATGGATGGTCCCAAGATTGCAGAATATGTTCAAAGATTTCATGATTTATCCCACGTAGTACCGTACATGGTCACACCAGAGTTTAAACGTGTTGAGAGGTTCATCTGGGGATTGGCTCCCCAAATAATGAGTATGGTTACCATATCCAAGCCCGCGACGATCACAGAAGCCATCGACCTAAGTGTGGCGCTCACTAAAGAGGCCATTAGGTTGAACAAATTCTCCATCTCTGAACCAAAGAAAAAGGAAACCCATGTTGAACCGTCTGGGGAAAACAAGCGAAAGTTTTCCAATTTCAAGCAAGGTACCTCAAATGTGAGCAAGAAGGGCGAGCCAAGCACATCGGCTAGAGCTGCAACCGGTGCTGAAAACAAAGGAAAAGGTTATATGGGCACTCTGCCCAAGTGTAACACATGCCAGCGCCATCATACTGGCCGGTGCGGACCAAAGACATGTGAAGCTTGTGGGAAAATTGGCCACTTGAAGGATACTTGCTGGGTTAGTGCTGGCCAGGGTGGCCAAAGGGGTTTCAATAACAACAACCGTGGTGGTAATAGGAACCGTCCGCAAGGGAATAATGGCGGAAATGGAAACCGTGGGAACGTTGCGAATCAAGCTGGTAATGGAAATCGCAACCAAAACAATACTCAAGCTGGGAACGGAAATGGCCAAGGGAAAGGATGCTTTAATTGTGGAGATGTTGGGCACTTTAAGAAGGAATGCCCAAAGCTGAATCAAGCCCGTGGAAGAGTGTTTAACATCGGCGCAAGGGAAGCACGCCAAGATCCAAACGTTGTCACTGGTACGTTCCCTATAAACCAACGTTTTGCATCTGTTCTTTTCGATACTGGTGCCGATTATAGTTTCGTATCATTAGAATTTAAGAATATACTTGGGTTGACACCTAGTAAGTTAGATGTTCCGTACTCGATCGAATTGGCGAATGGGAAACTAGTTGAAACGGGTGAAGTTATAAGACGATGCGTGATAGAATTGGGAGGACACGAATTTACGCTAGACCTGCTACCTCTCGAGTTGGGAAGCTTTGATGTGGTAGTGGGAATGGATTGGTTGTCCAGCAACAAGGCCGAGATTGTTTGCCACGAGAAGACCATCCGTATCCCTGGGACGGATGAAGAAACAATCGTAGTGCACGGAGAGAAGCAGGATACGCCGCTGAGGATTATTAGCTGTCTGAAAGCTAGAAAGTGTTTGCAGAAGGGATGTGTTGCATTCTTGGCACACATCGTGGACAAGGAAGCTGCTGAACCGAAGATCGAAGATATTCCAGTAGTGAAAGAATACCCCGAAGTCTTTCCAGAAGACTTGCCGGGATTGCCGCCTCAAAGGCAAGTCGAGTTCCACATTGACTTGCTTCCAGGCGCCGCGCCTGTAGCCAAGGCACCCTACAGACTTGCGCCTTCGAAGATGCTGGAGTTATCAACACAACTCCAGGAGCTATTAGACAAAGGATTCATCAGACCAAGCTTCTCACCTTGGGGAGCTCCAGTACTGTTGTTAAAAAGAAGGACGGTAGTTTCCGTATGTGCATAGACTACCGCGAGCTTAATAAGTTGACTGTCAAGAACAGATATCCTTTGCCAAGGATTGATGACCTTTTTGATCAGTTGCAAGGATCCAGCTTTTATTCAAAGATCGATCTTCGATCTGGATACCATCAACTAAGGATACAAGAGGAAAGTATCCCGAAGACGGCCTTTAGGACTCGTTATGGGCACTACAAGTTCCTAGTTATGCCGTTTGGGCTGACAAACGCACCTGCAGTTTTCATGGACCTAATGAACCGAGTCTGCAAGCCGTACTTGGACAAGTTCGTAATTGTGTTCATCGACGACATTTTGATTTATTCGATGACGAAGGACGAGCACGAACATCACTTAAGAGCTATTCTAGAGCTACTCAAGAAGGAGAAATTATACGCCAAGTTCTCAAAGTGCTAGTTCTGGCTGCGTGAAGTCCAATTCCTTGGACACGTTGTTAATGGAAATGGAATCCATGTTGATCCCACAAAGATCGAGGCGATAAAGAGCTGGGGGACTCCAAAGACGCCAACCGAGATTCGACAGTTCTTAGGTTTGGCTGGTTATTATCGAAGATTCATTGAAGATTTCTCTAAAATCGCTCAACCTCTGACCGCGCTCACACAGAAAGACAAAAAGTTCGATTGGAGTGACAAACAAGAGGAAGCGTTCCAGTTGTTGAAAAACAAACTTTGTGATGCACCGATCTTATCGCTACCCGAAGGAACGGACGACTTCGTGGTATATTGTGATGCCTCACGTCAAGGTTTGGGTTGCGTGCTTATGCAACGCCAAAAGGTTATAGCTTATGCGTCACGCCATTTGAAGATTCATGAGAAAAACTATACCACGCATGACTTGGAGTTAGGCGCGGTGGTATTTGCGTTGAAGATTTGGCGACACTACTTGTATGGTACGCGATGTACAATTTATACTGATCACAAAAGCTTACAGCACATTTTCGATCAGAAGGAACTCAACATGAGGCAAAGACGCTGGGTAGAACTGTTGAATGATTATGATTGCGAGATCAAATACCACCCAGGGAAAGCGAACGTGGTCGCTGATGCCCTGAGTCGAAAAGAGAGGATCAAGCCCATAAGGGTTAGGGCTATGGAAATGATTTTCCAGACAGACCTCTCTCTGCGCATTCGTGCCGCCCAGAGAGAAGCTTTGAAAGAAAGGAATATTGAGGACGAGTATCTCCGTGGGATGGAAAAGCAGTTGATACGAAACGAGGAAGGGACTTTATGCTTCATGAAACGGATTTGGGTTCCTCTGTTTGGTGGTTTAAGGAAGGTTATATTTTATGAAGCTCACAAATCTCGGTACTCGATTCATCCCGGTGCGGATAAGATGTACCAAGATCTCAAGGATTTCTACTGGTGGCCTAGGATGAAAGGCAATGTTGCAATATATGTAGGTAAGTGTTTAACGTGCGCAAAAGTGAAGGCCGAAATACCAGAAGCCCTCAGGTCTTCTACAACAACCTGAAATCCCCAAATGGAAATGGGAACAAATTTCGATGGATTTCATAACAAAGCTGCCAAAGACGCCCAGAGGCCATGATGCAATTTGGGTAATAGTAGACCGTCTAACCAAGTCTGCGCACTTCCTACCAATCAAAGAGAAGGATAACACTAGTAAACTTGCGGAAATATACATGCGAGATATTGTTGCACGTCATGGAGTGCCTCTCTCGATCATCTCTGATAGAGATGGACGCTTCATATCAAGGATTTGGCAATCCTTCCAAGAAGCTTTTGGCTCGCAGTTGAACCTGAGCACTGCATTTCATCTGCAAACTGATGGCCAAAGTGAACGAACTATTCAGACATTGGAAGATATGCTGAGAGCATGTGTAATGGATTTGGGTGGTATCTAGGATAATCATTTACCATTGATTGAGTTTTCGTACAACAACAGCTACCACACAAGCATTGGAGCCGTGCCATTTGAAGCTCTTTACGGACGCAAGTGTCGATCACCACTGTGCTGGGCTGATGCGGGTGATAGACAGCTTGTTGGTCCCGAAATAGTCCAAGAGACGACAGACAAGATTGCACAGATTTGAAAGCGCATCGAGGCGGCTCGCAACAGACAGAAAGCCTATGCAAATCCAAAGAGGAAACCTTTGGAGTTTCAAGTTGGGGATATGGTTTTGTTGAAGGTTTCACCCTGGAAGGGTGTGGCACGCTTTGGGAAGCGTGGGAAGTTGAATCCGCGTTACATTGCCCCTTTCAGAATACTGCAAAGGATTGGGCTTTTAGCCTACAAGTTGGACCTACCTGCTGAACTCAATGGTGTTCACGATACATTCCATGTTTCAAATCTAAGGAAGAGTCCAACACAGGAGACAGTGATCATTCCTGCTGACAAAGTTCATATCGACGACACGCTCCACTTCACTGAAGAACCCGTTGAGGTTACGGATTGGAAAATTAACAAAACACGAAGGAGTAGTGTCAAACTCGTCAAAGTTCGATGGAATGCAAGGCATGGGCCGGAATTCACGTGGGAACGTGAGGATCGTATGAAAGAGAAATACCCCCATTTATTTCCTAAGGCCCCTGCAACTAGAAGCAGAGCCTAAAATTTCGGGACGAAATTTCTCTAACGGGGGGAGAATGTGACAACCCTCACAAAACCAGGTATCCGTACAATTAATTAATATTTAATTAATGCTTAATTACTGTGCTTACTTACAATTGTGGTTAAACCACTTCTTGATTTCTGATACATACGTACTCATGCATCACATTCTATATTGTCACTCTATTACTTACACACAAACATTAGTGACAACCTTTATGCACAAAAGCACAGTTAGCACACTAAACGGATAACCCAGTAAACATGCTGACATTGCCAGCACCTAAACAGACATTGTTCTGAGGCCAGTATGAGCCGGGAGTAGATTTCTACACTAGTAGGGAGTGTAGGGAGGTGAGAATCATTAAACTGCGTCACTAGGTGATAGTTATAGTGCCCGAAAGTGCCTAAAACATACCTTAATTGCAGAATTCTGCACTAGTAACCAAAATTCAGCTCTTAACAAAGCTAGTAAAGTGCAAAAACTTGGTAAAATAATACAAGACACTTTACAAAGTGTCGGGAATTTACTGTGTCACTGAAAACACTATTAAAGACACTTTAAAGCTTATTTGACACTTTAACGGATCAACATCCAACCGAACAACCGGACTTTACCCGGAACATAAAAATATTGCCAAAGACATTGTTTATACTTTTCTGAGCTAGTTAGGGTCCCCGAACACCCTAACACCCTTTATATTTGACTACACACTTAATACACTAACTAATATCATTTAGAACCTAACTAGATCTTAACTATATCATCAAAACCCAACCATACCCCCCCTCAAAATGACGGTCACAAGGGGTGACCCACCCCGTGTCCTACCTTGACTATTTAAATCCTAATTGTTTGATATCTAGTAGACACATTACATGATGGATAATAAGGTTGATGGTTTATAAGTATGTTTAAGAGTTTAACATCATCTCTCATCACAAACACACTTAGCAAACTTGCTCTCTCTTCTCCTCTCTTGCTTGGTCTCGGCCGAACACAACCAGCATCACCATCACTACCTTCAAGTCTTATTCAACCATTTCACATACATACAAGGGTACAAGGAGTCCAATAAACAAGCTCAGTGCTTTCGAAAGTGCAAGGACCTCTCTAGATTTCTTTTATCCACCTCATTTACATCTTGTTTCTTCCCTAGCCTTGAGCTAGTAGTAAGTGCCTCTAAACATCATCTTGATCTTGTTTATGGTGGTTAATAAGTGATTTAATGGTTGAAAGTTAAGAACACTAAAGAACATAACATAAAGTCTTGAACATAAGTGATTAATGGTGGATAAAGAGAAACTAGTTGTGTAAATCTTGTGAAACTTGTCTAGTTGTGATTATTTGATGTTGTTTGTTACTAAGAGTGGGATGGATCATCATCTAACCATACTAGATCATGTTCAAGAACATGAACTAGTAGTATGTTAGTGTTAAAGTTATGAAAGATGATGAAACTTTCCATCCATGAGACATGAACTTGAGTAAATAAAATTTTTTCTTGTAAAATAAGACTCTAAACATGTAGATCTAAAGATCTACAAGTGGTTTTTCGGAAGAACCAAGTGAAAGATGCAAGATTTGTTAAAACACGGACCTTACATAAACTAAAAGCATTTTAGTGAATAAACAAGTGTGTAAACACTTGTGTCACAAGAAAATTATACAAGAAGTATTTTTGGTAAATCATGACTAGAAGTTGTGAAACTTCAAGATCTTTAAAAAATAAAGTTTTTAAGAAACAAATTTTATTTTTAAAGGTAACAAGATCTATTAAATATGTTAGAAAGTTACTACATATTTTTACAAAACATTCAAGTTCATGAGTTTATGATTATTCATATTTTGTCTAGTTTGAATGAATAAATATTTTATATTGTTGATTGATGATCGTTGATTGAAATTTTGAAAAGAAAATGATACGCTTGTAAGCGTGGACACCTCCAGTTACAAAGGAAACTCTGGCGAAATTTTTCCAGAAATATAACACTTGGAAATATTTTTCTAAACAAATGTTTACAAAATATATTTTAGACAAGTGATTAAAATATATTTTTCAAGTGAGACTTAAAAATATATTTTCGGAAATATAACGTATACATGTATTAAAACCCCCATCCTTGGGAAGGAATACACTTATAAAATAAATAAGAAGTGTGATTACGGAATATTTACCTAACTATTTCTCCAACAAAACGTTAAACTCTAAGCCAAGGCACGGCCATCCGTCTAATAGGTATTAGTACGTGTAGGTCGTCACGCAACAGGTTGATTTGGGATTGACTATTTCGAGACGCACTTCTGTGAGTTCATGTCCCCCTTTTCTCTTAACTGTTTTCAGTTTTTATACTTCGGGGGTGGAATACATGTTACAGAAATTATGGATACTTCATACATGGTATGGTTAGCTTAAGGAGGGTTTACTACTTAGATCATGTGAGTGGGTAGGCTGGAACTAGAGGCCATTAATCCTCATTGTAGGACCGAGGGTCATTAGCGGTAGATCTATCTGGGTGTAGCGAGCCCAACTCCAGGCCCACTGTACGGACCTCGGGGTGACTTTGAGCCCGACGTAAAAATCTGCTAGGTTTGAGTCTTCCTATAGCACTTCACACGTATCATTGGCTTTGCAACCCAATGGTGATCTCTTTTTCCTTATTTGCTACATACCAGGGATTTTCATACATACTGACATATTACAAAAGGTTTTACATACTCACTTTTACATGAACTCGCTCAACTTTATGTTGATTTTTCAACTTACATGTATTTCAGGAAATTAATGGATCTGGCCAAGTATGCAAGGGTATTAAGCTGCGTAGGAGTAATGATGTCATCCGAGTTTAGGAAATGTGATCTTTGCCTGGACGGGTCACAAGTCTTAAACTGTGTTTCTATTCAAGTCTTTTAGTTGTGTCTTGTGAACAAGTTCTAAGTATGTTGTGGTTGTATTTTGTTTCACGTATCGACCTTTAAACAATGTTGTCGTGTTTACTTTTAAAACTTTCCTAATGGATGAACATCATGGTTTTATTTTCATATAGCATGGTTATGATACGTGCTATGGTATTAAGAAGTCACACCAAAATAAACCCACGCTTCCGCAAAGCCAAGGTGTGACAAACGCTATCACAACGCAAACTCAACGCTACTCGCACAACTCGGTTTATCACTCTAAAACGCAACACAACTCGAAACTCAGTGCTATGCTAAAATACTTAAAGTACCATTACTAACTAACGCAACAAAACACATTAAACGAGCATCCCACACGCGAAACGAGGAGTTCGTTGCACAAAACAGTACCTCTGTTCGAAGCTGGGCAACTTCGTACGAAGGCACTACCTTCGTACGTAGGCAGCCAGTTCGAACAAGGGTCTCCTGTGCGAACCCACCAACTCTATAAATACCCAAGCCCCTCCTCATTCATTCTTACTTGCTGATTTCGAGCCGAAACTCTGCCGAATTGCTGTCCGGCCATTTGCAAGTAACATTTAACAGTTTTCTTCAATTCTACAACATTTTCCACTTCGATTTTCACAAGAATTACTACGTTTTCATTTAAATTCTTCTGTTTTCACATAAAAACAATCAACTTTTCACTTAACTTTTTCTTTTCTTCAAAAATTCCTGCTTTTTCGCAAGAACCCTTCATCTTTTTCATTAAAACCTCTTCTTTCACCTCTAATCTACACTTAATCGGGTGTATTGGGACTAGCTGCGGCTTCCCAAGTTAGAAATCAGTTGATTTCACACTCACCAAGTGTTGGATCTGGATGAAAACCCTTTAAAACCTTTTAAACTTGATTTTTACACCCTAAACCAACCTAAAACGGCATGTATCACGTTCACTGAACAGTGGAGCGAGGTAATGTCAAAACCAGCTTGAATAAGACTCGGTAACACATCCGATTCAGGCGAAAACACAGCATCGAATGCCAAAAACAGCCACGTTTATGAACTGGACTGTTCTGTGCGAAATCAGCTTCGTACGAAGGGACTGCCTTCGTACGAAGGGACTGCCTTCGTACGAAGGGACTGCCTTTGTACGAAGGGACATGGCCTCGTACGAAGGCACTGCCTTCGTATGAAGGTCCTGGTTTTACACAAAACAGCCCAATTTCCATCTGTGACACAATCAAAGACCTCTCCGACTCTAAGCCCGATCAATAGCTTAAGGTTGGAGGGATGAACACTCGATTTTTCGAAGACGACGCGAAGACACTTGATTTTGGACAACGTAAGCAACACGTGTACGAAGACCCACCTTCGTACGAAGGCACCAGCTTCGTACGAAGCTTCTGTTTTCCCACCAACACTTCGATTTCCGACCATTTCAGCGCTTTGGAGACTTATGCTTCTGTTCCCGTACACAGGCTAACCCGGTGCTCCCTTCAATCCATTGAGGATCGTGTTTCTTGATTAGTACACGTTCTGTGGGTATACTCGAACCCATTTTCGTTTAACGCACCTTTGGGTGTTACATACGCTTTCTATTAAAACACAACACACAACGCAAACACTTTATAAATGCTAACCGCTCCCGCATGCTATACGTGATTTTTTGAATGCTTGCTACTATGCTTATACAGTGTTACACTAGACCGCTTCTAGCAATGACAGTACTATAGTTTGGACTCAGCACTTGTGTGACAGGGGTTTCTAGGGATCACATTACTTTACTTCACGTGTTCGCTTCGGTGAACATGTCTCGCGCATACTCTACATCGCAGTCTCGTGGTTAGGTGGTATCATTGTTGGTAGTTACATGCTTCGTCCGTTACGTGTTACATGTTGGTTATGCGTAAACACTTTATATACTATTACTATGCTAAACTTGTGTACTCACCTTTACTTTATGTATTGACTTTTATTTTAACGTATGTGACAGGTTGATGGTCTGTTTGCTGCAATGGATTAGAAAGTCTAGAAACTCATCAAATAAAAATCTAGGTTGTCGGACTTGTTTTGTTTTTGAGAACTCGCTCTCTGTAATAACTGTTTGTTGAATATTTGTTCGTTGGTATGGGACAATGAACCCTTAAAAAATATTGGTAATGGATAGTTGTTATGGATTCTCTTGAGTAATATGGTTCGCCTAGTGCCGCACCCCGATGATTCCACCATCGGTTGGGGTGTGACAAGTATAAAGGATCTGGAGGGGGTAATGGAACATAGAGCACTGAGTGAATCAGAAAACCAATCGTGGGTGGAAAGTAAAAAAGAAATTGCATGAGTATTTAATAACAAAGGCGAGTGATCTAAAACAAAAGTCGAGAGTCAAATGGGCGGTGGATGGGGATGAAAATACAACGTTTTTTCATGGCCTCATTAATAAGAACAATATAGATAATACAATAAACGGGGTTCTTATAAATGGTGTTTGGATAAAGGAGCCGGAGAAAATAAAAATGGAAGCCCGAAAATTCTTTGCGTCTAATTTAGGGAACCTCTACAACATAGACCCGATTTTTTGATTCCCAACTTAAAACAAATTTCAAGGGTTGAGGCGGATGGTTTAGTTGCACCGTTTAGTCTGACTGAAATAAAAAAGGCGGTGTGGGATTGCGATAGCGATAAAGCACCAGGTCTGGATGGGTTTAATTTTGGTTTTTTAAAACATTTTTCGGAAAAACCAAAAGTTGATTTTGGTAAAATAATGGATGCTTTTTATAACGATATCACAATCAACCAAAGTTGTAGTTCATCATTTTTGGTGTTAATACCAAATGGTACGGACCCTACTTCTTTCAATGATTATAGACCAATTAGTCTAATTGGGTGTATTTCCAAGATAATTTCAAAGGTCTTGGCAAATAGACTTAAAGGGGTGATGGGGTCAATTATATTGGAATTCCAAACTGGGTTTTTATCCAACAGCAATATTTTAGATGGACCATTAATTTTGAACGAAGTGATCTCGTGGGCGAAAAAAAATCAAAAAAGAAGGCTTTTGTTCTAAAAATTGATATTGAAAAGGCGTATGATTCAATAAACTGGGAATTTATTGATCGAGTGCTTCAATAAATGGGTTTCCCGGTAGTGTGGAGGAAATGGGTGAGGGGTATTTTGGTATCCATAAGGGCATCGGTTTTAATAAATGGGTCACCAACTTTAGAATTTCAATGTTATAGGGGGGTTCGTCAAGGTGACCCATTGTCCCCTTTTATTTTTATAATCGCCATGGAAGCGTTAACGGGGTTTATGAATAAAGCGCTATCTTTAGGGTATATAAAGGGTATCTCTCTACGGAATAACGGTCCGCTAATCACACATATGATGTATACGGATGACGTTGTGTTTTTGGGAGAGTGGGAAGGAAAAACAATATCAAACATTATCCGATTAATGAGGTGCTTTCACCTTATTTCGGGGTTAAAAATTAATTATAAAAAATCAAACCTTTTTGGGGTAAGAGTGGGGGAAAATACGGTAAATCAAATGGCTTCATTAATAAATTGTAAAGTTGGGAAATTTCCATGTAAGTATCTTGGAATTCTCATGGGCGCAAACATGAATCAAATCCAGCATTGGAATGGTGTAATAGACTGTTTCAAAGCTGGATGACCTTGTGGAAATCCAAGATGCTTTCAGCGGGTGGAAGGGTAACTTTATTGAAAGCTTCACTAGATAGCCTTCCTTTGTATTTTTTTTCTCCTTATTTAAAGCACCGCAAGGTGTTTTGGATAAGCTGGAGGCTCTTAGAAGAAGGTTTGTTTTTTTTTTTGGGGGGGGGGGGGGGTAATGATGATAACTCTAAAACAACGTGGGTATGTTGGGAAAAAAACTATTGGTCCGGTTGGGAAAGGGGGACTCGGGTTGGGGTCATTCAAAGATATGAATACGAGTTTATTATTAAAGTGGTGGTGGCGTTTCAAACACGAGAAAGACTCGCTGTGGGGGAGAACTATCAATGCATTACATTTACATGTACATTCGGCATCGTACATACCGGTAAAGGAGGGCATATCGGGAACATGGAATAATATCGCTAGGATGGGAAACGAACTTGAAAAATACGACTTGAGTGTTGATAAAATGATAAAAGCCGAAGTGGGAAATGGGAAAGATGTACGATTTTGGATGGACTGGTGGGTTGGGGATGGGCCGTTGAAGGGTTTGTTCCCGGGACTATTCAGGTTAGAAAGACATAAAAGGGCGATAGTTGAAGATCGGCTGGCACAATTTGAGTGGAGAAGTAATCCAAGTGCAGGTACACAATACAGTTGCAGCAGTTAGAGAGTATAATTCAAGTGGTTAGACTGGAGAACCGTGCGGACAAGTGGATATGGGTGACAACCAGTGATGGTTTGTTCTCGGTCACTTCAGTTCGAGCGATACTAAACAAATTTGCGGTTCCATATTACCCATATATGTGGGCTAAGTGGGTACCAAAAAAATTAATATTTTTGGGTGGCGAGGTATACAAGACCGTTTACCAACTTTGATCGGACTAAAAAGAAGAGGTATGCTCCCAGGAACACCGACTTGCAAATTATGTGGAGAACATGAAGGAAATGTGGATCATCTCTTTACAGGCTGTTATGTGGCAACGACGATATAGCAGAAGGTTAGCTCATGGTGTAAAATACAAGCGATTAATGTGGCATCTATGAAAGGGTTGCTAGAATTCCATAAAAGCGTGACGATCGACACCTCAAAAAGGAAATTTATCCAAACAATTATATTAGGAACTTGTTGGGGTTTATGGAAAGCACGAAACGAAAAAAAATTCGGTGGGAAACGGGTGAACATTGATGCAGTTTTTGGGGAGATGCAGGCAATTACATTCATGTGGATCAAAGGCAGGGCGAAAAAGGCAAATACGGAATGGAGAGATTGGGTGCGATTTGAAGTATCGAGATAAATAGTATTTTTTGTTAAATTGGGGTTTTTTTTGTTTTTTAATCTACATTAGGGTGATGATGTAATGGGTAGTTGGCTTAGTAGCTTACTAACCATTTGTATTAAACAATCTTTTGGTGTGGTATAAAAGTATTGTTTGCCATTAAAAAAAAACAAAATAAAAATACATTAAATTAAAAAAAAATACATTAAAATAAACTAACTAAAATTACATTAACTAAATTAAAAAAAAAACATTACATAAAATTAAACCTAGTAAAAAATAATACCATAATATGCTTTGAGAGTTTGTAAATTGGGTGAAAAATAGAATGTAAATGGTAAAATGAAATGTTATATTTATAAGGTATTTACTTGTTTTTTTAATCAAAATGGCAATATAGCGGTAAAAATGCACCCCAACGGTCATCTTTCATGTCCAACGGTTAAATTTGTGTGCGGTTAAGAGTCCCCGCTTTTGAGGTTTGCCGCGGGGTATAAAGAGTCGGCAGCGGTGTTCCCCCGCGGTAAAGGTGTTCATCGTAGCTTTTACCGCTTCCACCCCGTTCACCCAAAGTACTAAGACTATGGGGTATGGGACTTGGGTTGGGGCGTGGGTTGGGGGAAAACGCCCAAGCCACCACCACGGGTGGGCTTGGGTTGGGGCGTGACCCTTGGGGCTTGGGTTTCAAACCGGGCGTGGGGCGGTCTTGACATCCGATGCGGCGGCCTCCTATTGACTGTCCACCGCCATGTCATAGCGGGCCATTTGAAAGTTTGAATTTTAAATTCAAACCGTTTGGCCAAGCCAAACGGTCACCCCAACCCCAACATCCCCTATAAATGTAACCACCAACCCCACCGGCTACCCCATCCCAAACCGTCACTATCCACCGCTACCCCACCGGCTACCCACTTGATCCTACGAACCCGCTACCCCAACCCGAAGAACATGGCATCTTGGACTCACGAGGAAGAATTGGCTCTCGTCACAAGCGTCGTTGACGCTATGAAGGGGCGGCAACCCGGCCAAACACGATATTGGCCGGAAGCATTCGCAACGTACCGACATAACGTCGGACACGACCGCCACAACCTCAACGCGTGCCAACATAAATGGCGCGAGCTACGGCCCAAGCTCGATCGTTTCAATGCTTACTACGAAGCCGTTCCGAGCGGCGAGTTAAGCCACGAGGACCGGGTGGCGGTGGCGAACATAGAGTTTCGAGGCAAGGAGCGAAAGACGTTCGACAAGATCGCCATTTTTGAAATTTACCTAACGCTCTAGGTTTTTTATTTTGTAATTTTTAGGAATTATGTAATTTTTAAGATTATGTAATTTTTAAAATTTTAATGAAATTTTAGGTTTTTTTTTTTTATAAATGTTGTGTGAATTTTATAAATTTTTTGTAATTTTTTTTTTAATAATCTGCTAAGCGGTGCACCCAACTCAAGCCCAACCCACGCCCCGCCATACCCCACGGACACGTCACTAGGCGGTGGAGGGGCTTCAATTCCAGGTATCAACTCACGCCCCAACCCAAGTCTCACCATACCTACGGTGTAAGAGGTGAAAACAAAAACAAAAATCGCAAGTGTTTATCCTATCTTTATCTTTTTAACGTTATTTACGGATATCTTTAATTATCACTGAATTTTTGTTTTGTTAAAATAAAAAAAATGTTTTGAATTATTATTATTAAATATAGAAGTAAAAGGCATAATACCATGTTACGAGCCACTTGGAAACACATTCCTTCCATGTTTGAATGTCGGGAAAACTTCAAGTAAAATCAAAGTCAATTATGAGTTTACAGAGTAATTGCCATTTCCAAGAATTCACGTACTTCTATTATTTTAAATTTTTAAATATTACCTCTTCAATCAAACCATCATGATTTCAATAATTTGCGTTAACATAGATACAACACCGAGCATAATACAATAACACCCTGGAGATAGACCCACTTTCTAAATAATTGAATCCTTCTTATTAATCAATCACCACTCCCCTCCACTCCATGACACTATCATCCTCACTTTCTTGGAAATCTAAAATAACATGAACCTTTTCGATTAATATTACCATTATAATCATATCATCGAGCTTTTTGTTTGCAGAAATGGAAGCCCATATGTTCATATTTCTTGCCATCCTCCTTCCTATTGTTTCCAGTGACGAAATTTCGTCACTAATGTCTATCAAATCCGCCATTGTTGATTCTTTAAACTATTTGAATGACTGGAACACGACATCGTCTGTGTCACATTGCAACTGGAGAGGTGTTACATGCAATGAACATGGGTTTGTTGAAAAGCTTGATCTATCAAACATGAATCTCACCGGAAATATCTCCGACGACTTTCAAAACTTGTATCATCTTTCCTTTCTAAACATTTCGTCTAACGGGTTTTCGTCTACGCTGCCGAAGTCGTTTGCGAATCTGACGTCAATCGAAACGATTGACGTCAGTCAAAACGAGTTCGTCGGGGAGTTCCCGGCTGGGTTTGGAACGGGAGCTACCCGGCTGAAATCTGTTAATGCTTCCAGCAACAATTTCGCCGGGTACCTTCCGGAGTCCCTCGGAAATGCCACGTCACTCGAGACGATTGATTTCCGAGGGAGTTTCTTTGTGGGATCAATCCCGAAGAGTTTCAAGAACCTTCAGAATTTAAAGTTTCTTGGACTCTCAGGGAATAATCTCACTGGACCGATCCCGTCAGAGATCGGTCAACTTTCGTCTCTAGAAGTTATGATCATTGGTTACAATGAGTTCGAAGGCCCAATTCCAAAAGAGATTGGGAACCTCACAAATCTAGAGTATCTAGATTTGGCCGTCGGGACACTCAGTGGAAGTATCCCGACGGAACTGGGTGAGTTAAAAAAACTCAGCACAGTTTACATTTACCAGAACAGTTTTGACGGAGAGATTCCCGCCGAAATCGGGAATCTCTCCTCGCTGGTTTATCTGGATCTCTCTGATAACCAGTTTACCGGAGAGATCCCGAAACAAATAGGCAACTTGAAGAGCTTAAAGCTACTAAATCTGATGTGCAATCAGCTCACCGGTTCGATTCCGACTACCATCGGCGAGTTACCAGATTTGGAAATACTTGAATTATGGAAGAATTCATTGAAAGGATCATTACCGGCTAATCTTGGAATGAATTCGCCGTTACAGTGGTTGGATGTCTCTTCAAACTCATTATCCGGCGACATTCCGGCGGGTTTGTGTGATTCCGGCAACCTCACTAAACTCATTCTGTTCAACAACTCGTTTTCGGGTTCTATCCCCATTGGTCTTTCAACTTGTTCTTCATTAGTTCGAGTTCGTTTGCAGAATAACCGAATTTCGGGTCAAATTCCGGGTGGGCTTGGAAGCTTGCCGGATTTGCAACGGTTAGAATTGTCACATAACAATTTAAGTGGCAAAATTCCTCATGATCTGACTTTGTCGAGTTCGCTTTCGTTCATTGATGTTTCTTCGAACCATCTTGTTTCAAATCTGCCGTTTGATTTATTTTCAATGCCAAATCTGCAAACATTAGTTGTTTCCAACAACGATTTCTCCGGCGACATCCCGACTCGGTTTCAGGATTCGCCGGCGTTATCGGTGCTAGATTTATCGTTCAATAGTTTCTCCGGTGAACTACCGGAGAGCATAGCTTCATGCCAGAAGCTTGTGAATTTGAATCTAAGTCACAATCAGTTGACGGGAGAAATCCCGAAATCCGTAGCAAGAATGTCGATGTTATCGGTTCTTGATCTGTCGAATAACTCATTCGTCGGAAAGATTCCGGACAGTTTCGGAAGCTCACCGGCTTTAGAAACGGTCAATCTTTCGTACAACAAGTTAGAAGGACCGGTCCCGGATAATGGGATGTTACGGACGATAAACGCGAATGATTTAGTCGGAAATGACGGGCTTTGTGGGGGCGTGCTCAAGCCGTGTTCAAACGGTCGAGCCAGTAGTTCCACCCGAAAGAAAGTTCATGTCCGTCACATCGTTTTCGGTTTCCTTTTCGGGGTTTGCGTGATTTTAACGATCGGGATCGCAGCATTCACGGGGCGGTGGTTGTACCAAAGATGGTTTCTTTATGGGTTTTTGGACGGATGGCTTATAAAGCGCGGTATAGAATGGCCGTGGCGAATTATAGCGTTTCAAAGACTTGGTTTCACTAGTGCGGATATCATGGCGAGCATCAAGGAGTCGAATGTGATCGGAATGGGAGGAAGTGGGATCGTTTACAAGGCCACAATCCACCACCCGTCGCATTCCGTGGTGGCCGTGAAGAAACTGTGGCGGTCCGAGCCGGATATCGAAAATGGGGATGACTTATTTGTAGAAGTGAACCTTCTAGGGCGATTGCGACATCGAAACATTGTTAGATTATTAGGCTATCTCCATAACGAAGCCGATGTTATGATGGTTTACGAGTACATGCCTAACGGGAACCTTGCCGAGGCGTTACACGGGAAAAAGTCGGGAAGAATGTTGGTTGATTGGGTCTCGAGGTATAATGTCGCGCTAGGTGTCGCGCACGGTTTGGCTTACCTTCACCATGACTGCCATCCGCCAGTTATTCATCGTGACGTAAAATCGAACAATATTCTTCTCGATGCCGACTTCGAGGCACGGATTGCGGACTTCGGTTTGGCACGGACCATGGTTCGGAAGAACGAGACCGTCTCAATGGTGGCTGGATCTTACGGATATATAGCTCCAGGTGAGTCCCTTCGTTTGAACGTTATAAGGTCAATTTCAACGTACTTAATTAAGTATGTACAATTAAGAATTTAGTTTAAAAAGTCAAGTGACTTTAAACGGCTTCAAAATATTTAAAAGTTTAAAGGCAACGACTTCGAAATATCCTTATTCTAAAAACTAAAGTGATATCTTAACAATATAGTTTTCTAATAAATTTCACTTTACTACTTTAATAAAACTTTAGATGAAGAATTATTTTAGGTTAAGCTAACTTGACATGAAATGTTACTGGTTTTGGCTTGTTATTGAATATATTATTGAACCCATCTATTGTGAAACATGTCTTTTATATAGGGCTGACAAATCGTGTTTTATCGGGTTTAACAGGTCTTTGACGACGCGTATAACACAAGTATTAAATATGAATACCACTCATTTAACTACTTAATATCTCATTTCTATAACATAGTTTTATGTTTTATGTAACAAGATAAAAAGAAATGATGGATCCTAACCTCATAATTTTATTTATTAAAAAAAAAGTAAAAAAATTACATTGTGTACTTTTTCAGTAAACAGTTTTAATCGTGTCTTATACAGATATCTATTGCCAACCCTATTTTTATCCTCATTCTCTTGAATCCGATAAATTACACATATAATGCTAAAATTCTTGACATATATAATATATTACAGAATACGGTTACACATTGAAGGTGGATGAAAAAAGTGACATATACAGCTTTGGAGTGGTGCTTTTAGAGTTGTTAACAGGGAAACAACCGTTGGACCCGTCATTTGGCAACTCTGTAGATATTGTTGAATGGGTTCGGAATCGGATGAACAAAAGAGAATTGGAAGGTATATTGGATCTAGAAATAGGAGGGGAATGCAAATATGTGCAAGAAGAAATGCTTTTGGTGCTAAGAATTGCACTTTTATGTACTAACAAGCTACCAAAAGAGAGACCTTCGATGAGGGATGTCATCACAATGCTTGGAGAGGCGAAACCACGCAGAAAAAGCGTGTGTGATGATATTGGTGTCAAAGAGAAGCCCATTTTCAATAACTCGCCGGTTGTAGGACTTTTATGATATGCGTTATTTTTCATCTAAGCAGGCTCCTTAACTGTTCTATCTTCAGATGATCAAGATATAGGTAAATAATGCATCGGTAGAAATGAATCGGGGTGGGTATGTGTTCTGGCTTCATTCTAAAGTTTTAATCTTGTAATTTTAGAATTTCGAGTTAAGTAATCGTTGTATATTTGTTACTATGTACAATTTCTGAATCCCTTTTGTAGATTTTGGGGGAAATGTAATTGTTGAAAGCATAAATAACCCCTTAAAATGGTTTTGAAGTCTGTTGTATTCAATAGAATAACATTCGCTTTTGCTAATACAGAAACTACAATTTTTTATGCTGATTTTTATAGTCTAGTGAATATAATAGAAAAAAAGATCAAAAATTGTAGGTATATTAATATCTCTTTTTAAAGTTATAAGATATCATATTTTTTAAAATCATTATACATTCACCCTATATTAATTAGAGTGAATTACAAGTTTTGTCCTTTATCTATATACCCAATTTCAGACGATATCCTTTGTATTTAAAATTAACGAATTTTGTACTTATTGTTTCTAAATCTTGCAAGGTATATCGTCCTTTGACACTAACTCAATTAAATTTTAATGTTAAATCAGGTCAAGTGTTTTGCACATGAGAGCGTATGTGTCATTTCACTCTGTAAGGACTATTTTGTATATAATATATATCAAGGAACTATTTTGTAAAAAAACAAAAAATACATGTAAATAACAATTCATCAAATTCTCCTGTGGACATCAGATTGGTATTGAAGTTTAGGCTAGTGGGTATGGTGATGGTCCATCCTTGGAGGATGATCCGCCACGTAGGCGCCACGTCATAGTCCTTCCAAGGATGGTTCATCCTCCAAAAGTAGAGGGCATGGGAGGATGGTCCTAGTCATAATCCTCCACCACTTTTATGTTTTTTTTATTTTTTTTAGTCTTCTATTTTTTTTTAACATTTAACAAATATACTAACAAAATATTTTCATTAATATTAAAACCACATTACATAAACATAAAAAAAACATAAACTTAATAAAAAAAACATAAAGTTAATAAAAAAAAACCAAAGACTTAAAAAAAAACATAGACTTAAATAATATTATGCTTCTTCATGATGTCGGTTTGAAGTTTTTTCAACATCGAACGTTTCGGCTCGAGATACTGATCGACATCCATCGTTATCATTTCCCATTCCTTTAGCCGAATTTTTTCATCTGAAATTCTTATTTTCTCATTCGACAATCGGACCTTCTCGCGTAACTTTTCTTCCGCTACACGAGCTTTTCTTCGACGGCCCGCTCCTTCGCCTTCGTCTTTTGGGCCGAGACGTCATTGTACATTTTTAAGTGTTCCATAAACTCAACCATGTTCGGGTCCACCTTTTCCTTTTCTTTCCCCTTGGCCCGCTCCTTCTTTGATTTGTCTCGGCCATGTGGACGCTCCGCTTCATGTACGGCGTACTCCTCTTCGTCAAAGTCGGCGTCATCATTTAAGTTTATGTGACACCTCGCGTCCGATCCACCGGCGCTAAAACTACCCGTTTCCGATGTTTTTTGGCGTTTCGCCATTGCCGCCTCGTTGGGAATCGGCGCCCATTTTGGTTCGTCTTTTAGAATTGCCCACGCGAGAACGTGAGCAAAGTTGGTATTACCATTGTTCGCCTTATACTTGTCCAACGCTTTTTTGAACACATCGTCGTCGCTCATGCCGCTACGACGGTCACTTGTATATAATTTATTATATTCCTCGCAAAACCTATTGACGGACGCGTTCATTTTCCGCCACTTTGTGGAGACCGAGTCGATATCTCGATACGAGCCTTGGTCCATAAGGACGAGGAACTTCGCCAAAACCTTGGACCAAAACCCCTCACCCGATTGGTTATTACCTATAAAAAACAAACAAAATATATAAAGTGTTAACAAAAATAAAAAACCTTTAAAAAAATACAAACTGTTAACAAAATAATAAACAAAGAAATTAAACTTTAAAAAAAAACCAAACCATTAGATAAAATACAAACTGTTTAGATAAAAAAAACAAAAAAATTTATAAACCAACTGTTAAGAAAAAAAAATTTAACTTTAAAAAAAAAACAAACTGTTTAGATAAAAAAAAAACAAAAAATTTAACCTTAAAAAAAACAAAAAAATTAACACTAAAAAAAACGAACCTTTTGTCGGGTTGTCAGACGTGCCAATGTAAGCCTTGGCTAAGGCTTCTTCTTCGATTGGTGTCCACTTAGTCGGCTTCTGTTTGGACGGTTGATCACCCACCACTTGCTTGCCTTTGTTTCGTTTTCCTTTTCCTTTAGGCGGTTGGGTTTCGGGAACAACCTCCACATCGTCTTCGGGTTCGGATTGTTGAAAGGGTTGCGTCGGGATCGGTTGGGGTTGAACGGGTGGTGTGGGGTTCGGTGGGAAATTATAAGCACCTCGCATCATCATTTGTTGAAGGGCTTGATTTTGAGAGAATTGAGCGGATTGGTTTGGCGAGTGTTGGAATGATGCAAACGCATTTGATGAATATTGCGACAATTGGTTCGGTTCTAGCGTCGGATAATATCCCGGAACCGAGAAAACATTAGGTTGGGTCGGGTTGTTGGGATTGTTCGGGTTGTTCGGATTGTTCGGGTTGTTCGGGTTGTTGAAGGGATCCATGAAAGAGTATAAGGTTTATAAAAGTGGAAGAAGATTTATAAAAATTATGTGAGAGAGAGGTGAAATTTCGGGGTTAAATTCGTGAATGAAAGTGAAAAAGGAATGGAAATATATATATTTTATAAATTTGACCGTTTGTTTGATTGTTTAAAATGGAAATTAATTTTTTTTATAACGGTAACTTTAGGTAGGGGCCCCACCTTTTTGGACCGTCGCAAACGGCGAGAAAAGGACGACGACGACGACGGGACGTGGGAGGGGGCGGCACGGTGTAGCTACCGGCGACGGACCGGGACGTGGGGGGATAACCCCATACCGTGTAGCCTTATGCTTATTTCAAAATGTGCAGTTCAGGCTTTACCTTAAATAGTCAAATGTGCAGTTCAGAATGGCATTGTAGTCCATACATACATTGCACTTGGACCAAAAACAAAACTTTATGCAAACCACTGATGGCCACTGACACCATCAACTGCAACTTCATCTTCATCTTTTTCTAAGACTGGAGGGTATGGTGATGGAGGATCAGCCGTCACGTCACCAGAAGTGAGGATGAACCTAAAAGGGATGGACCAATGGGGTGGAGAATGGGGCTATATATATATATATATATATATATATATATGTATAGCTGTATGTGTGTGAGGAGAGAGAAGAGAGGCCCGTCGAGTCCGGCGTGTGGGAGACGGTTGGGACGAGCCGGCCATGAGGGGGCCGGTGTGGGGGACCGGCGCCGGGCAAAGCCGGGCCTAAGCCGGCCCCCATACCCTTTAGCCTAACCCTCTAGGCTATAGTGCTCTTAAGGGGGTGTTTGGCTAAGCTTATTTAACTCAAACAAAAAAAAAACTTTTTATTAAAAACACTTATTGACTTATAACTTTTTGCAAAATGAGTTTTTAAAAAAATGTTTGGATTAAATTATGTGGTGAAAAAAGCCAATAAGTCAATAATTTGTTTTTTAAAAAGTGTTTGACTTAGCTTATTCATGTAAAATGTCTAAGGAGTTTCAAAAAGCCACAATGTTCTATAAAAAGTTATAATGAGCTTCAAAAAGTCACAATATTTTAACTCTACAAAACTGACTTTTTCTCTCCATAAAAGAAGTCATTTTAAAAAGTACTTTTGAGTTTGGCAAACACTTTTTCTCCTTATTATTTTTTTTTACAAAAGTCAATAAGTTATAAGAAGGTGTGGAAAAGTTTAGCCAAACATCCCTTAAGTCTTCAAGCAATTTGCACATTGTAACAGCTCTACCGCTGCAACCCAACCATAACATCATCCACCCACCACCAATGAACCCCACCATCACCTGCACCCGCCCACCACCGATGCAAACCCACCATCACCACCCACCACAGCCGCTGCAACCCCATTGTTTTCAAATCTGCACCTTCTAAGAACCCATCGTTTCCAGATCTATCACTTACGAATCCCATTTCAAAAGTTGTCTTATTTTACATGCGATGATGGAGGTGATGGTCTGCAATGGTGAGATTAGAGGGTTTGAGGAGTGAGTGGGTTTCAACATTCAGGTGCGGCGGGGTGTGTACATTTATTTATTGGTTTTTTGAGAAATTATTTATCAAAATACAACACTCACAAAAATATAACAACATAATTAATTTTATGTTATTATATCTTAAAACAATAATCCTAATCAAAATCATATTTATTTATGTAATCACTTAAATTATTTATATATCTTTGGTTAGGAATTTATATATATCAAATATTTTTTTGTATAAAAGTCCTCAAATAAAAGAACACAATTTTCTAGTTGCGTTTATGTCATCCATTTTTTAGAATTTGTTATTTATATATTTTAGGGTAATTTCATTTAGATTATTTATTTTCTCGTGCGGTATCATTTGTGGATCATCTTCGCAAACAGTGAGTTGATCTTTCCCCGTTTTACTTTAATGTATTTTGGGTTGTATCATCATGTCATAAAATCTCATATTTATTTTAATCATTAAATCAAGTATGCAAATTGATTGTGTAAATTATGTGTTATGTGTTTACTTGTTCATTGGAATTGTATGTGATGGTTAAGTCAAGCATAATTAGGGATCCATTGGTGGACCTTTTACCCATGGCTATGGGTGATTGGAACCGACATCATTAAGTCTAACTCCGCCACCTCAGAGTTAGGGATACAAGAAAGGATTGGTTTATTTTATTTATTGTTTTATTTTTGTGATTATTCAATTAACACATGATTGAATGACTATTTTCAAAATAACTCAATTTTCATTCAAAACTCGATTTACTCATCAGCTATCGTAGTTGAGCCAAATATTTTGCACGTGGTACAAGAAAAGAGGTTTGAAGATGCATGGACTGAAGGGAATTGCCTTAGAATTAAAGAATGAATATTCTATGTATTTTTCTTTGAATTATGTTTGGATTATTTGAACTTTGTATGCTTTGGTGTGACAGTTTAACAAATGATATGAATAATTATGAAATATTAAATAGTGTCATGAGTCACGGGTTAGGGTATGATACTCTACACACACATATTTAACATCAAATGGTTAATAATTTTGAAATAAATTGAAAGTTTGCAAGTAAGTAACAGCACCCATAATAAGAGTGTTTTTGGATGTGTTTAGGTGACACATATAGAATAGAGGACATGGAGGGAAGTAGGATAAGTTTTGTTTTTGTAAAAAACACATCAAAAACATGAATATGAATATGACATGCATAGAAGAAGAGGGAGAAGAGAGGAGTGGGTATTTTTATGTGTTGTGCGTGGGGTATGAGAGAGAAATAACAAAATTGGTGGGGCAAGTAATATGTAGCACACAAATAAGGAACTAGTTATAAGCTATTTTTTAGTTTTGTAAGTATGCTTATATTATTACATTTACTATTTCATAATTATTTTTATTTTATAAAAGTATGCTTATATTATTACATTTACTGTTTCATAGTTATTTTTATTTTTAATATAAATAAATAAATATATATATATATATATATATATATATATATATATATATATATATATATATATATATATAGGGTTGAGTTCAATTCAGAACTCTAAATAACTACAGAACTTTCAGAACTCCTAATAAACAATCATTTTACATATAAGTTTTTGTATTTAGGATCTTTTTATCATCTATTATATGTATTTCTTTGATTACATACATGTTAAAAGTAGTTTACATATCTTTAATTGCCAAAATTATATATATGTGTCATAACTAATTACATATATGTAAAAAAACTAGTTTACATATGTGTAATTATAAAATTACATATAAAAAATGATAAAATTACTCTTAACTTGTATGTAATCGTAAAAATACACATAATAAATGATAAAATTATCCTAAACATAAAAATATATAAATAAAAAGATTGTTTATTAGGAGTTCTGCGAGTTCTGTAAATATTTATGGTTCTGAAATGATCCTGGCCCTATATATATATATATATATATATATATATAGGACAAAGATCCGTTAGGAACCACCCCTTATTGCGAGAACCGCGAGAACCAATGTGAACACAACCAAAAATACCTAAAAATAGCTAAAAAACACACAAATTTATTTTTTTTTTAATTTTTTTTATAAAAAATCGCTACTTTTAGAAACAAAAAAAAAATTAATTTTTTTTGTCCTCTAAAAGTAGCGATTTTAACTTAAAAAATAGTAAAAAAAAGAACAAAATTTTTAGATTTTTTTTTTGATTTTTTTAGGGTTTTTAGGGGTTTAGTTTTTATCTTTTTAGCTGGGGGGGGGGGGGGTGTGGGGGGTTTAGGTTTTTGGGGGGTGGGGGAGGGGGGTTTAGGTTTTTGGGGTGGGGGGGGGGGTTAGGTTTTTGGGGGGGGGGGTGGGGGGGTTTAGGTTTTAGGGGGGGGGGGGGGTGGGGGTTAGGTTTTTATAGCTATTTTAGGTTGTGTTCACATTGGTTCTCGCGGTTCTCGCAATAAAGGTGGTTCTCGCATGAACCTTACCCTATATATATATATATATATATATATATATATAGGGAGAAGATCATGCGAGAACCACCTCTTATTGCGAGAACCGTGAGAACCAATGTGAACACAACCAAAAACGCCTAAAAATAGCTAAAAATCACACAAATTTTTTTTTTTAATATTTTTTATAAAAAAATCGCTACTTTTCGAAGCCAAAAAAAAAAATTTTTTTTTGCTTCTAAAAGTAGCGATTTTAACATAAAAAATATTAAAAAAAAAATTTTAGATTTTTTTTAGATTTTTTTAGGTTTTTTGGGGGTTTAGTTTTTAGCATTTTAGCTTGGGGGGTGGGGGGTGGGGGGGTTTAGGTTTTTGGGGGGTGGGGGAGGGGGGTTTAGGTTTTTTGGGGGGGGGGGGGGTGGGGGGTTGGGTTTTTTTAGTTTTTTGGGGGTTTTAGTTTTTAGCATTTAGCTTGGGGGGGGGGGGGGTTAAGTTTTTTTTAGGTTTTTTTAGCTATTTTAGGTTGTGTTCACATTGGTTCTCGCGGTTCTCACAATAATGGTGGTTCTCGCATGAGCTCCTCCATATATATATATATATATATATATATATATATATATATATATATATTTATATTAAAAATAAGGTTAATTTGAAAACCATCTTTATTGTGAAAACCATGAGACTTAATTTAAAAAAATATTAATTTTTTTTTTGTGTTTTTAGCTATTTTTAGGTATTTTTTGTTGTGTTCGCACTGGTTCTCGCGGTTCTTGCAATAAAGGGTGGTTCCTAACGGATCCTTCTCATATATATATATATATATATATAGGGGACCGCTAAAATGAGAACCACCTGGAGTTGTAAGAACCGTGAGAACTACACCGCACGGGGCGAGGTGGACCAAAATTTTTTTACATAAACGTAGATGCATGTATTATAAACACATTTGTAAAAAAATTCAAAAAAAAATGTCGTGTGTGTAGTTTTGAGCACCACAAGTTTGTGTTTACGGGTACCGTAAATATGAGAAGGATCCGTTAGGAACCACCCTTTATTGCAACAACCGCGAGAACCAGTGTGAACACAACAAAAAATACCTAAAAAATCTAAAAAACACACAAAAAACATTTTTCAATATTTTTTAATAAGAATCGCTACTTTTAGTTAATAAAAAAAATTGGATACTAAAACTAACGATTTTTATAAAAAAATATTAAATTTTTTGTTGTGTTTTTTATATTTTTTTAGATTTTTATAGGTTTTTTTTGTGGTTTAGTTTTATGGTTTAGTTTTTAACATTTAGCTTGGCTAGGGGGTTAGGTTTTTTTTAGCTTTTTTGAGGGTTTAGTTTTTAGCATTTAGCTTGATTGGGAGGGAGCGGGGGTTGGTTTTTTTAGGTTTTTGGTGGTGTAGTGGGTTTATTTTGTTGTGTTCACATTGGTTCTCACGGTTCTCGCATGAACCCTACCCTATATATATATATATATATATATATATATATATAGATGTCAACTATTGTACAAATTGCCTTAACGTACGTTGCGTACGAGATGCAGTATCAACATGCGATTTTTTTGAACCTGCGATTTTGATTTTTTTTAACATGCGAATTTAATTTTTTTTAACATACGTTATTTTTTTTTACAACATGCGATTTTCACTTTTTGGTAACATAACGCGTGATTTTGACATCGCGTACGCATCGTACGTTAAGGCATATTGTAAGATATACTTTCTCTCTCTCTCTCTCTATATATATATATATAGGAGAAAGATCCGTTAGGAACCACCCTTTATTGCAAGAACCGCGAGAACCAATGTGAGCACAACCAAACATACCTAAAAAATCTAAAAAACACACAAAAAAAAATTTTTATATTTTTTTTTTGAAAAAATCGCTACTTTTCGTTAATAAAAAATTAATTTAAAAAAATTGATATTAAAAGTAGCGATTTTTTAAAAAAATATTAAAAATTTTTTTTGTGCTTTTTGAGATTTTTTAAGATTTTTTTCGGTTTTTAGGGGTTTAGCTTTATGGTTTACTTTTTAGCATTTACCTTGTGAGGGGGAAGGGGGGTTAGGTTTTTTTAGGTTTTTTGAGGGTTTAGTTTTTAGCATTTAGCTATGGGGGAGGGGGGTTTAGGTTTTGGGGGGGGGGGGGAGGTTAGGTTTTTGGTGGTGTAGTGGGTTTACTTTGTTGTGTTTACATTGGTTCTCGCAGTTCTCACAATAAAGGTGGTTCACGCATGAACCCTACTTTATATATATATATATATATATATATATATATATATATATCTAGAGGAAAGTTCATTGGGGAACACTAAAAAAGTGGGGAATAGTGGGGAACCGACTCAAACGAACTCCGATTGGACTCATTCCAATGGTGTTGGAACCGGCTCGTCGAACCCTAACTAAGATCTCTTAACCCTAAACTCTAAATCCTAACTCCTAAACTCTAAACCCTAAAGCTAAAAAATAAGGCCAAACCTAAGCTAAACCGTAAAATTTAAACTATAAACCCTAAAAGCTAAACTCTAAAGGCTAAACCTAAAGCTAAACCCTATAATTAAACCCTAAAGCTAAACTCTAAACCCTAAAGCTAAACCCTAAGGCTAAACCCTAAAAGCCAAACCCTAATATATTTAAGGTTTAGGGGTTATGATTTAGGGTTTAGGGTTAAGAGATCCTAGTTAGGGTTCGACGAGACGGTTCCAACGCCGCTGGAATGAGTCCAATCGGAGTTCGTTTGAGTCGGTTCCTCATTGTTCCCCACTTTTTTAGTGTTCCCCAATGAACCTCACACTATATATATATATATAGGGTTAGGTTAACGTACAAGAGCTCTTATCCTACATTACGTACGCGATCATCTTAGCCGTCAGATCTTCATCCCACATTGAAATCGCATGTTGGTTTTTGTAACAATTTCTCATGTTGGTTTTTTAACATGCGATTTTATCAAAAATTACCACATGCGAAATTGTTACAAAAAACCAACATGCGATTTCGTCAAAATTATCACATGCGAAATTGTTACAAAAACCAACATGCGATTTCATCAAAATTATCACATGTGATTTCATCCATGCTATTTTATAACATGCGATTTCATATCGCGTACGTAGCGTACGTTAAGCCATTTTGTACAATACATTTTTTTCTATATATATATATAGGAAAATGTTCCTGTAAAAATGACCTTTTTTTCATGAGAAGTGTGAGAAGGCACATAAATTGACATGTATGCATGATGTTTTGGATTTATGCATGATGTTTTGGGTTGTTTTGGCAAGAAAAATACCAAACATAACAATTTAAAACACAATACAACATATTATAGGCTTGAAATTTAAAACACACTGCTTAACACTTAAAACACACTAATTAACGTTTTTGGCATGGTGTTTTATGTTCTAAGCCTAGAATTCATTGTATTGTATCTTAAATTGTTATTTTTGGTTTCTTCTTGCTAAAACAACCCAAAACATTATCAAGTGCAAACCATGATGCCTATATGTCAATTTTTATATCTTTTCACATTCTCACGAAAAATGTCACTTTTACAAGATCCTAAGACTATATATATATATATACATACATATAATAATGTATAAGCATGAATTTATATACGTTATATGCACTCATCAAATGACTAAAATGGCCCTCAAATGAAGGGAATGAACACATTTTTGTAACAGAGTTTTCATTCTTGAAAGTTTAGAAAAAATTCTTCTTGAACTGTATGGGGGTTTAAACAAACTGAAATTCAGGGACAACTCAATTTACATTATTATTATTATTATTATTATTATTATTATTATTATTATTATTATTATTATTATGATATAGTAACTAAGTAATATATTATATTAAATAGAAGAAAATATTTATATAAAATTAAGTATAGATGTATATAAATGAATCAATAATTAAATAAATAATTAATAAACAAACCGAGCTTGAACTTATATATAGCTCAAAACGAGTCGAGCTCTTGTACGTTAAAGATACAGAACTTGAGTTTAGACTCGGCTTTGTTATTTAAAGAAATATATTTAACATTTATCATGACCAATATGGGGCACTATAATACTAAACACAATGTAATATGATAAATTATTCGACTCGACCGAAAAAAATATAAGATTTTTACCATCACAAGACATAGTAGTATACGAACACCAACATGGCATCACCATGATTAGTTATACAATAGGGACCTAACTTCACAAGTTGACACAAGTGGACGAAAGCTCAAGGGTCCCACGACACAAAATAGTACAAGACTCCCAGTACTAGATTGGTCAAAAATAGTGTTTTCGTCAATTGTTGATGTTGACATGGTTCTTGGATGAACCGAGGGGATCTAAGACCATTGGGTATGGGGGAGGATAGTCTCCAAAGTACTACCCGTCATGTAGGCGTCACGTAATCACGGGAGGAGGATAGTCTCTTTGGGGACTACCCAAGGGTGTGGGGACTAGCCAAGACTACACCACCATTAATAATATATTAATATATATATATATATATATAAAGGATGAGAGAGAAGCTGCCATGGGGGCCCAACCAACTTGCCCCGTCTCCGGCGTCACATATCCGACGGAAGTGCCGGGACGCCCCTAAGGGGGGGTGGTGTTTGACGGAGCTAAAGGGGGGGGGGGGGGGGGGGGGGGGGGGGACGGCCCTGTGCCGATCCCCATACCCTTCGGTTTAAAAGAATAAAAATGGATGTTCCTTATTTCATTTGTTTAGTGTATTTGGTAGGATCTGAGTTTAATATTTGTGAGTTTTAAGCAAAATACGAACAATCAATTTATAAACTGAATGACAAATAAATGCAAACACACAAATATGAAGATATTATCAAGAGTAAATTACAAGTTTTGTCCTTTATGTTAACATCAAATTTTAGGCGCTGTCCTTTTGGGCAAAAGTTGACAGGCGGTGTCCTTTACCTTTCAAAATCTTGCATGTTTTGTCCTTTAGGCCAAACCTGGTTAGAAATCTCAGTTAAAAAAATGTCATGTGCATTGCACATGAGGGTAAAATGGTCATTCCCTCTCAACTCTTTTAATTCCCCATTTATAACCCTACTAAACTACCCGTGTTCAACTGTTCATAACCCCTCCTGGAACTTCGATCATCATCAAACACAAAGTTATCCGAATTACCAACCGGGACCCCTCGGTTCGCAGACCAAATGATCTTTGAATTCTCAATGTGAAAGATCACAACAGTGAATGAAGTGATATCATAATTTGGATGGAAACCAAACCCGAAATTTGAGCTGTTTGATTCAAGGAACAACCCATTGTTATTAGTGTATAGCATTTGTGACGCTTTGAAACCCGCGTTCACTGTGGCATTTTTTCGAACACTTGACATGCATGTTTGAGGTAACAACAAAAACAACCAACAGTTGACAGTAACACAAAAGATTAACCAAACTCTCATGATCACACACCAAATTGAGCTAAAATGAAAGATCACAATAAAGCATTTAACAAACACAACTTAAAGGGCAATTAGGTCAAAATTGGATAAGAAAACGAAAACACTCACCTAAAGATCATAACAGTGAATGATGTGATATCCAGCACATGCCAACAAAGAAGAGAGAGAAAAGTGCAAGCAAGCAAGCACATGGATTGTTTACAGGAATTAGAAAAACAGAGTGATAACAATTTGTTACAGATGAGGTCAAAGAAATCCGAGGACCTTCACATCTTGGATTAAATTTCTAGGTCTTCAACCTTCAACCAAGAGATTCATCATTCTAACGACGGCGCCACCGCCGTTACTCCTTCGTCATCACTTGCTGCTCAGGCGATCAGAGCCTCCGCCGCTCATCGCGACTCTTCTCTCTCCTCCGCTTACGTCAGCTCTGTTAAAGACCAATCTAAGGTTTTATGCTCTTGATCTCGATTTGTTAGTTAAATCATGCGTGGAGTGATGCACTTTGTTAGAAGTTGAAATTCGTTTCAGATTTTGATCTTCAATGTTCGTTTTAGACTCCTTTTAGTTATAGAATGGGGAATTGAAAGGGTTGAGAGGGAATGACCATTTTACCCTCATGTGCAATGCACATGACATTTTTTTAACTGAGATTTCTAACCAAGTTTGGCCTAAAGGACAAAACGTGCAAGATTTTGAAAGGTAAAGGACACCGCCCTGTCAACTTTTGGCTAAAAGGACAGCGCCTGAAATTTGATGTAAACATAAAGGACAAAACTTGTAGTTTACTCTATTATCAATAATTGTTTTCCATTGAATCAAATGATCTCAAATTACAAGATGAAGATTCTACAAACTCCCCCACAGCCTGATCACTCACAAATTCGTTCGTGCAAAAGATAATGTGTGTGAAGTGATGAGTAGATCTCTAACAGGCGAGATCTATTTATACTACGTACAAAGATCTATTTGTGATTGGCTGACATCACACTGATAGCGACATCTAACATTCTTAACAGAAAAGATTGCACAGATGTTGCAAACATCTATCTAATCAAACCTCTGATCTAACTAAGCTAAACACTGTTAATAAGCTAATATTGTTACATTAGGAAACATTTGTTCTACAACCTCTATTGCTTTGTTCCAAACATCTATTTGGCCACAACAGATGTTTGGTCTTCATGAGCAAACCTTTGTCTTAAATAGAGCTTTGGCCATGAATAAACTTTCCTTCTTCATCAACAGCGGTTCCAAGGCTTCAACTAGTGGATAGCTAGTCTTCAACAGATGTTCTGATTTAGGTGTTCAAGATTCACTATCTTTGGGAGGAGAATGCTTCATCAATTGTTTATTTCTTGTTCTTTTGTTCATGTTTAGGCTTTTGAATATAATTTTTTTTCTTTTTTGTAGATCCAACAATCTCCCCATAGAACAAATGATGCCAAAATAGATGTATATTTGATCAACCTTTATTTTTCATCAGCCTCTCTCTGATTTGTCCCTAGAATTGTAATTCAAAGTCCAGATAGTTGGTGTTTTTCGGATCCATTTCCAGTGGAAGACTTATCAGGTCCTGCAGTTCTTTAATTTTTAGTCCTGAGACACTTTTCATTGAGATCTTTTGCACCTCCCCACTGGCCCTGAGAAATGTCAATTCATGAGTATCTTTATCTGATTCCACTTTAGAATTTTGAGACCAGGAAGGTTTGCTGGGACCAGAGTTATTACAGATGAGTTTGGGGACACAAGCCTTCCCATGACTGTGTCAACGAGATCTTCTTTTCTGGCTTCATCCTTCTTTTCAATTTTTCTTTTGAGGAAGTTCCTTGCAGCTATTGAGATATTTCTTGCTGATTGAAACTCTGAAGGTTCAACCAAGGTTTTTATATGTCACACCCCGATATTTCCACATATTCAGGTGGGGAGTATCGTGAAGTAGTTGATATCATCATAGACAATTAAACACAGATATAGCACAATGGAAGGCTTGGAAGTTTAATTACTATTACAAACCAAAGTGTTCAAGTACGAATAAAAGAATATACAGGCGGTTGTAAAGATATCCACAGGCGGACCATTAAACAAATACATAAAACAGAGTTTGACTGACTTTAGGCATCTAGGGATTTGCAAGATCCTCTTATTTAATGCCAAGTAGCTCCAGCCTATTTCGTGAGGTACCTATCACTTAGTCTTTGGAAATACGTTAGTTTTCACTGGTAAATATAATTAACTAACTCTTTTGAAAACATTTATAAAAATTGGTTTAAGTGCTTGAAGCACTAAAATCCTTTTATAACTTGGGACAATTACATTTAAAATCTTGTATACAGATTTACATGTTTGTCACACATTTGGGGCCGGTTGGAAACCGGACATGATTAACTGACTCACCACTTATAAAACCCACAAAGGAGTTATCCCCAACTTGTGGGTAATTTATTATTTAGCATTTGCATCTGTCGGGTGTATGCCTACACCCCGTGCATAGGTCGTGGCCATTAATAACTTAAATGAGCTGAGGATATCCAGGACACGGTCGTTAACCCCCAATTTTTATGTTATTAAACAAAACAAATTAAAAAAATATTATGTGGATTTATTAATCACAATCCGACTAAATGATCCCATACCGACTAAGCGGTAATAATTTACCGTATCCCAAGCCCGTATAAGGGAAAATAAGTTAAAAGTATTTACCTGAGTTAATAATGCAAGAAATGCTACTCAGTCGTATGTTCCTAAGACTTATGCAAGTATCTTCTACTGGGGCTACTTAATCTAAAAGGAAGGTTTTATTAACCTATTAGGATGCTAACGGGTCTTATTTAAGTCAAAGACTTAGACTAGTTAGTTTTAAGGATGTTTTACGGTACGAAACACTAGATTAAGCGGGGACCGGAATGGAATGTAATTTAGACCCAACAAATATGAATACTTGTATAATATGGGTAAACTAAATACATTCTGGATTTTGAAGTTTAGATGACAACGTTAAACCCGTTTCGGTTAATTCATGCAAACTAGCTACATAAACCGAACCGAACGCGTATAAGCATAAACGGGTAACCGAATGAGTCATATACAAGTTCCATATGTTATTATGCTTAAAATATGTTATGACACCAGTAGGATATCAACATGTATGCCCAAAAAGATTTAAAAACCGAATTAGGACACGTAAGGGCATTTTGGTCATTTTGAGGTTTATAAAAGGGGCTTATAGGTAAACTGAAGTTCTGGTAAAAAACATTCTATAAAAATATTTATTTTTTATGATGTTATAACAATAGGATATCATACATATGTGTGGTTTACCATTTATGGCCAAACTATGCCCCGAAAGGGCATTTTTGTCATTTCACATATGCTTTTAGGGACATAATCGGGATTCTGAGTTCATGACTTATACCTACTATAAAAATATTAAAAATAATTTATAAAATCAGTAGGTAATAAGTCTTGGGTGCTAAATATGGTTTTAAACCATACTATGCACCTAATTAGCGTAAAAGTCGATATTTGATGATAATTCCAAAGTTTAAGTGATTCTGAGATTTTGACCAGCTTTGAATAGTCAAAATATTTTATTTTTCATAACACATCAATAGCAAAAAGGGTATTATCGTCAATTATAGGCTTTATACAAGAACTCAATGTTAAGGTTAGTATATAATCTGACCCAACATCCCAATAATTCCTAAAAATGATATCATAACTGTTTTGGTCAAAAATTACCGAAGCAATTAAGTGATCAAATTAGTTTGTGAGGTAGTGTGCTAGCTATATTTGTGAAAAATGAGTTGGTTTGCTAGTTTGCAAAAAACAGTTCAGGATATAGTCTCAGGATATGAAACAATATCAATAATCAAACAATGAGCTGAAAAAGTAAAAATGGACACAAGATACACGAGGAAAGCCCTTGATCAGTTTAGATCTCCAGCATAAAACCTCGGGAGCTGACAATCGTCGGCTGCCTTGTTCTTCTTATTACTTCGATATTTAGGATACAGTGCAGGATATGACTCAGATCGATGCTAAGTGGTACAACGATTACAAGTGTCGAGTGTTAGTGCATAATAGCAAGAAAAAGAAAGGAGAGTTCCAGAGCAGAAAGTGTGAAGTGTGTGTTCCTATCGATCTGGCCTTCTATTTATAGTTACAAATATTGAACTAACTTTCCTATAAACTAGGGATACTCCGGAATATTCCCTTTTGAACGTTAGAGACCTCTTCTTCCGGCTTCAACGTCCCACTTCCAACTGATTAGAGCGAGTCTTCAGGAGAATAGGTCCACATGAACATTATGAGCCTACAACCATGACCTGCACGTGAATAATTAGTAACTACCAGGATACTCCATCAGGATGTTACCAATATCCTGATCCGGTATCCTAGTCATAATCAATAATAATAAAAACAGGATATGATTCCATGATATGGGTTCAGAAAACCACCCATAACAATAACAGTAGGTAAAGAGTTTTGTGTGTAAATTATGTTTAAAGCTTGATTTATATACCAAAGGGCATTTTAGTCTTTATAAAAGCATGATTTTCGATCACTTGCATAACATCAGTTTATGACCAGAATGTAAGTGTCAAAATACTTTAAATATGCTTACTAATCAGTACCTAATCCATTTGTATGTTTATTTATCTTAAAAACCTCATTTTTAAGCCAAAGGGCATATAGTCAATACTAAGCATAATATTGGAAACAAGCATATAATTCAAATTACTAAGTGACCATGTAACATAACCTCAGAGGGTTTTGTTATTACATAATATGGTCACAAAGGAACCTTAAGACATAGAGAAAATAAGCTAATTCGGGTCAGAACTGAAAGTCAAAGCAAAAGTCAAGCTTTTGCGATTTTCGGTTGCAAACCGAGCTTAAACTTAGAATTGTCGGGTTGAACATGTTTAGACAGGTTCTAATAATGTTTACCAAGTTATTAAAGTGATAAAACATGTTTTATAACTTCTACATTATCAGTTTTGATTTTTATTTAAAAATCTGACTAGTTTGACTTTTTATTTAATTATTTTGACCCGACAATTAACTAAGCAAATGTGGTAATTAGGCAGTGCCCTTTTGAGGGATTAACGCCTACCTAATTACGATCTCATAGCCATATTCGCCTCGAACAATGGCTGGACCGTTTAGGTCTAAACCGAAAGTCAAAGCCGTTTTGCGGCAACTTTGTAAACGTATAAAAACCGAACTAGGGTGGCTAAGGACACTTACAAATGGCCCTAGCTCGAACTTTGAACTCAAGGGAGCTTCCTTTTTTTTTCAGGAACCTCAAGAATTGCTTAAGAATGCTCAAGCAAGAGAGAAAGATGGAATTTTGAATGGTGCAAGAATGAAAGGCATCCCAATGCCTCCATTTATAGTTGAAGAGGGAGTTCTTGGATCATGCCAGGTGTTAGGACACTCCATAGATCATCACAGGTGTCCAAAGTGGTTTTAAAAACCATCAAAAATCCATAGAATTCGAGTTCAAGTGATTAGTGGTATGTTTGGAGGCCAAGGAAGAAGAAACCTGCAGCTGGCAACACCTTTCTGTCGAAATTGACCCATCGCGTCACGCGACAACAGAGGGGGGGGGGGGGTGTCACACAGCGCGAGCCCATGATGTTTCAGCAAAACAAGTTTCTAACTTGTCACTTTTAGTCCCTGAACCTTTTAATGCAATATATCTTTCGTATTTGGCACATTCGACCGTCCTAGTTAGATTGCAAGTGATCTTGGAAGTATAACCAAACACTGTTAGGCTCTGGGTTTCGTTAAAGGTCACCCGAATACATTAGTTTCTCTCGTTGACGCTTTTAACCCTTCTTCTTGAAATTTTGCATAATTATCATATAATGATACCGAAACTTATGAATTCATTATCACGTATTCTCGAGAGTATAATCGAACATTACGAAGCCCCGGGTTCGTTAAAAGGTCACTCAGAGGTAAGAATTAACATGTTGACACGTTTAACCCCTTTGTCTTGTAAACTTTTGATTTATTTCACAAACGGCTTCTTACGTCCAATAATTTATTCGTTTAAGAATATGTTCATCGTGTGAGGTCAATCAGAGTCATAAGTTTAGCATGTTGACACTTTTAGTCCCTCCGCATACATCTTTTCACTGTTTGTCAACTTTAGTCCCTTTAATTCAATCTTTTACACGTTTAGGGTTTTAGGACACGTGTCTTCATATAATTGGACACGATTTTTATGAGGTGTTACATTATAGGGAAGTCTAGTTGATTATATTATGGCTTTTTGTGTGTTGAGTGATCCTTTTCTCTTTTGATTTCAAGCTTTTTGTAATTGTCAAAGGTTGTTGACTCATCCCATTTTGTCATTGTTTTGATGGTGCCCATGTTAGCTGTATCCATTTCTTCCTTCATCCTCCTTATCTTTAATTCCCTTTTATCCTTAGGCTTTTTCCTGTTTTTTTAATCAGGAGGAGTAGGTTTGATATCAGGCAAGAGCTTCAACTTTTCTATCCTTACTATTTCATAGCAGGGATTTAGTTGCCATCCTGTAAATTGATCTCTGTTTGCATTATATGGCTTCTTCTCCATGATATGGTTTAAATAATCTTCACTTAGCAGCTTTTTGAGATATGCATCGGTAATTGGATCATGAGAGGGATTTCTGCAAATCATTGTGGCATAGCCTTGTAAGGCATCTACTCTCTTGTATTTGTCTGCTAAGATTAGTTGTATTTGTTTGTCATTCTTTGTCACACTCGCTCAGAGGCGGAAGCGCGAGGTGTGATCGTGATTGATTCCCATTGCATCGAATAAGTAAACATACTACATGAAATATACAAACTCCAAATTGCCATTCATTGTTCAAGATTCAAAACATAAGTTAAGTATAAGAGTTTACATCTCTTCAAAAGACAATAGTTTAAAAGTTTACAACATAGTTTCAAATTTAAATGATCAAGGATTTATTCCTCATGTCGTCGCAAGGAGGCGAGATATGATAAAAAATCCTGCAAAAGTGGCAAAGGAGCGTAGACACATGACTTATTGAACGTAAACCCGCAAAGCTTCCACTAATTTCCTGAAATACATGTAAGTTTGAAAATCGTTAACAAAGTTGGTGTGAATTCATGCAGTTGGTATAAAATGTCTGGGTTGTATTTGTATAAAGTATGGTACGTAGATGTAAGAGAAATTTTTTTAAGATGTAATGCGTAAGGAATTCGAGATCGCTAATGTTTCGCGAGGACATTAACATGTGTGACGACATAGGAAGCATACAAACCTAGGCGACTTATACATCGATTACCCTTCGACTGTGACCTAAAAGCACTCTTCTGTATGGGCAAATGTGGACCAAGAGTGAGGCTGCCAATACCTGCTAGATCTAACCTTTGTTCTTCGGTCTAAACTTAGATTAATGGTGCTTACTTATACCCTATTCGTGAGATGATCTAATGTATCATTTAGTTTTTAACATACAATTGTACATGTATTTTCCCCAAAGTTTAGAAAACAAGAAAATATTTAAAAGTGGGGACATGAACTCACCGATTTGCGTCTTCAAGCGTCTTAACTCCACCGGTATCTTCTTTGTTTGTAACGTAACCTATAAATGTTCTACGTATGTTAAGAGTAAATTTCGAAGTTCATCCTTTATGTATGTCTAATATATCAAAGTATGTCCTTTATCTTTAATAAGCTCAGAAAACATCCTTAATGTTTGAAAAACCAATCAGGTTATGTCCTTTACCCTAAACCTTGTTTGTTTTCCCAGTTAAGTCAGGTCACATGTGAAGCACATGAGGGCATTAATGTCATTCTACCTACCAATATATATATATATATACACCCACACATACATACAGAACACACACACTCTCATCTTTCTCTCTACTCTCTCTCTCTACTACCACCACCACCACACCACCACCACCACCACCGCAAAACACAACCTGCAACAATACACCTCCGACTAACACCACTTCAGCCACCACCACACTTCAGCCACCGACCACACCACATCAGTCCCCCGTCGGTGACCATCACCTCCACCTCCACAAACAAAATCAAATCCAAATTAACGAAAGAATCAAATCAAATCAAATCCAAACAAACCTACAAACAAAATCAAACATACACAGGCCTATTTGTGTTATACCTGATAAATGATCTGAAACAAAATCAAACCCAATAACCATATAAGAACCTCCCACCGCCACCTGACCACCACCGCTGCCACCGCGCCACCTGACCACCGCCGCTGCCACCGCTCCCCCTACACAACCCTTTTCCACCCGAACCTACACCGTCTGAGTCATCAAACTCGCCACCACCACCGCCGCGTAAACCACCAGCCACCACCAATTTCAACCGCCGATCTGCCAACACCACCTCCACTTGCAATATCCATCACGAACACAACCTGCCACCATCTTCCAAAAGCCCGATTCCTTTGATTAGGTGATGAATCAGTAGGGTTTTCGAGTTTTTTTTTAGGTCAACAAAAATCCCCAAATTTCACCACCACAACCGTTAGATTAGAAAGACAGGGTTTTTCTTTTTGTTTTGTAGAGAGAGATGATAGTTTGCATAAACTTGAAATTGAAGAGGATTGTAGGGTTTGAGTTTTCGTAGAGAGAGAGGTTGGTAGTAGAGAGAGAGAGAGCAGAGAGAAAAATGAGAGTGTGTGTTCTGTATGTATGTGTGGGTGTATATATATATATTGGTAGGTAGAATGACAGTAATGCCCTCATGTGCTTCACATGTGACCTGACTTAACTGGGAAAACAAACAAGGTTTAGGGTAAAGGACATAACCTGATTGGTTTTTCAAACATTAAGGATGTTTTCTGAGCTTATTAAAGATAAAGGACATACTTTGATATATTAGACATACATAAAGGACGAACTTTGAAATTTACTCGTATGTTAATCACCTAAACTTGTAATTCACTACGTACAAGTTACCATCTTGTCTTATGTATTTGTTGTGTTTTAGATGTATATGTTCATGAATTATTAACATATATTTTACAAATATATATAGTTTTGTATTTGTTATTTGTTATTTGTAATTACATATATTTTTTTATTCTCAAAATATATATACATATATAGAATTTAAAAACGATATATGTTAAAAATAATATATTACTTAACTTGTCTTCACATTTGTATACTTATCTTATTTCCCAAAAATAATTTAAGTAAATTGTTAAATATTATTTTTAGTATATGTATACTTAAAATCTTATCAAGTGTATACTTAGGCAAGTACAGGCAAGTATACAGGTATTTAATTATAAATACTTATGTATTTTGTATTAATTGTCAAAAATCATTTCTTATGATTTTTAATAGTTTCCGGAATTTTATTTCTTAAAAATAATATATTTTTAAGATTCCTTTGTAATATATATATATATATCACTTGTCTGATTTTTGTATAATTTCCATTAGATGTAGTAATTATATATATTTCCCTCCAAATATATATATATATATGTGTGTGTGTGTGTGTCCAAATATTTGTCCAATTGTCCAAGTCTATAGAATTGTTAAGGAATATAAGTGTATAATTATATATTTTGGTCTTTTGTCCATATACCCATATATGGGTGATTTTTGTGTATATTATTTGTAAATATTTCCTTACGTATTTTTGTATGTAATTGGTGTTTATACTCCTTGGGAGTATTTAGTGTATTTTTAAGTTTCTAAATGTACACTAATATAATCTACACATAATATACACATAGCACATAATTTGGTGACAACTAAATATATATATTTTTCCCTAAAAATATACATATTTATACTTGTTTTAATTCTTGAAGAAAACTCTATTTTCTTAGCTTGTATTTTGTATAAAAATTAGGGAAAACCTTTGGTAAACATTCTGGAACATTTTTGTAGAAAGAGTTTCACAAAACTTTATATTTTTCTAATTTTTTTTTGACATATTCTCCCTTAAAGATGGAAGTTTTCCCATGTATTAAAACTTTTGTTTATTTTCTTTTTATCACTAAAACTCAAGAATCAACAATTTTGTAAGTAAAGATCACTAAATACATCATACTTTTACATGTTATAAACTTGAAGTTTCATAAAAATGTGTAGTAATTTAGATCTACACACTAAACATATAGATCTAGTAAAATCAAGACTTGTTTGATAACTTTTATAACTTTGATGAAACTTTATTTTATAAACTTGATCATCCATAAGATTAGTAGGTTTAAGCACATGAGAAATCCATTTTAAAACAACTTTCAAGTTTACTTTATAGATCTTCAAGTTCAAAACATGTTACTTCATGGAACTTTCAAGATCCATGCTTAAACTTGTTAGATCTAAGCTTCTAACAAGCTTACTGTCACACCCCGATATTTCCACGTATTACCGGTGGGCCCGGTGGGGAGTATCGTGACGTAGTTGATATCATCATAGTTAAACAACACAATTTTAAGTGAACAACGGAAGCAAAAGATAGATTTATTTCAACCGAATAAAATTGTAATATTAAGTATCACAACGTAGTTGAAACGGATCCACAGGCGGATCAAGTAAAAAGGAAACATAGTTCATCAGACTTAAATGCATCCAAGCTTGCGAGACTCTTAACGATGCTAAGGAGAGGCTAGCCTATTTCGAGTAGTACCTGCACTTAACCTTTTTGGGAAAATACGTCAGTTTACACTGGTAAATACAACTAACTGACTCATTTTGAAAAGGTTTAGAAAATTGGTTTGAATGCACAAGGCACAAAACATTTTATAACTTGGGATAATTATTTATATATAAACTTGTAAAAGAATTACATGTTCGTTATACGTTCAGTAGCCCGGATTGACACCGGGTTAAAGATTAATAGACACACCACATGATATAGTCCCGCGGCGGGTTATTCCCGAAACCGGCGGTTATACCTTATTATTTATTTATGCACTGTTGGGTGTACGCCTACACCCCGTGCTTAGGTCGTGGCCATTTCGTAAAATGATGCCAATGATATCCGGGACATGGTCATTAACCCCCCAAAGGCTTTAATCAAACAAAATAATTTAAATGGGACATTTCAATAAATTAATCTTCATACAATTAAAAATTCAATTGTGACAACCCTCATAATTCCATGTATCCGTACAATTTATTAATGATAATTAAAATGCTTGATGACTGTGCAGAATCATTTAACTACTCTTTGATTTCTGTGTTATACTTACATGTGCTCGTTAACATACTAGTAGTATACAGAAAAGTTACTAAATAGTCATGTGTGCTTTCGTAAGTGTTGAGAATTAAAAGTGTTACAAAAATATATATATATAGGACACTTTACGGATTAATTAAGCACTTTAACGGAACAACACCGAACCGAACAACCGGACTTTACCCGAAACACAAAAATATTGTCAAACACATTGTTCTTATTTTTCTGAGCTAGTTAGGGTCCCCGAACACCCTAACACACCATATAATATATGACACACCATAATGCACCTACTTAACACTTGAATTCTAACTAGCTTGCAACTAAACAATTGAAACCCAACTAGACCTACCCCCCCTCCACCGGTTATGAGATGTCCCCCACCCCTTGATTTATTGTAATTGTTTAATAGATTATGTTAGTACTTTGGTAGACACATGGACCAAAGGATTAGGACATGTTGGAAGATTGTGTACTTAACCACAAGTCCCTCATCATCATCATCTTCAACACCCTCAAACTCTCCTCCCTCCCTCTTGTTCTCGGCTGCCCCCTTCACCCACACACCACCCATCTTCATTTCAAGTTCAAGCTTTTCAAGAGCATCCATAGGTGTAAGAAGGTGGACAACGAAGCTCGGTGTGTTCGGAAGTGGAAGGACCTTCTCTATTCGCTATTAACTACCACATTTCTACACTTGAACTCCCCTAGTCTTGAACTAGTGGTAAGAACTTAGATCCGTTCATTTTTCATGTTATTAGAGTGGTTAATAGTTAATTTATGATGAGAATCCATGAACACTAAAGAAGCATAAACAAAGCTTTGAACATAGAGCTAACCTAATGATGAAATGTTGTTGAAATGTGATGAAGTGATGTTAATATGAAGTTGTTTTGATTCTTGTTGGTTACATGATGATTTGCTTATTAATATTGACGTTTGATGTTGTTGTGATCACTAAACATATTAACGGAATCAATCGAACACGAGTTAGAAAGCTAAAAGCTGAAACACAGCTTCTGTCCAAGCTTTTACAACCAACTTCAGTTGGCTGTAACAGGTCAATATTTAACGAAAAATTGATTTTCTGAAGGCTATAACAGGCTATTTCGAAATACGGTTCTAATGGCACTGGAATCATAATTTTTGGACTTCGTTTACTATTTTTAAAGATCTGTTTTTGGACAGCAGCTCAAGCTGCATTTTTACTGCTGAAAATATGCGTTCTGTTTTCCATCATAACTTGAATTCTGTGTAGAGTTAGATCATGAAATTTGTACTGTAGATGACCACCGATGTATTTGTAATTCTCTCACTGGAATTTCATAAATCGGACTCTCGATGAATTTTAAATAAATTATTCCGTGGACTGCAGTCAGAAAAAGATAAATCTGATTTCAGTCCGGAAAATGAATTTTTATAAAATATTGGTAATGAATTGGATCTTTTAAGATATTCTGTAAAAATTTGGGAATTTTTGGAATAAGTTAACTATTTTATTAAAATGCCCGAAAACAGCCCAGTTTTGGATATTTAAATTGAAATGACATAAGTAGTAATTTGCGTGTCTAGATGTCGAGTATGTTATCTGAGGATGATCTAACATGTTATATGTCAATGAAAGTAATATGTGCAATATCGTATGCTTGTTCTTGAAGAGCTATAGGTGGAATGTTTATATGAGCGTGAACTATTAAAGTGAATGCATGTTATGTAAGTAGATACGTGTAGGAACTTTGTGCTCTATTTGAAACCACTAAATGACTAACTGGTAATCATATTAGGATGTGATTGACCGACCTTGACTGTTAGCTATATTTGAGAATCTAACCGAATAAACCGAGGTGAGTTCACACTTTTCTACAAAGCATGGTAAATTCCCGGTGGGAATGGGAATGTGTTCAGGAATAGGGATTCCTCATCCTTTGGGACGCGTTCTGGAATGTGAATTCCTCGTCCTTGGGATGTACTTAGACTTACTGGACTAGAACTCTATCAGCGAAGTCCCTCCCTTTTTGTATCGACTTAATCGCCGAGGCCAATGGCGAGCGGGTCATTAGTTAATAGCGCTATTAGGTTTAACAAACCTCACACCGTGCCAGTCGGACGAGCGTGTACTAATGGACTATGGCATGTCGGTGATGATAGACACCGACGCTAGGGCACAATTAATTTTCGTTAGTAGTCGATATGATAAACGAGTCTGGTAGTTTAAATAACGGGGTAGCCCCCACGGCCGGAGTGCCGGGCTGGATATCCAGGGAAGGTGGACATGGGATGGTTAACTAATAAATGTTTTCGAACTATGGGGTAACCCCCACGGCTGGATAGCTGATTAAGATTAAACTACATTTTTGGAAACAACTCTAAAAATGGACAACCAACCATGAACTCACTCAACTTTGTTGTTGACTCGTTGTTACATGCTTTGCAGGTCGCTAGATGCTATGGGGCTTGCACAAGGAGGTGGTCGTTGTGGGATGCGAACTGTTATGTCCCGTACTCAATAAATAAACTTTATGAACTTATGAAACTTATGTTTTGGGTCTTTAAACTTATGAACTACGAACTTATGTTTTGGTTTAACGTCTTATGCTTCCGCTGTTTAAATTGAACATGGTTAACTTCCTTTTGGTCACCAATTGTATTATGGTTGGTTTTATTTACTTAAATACATTGTTCAATATGATTGGTGGCTCGATCCTGGTCATGTCACGCCTCCAAGCGGTGATACTCCGCGTGGTGGAATTTAGGGGTGTGACATCAATGCCCGACCAAGCGGTATTTTATATACCCTACCCCAAGCCCGTATAGGGAAAATAAGTTAAAAGTATTTACCTTTGCAAGTATTAATCACAAATAGCAAGTGCGTGTAGCTTTTACCGGGTCTCCTATTGATGCGTGTGAAGTGTTATATATATTAGGTTTATATTTTAAGCCCCTTTAACACTTATTTTTAGCCAAGTTTTAAATTTATAAAACACGATATTCTACTAACACTAAACACACATATGGGCAAGTGCACCCATCGTGAGCGTAGTATAGTGTTGGTAAGATACCGAGGTCGTCCAAGGACACAAGAGCTTTTAGTACCGGTTTATCCTCAACGTCTAATCAAAATAAAAAGTTTAGAAAAATGTTTTAAACTAAGAAAAGTAAAAACTAACTAAAATGCTGAAAATAAAAATAAAAATAAAAACAGATAGACAAGATGAATCACTTGGTTCCGACTCGTATCTAGTGTAACCTTTGATTATTTCCGCACTTTTGCACATAATTAAGAGATTATCTTAGTTATTGTAGTAGGCCCCTCTTTTGAAGGTGATGTTACCCTCACCCCAGTAGTTTGAGTCAGCAAGGATACAATCCTAAAAGGGTGGATTATTGGAAGATAATTAATTAAGTTATTAATGCAATATTATGGTAGGCCCCTCTTTTGGAGGTGACGTTACCCTCGGCTAAGTAGTCTGAGTCAGCAGGGATACAGTCCTAAATAGCCGGGTTATAGTATTAATAGTAGTTAACTTATGAGGGGATCAAAGAGTTTGGACCCCCGCCATCCAATACCGTTAAGTATTGAAGGAGGTCCTACTAAATTTGACCCAGGTCCATTGCAGGACCTCTAAACGCTGAACAATGGCAAGACCTTTACCAAACCGTTCCCTTAACCCCCGACCAGGTAGCCAACATACCTCCATATAGACCGTGGAGATATGAATGGTGAAAATCTTTTATTTTATATAGACAGTAAAATAATTTCAAGACACCACGGACAAACGATAAAGAAAGATCACCTTCAACATAAGCAACTAGTTATTAAAGTCATTAATACGAAACCAAATAAAAAGTGCAAAAGATTAGAAATAAAAAGTATTACACTAGACACTTTGTCTTCACCAAGTGATGTAAGAGACTTAGGCAAACATGGCCTTGATTGTCAAGAACTCTTACGATCAATCTTGGATCCCGAGATGACTCACACACTCTACGATGGACAATGGATGATGGTGGTGGATGATGGTGTTATGGTGGTGGTGGGTGGTGGGTGAAGTGTGAGAGAGGTGGTGTGCCAAGGGATGGTTTGAGCTTGAGCCAAGCACTTCTATTTATAGGCTGAACAGAAGCTCGGGCAAGGCCCCGTGTCCAGTGGGCACGGCCCCGTGTCCACATCCTTCTCTTTCTTCATTTAATGCAGCTTTGTCTTATTAGTTGACCACGCCCCCGTGTCCGCTGATCACGACCCCGTGTGCAGAAGAATCTTTGTACTATGCAGATTTGCTGGATTGTGCGAATCTTATAGTTGACCACGGCCCCGTGTCCGCTGAGCACGGCCCCGTGGTGGGCAATAGAAGCTTCTACCACTTTGTCTTTTCTGCTGACACTTGGGCACGCCCCCGTGCTGGCTGAGCACGGGGCGTGTTCAGGCTTCTGATCTCTTGTTTTGCTTGGGAAGATGCTGTCGTGGGGTCGGGCATGTCACATCTTATTCCTTTTCTTGTATTTATGTTAGATTTTGATGTCTTTTTTCTTCTTTTGTTAATTTGAGCTCATTTAATCCTGAAAATACAAAAGGAAGACAAAAGCACACTTTTTCCAACATTAGTACTAAAAAAGGGTTAGTTTTATGCCTCATTTGATGAAATTTATATGTTACATTTTGAACACATCAAATACCCCCACACTTGAATCTTTGCTTGTCCTCAAGCAAAACCCTTTAATATGTGGCTATTACACTCCCAAATGGAATGGGTAGAGAAGAAGGTTTTTGGGCTTGTCGTAGAGTGTCGGGATTTGCAAGATTCTTTATTTAATTTTATTTTTATTTATTTACATTCCTATTCGTTATGATTTATTTAAAACTTTTCATATGAGAAATTACTTATTAGGGCATAACATGCCTTTGTAAAATTCTATTTATATACAAGTTTACATACCTCACGGGGATCACTCAACACTCGGCCGAAAATGTATTTTTGTGGATCACTCGAGAGCGGCATGGAACTTACTCCTACCATAGGCTTGCCAAGCAATCAATCCTCCTCCTTTTTAACTTATGTACCTTTGTAAATATCAAGAGGACTTTGTGGGTAAATGGTTAGGCTTGGGTTAAAGGTAGGTGGTTGGGTTGGTGGTTAGTGGTTAGTAGAAAAAGGCGAAAAGCGTAACAAGTGTCGGTTTTCGTGAGACTTTTTATTTTTTGTAACTTTTATTTTGATGAAGCTATTTATTCAAACAAAGTTATTTTTGTTTGTTTATCTTCTTTTGCTTCATCATCAACACAAATGTTGCTTTTTTTTTTTGAAAAGTCATATGAAGAACCGAACTTGTTACTAAAACAAAGGGGTAAAAATGAAAAAGGTTTAGGTGGGTAAAAGGGTGTTTGGTTTGGGTTATGAAATGAAAAGGTTTAGGCTCAAAGGGGCTAACTAGGGTGATTTTGGGTAGGTGGTAAAAAAAAAGAAAAATAATGGTGTAGAAAAAAAAAGTTAGTCCTAATGCCTCCATCATTTACTTACTCGGGTTTAAGTTGGTAAGGACTTGGGAATGTATCGTCATGGCAAGTTCTAGAGTCGTAAGAACCAAGCGGCTATTCACACAAGAAACGAAAATGAGCATTTAGTCAAATGATATGTAAGTGTTTGCTCAATAAAGGCTCAAAACTCACTTTTGTGGGAATGGGTTTTTATGTGATCAAGTATATATAATCAAATTTTAACTAAGCTTGTCATGCCTTTTCATAACTTTCTTATGTTGGTTCTTTTTATCACGACGCTATCGGTTGTAAATTTGTAAAAATATAACCTTTTTATAACTTGAATTTCCCGAGTTAAACCTAGACAAGTAAAAAATGAAAATTTTTGAAAAAAATTTGGGGTGATTAGCGGTTCCAATAGAGTTTTGTGTAAGGCTTGTATCTAGGACTTGCAAGATTCAAGGTTTTAGCATCCCCCCCCCACACTTAAATTACACATTGTCCTCAATGTGTCCCAAAAATAAGTTTTTAGGTTGATTGAATGTGTAAAAGGTGTGAAAAAGCGAAAATTCTGTGTTACCGGGCGCTGAACACGGCCCCGTGTTATCCGGGCACGGCCCCGTGTTCATGTGCCAGTAATAAAATTAAAACAAGAGAAACAGAAGTCTGGGCACGGGGGCGTGTTGGGTGAACACGACCCGTGTCCAGTTACCTGAACTGGTTCTTTTTTCTGCAGACTATGCAGCACGGGGCCATGTTGGGTGGACACGGCCCGTGCCGAGCTTACTGTAAATGAAGAATTTTGTCGGACGGTTCTGTTTTCCTGTATGGAGTGCCGGTTCAAGTTTCCCTTGCATCCTTTGCCATCTCAAGTGTGTTTTATTCCTGAAAATTAAAACTAACTAGAAAACAAGAAAATTAATCTAAACTAAGGATAGTTCCGCGGAATGCCTCCGTGGTGCGCCACGTTTATAAGGGTCCTTGGCTAGACCCAAAGCCTGGTCACATATTACCCAAGTGGGATGTATTGCATCCCATGTTACACCGTCGGAGAGCATCATCCAAGCTTGAGTCTATGACCTTCATGTATTTGACCGGGTCTTCTTCCTCTACTTTCTTTCCACATTCAAACTTCACTTCCTCATCCCCAAACTTTAATGTTAACGTTCCGTCATTCATATCCACCACTGCTTGGGCGGTGGCTAGAAATGGCCTCCCGAGGATGAGAGGGACATCGGTGTCTTCTTCCATGTCTAGGATGACAAAGTCGGTTGGAAAAACGAAGTTGTCGACCTTGACCAGCAGATTTTCAGTGACACCTTGTGGAAATTTGACGGACCTGTCGGCGAGTTGTATGCTCATATTTGTAGGGCTTGTTGTTCCTAGGCCGAGTCGTTTGAACATTGACGTGGGCATGAGGTTAATGCTAGCCCCAAGATCGGCTAATGCATTACGAACGGGGGACTTCCCAATCGAGCAAGGAATTGTGAAGCTCCCGGGATCGATTTTCTTTTGTGGAAGTTTGTTGAGTACTAAAGCGGAGCATTCTTCGCCTAAGTTAACTAATTGCAATGATTCAATTTTCCTTTTGTGAGTGAGGAAATCCCTCATGAATTTTGCATATTTAGGCATTTGGGTTAGGATCTCAATAAAAGGAATATTAACATGCAATTGTTTTAGTAAACTTTCGAACTTTGCGAATTGCTCATCGGTCTTTTGACGATTTAACCTACCGGGGTATGGAATTGGAGGAGTCTTGGTGGGCTCTTGATTTGGTGAAGAAGCCGTTTCTGGTTGAGGTGTAGGCGAAGTCGTGTTTTGGTGTTGACTTCCTTCAACTGGTGGTAACGGTGCATCCTCGGGACCCACGGTTCAGTTTCTCAAAGTGATGTGGTGTACTTGCGCCTTTGGGTTGGTTTCGGTATTACTCGGTAACGCGCCTTGTGGTCTCTCGGAGAAATTTTGAGCTAGTTGATTTAATTGTTTTTCAACGTTTTGAATGCTAGCTTGTTGATTTCTAAAATTCGATTCTAATTGTTGAAATCGATCCGAGTTTTTCTTTTCGGTGTCGGAGATGAGGCGAGATACGGTATCTTCAAGCCTTTCTCTTCCACCTGTTGTTGAGAGAAATTTTGTGGTTGTTGAAAATTAGTTTCTTGGTTTTGTTGGTTACTACTATTGCCGGGATCTCTCCAACCAAGATTTGGGGGGTTACGCCATCCTTGGTTGTAGGTACCCGTTGGATGACCCGACGGCCTAGGTCCATTATCAATGTAGTTTACCATTTCTGCTTGTTCATCTAATTCTTTCATACAACTCCAATTTTCATGTGACCCACCACACCCTTCACAAGCCATAACCGAGGCCGTTTTTGTCATTTCTAACTTTTTGATTTTCGAAGAGAGGGCCTCGATTTGGGCTTGTAAAGAGGTGCTTTCATCAACCTTATGGGCGCCCGGGGCAATAGATTTATTACCTTGGGGAGTGTGCCATTGAAAATTGGTTTGAGCAATTTCCTCAATTTGATTATATATTTCATTTGGGCGACGATTACCTAAAAGTCCCCCGGAGCTTGAATCAAGTGTCTGTCTTGTGTGTGGCAACAACCCATTGTAGAAAGTGGATACTTGTTGCCACACCGCTAGACCGTGATGAGGACACTTTCTTAGAAGCTCCTTGAACCTTTCCCAAGTTTCATATAAGGATTCCCCATCCTCTTGTGAGTATGTATTAATTTCAGTCATTAGTTTAGCCGTTTTAGCAGGAGGGAAATACTTATATAGAAACTTTTGGGCTAGTTCATCCCAGGTGTTTACCGAGCCAACTGGGAGGGTGTTAAGCCAAGCCTTAGCTCGGTCTTTTAGTGAAAATGGAAACATCCTAAGGCGAATGGCGTCGTTTGATGCTCCATTGATCCGAAAAGTATCACATATTTCCAAGAAATTAGTAATATGTAGATGGGGATCCTCGTCCGCAAGCCCATGGAAGGTTGCGGAGTTTTGGAGCATTTGTGTCAAATGCGGCCGAAGTTCGAAGTTGTTGGCTTCGACATTCGGTGCATTGATAGCGGCGCCGAGATTGCCTACGGTGGGCCGTAGGTAATCCATGAGGGTACGTTGGTCCGCCATTGGAAGTGGGTCCCCCGAAACTTTCTCTTGATTTTTAGCTTTAAGTCTTTTTCTGAGAAAGCGTTCGGGTTCTTCTAGAGGTTCTTTTATGTCACTACTAGAACTGGAGCTCATGCACTACGTAGGAGGTTCAAATGTGGTACCAGGGTTCCAAGTCCTGCAATAAAAACAGAAAAGAACGTTGGTCAGAAGGTTCACCACGGCCCCGTGCTCAGTGAACACGGCCCGTGGTCAGAGATACAGTAATTGTTTCCCGGATCCCTGTTACTGGGAGTTGGAAACGGCCCCGTGTTGCACCGACACGCCCCCGTGTTCAGCTCTCTGTAACTCAGAAAATAAAAACTGCCAGTGACGATGCTGGGCACGGCCCGTGCTGAGCTCTGCAGAAGCTGAAAAACTAAAAAAAATCCTAAAAAAAATGAAAAATAAGAAAAACGATTAGGCCGTTGATTCCTAACTTTCTTAAAATCCTTGTGTCCCCGGCAGCGGCGCCAAAAACTTGATGCGTGTGAAGTGTTATATATATTAGGTGTATATTTTAAGCCCCTTTAACACTTATTTTTAGCCAAGTTTTAAATTTATAAAACACGATATTCTATTAACACTAAACACACATATGGGCAAGTGCACCCATCGTGAGCGTAGTATAGTGTTGGTAAGATACCGAGGTCGTCCAAGGACACAAGAGCTTTTAGTACCGGTTTATCCTCAACGTCTAATCAAAATAAAAAGTTTAGAAAAATGTTTTAAACTAAGAAAAGTAAAAACTAACTAAAATGCTGAAAATAAAAATAAAAATAAAAACAGATATACAAGATGAATCACTTGGTTCCGACTCGTATCTAGTGTAACCTTTGATTATTTCCACACTTTTGCACATAATTAAGAGATTATCTTAGTTATTGTAGTAGGCCCCTCTTTTGAAGGTGACGTTACCCTCACCCCAGTAGTTTGAGTCAGCAAGGATACAATCCTAAAAGGGTGGATTATTGGAAGATAATTAATTAAGTTATTAATGCAATATTATGGTAGGCCCCTCTTTTGGAGGTGACGTTACCCTCGGCTAAGTAGTCTGAGTCAGCAGGGATACAGTCCTAAATAGCCGGGTTATAGTATTAATAGTAGTTAACTTATGAGGGGATCAAAGAGTTTGGACCCCCGCCATCCAATACCGTTAAGTATTGAAGGAGGTCCTACTAAATTTGACCCAGATCCATTGCAGGACCTCTAAACGCTGAACAATGGCAAGACCTTTACCAAACCGTTCCCTTAACCCCCGACCAGGTAGCCAACATACCTCCATATAGACCGTGGAGATATGAATGGTGAAAATCTTTTATTTTATATAGACAGTAAAATAATTTCAAGACACCACGGACAAACGATAAAGAAAGATCACCTTCAACATAAGCAACTAGTTATTAAAGTCATTAATACGAAACCAAATAAAAAGTGCAAAAGATTAGAAATAAAAAGTATTACACTAGACACTTTGTCTTCACCAAGTGATGTAAGAGACTTAGGCAAACATGGCCTTGATTGTCAAGAACTCTTACGATCAATCTTGGATCCCGAGACGACTCACACACTCTACGATGGACAATGGATGATGGTGGTGGATGATGGTGTTATGGTGGTGGTGGGTGAAGTGTGAGAGAGGTGGTGTGCCAAGGGATGGTTTGAGCTTGAGCCAAGCACTTCTATTTATAGGCTGAACAGAAGCTCGGGCACGGCCCCGTGTCCACATCCTTCTCTTTCTTCATTTAATGCAGCTTTGTCTTATTAGTTGACCACGCCCCCGTGTCCGCTGAGCACGACCCCGTGTGCAGAAGAATCTTTGTACTATGCAGATTTGCTGGATTGTGCGAATCTTATAGTTGACCACGGCCCCGTGTCCGCTGAGCACGGCCCCGTGGTGGGCAATAGAAGCTTCTACCACTTTGTCTTTTCTGCTGACACTTGGGCACGCCCCCGTGCTGGCTGAGCACGGGGCGTGTTCAGGCTTCTGATATCTTGTTTTGCTTGGGAAGATGCTGTCGTGGGGTCGGGCATGTCACATCTTGTTCCTTTTCTTGTATTTATGTTAGATTTTGATGTCTTTTTGCTTCTTTTGTTAATTTGAGCTCATTTAATCCTGAAAATACAAAAGGAAGACAAAAGCACACTTTTTCCAACATTAGTACTAAAAAAGGGTTAGTTTTATGCCTCATTTGATGAAATTTATATGTTACATTTTGAACACATCACCTATTCTGGAACAAAGGTTTTTAATAACCTATTAGATTCCTAACGGGTCTTTAATTAAGCCTAAGCTTAGACCGGTTAGTTTTAAAGGAAGATACTGTTCAAACGCACAATTAAGCGAAGACCGGAATAGAATGTGATTTAGACCCGAAAAGTTTGGAGACTTGTGTAATATGGGTAAACTAAACACATTCTGGATTTTGAGACAAAAACGATAAGGTTTGACCCGTTTCGGTCAATTTATGCAAACTAGTTACATAAACCGAACCGAACGCGCAAGATGCGTAACGGGTAACCATATGAGTCATATACAGGTTTCCTAAGTTAATATGCCTTAAATATGTTGTGACATCAGTAAGATATCTTCTATTATGCCCGAAATGGATTTAAACTCAAACTATGCCCCGTAGGGGCATTTTGGTCATTTTAAAGGTTATAAAAGAGTTTAAATAATAATCTGAGTTACAGGTCTGATATAATCAATAAAAATACTTAATTTAATAAGTTATAACAGTAGGGTATTACATATATGTAAAATTTATCATTTAAAACCAAACTATGCACCTTAGGGGCATTTTGGTAATTTCACATAGGCTTAAAAGGTCAAAACTGGAAATCTGAGTTTAAAACTTTTGCTTACTGTTAATATATAAAAATTTACTGAAAATATCAGTAGGCATCAAACCTTACATGTTTAAAATAGTTTTAATACATACTATACGTAAAAAACGCTTAAAAAGCGATTTTGAGCTATTTTACGGGTTTTTAAAGGAAAGCTGATATTTTTATTATTCCAAAAAGCTCAAAATGTTTTATTTATCATATTAGATCAGTAGAAAAAGGTTTGGTATCAAAATAATTTGTAAAACTCATTTTATAGCCCAAAAGGGCAAAACGACAATTACCGAATCAAGCTTAGAACTCTATGTTATGCTCGCCTAAAATTAAATAAAAATCTTCAAAAATCCCAAAATATTATATAACATCAGTGGGTAAAAAATTTGGTATCAAAATCGGGTTTAGATAGGCTATATGCTAATTATGCCGTTTATTTAATAAAAAGCTTTCTAATTACGCTAATGAGCATAACTCCTAATCTAGACCTCAAACTGATGTCAAATTTTAGGGACAACTTTATAAATCAGTAATGAAGGTTTCTACTCTTTTATATTTTCAAAAATAACCTTTTAAGGTCAAAAGGGCATAATAGTAAACATTTAAGCATTTAACGGAAACATGCATATGAATCGGATAACTAATGAACCAAGTTGTATAACCTCAGAGGGTTACACTAACATGAAACCTGGTCCAAATAAAGCTCTAAGGAATTTCTAAAACATGCTACATTGGGTCAGAACTAAAAGTCAAAGCAAAAGTCCAATTATGCGACTTTCGGTTCCGAACTGAGCCTATACTGAAAATTGTCGGGTTGAACATGTTTAGACATGTTCTTTCATTAATTACCAAGTTATATTAGTGATAAAATAGGTTGCATGGGTTATACATTGCTAATTATGCATTAATTTGAAAATAAGCTTTCTGTTGACTTTTTAAGATGAACTTTGACCCGACAATTGACCTACTTAGAGTGGGAAACAGAGAGTACCCTTTTAAGGGTTTATTACCCACATAATTACCAACTCATAGGTACTTTCAATTTGAAATTTGACTGGACAAATTTTAAATAATCACGAAGTCAAACTCTAATTACGACGGTTTGACTTTAAGCTAATTAACTAAGCTAAACTGAATTAAAGAAAGTTAAGGACACTTACAAGGGTCCTATGAACGACTAAAGATCACTAGGAAGTGTGCTTGAGCTCCAGGAACCTCCAGAAGTGAAGTTGTGAAGCTTTGCAAATGAATGAACAAAGTGTTGCAATAAGAAGGAAGCTTATATAGCAAAATTGGTGCAACAAGATCATGACAAGGAGGTCTACTGATGTTTCCAGATCAAGACAAGTGCCCCCTATGCATGAAATACCATTGGAGGAGTCCCTGGTATGCAAAACAAGGCTCCAAATTCGGTTAAACGGGCTGGACAGACACCTGCAGGTGTTTTCTGTCGCTGGGGTGTTCAGGCGGCCCGCGTAAGGGTCCCCTGATACCTTACACGGCTCGTATGGCCTTCCAGAACCAGCCAAACAAGTTTCGTTAATTGCACTTTTGGTCCTTTCAAACGTGGTTTTAAGTCTTGTTTTTGCATTTTTGGCCCTCTAACCTTACTTTTAAGGGTCCCAAGGGATTATCAAACACCATTAAGTCCTTGGTTAACTTTGTGATCACCCGAAAAGCCTTAAATTTCAACGTTGACGCTTTTAACCCCTCGTATACGAATATTGTCATAACTTTCTCATACGATAACGAAACTTGGTGAAATTTTTATCACATATTCTAGTGAGTATAATTTATCGTTACAAAGCTTCGGGTTTGCTAAAAGGTCACTCAGAGGTATACTTTAAACATGTTGACACATTTAACCCCTGTAGTTTGTAACCTTTCACTTTCTTCCACAATTAGCTCCGTATGATCCAGGATTCATTCGTTTAAGGGTGTAAACATGGTGTAGGGTTATTGAAGGGCATATTCATTCGTTGTTGACATTTTGAATCCTTTTATTCACATACTTTCTTTGTTTGTCAACTTTAGTCCCTCTAAAGTAATCTTTTACACGTTTAAAGCTCATGACACGTGTCGATACATTATTGGACATAAATTTACGAGGTGTTACACTTACATATGATGGATCTAATAAAAAACACAAGATCAACAACAATAACTTCATCACATACATCAAATAACACTAAAAACACGTGATGTTCTTTAGATTATGTTGCTTCTTCATATGTTCATCTTTTAAAGTTAAAGTTTCATGATGGTGTAACTTGTACATATGTAACATGCCACTAACAAGAAGTAAAATGGAGATTAAAAGGATTACTTCTAGCTCTAGTGGCTAGGGAAGTGGCAAGAACACAAAGAATTTGAAGATGATGAAAAGAAGATGGTTAAAGCTTCCACAAAGAGGTCCTTCACCTTCCAATGCTTGAAGCTTCCTTAGATAGCCTTGAGACACCTTTGTATTTGCTTGGATTGTCTTGAAAATGGTTGAAAAATGAAGATGATGGGAGTGGAGGTGTGGCCGTGAGGTGAGAGCAAGGGGAGAAGGAGAAGACGTTTGAAATTGTGAAATGGTAAGTGATAAGAAGATGTTGGTGATTAGGTGTTTTTATGGTCCATGTTCTCATGTCTTCCACAAGATAATCTCTTTAACCATCAACACATAAGCATCCATTAGGAGACAACATGAGGGCATGTGGTGCCCTCATGTTGACCGTCCACATCGAAAGATGGGGGGGGGGGGGTTGTATCAAGTTTCAAAGTTAGGGGTGTAAAGTTGTAAGTTAAGTGGTTTAATGGTGTGTTATATGTGTTTAAGTGTTTTTAGATGTTTTATTGTGTTATATGACCAATACTAGCTTTAAAACATTAAAACAATGTTTCTAGTTCATTTTTGGTGTTTTGGTAGTGTCTGGTTAATTGTTCGGTTGTCGGTTCGTTAAGGTGCTAAATTGTGAAATTTACAAGATATAATGTACCTCTAGTGTTATGGTTTCAATCCCGACACTTTACAAGTTATTCTGGATGTTTAATCACTATTTCTGCATCTAATATAATTGTTTAAATACTGAATTTTGCTGAATTTCTGCAGAATATGTTTTTTATAGTGCGTTTCGGACAGTTTTTAGTGCTTGTTTAAGTTTTCGGAAAGTGTTAATATAAAATCTTATTCTCCTACTTGGGTTTTAATATATATTTTTTTATGTCGGACCTACATCTAACTCCTAAGTCTATCATTTAACTGAGTACTAAGGCTGTGTTGACACAACTTCTCTAACATGTGAGTTTACTAATTGTTTTGACGCAACGCTTAAATTGTTTCACAATGCGAAAAATGAAATATGTAACATGCATGATTTAAGCGTATAACATGCAATCACATAATGTTGGCGTTTAAAACACATAAATGCAGACAATAAATAATTATTAAAATAGTACGGAAGTTACTAGTTTCGTGCCGTTTGTCACAGTCTCCCCCCGTTAAAAGAATTCCGTCCCAAAATTCAAGCGGAGTTATCCCTTGCAGGAGTTTCCTCGAACAGGTGGGGGTACTTGGCTTTAAATTTATCTTCACGTTCCCAAGTATACTCGGGCCCATGTCGAGAGTTCCAACGGACTTTGACTAGTTTAATGCGACTTCTCCTTGTTTTCTGGACCTTCCAGTCCATAACCTCAACAGGTTCTTCTGTGAATCGGAGTTTGTCTTCGATATGCACCTCATCCACGAGGATGATAACTATTTCCTATGTTGGATTCTTCTTGAGGTTCGACACGTGGAATGTATCATGTACGGCATTAAGTTCCTCCAGTGGCTTCAATTTATAGGCAACAGTACCGATATTTTCCAAGATCTCAAATGGCCTAATATACCGTGGATTTAACTTTCCACGTTTCCCGAATCTTGCTACACCCTTCCTAGGCGAGAATTTTAACAAGACTTTGTCTCCTACCTCAAAGCTAATGGATTACGTCTTCGGTCGGCGTAGCTCTTCTGTCGATCACGAGCCGTCTTGATACGGTCTCGGGTCTGAAAGATTTTATCAGTTGTTTCCTGGACTAGTTCGGGACCGATCAAATGCTTATCTCTAGCTTCCGCCCAACATAGCGGAGAGCGATACTTGCGACCATAAAGAGCTTTGAACGGTGCAGCTTTTATGCTTGTGTGATAGCTGTTGTTATAGGAAAACTCGACCAAGGTTAGGTGAGTATCCCAATTGCCGCCTAAGTTTATTACACATGCATGAAGCATGTCTTCAAGGGTTTGTATTGTTCGTTCGCTCTGGCCGTCGGTTTGTGGATGAAAGGTCGTGCTTAGATCCAGGCGAGATCCAAAGGCTTGTTGAAAAGATTTCCAAATCCTTGATACGGAGCGACCATCTCTGTCTGAAATTATCGAAACAGGCACTCCATGACGAGCCACTATTTCCTTGAGATACAGTTTGACAAGTTTTCCTGTACTATCCTTTTCCCGTATCAGAAGGAAGTGTGTAGACTTGGTCAGTCTATCGACTATTACCCATATCATGTGATGTCCTCTTGGGGTCCTGGGTAATTTTGTTATGAAATCCATCGATATTTGCTCCTACTTCCAAACGGGTATCTCGGGTTGTTGCAGCAAGCCCGAGGGTTTATGGTATTCGGCCTTAACCATTGCGCAAGTTAGGCACTTTCCAACATAAGCAGCGACATCATTCTTGAGGTTAGGCCACCAATAATACTCATTCAAGTCTTGATACATGTTGTCCGATCCTGGGTGGATCGAGTATCTTGACTTATGTGCTTCATCAAAAATGATCTCCCGAACACCGCCAAAAAGTGGAACCCAAAAGCATCCCATGAAGTTGAGATTCCAGGATCCAGCAGATTTGCAAAGTTTTGGTCTTGAGATAACCAGTTCGGTGGAGTATTATTGATAAGAAAGGAGTAGAAGTAGAATCGACACTAAACAAGTCAATTTAATCTGGTTTCTATTCAATGATTTGAAGTTACTTACCCGCGAAACAGATTTGCAAAGTTTTGGTCCTAAGATAACCAGTTCGCAAACACTTCTGAGCCTTCATACAGTTGATGATCCGCAGGGGCATATCGTGCTTCTCCCCGTGAACTATGAGTGTTTCCTCATTCACAAGTGGGATGAGAATAATCTTCCCGTGGCAAACAACCTCAGCTCGATTCTTGGATAGCCAATACATGCCAACCAGAACATCAAAGCTACCCAACTGGACGGGTAAGAGGTCGATGTTAAATTTCCGTTGGGCAAGTTCTAACAAGCACCCTTTAACGACTTCTCCCGATTTGAAAACTTTACCATCGACTAATTCTATCGAATAAGGAATGTCTAATCAACTAGACTCAATTCCGAGTGTCGCAGCCGCTGACCCCTGCCACGGGAGGCGGGCGGCCGCGGACGATCGCGTAGAGTGGGTGGTATCGGTGTTTATTAGTTTGGCAGCGGAAATGAGACATCAGGACCGTAGTTAGGAAAAAATTTTATCAGAGTTAAAACACCAAACTTTTTATAATAAATAAATAGGATAAAACCCAATTTTCCATTATAATACATTTATAGGGATAAACCCTAGTTTATTGAAAACAAGACTCCTTTTTACTTAGGTAGCTTTTATAGCCACTTTTCCAAGCCTTTAGTGCTCTCTAGCTGGCTTCTATTAGTTTCACATTAAGTTACCTGAAACGCGTTTTAAAAAGGTTTTATCAGCAAGAAATACTGATGAGTGCATCCCAATTTAATCAAAACAATTTTATAACTTTACAGTATTGAGAGCGATTACAATGTTTATATCTACATAGTTACTCATTCAGTACTGTCAACACCTGACTTGTGGGCCATGTTACTCATTGGCTAACTCTTTATCCAATAGTAACGGATTAAAATAATGTATACAAACCCCCCCCCCCAACATACCACCAGTAATTGTAGAATACATAGACTTAATCACTATTAAGTATAATTAAAAACATTTGAGGTTTTGGTAAAAAGGTGACAAACAGTAAGATGTACTCACAAAATGGTTTACAAAATGAGAATGTACTCACATTGTTTACTTAGGTAAAACTAAAGCTTCCTAGTGAATCTCCTGGTTATTATCTATTAAAAATTAAACAATGCACACGTGTTAGTAAGATAACCCAAATCACAAAATCGTACAACTCGAGACAGAACTCCAATGACTGAGTCAGACAGAGCCTTGACATGCATTACGGAGTCCTATATCAATCGGGTGTAACACGAGACAGAACTCCAACGACCGAGTCAGGCAGAGCCTTGACATGCGTTACGGAGCCCTAGATCAATCGAGTAGGGTAACAAATACGTGATCGGGGGTTATAATACTTACAACGAGGTACAGCTTCACTTTATAGGGGTATTATACCCGAGAGTTTTTACTAAAGAAGTAGAGAGAGAATTCAGAAAATGAATGACGATCAAATGAGGCCTGAGGCCCCTTTTATAGTGCTGATCAAAGGGCAGCTCGTAGCCCACGACACCCCTTGTTCCTTTCTCGCTGCCCGCGAGGTCAGTAGGTTAGGATCTAGCTCAGGTGAGTCAAGGGTGTAGCCTTGATACATAACCGGACACGTGGCGCAAAGGTGTGCCGCCTAGTGGCACTAAGTCGCACCACACAACAGCTTATGAAGATCGGGTCACGGCCCGCGAGGTCTTCATATATTTGTTTTTGTTTGATTTTTATTAATATAAAGGTATTTTAGGGCCGTTTCTCGTATACGGGGTATATTAGGAATGGTTAGGGTTATGTTAAGGGGTTTTAGGAGGGTTGTTATATCCTCCCCACCTTGTTTTAGATCTCGTCCTCGAGGTCTACTGCAACAGGTGTGGATATTTCCTTTGCATTTCTGACTCGAGCTCCCAAGTGTATTCTTGTCCTCTCTTGGAATCCCATTTCACTTTGACCAGAACTAGTCTCTTGTGTTTGAGATTCTTGATCTTTCTATCTTCAATCTGAATGGGTTTCTTTATAAACTTATGTTTCTCATTTACCTCTATGTCCTTCAGAGGTATCACTAATGATTCGTCTGTTAAGCATTTCTTGAGATTACATACATGAAACACATCATCTATTCCTGCCATTTCCTCTGCCAGTTGTAGCTGATAAGCTATGGGTCCTATCTTTCTAATAATCTTAAAAGGTCCAACATACCTTGGGCTTAGCTTTCCTCTTTTAACGAATCTGAATACTCCTTTCCATGGAGAAACTTTTAAGAATACCTTATCTCTTACTTGAAATTCCAAAGGTTTTTGTCTGTTATCTGCATAACTCTTTTGACGATCTCATGCTGCTTTTAGTCTTTCCTTGACTTGAAAAATTTTGTCCGTTGTTTCTTGCACTATCTCTAGTCCAGATAGTTTCTTTTCTCCAATTTCTGCCCAACAGACTGGAGTTCGTCACTTTCGTCCATAAAGTGCTTCAAATGGTGCAGCATTAATGCTTGTATGATAGTTGTTATTGTAGGAAAATTCTATTAATGGTAGATGATCATCCCAATTTCCTCTGAAATCAATTACACAGGCTCTAAGCATATCTTCCATTGTTTGTATTGTCCTTTCGCTTTGTCCGTCCGTTTGAGTATGATAAGTTGTGAGTAGATTTGACCTGGTTTCCATTGCTTTTTGGAAACTTGTCCAAAAATGAGAAGTAAAACGGCTATCTCTATCAGATACGATAGATAAAGGAATTCCATATAATGAAAATATTTCATTTACATATAATTTGGCTAACTGTTCCATACTGAAAGTTTCCTACATTGGTAAGAAATGAGCAGATTTAGTTAATCTGTCAACAATCACCCATATTGTATCATTACCTTTTCGTGTCTTGGGTAATTTGGTAACAAAGTCCATTGTTATCAATTCCCATTTCCATATTGGCATTTCTAATTGCTGCAATAATCCTAAGGGTTTCTGGTGTTCAGCTTTAACTTGTGAACAGGTCAGACATTTAGCAACATAGTTGGCTATATCCTTTTTCATTCCTATCCACCAGAAATTATTTCTTAGATCTTAATACATCTTATCACTACCGGAATGTATCGTATACTTAGACCTATGGGCTTCTTCTAGAATTTTGTGGCGTAGGTTTCCTTGTTTAGGTATCTATATCCTTTTCTTATGGAACTTCCAAATTCCATCTTATACTTGTTCTAATTCCTTAATCATTCCTTTTAAACCTTCAGCATCGTCCTTGATTGATGTTTCCTGTACCTCTCTAATTTGCTCATTTAAATCTATCTGCAGATTTAACTTAAGAGAGCGTACTCATTTTGGCTTCTCGTGACATTTTCAACTTAAAGCATCAGCTACTATGTTAGCTTTTCTAGCATGATACTGAATATCACAATCATAATCACTAAGAATTTCCGTCCAGTGTCTCTGTCTCATATTTAATTCCTTTTGCCCAAAAATATATCTTAAACCCTTATAATCCGTGAAGACAACAAACTTACTTCCATATAGGTAGTGTCTCCAAATCTTAAGGGCAAAAATTATGTCTCCTAACTCTAGATCATGGGTTGTGTAATTCTCTTCATGTTTCTTAAGTTGTCTAGAGGCATAAGCTATAACCTTTTGACGTTGCATCAACACACATCCATATCCTAACTTAGACGCATCACAATAGACTATAAAGTCTTCAGTTCCTTCTGGTAATGCGAGTATGGGTGCGTTGGTTAACCTTTGCTTAAGAATCTTAAAGGCTTCTTCCTGTTTTGGTCCCCATTCAAACTTAACTGATTTGCAGGTCAGTTTGGTTAATGGAATGGCTATTATAGAAAAATCTTGGATAACCCGTCTATAATATCTTGCCAGTCCAAGAAAACTTCTTACTTCCGTTGGTGACTCAGGGACTTTCCATTTGGTAATCGCCTTGATTTTTGTGGGATCCACATGAATTCCTTCATAATTAACCAGATGTCCAAGGAATTGCACTTCTTGTAACCAGAATTCCCATTTTGAGAATTTAGCATAAAGCTTCTCTTTTCTCAATAATGTCAGAAGTGTATGCAGATGCTCTGCATGTTCCTCTTTACTCTTAGAGTAAGTTAGAATATCATCTATAAAGATAATTATAAACTTATCCAGGTATGGTTTACATATCTTATTCATCATGTCCATAAATGCAGCTGGGGCATTGGTTAAACCAAATGGCATGACGGTAAATTCATAACGACCGTACCTTGTTCTGAAAGCAGTTTTAGGAATGTCCTCTTCCTGTACTTTCAATTGATGATATCCTGAGCGTAAATCGATCTTAGAAAAGAATTGAGCTCCTTGAAATTGATCGAACAAATAATCGATTATCGGTAGTGGGTACCGATTCTTAATCGTAACATTGTTCAATTCTCGGTAATCAATGCACATACGCATTGATCCGTCTTTCTTCTTAACAAACAAAACTGGCGCTCCCCATGGCGATGAACTAGGTTGTATAAAACCTTTGTCAAGAAGTTCGTCTAATTGTTTCTTCAGTTCCTGCATCTCCGTTGGTGCTAGTGGATATGGTGCTTTGGCAATTGGTGTCATCCCTAGTATCAGGTGAATTCTAAATTTAACCTCTCTATCAGGCGGTAATCCAGGTAACTCTTCTGGAAAAATGTCTAAGAATTTAGATACTACAGGAATATCTTTTAATTCTTTTCCTTTAGTGTTAATGATTATGGAAATCATATACACTATCGCTCTTTTCCTTGCACAATTTGCAGTTTTCATCACAGAGATGAATTTTCTTAACCTGTTGGCTTATCTCCTTTGATTGTGACCTTTTTACCACTTGGTGTACTCACTTGTACTGACTTTTGATCTCAGAAAATACTGGCACGATTGGCTACCAACCAATCCATTCCTAATACTATATCGAATCCAGCTAGATTCATTGGGTAAAGGTTAGCAGAGAAAAGATGGTTCAAAATTTCTATTCTTGCTCCCTGCAAGATTTCACTAATCTTAATGGATTCTCTGTTTGCCATCTCTACCAGACAGTCTTGTTGAAGTTTGGTTAATGGTTGATTGAGAAGTTTGTAAAAAGTAGTATTGATAAAACTTTGGTTTGCACCAGAGTCAAATAATACTTTGGAAAAAATGTCATTAACTAAAAACGTACCGACAATCACGTCCGGAATCATCTTGGCCTCTTCAGCTGTCAGAACGAATGCTCTGGCATTCTTCTTGGGTCCTTCAGTTGTCTTAGCTTTGCTGGTTGCTGCTAGAGCTAGTTTCGGACAGTTCGGTTTGATGTGCCCAGTTTCTCCACAATTGAAGCATAGCCTATTGCTAGGTTTCCTCCTACAATCTTCTTCCTTGTGTCCAGACATTTTGCAAAAGTTGCAGTATATGGAGCACCTTCCAGAGTGCTTTCTTTTGCAATATTTGCAATAAGGTGCAGAGGAAGAACCTGTACTTTTTCCACGGTTGGAATTACCGTAGCGAAATTCCTAGGTAAGCCTTTGAGCTAGGTTCTTTCTCTGGTTTTCTTCTTATGTGCGTACCAATTCATCGGTCAGGGTGTTGGCTAGTTCTACTACTTCTTCTATGGTTTGTGGCCTAGCTGCCTTGACTACGTGTCTGATCTCACTAATTAATCCCCAAAGGTAACATGAGATTAATATTGGTTCAAGTGAGGCTAAGGTTGGCACTATTCTAGCATATTCAAAGAATATGGTAGTGTAACCTTTGCAGTCTATTCCAGTCATTTTAAGATTTAAGAACTTATTGGAAATTTGTTCTTTTTTCATGAGGAGGACATAATTTTCTTTCAACTATCTCTTTAAAGTTAGTCCATTCCATATTATAAACTCTGTCACTTCCTCTAGACTAGAGAATAGTATTCCACCATTCTAAGGCTGCATTTTTTAAAAGATTAGAAGCAAACATAATCTTATCTTCATCTACACATTTACTTATTTTTATGATTGCTTCTGTCTTTTCTATCCAGCGCAAGGCTGAAATGGCTCCTTCATTGCTTGAGAATTCTATTGGTTTGAAGGCCAATAATTCTTTATAAGAACAACCGTAAGAGACGGTTCTTCTTCTTTTAGGAATTGGAACTTGGATTATTGGTCCGTTATTTTCGTTCACATTGTGACTTGGTTCAGTGGGTTGGCGTTTACTTCCAATTGCAGATTTATTATTTTCTACTTCCTTAACAATCTTGATAATATAGGACATATCATCTATAATTCCTTGTGCTACTATATGTTGGATGGCACTGTTATCTATTTGGTTTTCGTTATTCTCATTATTCGGGTTTTCCTGATTTACTTCGTTGTCCATCTGAATTGGAAACATTTATCAGGTATTAATTATCACAGAATAAGATTTAATACAAACAATACACAAACAGATTGATCAAAATCATCGAACATTGCGACTTTACTCTTTACATATATATATATATATATATATAGGGTAATGCTCCATAGGAAACCCTTATGTTTTTAAAAAACCCTAGAAAACCCAACCTCCCGACATTTTTTTTTTGAAAAAAAAACAACACATGTAATATACATGTTTTTAAGAGTTTTGGGCAAAAAAAAAAAAAAAAAAAAACAAAAAAGCGCCGAAGGAATTTTTTTTTTAAAAAATAAACAAGTTTCAGCATTTTTTGTCTAACACATGTTAGTCACAAAAGTTGCTGAAATTTGTTTATTTTTTTAAAAAATAAAACTCTTAAAAACATGTATATTACATGTGTTATTTTTTTCAAAAAAAAAATGTCGGGAGGTTGGGTTTTCTAGGGTTTTTTAAAAACATAAGGGTTTTCTACCTAGCCCTACCCTATATATATATATATAGGGGGCCGCTAGAATGAGAACCACCACGAGTTGTAAGAACCACGAGAACCGCGCCCCGCGGGTGGCCGTTGACCATGAAATTTTTTTTACACCTAGATCCGTATATTTTAACACCGGGGGTAAATTTTGGGTTCAAACGGCGCGCCCGAGGGGGTAGTTTTTTACGCCCAAAGTTTGGTTAAAAAAAAGAGAAAAATTAAAAAAATTAAAAAAACCCAAACTTTGGGCGTAAAAAACTACCCCCTCGGGCGCGCCGTTTGAACCCAAAATTTACCTCCGGTGTTAAAATATACGGATCTAGGTGTAAAAAAATTTTCGTGGTCAACGGCCACCCGCGGGGCGCGGTTCTCATGGTTCTTACAACTCGTGGTGGTTCTCATTCTAGCGGCTCCCTATATATATATACATACATACATACATACATGCATTGTTTACATATTAGAACTGAAAACTAACACACTAGTAGTTATGCATCTATATTTATTTTAGTCTATTTGTTTTAGTTGGTTATATATATATTTTTTATCAAAGTACAAAATTACACACATATCTGGATATTATTCTAGGTGTCATGTATCTAATCATGTATCTCACGCTCGACATGCTTCCACGTGAGCTTCTCTCCTATTTGACGAATTCTATCTCCTTCTTTAACTAACTCATTGCCCCATTGGCAAAGTTCCTGCATATTTTCTTCACTCATGGGAGGTAATGGTGCCGGTACTGGGTCAGGGTATCGAGGTATGTGGTGTCCGTAAGGGTATGGGTTACATATTATACTCTACTTATACCAGTCACTGTTCCAGAATGGGTCTAAAGCGTTCAGGTCGGTATACTGAGCTATGGGGTTTGGTGGGGGAATTCTGGAGATCTCATAGGGGTCGACATCTGGAATTGGGAACTAGTCTTCCTGGTTTGGTTCTAGCATTTGTTGATCTAGGAATAAGGGTAATAGTGGTGGTTCAGCTATTTGGTTTAGGTTAGAGTCTACTGTGGTAGTGGCTAGCATATGGAAATCTGCCAACTGCCTATCAAGTTCTTCTTCCCATAGTGGTCTATTGACTGTTTCCGGAGTTTGGGCATTTACTTCCCTATTGGCTTTTACTATCGCTCTTTGTTGTTGTAATTTCTTCATCCTCTTTCTTCTCTCATGCGCTCCTCTATTAAACCATCCTCTCTTTTTGGAAGGGAATGGTTCCTCAGACTGTGCCTTAAAAATAAATATTCCTTCCTCAGTATGAGCTGAGTATCTTGAGGGATTTGGCTGAGATGAGGTTCCTTCATCTTTTGGGGAACTAGCTAATTGACGATAAGCGTCGGATGTACCTTGTTCACTCATACTGTAAACTAACAATTTGTCAAATAACACAAGACAATAATATACATATTTACACATAATCACATAAATTATTTCCTAACACATTTTATTTAGAATTTAAGTGTCAGCAGAACACTTCATTGGCTTAAACCAGTTCTGTAGCTCTCATACCACCTTCTGTCGCAGCTCCCGACCCCTGCCCTGGGAGGCGGCCGGCTGCGGATGATCGCGCAGAGCGGGTGGTATCAGTGTTTATTAATTTGGCAGCGGAAATGAGACATCAGGACCGTAGTTAGGAATTTTTTTATCAGAGTTGAAACACCAAACTTTTTATAATAAATAAATGATATAAAACCCAAGTTTCTATTACAATACATTTATAGGGATAAACCCTAGTTTATTGAAAACAAAACTCCTTTTTATTTAGGTAACTTTTATAGCCACTTTTCCAAGCCTTCAGTGCTCTCTAGCTGGCTTCTATTAGCTTCACATTAAGTTACCTGAAACACGTTTTAAAAAGGTTTTATCAGCAAGAAATACTGACGAGTGCATCCCAATTTAATCAAAACAGTTTTATAACTTTACAGTATTGAGAACGATTACAATGTTTATATCTACACAGTTACTCATTCAATACTGTCAACACCTAACTTGTGGGTCATTTTACTCATTGGCTAACTCTTTGTCCAATAGTAACGGATTAAAATAATGTATACAAAACCCAACATACCGATAGTAATTGTAGAATACATAGACTCAATCAGTGTTAAGTATAATTGAAAACATTTGAGGTTTTGGTAAAAAGGTGACAAAAAGTAAGATGTACTCACAAAATGGTTTACAAAAAGAGAATGTACTCACATTGTTTACTTAGGTAAAACTAAAGCTTCCTGGTGAATCTCCTGGTTATTATCTATTTAAAATTAAACAATGCACACGTGTTAGTAAGATAACCCAAATCACATTAACCGTACTACTCGAGATAGAACTCCAATGACCGAGTCAGGCAGAGCGTTGACATGCATTATGGAGTCCTAGATCAATCAGGTGCAACACGAGACAGAATCCAATGATGGAGTCAGGCATAGCCTTGACATGCGTTACGGAGCCCTAGATCAATCGAGTAGGGTAACAAATAAGTGATCGGGGGTTATAATACTTACAACAAGGCAGAGCTTCGCTTTATAGGGGTATTATACCCGAGTGTTTTGACTAACAGAAGTTGAGAGAGAATTCAGAAAATGAACAACGATCAAATGAGGCCTGAGGCCCTTTTCATAGTGCTGATCGGAGGGCGGCTCGCGGCTCGCGGCCCGCGACGCCCCCTTGTTCCTCTCTCGCGCCCCGCGAGGTCAGTAGGTTAGGATCTAGCTCAGGTGAGTCAAGGGTGTAGCCTTGATACGTAACCGGACACGTGGCGCAAAGGTGTGCCGCCTGGTGGCACTGAGTCGCGCCCCGCGACAGCTTATGAAGACCGGGTCGCGGCCCGCGAGGTCTTCATATATTTGTTTTTGTTTGATTTTTATTAATATAAAGGTATTTTAGGGTCGTTACTCGTATACGGGGTATATTAGGAAAGTTTAGGGTTATGTTAAGGAGTTTTAGGAGGGTTGTTATACCGAGTATATTTTTAAGATCCACAGACATGAAACTAAAATCAGCACCAGTTTCAAACAGTATGGATGCAAAGTGATTTTTAACGAGAAACATATCGGTGACCACGTTAGGGTCTTCACGGGCGTTCCTTGCTTCTATGACAAAAGCTCGTCCTTGAGAATTGTTTTCCTTCGGGCAGTCTTTCTTGTAGTGTTCCTTGCTGCCACAACCATAGCAACCTTGATTGCGTCCATTTCCATTCCCATTTCGATTCCCATTGCCGTTACCGTTACCATTTCCGTTCCTATTTCCACTACCAGCACCATTCCCATTTCGGTTCCCATTACCATTGCCATTGCCACCTCCATTTCCCGTTCCCCAACAGTTCTCAGTACGATGACCAAACTTCTGACATTTATCACACTCCACCACACGACAAGCACCCAGATGGTGGTACTTACACTTGTCACACTTGTGCAGATTGCCCAGATGCTTCTTAACGCCAGTATCATTTGTAGCAGCAAACGTTTTCGCCTCTCGAGGCGGATTAGTGTCTCGTTTCTTGTTGTTGTTGGGGTTTTTGTTGTTGTTTTTGCGGGTTGTTGGATTGAGGTTCGAGTGATTCCTTTTCTTATCACCAGAAGACTCGGCATGTGTTTTCAATTTCTCAGTTATCTTTAATGACAACTTTTTCATTCTAATAGCATCTTCATGAGGCTGACAGATAGAGTCACAGCCTGAGTAATTGTTGCAGGGTTTGCTGACGTCGCCAAGCTTCGAATTTCCGGAGCCAATCTCCAGATATAGCGCTCGATGTGCTTGAATTCTGGAGTCACAAGATGGGGGATCACATGTGAAAGGTCGTGGAACCTTTGCGTGTAACCCACTATGTCCGCTCCAACCATGGATAAGTTCTAGAATTCAGTTTCTAGCTTCTGGAGTCCAGCTCGGGAGCAGTACTTCTCCCTCATTCTTTCTTTCAAATCATCCCATGATGTACCATATGCTGCATCATCACCCAATGTCTGCACATGCAGATTCCACCATGTGAGGGCCTCATCAACAAACAGGCCAGTAACGAAAGTAACTTGTTGATCCACAGTATAGTTGCTCATCTGGATTGTTGAATCAGTTTTCTCAGTCCAACGCACAAAAGCCACTGCACCTCCAGTGCCGTCGTAGTTCAGTGGCTTGTAGTCTAAGAACTGCTTGTAAGTGCATCCTGAAATTCACACAACCGATTCATGAATGGGCAAATAATGAAACTCATGAATAGATCATAAAATGAATTCCTTAAGTTGTACCAAATCAAATTAATGTTACCTTGATTAAGGTTTCCACCAGATGAATCTCCATGAGCGTGTATGCCAGAACCTCCCGTGCCGCCACGCTCGGCACGGTTTGCCTCGTACTGGGCGATAGCTTCAGAAATTCTTTCTTCGAGAAGAGAGTTTAGCTCTTCAGCAGTCCTCGACATTGGCGGGGGTGGAGGTTGATCCGCTCCCCTAGTGTTAATCACTCTTCTGGGAGGCATGATCTTCCAAAATATAACACTAATATAATTAGGTGTTTATTAAATAACCACCATTATTTTTATTAAATAAATAATAAAAGGAATATATATATATATATATATATATATATATATGTATATACAACCAAACAATCCACCAAACATATAAATTATTCCATACAAGCAAATAGGCATGCATAAATAGATATATAATAATCAGTGTTGTAAAAATCGGAATTAATCGGCGCCTAGGCGCTAGTCGGGCATTAACTGATTAATTTTGAGCTAGTCGGACCATTAGTTGGTAGTCGGTCCAAGTCGGTACTAGTCAGTGCAAGGCGGCCCAAATCTGCCCAAGTCGGCCAAATCGTTTCTAGTCGGCCCACTCTTTTTTAGTTTAAATCTGGCCCAAACAAATGTTTTTAACCATTAAATACATGGCCCAAGTTGTTTAGTTCCAGCCTGGCAAAAAAAAACTTGTTTTAAGCCATTAAAACATATTCCATAATGTCATGACTGATGTGTTAATGTTTGAATATTTAAATACTTAAATTGCTATGTTTTAAACGTCGTTGTTTAAATTTTGAACTATTTTTAAATATTATATTGATATTAATGTGTGTATTGAATGTCTAAATACTTGATTTGTTATGTTTTAAACTTATAGTTGTTTAAATTTCGAACTATTTTTAAGTATTATATTGATATTAATGTATGTGTATATATATAAATTTAAAAATTATATATATAAATTCCGATCCGATTAATCCCGATTAATCCTGATTAATCCCGATTAATCCCTAGTCAGTACTCCACCGCCCGACTAACGCCTAGCGATCTCTACAACACTGATAATAATGTGTCGTAAAGATAATCACCATGTTTTTATATATCAAGACAACTTGTTACATGATTGTTTGTAAAGGAAACAAAAATTCACATGGGACCCAATCATACAAGGTCAATACATAAAATGGCAAAAATATCTTCCTTCACATCGGCGATCTTGATCTTCAAGTTGTCTTCAAAACTTGGCATCAAATCTTCATATCCCAAAAACGGTATAGTCTCACCGTGCAAAGTACCTGTAAAAGAAACCTAATGTGCTAGGGGAGATGGTGAGGGTGTAGGGAACGCTAGGCTGCGAAGGTGGGCTGCCTCCTCCTCGAGCTTATAAACTCGATGGAGTAAGAAGCTCATCTGCTGCTCAAGGGTCAGGATCCGATGTCACACCCCGAATTTCCACGTGTTACCGGTGGGCCCGGTAGGGAAGTATCGTGACGTGGTTGGCAACATAATAGTCAAACAACACAATATTTAAATGCACAGCGGAAGCAAAGTATAGATTTAATTCAACCAAACGATATTGTAATATTAAGTATCACAAATAGTCGAATATAAATCCATAGGTAGATCAAAATAAAAAGGAAACAAATGTTCAACAGTTTATGACATCCAAGCTGGCGAGACTTATTGCGGATGCTAGGAGACAAGCCAGCCTATTTCGCGTAGTACCTGCACTTAACCTTTTTAGGAAAAATACGTCAGTTTACACTGGTAAATACAATCAACCGACTCATTTTGAAAAGAGTTTAAGAAAAAGCATTTAAGGCACAAGGCACAAATAATATTTTATAACTTGGGATAATTATTTAAATATATAAACTTGTAAAGGATTTACATGTTCCTTATGCGTTCAGTAGCCCGGATCGAGCCGGGTTAAAGATCAATAAACACACCACTTTATTTATGAGACACTGACAGGTGTACGCCTACACCTGAGTGCTAAGGTCGTGGCCATTTCGTAAAATGATGCCAGGGATATCCGGGACACGGTCATTAACCCCACAAAGGCTTTAAGTAAACAAAACAATTTAAACGAAACATCTCAATACTTTAACCATATACAATTAAAGATTCAATGTCCGACCAAGCGGTATTTTATATACCTTACCCAAGCCCGTATAGGGAAATAAGTTAAAAGTATTTACCTGAGCAAGTATAGTTCAAAATCAGCGAGTGCAAGTATCTTTTACTGGTTCTCCTAATCTGGAACGAAGGTTTATAATAACCTATTAGAATCCTAACGGGTCTTTAGTTAAGCTTACACTTAGACCGGTTAGTTTTAAAGATACGGTTCGTACGCACGATTAAGCGAAGACCGGATAGAATGTGATTTAGACCCGACAAGTTTGAACACTTGTTTAATATGGGTATATGATACACATTCTGGATTTTGAGATAAAACCGATAAGGTTTGACCCGTTTCGGCTAATTTATGTAAACTAGTTACATAAACCGAACCGAACGTGCGTGAAGCGTAACGGGTATCCGTAAGAGTCCTAAACAGGTTTCCTAAGTTAACACACCTTAAATAAGTTGTGATATCAGTAGGATATCACCCATGATGCCCAAAACGAGTTTAATCTCTTTATAAGCCCCGCAGGGGCATTTTGGTCATTTTAAAGATTATAAAAGGGTTTAATTAGACGCCTGTGATCCGGGTCTGAGTTGATCAGAAAAATAGCTTATTTTAACAGGTTATAACCTTTGGTAATAAGTCTTATATACTAAAATAGTTTTAAACCCAAACTATGCGTTAAATACGCGTATAAAGTCGTTTTAAGCGATGTACGGGTTAAAATACGATTCTGAGTTTTCTGATCAAATAAACAGGCTCAAAATACTCCATTTATTATTTAAAATCAGTAGCAATTGGATTGGCGTTAAAAGGATTTGTAAAACTCATTTTATGGCCGAAAAGGGTATTTTTGGTATTAACCGAATTGAGGCGATAAACCTAGCTTATGATCAGTTTAAAAATAATTAAAAATCTTCAAAAATCCCAAAATATTATATCACATCAGTGGGTAAAAGGTTTGGTGTCCAAAATTGGGTTTAGATAGGCTTTACGCTAATGATGCCGTTTAATTACTTAAAAGCATTCAAATTACGTCATTAAGCATAACTCCTTATCTAGACCTCCAACTGATGTGAAATTTTAGGTACAAGTCTAAAAATCAGTAACTAAGATTATGGCACTTTCACATTTCCAAAAATCTCGTTTTATGGTCATAAGGGCATTACGGTCAATATTTAGGCGTTTAACGGAAACATCGGACGATTAGGGATTCGAGTGGTATAAACGCAGAGGCTTATACACACATGCAACTAGGTCCTAATGGAACTTTAAGGCATGTCTAAACCTATATAAATCGGGTCAGAACTGAGGTCAAAGCAAAAGTCAAACTTTTGCGTCTCTCGGTTCCGAATCGGTTCAAAACATAAAGTTGTCGAATCAAACAAGCTTAGACAAGTTATTATACTTATTTTCAAGTTGTATGACTGATAAAACAGATTACACGCCTTCTGTATCATTAAATATGCGATTAACATTTCTGTTGACTTTTCGGAAGAAGTTTGACTCGACAAACGACATAGTTAAGATTGAAATCAGTGGGTGACCTTTTAGGGGTTTATTACCCATATAAATACCAACTTATAACAACTTTCGATTCGACTAAACTCTGGACCGATTGTGATTTATCGCTAAATCAAACCGTAGTTACGACGGTTTGATTTCTAGGCTATAAACTAAGTATAAATGAATTAGAGAAGGTTAGGCATACTTACACACGACTAATGGATGATTTGGAATGCTTGTGGCCTGCTTGAATGCTCCAGAAAAGCTCAGAGGTTGATGAATGATCAATGTAGTAACATGTGGGTCTTATAAATAACTTCAAACACACATGGATCATCAACACCTAAGTCTAGGAGTGAAACAATAACATCCACAAGTCCCCTACTAGCTAAAAACCACCTTAGGCAGCCCAAGGTATCGAAAAAATGAGATTTGAGTCGGTTCCATGCATCAACAGACAGCTGCCTGTTTTTTCTGCACCTGCAGGTCTGAAGCGGCCTGCTTGGGCTTTTGTTGATCCTGATGCGGGCCGCCTGGCCCATCCGGATCAAGTAAACATGTTTCTTTCAATTGCATTTTGGTCCTTAGTCCCCCGAAAGGTCGTTTTCATGATGTTTCTTGCAATATAAGGCTTTGATATTTATATATAGGGGCTTTAATACTTATACCCACTTTGTCAAGTCCTCGGGTAACTTTGTGATCACCCGAAAAGCCCTAAATTTCAATGTTGACGATTCTAACCCTCACACACGAATTTTATCACAACTTTCTCATACGGTAACGAAACTTGGTGAAATTTTTATGGTACATTCTAGTGAGAATATTTAAGCGTTACAAGGCTTTGGGTTTGCTAAAAGGTCACTCAGAGGTATATCTTAAACATGTTGACACATTTAACCCCTGTAGTTTGTAATCTCTCACTTTCTTTCACAATTCGCTTCGTATGATCCATGATCCATTCGTTTAAGGTTATAAACATCATGTAGGGTTATTGTAAAGTATATTTATTCATTGTTGACACTTTGAACCCTTATATTTACACAGTTTTACTGTTTGTCAACTTTAGTCCTTCAAGAACATTCTTTCACACGTTCAAACCTATGACACGTGTCAACACATTATAGGACGTAAATTTTCGAGGTGTTACATCCGAGCAGCGAGGTCATCAGCAGGCATGTGGGCATGTGGTGGTGGTGATGCTGGGGGTAGTGAAGATGGTGGTGGTGGTGTAACCGGTGGTGAGTAATCTAGCGGGGGTGGTCGTCTAGCATCAGACTCCTTCTCGAGGTCGTAGATCCTTCTGCAAAGGATCTCAACCGAGAGCTGGAGGGATAGAAGGAGATCATCCCGTGTATATCCTGAGTGGTGAGAGGGATGGTATGGGTCAAATGATGGCAGAACATGTGGTGGTGATGGTGGAAATGGTCAGGACGGCTGGTGGTACGACCTCATCCCATGGGGTGGTACATGGGGGTGTCCAAAAGGCTCTCCCTCGTCAGTGGGGTGAAGGTGTGGTCGGATCGACGCAAACCGCATGTGTCGTATCTAGCTGGTAGGTCCAACGGGGATAGGGGATGCGAAGACTTGTCACTAGTGGTGTGTACTAGGGCATGTGGAGGTGTAGAGGTGGGAGTAGAAGTAGAAGTAGGTGTGGGGGTAGCTGGAGCAATCGATATAGCATCATTATCGGCTGGGTACGCCACCAAGCCTATGGCCTAAAGTGCGGATGAAGTCACTGACTCCCTAGAGTCAGAGTCAAAATCCAAAGAAACACAATAACAGATACAACTGGTGAAGCCTCCTCTAGGATAGCAACGTCGAAGACCTCCCCGTCACTGAGGTCCTCATCAACAACATCCATCGGGAACATGGGTATGTCGTCATCGTCGGCGTCTAAGTCTATGATAGGGGCCACATGGCAAGTGGGATAGCAGGAATAGGTATAGGCTCAACAATGTGCTCTCCATCGGGGTGTTCGATGATGAGCTGGTCGTGGATAGGTAGGGGCAGGGCAAGAACGCCATCCTCCAGAGGGATGTCGTTATTGGCAGAAGGATGTCGTCATTGGCAATGTCAAGTAAGGCAAAGGGCTGGAAGTCGTCTAGATCATCATCGTCAGACATGAAGTCATATTCCTCATCAGGATCAGAATCGGTGTCAGAGGTGAAAACCTCCTCAACGGGTCCTATCTCATCATCAGAGACGAGCTCCATGGGATCATGCTCATCCGATAAATCACTGCTCTCTGATGAAGACATGTGATCCTGTAACATAAAAGTTACGACACATGTATATATATTTATTATTTTTACTATATATATATATATAGTTACACATAATAATGCAAGTAGCACGTATATTCATTTTAAGTTATCCTATTTGTATCACGTGGACTAACTTAAGTTTCTACGTCTACTTTTGTGTGGTCTAAGTCACATAATTGTCCTCGCTTTGTTTTTGTAAAAATTGTTTCATGAGGGGATCTTAGGGATTGTAGACTAGACTCAAGAAAGAATCCTAGTTTACTACAATCGAAGCTCTGATACTAATCTGTTACACCCGCTTAGAGGCGGAAGCGTGAGGTGTGATCGTGATTGATTCTCATTGCATCTGAATAAGTAAAACTACATTAAATAAACAAACTCCAAATTGCCATTCATTGTTCAAGATTCAAAACATAAGTTAAGTATAAGAGTTTACATCTCTTCAAAAGACAATAGTTTAAATGTTTACAACATAGTTTCAAATGATCAAGGATTTATTCCTCATGTCGCTGCAAGGAGGCAGGATATGATAATAAACCCTGCAAAAGTGGCAAAGGAGCGTAGACACATAACTTCTTGAACGTAAACCCGCAAAGCTTCCACTAATTTCCTAAAATACATGTAAGTTTGAAAATCGTCAACAAAGTTGGTGTTAATTCATGCAGTTTGTATAAAATGTATGAGTTGTATTTTTATAAAGTATGGTGTGTAAATGTAAGAGAAAATGTTTAAAGATGTAATGCATAAGGAATTCGAGATCGCTAATGTTTCGCGAGCACATTAACATGTGTGACGACATAGGAAGCATCCAAATCTAGGCGACTTATACATCGATTACCCTTCAACTGTAACCCAAAAGCACTCTTCCGTATGGGCAAACGTGGACCAAGAGTGAGGCTGCCAATACCTGCTAGATCTAACCTTTGTTCTTTGGTCTAAACTTAGATTAATGGTGTCTACGTATACCCTATCTATGACATGATCTAACGTATCATTCCTTAGTTTTTAACATACCATTGTACATGTATTTTCCCCAAAGTTAAAAAATAAGAAAATGTTTAAAAGTGAGGACATTAACTCACCGATTTGCGTCTTCAAGCGTCTTAACTTCATCGGTATCTTCTTTGTTTGTGACGTATCCTATAAATGTTCTACGTAAGTTAATCACCTAAACTTGTAATTCACTACGTACAAGTTACCATCTTGTCTTATGTATTTGTTGTGTTTTAGATGTATATGTTCATGAATTGTTAATATATATTTTACAAATATATATAGTTTTGTATTTTTTTTATTTGTAATTATATATATATATTTTTATTCTCAAAATATATATACATATATAGAATTTAAAAACGATATATGTTAAAAATAATATATTTTTAACTTATCTTCACATTTGTATACCTATATTATTTCCCAAAAATAATGTAAGTAAATTGTTAAATAATATTTCCAATATTACTTTTAGTATAAGTGTTGGTGCATATTTCGTACGTCTGCCACCGTGCGAATAGCTAGAAAGAGTGTGTGTTGAATATTGTATAGATTAGAGAAAGTTGGACACGGTGCTGATACTGTAAAGGTCCATTCGGACGGATGGACAACATATAGTCCAAACCCCATCCGAATGTAGGTGTAACATTGTAAAGTCCATCTGGACGGATGGAGTCCATCCGGACGGATGGACACTAGCTCATTCGGACATGTGTAGGCTGTTGCCTATAAATAGGGAGTTGGGGTTCCGATTTGGACAAGCTTTTGGGTCTTTGGGAGGACATGCTCTCCAACTGGTCTCATGGTGCTGTAACTTGTCAAGATATGAATAGAGACCAGATTATAAGTGACTGCTCGGTATCTTATCTATCTTTTACTCCTTTCTTAGTAATAATAAACGCATCGAACATGTCGTTCAGGACCGAGGCTCCGTCAAACTCGCCGGTTCCTGGAATATCAAGTGGTATAAGAGCTATGGTACCGATTTAATCGATCTAACAGTCGGTTAAATCTCCCAAGCTCATTAATTTTGGGTTAAATGGGAGTTTTGACGTTAAAACAGAGAAAATCATCAAAATAAAGGTCAATTCACGGATGGAGTTTGGAATTGAAGCCATCATTCTGTTCGGAATTGATTCGCGCACAATCCTGTGAAGTTTCATCATGCAATTCACACAAATAAAGATTCTGGACCTAAAAAAACGTGATTTGGAGTGTTCTTGAGTTGTTAGAACATATTCCTTCGGATGACCATCCGGGCGGATGACCATCCGGACCATATAGTCATTCGGACGGATGGATAGAACCTCATCCGGATGGACATCAACTCCATCCGGACGGATGAAGACACTCAGGTAGCTAACTGTCAAGATGATCCAAGATCAGTTCATCCGGACGGATGGACCTACTCCATTCGGGCGGATAAAAAAATGCCTAAAAAAGACATTTTTTGATCGAAACGACAAGGAGAGTCTCTAGAAAAATTTGGTGATTGAAAAATTTTTCGGGTTTCTAACTACCAAGCTGGGTTGTTCGGGGACATCGTCTGGGGCTTCAGTGAACAGATTTGATGATGCGATCACGGGTTGTGGAAATTAGTGGGGTAGTCATGATACTGGTGCATAATGTTTATCATTCAGGTTATCTGACTATTTATGGGCCAAAACATAAAATCCACAATGATGAAAACTGACTTTTTGAGGAAAATTGTCATATTTTCGGCATAGCCGAGTTTTCACAGATAAAAGAGGATTGAATTGCTCAGTTTGAGGGGGAATTCAGTAATAGAGACGTCAGAATTTGCAAAAATAAGGGGGAATAAAAACTTTCAGATGTTCCAGTATTATTGATATTCGTGACGCAATAAAAGTATTCAGGTGGTTTCGACTTCAGATTGTCAGGGGGAATGTGAATCTGATCATGGGTGAAAGCTTCCGTGATCTAGATGATCCGAGGTGTTGATATCTGATCATGGACGAAAGCATCGGAGATCTGAGAATGATTGTGGATGATAGCTTCTGAGATTTAGATTATCCGAGGAGATCAATCTGATTGTGGACGAATGCTTCGGAGATCGGATTACATTACCAGATGATTTGTTTTCCGATGAGATTTGCTGATTGTGGAGAATACCGTTTACACGGATCAATCATTCTTATGGTGCGTTAAAGTGATCGCGGAAAACGGGATATTAGATCTTCAGGGGGAATTACGGATTTGAAGTTAACCAGTGGGGTATTTGAAGTTTCTATAAATTGCCGGTTGAGTTTTTGTACATTCTTAGATCGAGCAAGCGCAATGCGAGATCGTGGTGCTGAAATGATATATCAAAACTGAGCTCGGATGCGGTTAAAGCTGAAACAGAGGATGCTACATTGACTAGTTTCAAGTTGATGATTTTTCGTGAAGGTTGCAGTTTAGCAAACCAGAGGAGAGTCGTGAACTGTGCAAAAGACTTGAAGATTCATTTCAGGGGGAATTGGTGCTTTACTCTGTCAAAGTGCCATCCGATCCGTGCCACACCATCTCACACTCTCTCGTGCACTAAATAGGACCTGTCACATCATTCCTCACTGAGGTGACAACCTCCTTCGACCAGACGTACGCTCTCCCACTTTTCTTCCATTTCCCGGCCATTTTGGTACGTTTTACACTAGATTCTTGTATATCTTTGATCTATGCACTATTCTCTACATGATTCTCCTTTGAAATCACACTTTTCACCGTGAAATCTCTGATATTTGAGCTCTTGAATGTGACATCATCATGGGGGTTTGTACGAACTATGGTGTGATGTCTTTCTAGTCAAGATCTAGCTCAGATCTAAGAAATTTCATGCGTTTTTACACCGAATCTGTACTAAATCTAAACTTTTCAGCTAAAACTTGTGTTTTTCTTCATCTTTTCTTAAACTTTTACTTAGAACGGTGGAATCCGGACCCAAACGGACTATAAACTTAGTGATTAGTCTGGAGTCGGTTTGGAAATGGATTGTTGCCGGAGAAGATGACCGGAGTACGGATTCCAACATAAACACAGTCAAAAATAGACACCTGAACGGACTGGGGTGATTCCCGTCTGATTAGACCGGCTAAATATTAATGTGTTTACCGTTGTCTCGATACGTACTAGGCCGTCACCGTTCAACTCGAAACTTAGAGATTTTATCACGATGCCTAGGGAACGAGGACACCTCGATCGAATGGCAATCCGATCGAACTGCCGTCCGATCGGACGACCATCCGATCAAAGTGGCATATGCCTTATAGCCTCCAAACACTTAAACTATTTTGGAAACTTTGGAATCTTCCACAATAAAATGGCAATCCGATCGAACTGCCATCCGTTCGGATGACCATCCGATCGAAGTGACCTGATGAAAATTTGGCTTATCATTTTGAAAACTCATATAGGATCGAAAGACCATTCGATCGAATAGCCATCCGTATGGATGACCATCCGATCGGATGGCGATCCGTCCCCACACACATGAGTCATCCCAATCGAATGGCAATCTGATCGGACTGCCGTCCGATCGAACGTCCATCCGATCGAGTCACTGATCCGACACTTTGCACAATCTCGTGATTCTGTCCGATGCTTAACTATTTGTAATCTAATCAGGCTGAACCTAAAGAGCTCCCTTTGATCCAATAACAGTTAAATTGTTAAGCAATCACTGTGAGTATACTCGATCCCTTTTTGTTTTAAACTTTGGGATGTAGCATGTATTCTATGAAACTTGAAACTTGATACTTTTGAATCAAAACTCTATCCTATGTTTATGTGAAACACGCAATTCTTGATTCTTGATTCTTTATGCTATGTGAACGTTTAATCCTTGTGTGTAGTTCTGCCTTAACAATAGTAGCGCTATAGGAAGATGCACCTCCCCGTTATTCTTGGGAGTATTGTTAGGAGGATTCTAGTTTCCTTGAGTCTTGGGAAAACACTAAAGCATCGGGACACTTGGGCTATCACTTAGACTGCGAACACTAGCATGGCTGAAACTATTTTTATCATTTACATTATGGATATGAGTCTTTTAATCTACTATGCTATATACTCAAAGTTGTATACTCGCCAGTATGTTTTTGTACTGACTGTATTTTAATACATGTTGCAGGCTGATAGGATGCTGTGAATCAAGAATATGCTAGGATGTTGCTTAGAAACACATTTTAATTAAATCTAGAAACTTGAAATAATTTTGATGATTTGTATTTGATATTGTGTTTGGTTGTGGATGCTATTAGACGATGTTTGAATCAATCTAATTTATATCGAAATATCTAGTGTTATGGAATCTCATGAGCAATCTGGACGCCTAGTGTCGCACCCCGATGTTTCCGCCATCCGTTAGGGTGTGACAAATTGGTATTAGAGCCATAACTATAAGGAATTAGGATAAGTAGGAATACTTGCCCTAGTCTATAGTTCTAGGAATCTTGACTCTTATCTGTTGTTTAAGACTTATGCATTCTACCGTATCTTCTTCCTAGCAGCACATTTCCGTTAAACTAACATGCCTTTCTTAAGGCTGACACAATATGCACTTGTAACTTTGGAAACACTGCTAAACAGTGTTTGTATTTTGCACGAGATTTGCCCCCAAGACAAGAGTGACATCCGAACCTTGATGGGAAATTTCCTTACTTTATTCTAGTAGGTCTTGTCTGTTGACAAGTACCGACGCAATTAGGGTACGATGTTGTCAAGATAGAGGTGAAACTCAGACCTTAATAACTAGTCCCACTCTTTGATTTTCATGTCTTGCCAAAGTCTTGAAATTCCCAATCAATTAGGAACATGAAATGACCAAAAGGATGAATATCGTAGGCCTAACATCGATGACGTATTTGTCTAAGTAAGTCAAGACACGTTGCCTCAATTCGAAAGGGGTTCGAATCACTTTAGTTAGTCACGGTTCCTCCACCCGGAACAATCCTATGTTTTATGAGCCTATCTTTTACGTGACCTCGCTTTTTATGTATGTGGTTTTAACTTGATTCTTCGTTTATTTTGAGGCTTTTTACACAAATCGCACGTATGTCCGCAATCTAAAACTCTAAACCTAATCTCTCAGGATCAAACTAAATTTACAAAGCTTTATTCATCATGCTAATCTATGTGGGAATCTTGATCGACTATGATACTATGTGAAGCTATCTAATGAATCTATGTGTTATTATGGTTGTGAGACACTAAACGTAACATGGCATAGAAATACGAGAAAGAAGTGACATGTCTGAAACATGGTGGATACGCCGCTGGTACTTCCTATATATAAGTGTTTCTGACATGTTGCCAACTTTCGTACCAAGTGCCACGCGAAACTTAGTGTTTTACAGACCGGTGATGTGATTGATTGAACTCTAAAACTATGGGAAACTACTCATGTAATCTGTGTGTAACCTATGTGTAATCTAGCGTAAACTATGTGTAATCTATGTATGTGTTGTTTTGTGTAACAAAATACGAAACGTAGCCTAGCGCTGAAGACGAGGTGGACGTGGCATGTCCGAAACATGGTGGATACACCGCTGGTACTTCCTATATATAAGTGTTTCTGGCATGTTACCAAACCTTCGTACCACGCGCTAACTGAAGTTCGCAGTTTTGCGGACTCGGGTTGAAGTTGTTGAATCTATTTGGTTATTCTATGTGTAAGTCTTGTGAGAATAATGGAATTTAATGTTATGGTTGGCGAAGCACGACACTGATGACGAGACGGACGTGGCATCATTGAAGCATGGTGGATACCCCGCTGGTACTTCCTATATATAAGTGCTTTCGTCATGTTGCCGAACTTTCGTAGCACGTGCCATGTGGGATTCATTGTTTGTGGATTGTGGTGAGATTGTCAACACTAATCTATGTGAATCTATTGGGTAATCTACGTGAATCTATTGGGTAAATCTATGTGAATCTATCGGGTTAATCTACATGTGTATGACGATGATGATGATGATGAGTGTGATGTTACGCTTGGTAATTGCGACACGTAACATGACACCGAGTACGAGGCGGAAGCAATGTGTCCGAAGCGTGGTGGATACACCACTAGTACTTCCTATATATAAGCGTTTCTAACATGTTGCCAAACTTCGTACAACGTGCCATGCGAAGGTCGTGGGTTTACGGTGTTGAATCTGTTGGAATCTATTGAAATCTATGTGAAGCTTGTGGAAACTTGAATCTTAAATCTATGTGAATCTTGCTGAATCTTGAGTCTTCAATTTATCGTGTGTGAATCTACACACTGTGAAACTTTAGACTTATATGATCCTCTTGTTGGATCTCTAGATGTCTTCTCGTAAGCTATCCGACACTCTCAAGAGATCCAGGGAGAAGTCTCAGAAAAAGATGATGTCCTTCATGGCCGACCAGATCGCTCGAGTTGTGCCAAAGATCGTCTCTGAGATCCAGGGATTGAACACTCCACCCTCTTCTGTCGACTCTAAGACAGAGAAAGAGAAGCCTACAAAGTTTAACTACAAACACTTTGTCTCGTGCAACCCTAATTCATTCACGGGCAGTGATGGGGTAACTGCTATGCTCGAGTGGTTTGACAGCATCGAGGTTACCTTCATTAACAGCGAGTGCCCAGAGCATCTAAAAACTAGGAGTGCAACGGGAATGTTTCAAGGCAGAGCTCTGGAGTGGTGGTCAAATGAGAGAAACATCCGTTCTAATGAAAAAGCCTACGCTCTTCCATGGGCTGAGGTGCGAGAATTGATGATGCTTGAATTCTGCCCTCCTCAAGAGTTCTGGCACTTAAAGCAGATTGGTGATGACAATCTGGCTTATACTACCCGTTTTAAACAGCTCAGCTTAATCGTGCCTCACTTGGTTTCTACTCCTAAACGCATGATAACCAAGTACATAAATGGGTTACCTCCTGCTATGCGAGATTCGATTGAAGCAGCTCGACTCGAGACAATTGAAGAAGTTTACCGTCTGGCAGCAAGTTTGAACAACAATCGCGTACGTGATAAACAGTTTGGAAACTCTGCCCCTTCGAAAATAGTGAATCAAGTCACCCAGCAGCCTAGTGGCAGCAAGAATAAGAGGAGAAAGTCACAAGGTTCAGGACGCAATGCGATTGTTCCTGCTGCAAACCCTGCTGCTAAGCCTGCTCCTGCTGCTACTGTTCCAAACCCTCCTGCTCCTGAAATCAAAAGGCAGTACACTGGACCTCACCCTAAGTGTGCAACTTGCAACTTTCATCACCCTGCTACTTCTGCTTGTCGCTTGTGTGCCAACTGCAATCGCTCTGGTCACACGAATCCTTATTGCCATCACGTTAACCTGGCCCAACCAACTCAGCAAACCCTCCTACTCATCTCCGTAACCATTGTCCACAGCTAAACCAGGAACAACAGCCAGCCGCTCATGGACGAGCGTTCAACCTCAATGCTAATTAGGCTCGTAATGACAATGACGTCATTAATGGTATATTTCTCGTCAATAATCTTTACGCTTCAATACTATTTGATACTGGCGCCGATAGAAGCTTTGTGTCCGTAGAATTTGAATCCTTGTTAAATTGTGCACGCTCGAAACTACCTAAGTCATTCTCTGTTGAGGTTGCCAATGGCAAGTCTATTCTAGTTGACTCTATTCTCAGTGGTTGTTCCTTGACCCTTAACGACCACGTATTCACTATTGATCTCATACCCATGCAATTGGGTAGTTTTGATGTCATAATCGGCAAGGATTGGTTACATAAGAATCATGCCGAGATTGCTTGTCACGAGAAGTTTGTTCGTCTACCCCTCCCGTCCGGTGATATCTTACACATCTATGGAGACCGACCTTCTAGAGGACTGAAGTTGATGTCATGCACCCAAGCGAGCAGATGCTTACGTAAACAGAACCTTGCCTTCTTGGCCCACGTGGTGGAACCAAAGGGCAAAGGAAAGAACATAAGCGACGTTCCAGTAGTGTGTGATTTCCCTGATGTCTTTCCTAAAGATCTACCTGGTCTTCCTCCTCCTAGATCCGTTGATTTTCGTATTGGTCTCATACCTGGTGCGACTCATGTCGCCAAAGCTCCTTATCGACTTGCACCTTCTGAAATACAAGAGCTATCTAGCCAACTTCAAGAATTGCTCGACAAAGGATTCATTCGTCCAAGTACCTCTCCGTGGGGTGCTCCCGTGCTATTCATCAAGAAGAAAGATGGTTCGTTTCGTATGTGTATCGACTACCGTGAACTTAATAAGCTTACCGTTAAGAATCGTTATCCTCTCCCTCGAATCGATGATCTATTTGACCAACTACAAGGCACGTCCTGCTTCTCAAAGATCGATCTCTGTTCTGGTTATCATCAGCTCCGTGTTCTCGAATATGATGTACCTAAAACCGCTTTTCGTACTCCTTATGGGCACTATGAGTTCGTGGTCATGCCTTTTGGATTGACCAACGCACCCGCCGTATTCGTGGATCTTATGAATCGTGTGTGTAAACCTTATTTGGATCGTTTTGTGATAGTCTTTATTGATGATATTCTTATATATTCTAAAACTAAAGTGGATCATGCTCGTCATTTACGCTTGATGCTTGAACTCCTACGTGGTGAACGCTTATATGCTAAACTCTCTAATTGTGAGTTTTGGATTAACGAAGTACAATTTCTTGGTCATGTCGTTAGTAAGCAAGGTATTCATGTTGACCCTTCTAAAATCGAAGCAGTGAAGAGCTGGAGTACGCCCAAGTCTGCATCTGAGATTCGTTCCTTCCTAAGATTGGCAGGTTATTACCGTCGATTCATCTCGGACTTTTCTAAGATCGCCGTTCCTCTCACTTCGTTGACTTAAAAAGAGAGACCTTTTGATTGGGGTCCCAAGCAAGAGGAATCTTTTCAGACTCTTAAGACCCTTTTGTGTAACGCTCCTGTTCTTACTCTTCCTGATGTGAATGATGACTTCATGGTATATTGCGATGCCTCGAACCGTGGTTTGGGCTGTGTGCTCATGCAGTGGGACAAGGTTATTTCTTATGCCTCCTGTCAACTCAAAGTACATGAAAAAAACTATACTACTCACGATCTGGAGCTTGGTGCAGTTGTGTTTGCGTTAAAGAGTTGGCGACACTATCTGTATGGAACTAAGTGTGTGGTTTTCACTGACCATAAGAGCCTTCAACATATCTTTAACCAGAAAGAACTAAACATGCGACGGAGACGTTGGGTGGAATTGCTTAACGACTACGAATGCAAAATCCGCTATCATCTTGGTAAGGCGAATGTCGTGGCCGACGCTCTTAGTAGTAAGGCTCGTGTTGATACTATTCGTTGTTATCATACCTCTAGTAATCTTCATACTTGTATTTGGGAAGCTCAGTATTCGTCAATAAATGAAGGAAGTCTAGAAGTGGAAATACAAGGCGTTAAAATCGATCAACTTGAAACTAAACCTGGTGGAATTCAATACTACCTCAATCGCATCTGGGTACCGGATCACGATAACCTTCGTGAGCTCATTATGAATTAGGCCCACAAGTCTCGATATTCTATTCATCCTGGTGCCTATAAGATGTACCATGACTTGCGTACGACCTATTGGTGGCCTGGTATGAAAAAGGATATCGCTACCTATGTCTCGAAGTGCCTCACTTGTTTGAAAGTGAAGGCCGAACATCAACGTCCTTCAGGTCTTCTTGAACAACCTGAAATCCTTGTTTGGAAATGGGATAGTATCGCTATGGACTTTATAACTAAACTACCCCGTACACCCGCTGGTCATGATAGTATTTGGGTAATCGTTGACCGATTTACTAAACCAGCCCACTTTCTTCCAATCCGTGAAGACTACAAAGTGGAGAAACTTGCTCGAATCTATACCGATGAGATTATATGCCGACATGGCATACCCATTGACATAAGGTCGATTCAGTTCATGTCTTTTGCAAACTTTCCAGTCCGCTATAGGTTTTATTTTGAATCTTAGCACAGCCTTTCATCCTCAAACGGATGGACAGACTGAACGCATTATACAAACCCTAGAGGATATGCTCTGTTCTTGTATCATCGACTTTGGTGGTAATTGGGATGTACATTTACCATTGATTGAGTTCTCGTACAACAACAGCTATCATTCCAGTATTCAGATGGCTCCTTTCGAAGCTTTGTATGGTCGCAAGTGCCGATCTCCTCTCAGTTGGCATGAGATTGGTGACAAGCAACTTACTGGCCCTAAGATCATTCAAGAAACGACGGATAAGATTCTTCAGATCCGCGATAACTTGGTCAAGGCTAGGAGCAGACAAAAGAGCTATGCTGATAAAAGGCGTAAGCCTCTGGAATTTGGTGTTGGAGATCGGGTACTGCTCAAGGTATCTCCCTGGAAGGGAGTGGTTCATTTTGGTAAGAAGGGAAAGCTCGCCCCTCGCTACGTAGGTCCTTTCATGATACTCGAAAGGATTGGTAAGGTGGTGTACCGACTCGACCTGCCACAAGAACTTAATAGTGTACATCCGGTATTCCACGTATCTAGTCTCAGAAAGTGTTTGGCCAACGAGGAACTTCAGGTTCCCGTCGAAGACTTGCAAATAAACGAAACCTTACATTTCGTGGAGAAACCGGTCGAAATCATGGATCAGGGTGTCAAGCGATTGAGGCGCAACAAGATTCCCATAGTTAAAGTACGGTGGGAAGGCAAGCGTGGCGCTGAATTCACTTGGGAACTCAAGAGTGAAATGAAGACCAAATATCCGCAGCTCTTCGAGCAGTCTTCTTCCTAGATTTCGGGGATGAAATCTCCTAAAGGAGGGGAGACTGTAACGCCTGCATCCCTGAACTTTTTTCTATTGTCAACTTTAGTCCCTGTACTATGACACTTTTGATACTTTGTGAATCTAATGATATGATACTTGATTCTAGAAACTATGATTCTTGATACTTGATACTTGGAAGCTATGATTCTTGATTCTTAATACTATGAAACTATGATTCTTGATACTTGATTCTTGGAAGCTTGATTCTTGATACTTTGGTGCTTGACTCTTGAGACTGGTGAAACTTGAGACTTGGTGGAACGAGAGACTGGAGACTTGTCACTGGCGGAAACTATGAAACTTGGAAACTTTTGTGTTAATGATATAATCTAGTTATGTGATACTATTATACAATAATACACAACACAACGCTTAATATAACTCGCAAAACGAATCAACAAAGGTGAAACGAAAAGGATGGGATTGAACGAATGGCAATCCGATCGGATGACCATCCTATCGGATGACCATCCGATCGGAAGGCCACTCGATCGAAGTGCCATCTGATCCGTGCCACACTGTCTCACACTCTCTCTTGCACTATAAATAGGACCTGTCACATCATTCCTCACTGATGTGACAGCCTCCTTCGACCAGACGCACGCTCTCCCACTTTTCTTCCATTTCCCGGTGATTTCGGTACGTTTTACACTAGATTCTTGTACATCTTTGATCTATGCACGATTCTCTACATGATTCTCCTTTGAAATCACACTTTTCACCATGAAATCTCTGAGATTTGAGCTCTTGAAGGTGACATCATCATGGCGGTTTGTACAAACTGTGTTGTGATGTCATTCTAGTCAAGATCTAGCTCAGATCTAAGAAATTTCATGCGTTTTTATACCGAATCTTTACTAAATCTAAACTTTTCAGCTAAAACTTGTGTTTTTCTTCATCTTTTCTTAAACTTTTACTTAGAACGGTGGAATCCAGACCCAAACGGACTGTAAACTTAGTGATTAGTCTGGAGTCGGTTTGGAAATGGATTGTTGCCGGAGAAGAAGACCGGAGTACGGAGTAAGAAATTTCATGCGATAACAATCCATTTCCAAACCGACTCCAGACTAATCACTAAGTTTATAGTCCGTTTGGGTCCGGATTCCACCGTTCTAAGTAAAAGTTTAAGAAAAGATGAAGAAAAACACATGTTTTAGCTGAAAAGTTTAGATTTAGTAAAGATTCAGTGTAAAAACGCATGAAATTTCTTAGATCTGAGCTAGATCTTGACTAGAATGACATCACACCACAGTTCGTACAAACCGCCATGATGATGTCACCTTCAAGAGCTCAAATCTCAGAGATTTCACGGTGAAAAGTGTGATTTCAAAGGAGAATCATGTAGAGAATAGTGCATAGATCAAAGATGTACAAGAATCCAGTGTAAAACGTACCGAAATCGTCGGGAAATGGAAGAAAAGTGGGAGAGCGTGTGTCTGGTCGAAGGAGGCTGTCACATTAGTGAGGAATGATGTGACAGGTCCTATTTATAGGTACAAAGATACAAAGATAAATCGTCGGGAAATGGAAGAAAAGTGGGAGAGCGTGTGTCTGGTCGAAGGAGGCTGTCCACGCAGGGACTAGGTACAAAGATAAATGTCCACGCAGGGACCACATTCACACATAAATGTCCACGCAGGGACTTAAGTTTAAAGTAGACATACACACATAAAGGATTTACTGATCCTTCTTGCTCTTTCCCTTGATTAAGTTCGTCAAGGTCTTGAACATCCCCTGGTTACGCCTTCGGTCTTCCCGTGCCTCATGCCGCACCTCCCTAATACTTTGTAGGATTTCCTGATGCAGTGGTGGCGACATCTGCAGAGACGGCGGGGGTTGTTGGTAGTACGGGGGTTGTGTAGGCATCTGGTATCCCTGTGCTGGGTAGCCTACTCCCCAAGGACCTCCATACGGTCCCTCCTGGTTAAGGGCGTTGTAATTAGTTGCTACCAAATACGGGTCGGCTTCAGCGTATCCGAGGTTAGGGTGAGTCGGTGGCTCAAACGGGTTGTACATCGAAGGACCCGTGTATGCTGGTATCTGATTATCGAAACCCGTCGGTGGCGGTTGCTGCGCGTAGGGGTTTGATGGTCCACCTATCTGTGGAACTTCTGGAAGCGGCTGATAATTTCTGCCACTTGATTGTAGAGGAGAGTTGAGATGAAACTCTTCTCTTCGTGTGGACATCCGAGCTCCGGATCTCCTATGTCTTTGCGGCTGTGGAGGCGCCGGCTGAACTGGTGGCGGTGGAGGCGGTGGCGTAACTGCCTCAAACTGGTGATTCCCAGAGGAATCTTGATGATGCTGCTGCTGCTCATGTGGCGAAGAATAGTGAGGCTGATGCTGCTCATGCGGCGACGAATGGTGAGAAGGTGTAAAATACCATTCGTGCTGAGTAAAGATAGCCTGGAAGCTATCTGGACCATTATAGGGTGGTCCGTGGTAAATGGAACTATCCGAGACCTCGATTGGGTGGTTGGGAGTTCCTGATGCGGGCACTTCGGGGTCGTCTTCCTCATCCATATCGTTTCCTCCAGAAAAATGGTCCTCCGGCCCCAATGGGTTAAAACCCACTGGTTCTTGTATATAATCCGCCGGGTTAAACTGGCCTTGAAAGATTGGAGTGGGGTCTCCAAAAGGACGGTGCGACATAGATCGCTGTAACGGTATTTGCGAATGGTGGGGGTCTCTAGGCTCATTTTCTGAATGTGGCCCGTATGAGTCTTGAGCGGGAGTCGTAGAGCTGTTTGAAACCGACCGTCTTGCCGGTTGAAATAGACCTCTCTGGTTCCGCCGAGTACCGTCACTCTCGGCGGGGATAGGAGCTTGAGTATTGGATGGCCCAGCTTCATGGTCGTTGGGGGCGGTGGTCGGCCCCTTTCCTCCTCGTCCTCGCATACGTAAAAATCTCGGAGGCATCTTTGTTATTCCTGTCAATAGAACATAAGATAACAATAACAAAAATATAAAGTTTTAAAGGACCACAAAAACCGAATAAGGTGGAATTTGTCCTATGTTATAAGTCTAGACTCGAAAGTTTAAATATGTGCAATTGTGTAACTGAGATTAAACACAAAAGGCTAGTGTTTAATTCACTCAGTGTTGGCTCTGATACCAACCTGTCACACCCCGATTTCCACGTGTCACCGGTGGGCCCGGTGGGGGAGTATCGTGACGTGGTTGGCAACGTAATAGTCAAACAACACAATATAATAATGCACAGCGGAAGCAAATTTAAAATAAGATACAACCGAATTTATTTATTGTAAACAAAGTCACAATCATTCGGTGTTTATCCACAGTAGGATCGAATTAAAAACATTGTTTATGGTTCAACAGACTTCGGCATCTAAAGCTTGCGAGACTTCTACTGATGCTTAAGAGAATCCCAGCCTATTTCGCCTAGTACCTGCATTTAATCTTTTTGGGAAAATACGTCAGTTTACACTGGTAAATACATTCAACTGACTCATTTTATAAAATGATTGAAAATTGGTTTGGATGCACATGGCATAAACATTTTTATTAACTTGGGAGAATTATTTAATATTATAATCTTGTGAACGATTTACATGTTACTTATGCGTTCAGTAGCCCGGACGTATCCGGGTTAAAGATCAATAGACACACCACTTATGTGAGTTATACACGGGAGTACGCCTACACCCCGTGCTCAGGTCGTGGCTATCTCGTAAGATAATGCCAGGGATATCCGGGACATGGTCATTAACCCCCCAAAGGCTGTAAAGTAAACAAGACTGTTTAAACGAGCCGATCAAATTATTCAACTACCCACTAAGCGTGGAGATTTGATGCTCGATCAAGCGGTACGCTATGTACCGTAACCCAAGCCCGTATAGGGAAGATAAGTTAAAAGTATTTACCTGTGCAAGTATAAATCCTTAATTGAATAAACTGCAGATAGCTTTTACTGGTTCTCCTAATCTGGAACGAAGGTTTAATATAACCTATTAGAATACTAACGGATCTTTAATTAAGCTTAAGCTTAGACCGGTTAGTTTTAAGGATACGGTTCGTACGCACGATTAAGCGAAGACCGGATAGAATGTGATTTAGACCCGACAAGTTTGAAGACTTGTTTAATATGGGTTTACTATTCACATTCTGGATTTTGAGATAAAAATAATATCGTTTGACCCGTTTCGGCTAGTTTATGCAAACTAGTTACATAAACCGAACCGAACGCGTATAATGCATAACGGGTAACCGAAAGGGTCGCGAACAGGTTTCCTAAGTTAATACGCTTTAAATATGTTGTGATATCATTATGATATCTTCCATAATGCCCATAACGAGTTAAATCCCTAAATACGCCCCGTAGGGGTATTTTGGTCATTTTAAGGGTTATAAAAGAGATTTATAATACTTCTGAGATACGGGTCTGATTTAATCAGAAAAATTATCAATTTTAATAGGTTATGTCTAATGGTATTAAGTCTTACGTGGCAAAATGGTTTTAATACCAAACTACGCGTTTAATACGCGTATAAAGCCGTTTTAAGCGACGTACGGGTTAAAATACCAATCTGAGTTTTCTAATCAGCAAAACAAGTTCAAAATACTATATTTATTATTTTAAATCAGTGGCAATTGGATTGGTATCAATCGGATTCGTAAAACTCGTTTTATGGCTTAAAAGGGCATATTCGGTATTAACCGAATCAATGCGATAAGCCTAGCTTAAGACCAGCCTAAAAATAATTAAAAATCTTCAAAAATCCTAAAATATTATTTAACATCAGCGGGTAATAGTTTTGGTACCGAAAATCGGGTTTAGATAGGCTATGCGCTAATCGCGCCGTTTAATTAATAAAAAGCTTATTATTTACGCTAATGCGCATATCTCCTAATCTAGACCTCCGCTTGACGTGAAAATTTACGTACATGTTAAATAATCAGTAACTAAGATGATTGTATTTCCACATTTTCAAAATACTCGTTATAAGGTCATAAGGGCGTTATGGTCCAATTTAAGCGATTAACGGAAACGTGTGCATGCATCGGATAATCAACGAAACATGTACAGAGGCTTATACTAGCATGTAACCCAATCCTAATGAGACTTTAAGGCATGTCTAAATCCAACTAAAACGGGTCAGAACCGAAGTCAACGCAAAAGTCAAAGTTTTGCGCCTTTCGGTTCCGAACCGGGTTTAAATAGAAATTTGTCGAGTCGGGCAAGCGTAAACAAGTTTTTATACTTATTACCAAGTTATATTAAGTTTAAAACAGGTTGCACGCCTCGCGGATTGCTAGTCGTGCATTAAATCGCATTTTGTAATTCTGTTGACTTTTTCGGTCAACGTTTGACCCGACAAACGACCTAGTTAGGTCTGGATTTGGTACTTGCCCTTATAAGGGTTTAATACCCATATAATTACCTATCTAACGGTACTTTTAATTCGGGTTACGACTGAGCTATCGATAACTAAACCCGAAGTCAACCGTTTAATACGATATGTTGACTTTTAAGCTAAAAACTAAACTAGAATTAATTTAGAAGGGATTAGAGACTTACTAGATGATTAATGGATGCTTAGGAAGGCCTTCAATCAGATTGTAAGCTCCTCCAATGCTCAGATTCTTTGCAATTGATGTGTGGAATGAGTTGTGAATGAATGGGTCCTTATATACTAGAATCAAGCACCATAAGCAAGTGACAACCAAGCCTAGGGCCATCCACAATTGATCAACACATGTAAGTAGTGTTTAGGGATGTCTAGGGGCCATGTATGTGCAAGAAAAACCGGCTAAGGAGGTCACAAGTGCGCATAACAGCCAACAACAAGTCTGCTGTCGCTGGGCACCCCTCGCGTGACGCGAGGGGCCGTCGCGCCACGCGACGCCCTGCTTTTAGCAGATTTTTGTTGTTTGTTGTTGGATCGAAAGGGCAGCCGTTATAAACGACTTGTTGACTTAAATTATCAGTAGGGGCCTCCCATAAGTGTCTATATGCTTGAACATACCCTACCATTATCCAATGTATCACTTGATTGCATATACAAGACCCGTAAATGACGGTTTATCGTTCATTTCAACATGGGATCACATCATGCATTTGAATTTTCCTTTAAAGGCAATAATTCCCTGAATTGAGGGTACATAGATGTGTAATTTAATATATCGGGTATTGGGATTTATAATTGAGGTGTTCAGAGGTAATAATTTAACATGACGCCACTTTAAATCCTACCGAAAACATCTTTATTATATCCGGGTTTCCAACGCGTTTTTGTCTTACATGACACGTGTCGTTTTAATATTAAACCCGAAATTTGCGAGGTGTTACATCCTCACCCCCTTAAAATAAATCTCGACCCGAGATTTACTGAAACAAGTAAGGGTACTTTTCTTTCATGGTGGATTCTAACTCCCACGTAAACTCGGGACCTCTTCGGGCATCCCATTTGACCTTGACAAAAGGTATATGCTTTCTTCGAAGCTTCCTTACCTGTCGATCTTCAATCGACAAAGGTTTTTCTACAAACGTTAAGCTCTTATCTATTTGCACATCTGTATGTGGCATGACATGCGAATCGTCAGCGGAACACTTCTTTAGATTGCAAATGTGGAACACATTGTGGATTCCACTGAGCTCTTCCGGTAAGTTCAACTTGTAGGCAACTGACCCGACACGTTCGATAACCTCGAAAGGTCCTATGTATCTTGGGCTTAGTTTGCCTTTCTTACCAAATCGCATCACCCCTTTCCATGGTGACACTTTAAGTAGGACTTTGTCACCTACTTCAAAGTGAAAATCCTTACGACTTGGATCCGCGTAACACTTCTGCCTATTCCGGGCAGCTTGGAGATTGTTATGAATCTGGACAATCTTGTCCGTCGTTTCGAACACGATCTCTGGTCCTGATAACTGGACTTCTCCAACTTCCGCCCAACAAACTGGCGATCTACATTTTCTACCGTATAATGCCTCAAAAGGCGCAGCCTTTATGCTGGTATGGTAGCTATTGTTGTAGGAGAATTCGATCAAGGGTAGGTTCTTATCCCAGCTACCTCCCAAATCGATCGCACATGCGCGTAGCATGTCTTCCAACGTTTGAATAGTACGCTCACTCTGACCGTCTGTCTGAGGATGGTAAGCCGTACTAAAGTTCAAACGTGTGCCCAAGGATTGCTGGAAACTCTTCCAAAAGTGTGACGTGTACCTAGTATCCCGGTCAGAGATAATAGCTACAGGTATGCCGTGTAGGGCTACAATCTTATCAACGTATAACTGGGCTAACATATCGGAGCTATAAGTCTCCTTGATGGGTAAGAAATGAGCTGACTTAGTCAGTCGGTCAACTATAACCCATATCGTATCATTGCCTTTCCTTGTCTTGGGTAACTTGGTAATGAAATCCATAGTTACCATTTCCCACTTCCACGTAGGAAGTTCAGGCTGTTGTAGCAAACCTGACGGTTTCTGATGCTCGGCTTTGACTTGCGCACAGGTCAAGCATTTTGCTACATGGGCGGCCACGGACTTTTTCAAGCCTATCCACCAATAATTTGCCTTTAAATCCTGGTACATCTTATCAGCTCCAGGATGAACGGAGTATTTGGAACTATGGGCTTCTTGGAGGATGACATCACGAAGTCCTCCAAAAATCGGAACCCATATTCGTCCGTTTAACCGTAAAATTCCGTCCTTGCTAAGAGTTAACTGCTCCTCAGTTACTCCTAACTTTTCATTAGGATAGTTAGCTTCCAACACAGCTTCCTTCTGTGCAGCTAACACCCTTTCTATCAAACTGTTCTTTACCTCCATACGCTTGGCGTTAATTCGAATGGGTTTAACCCTTTCCTTTCTGCTCAAGGCATCAGCGACTACGTTCGCTTTGCCGGGATGGTATTTGATTTCACAATCATAATCATTTAAAGTTTCCATCCAACGACGTTGCCTCATGTTTAATTCTTTCTGGTTAAACAGATGCTGGAGGCTCTTGTGATCAGAAAAGATCACAAACTTGATTCCATAAAGATAATGCCTCCACAGTTTTAGTGCGAACACAACGGCACCCAATTCCAAGTCATGGGTGGTGTAATTCTTTTCGTGCACCTTTAACTGTCGTGATGCATAGGCAATCACCTTGCCTTTCTGCATAAGCACACACCCCATGCCAGTGTGTGATGCATCACAATAAACTACAAATTCTTCAGCGCCTTCAGGTAAAGTGAGCACAGGAGCGTTGCTCAACTTCTGCTTAAGAATATCGAATGCTTCCTGCTGCTTAGGGCCCCAAACGAACTTAATCCTCTTCTTTGTTAGGGAAGTTAGAGGGGCAGCAATCCTTGAAAAATTTTCGATGAAACGCCTGTAATATCCTGCCAATCCCAGGAAGCTACGTATCTCCGTAGGCGTCTTTGGCTCTTGCCAGTTCATAACAGCTTCTATTTTAGCGGGATCCACTTGGATACCACTTTCACTGACCACATGTCCAAGAAATTGGACTTCTCGTAGCCAAAATTCACACTTAGAGAATTTGGCATAGAGTTTCTCGTGATGTAAAAGTTTGAGAATACACCGAAGGTGTTTCTCGTGGTCAGCTTGGTTCTTAGAATAAATAAGGATGTCATCAATGAAGACGATAACAAATTTATCTAAGTAAGGCTTGCAGACACGATTCATGAGATCCATGAACGCGGCTGGTGCATTAGTGAGCCCAAAAGGCATCACTAGGAACTCGTAATGACCGTAGCGAGTCCTGAATGCAGTCTTGTGAACGTCTTCATCCATAACCTTCAACTGATGGTATCCTGACCTCAGATCAATCTTTGAGAAGTAACTTGCCCCTTGAAGCTGATCGAACAAATCGTCGATCCTGGGCAATGGATATCTATTCTTGATCGTGACTTTATTAAGCTCGCGATAGTCGATGCACAGACGCATCGATCCATCCTTCTTCTTGACAAACAGGATTGGCGCTCCCCAAGGAGATGAACTGGGTCGAATGAAACCCTTAGCCAGCAATTCATCTAGCTGCGTCCGCAACTCCTTCATTTCGGTGGGTGCCAATCTGTATGGTGCTCTGGCAACTGGTGCCGCTCCAGGAATGATATCGATCCTGAATTCAACTTGTCTATCCGGTGGCAAACCAGGCAGATCTTCAGGAAACACTTCTGGGTATTCTGAGATGACAGGGATGTCTTCTAACTTCGGTTTAGGCTCGTCAATGATTACTTGCGCCATGTAAATGACACATCCCTTTTTCAAACACTTTGAAGCCTTGAGCATAGTCACGTGCTCAGGCAGTCCGTACTGGGTATCTCCCCGAATGGTAAGTGATTCACCAGACGGAGTCTTTATCACTACTTGCTTCATGTTACAGACGATTTGGGCCTGGTTATGGGATAACCAGTCCATACCCAGAACTATGTCAAAACCGGCTAACTTAAAGGGAAGTAGAGATAGAGGAAAAGAATGGTTCTTAATGGATATAGCACATCCATCTAACTCAGTAGAGACGGCTTCAATGGTACCATCTGCTAACTCTACCTCATAATTCACTTTTAGGGTTTTGACAGGTAAATTCAACAATTTACAAAATTCATGATCTACGAAGGACTTATCTGCGCCTGAATCAAAAAGTACTCTTGCAAAAACATCGTTTACAAGGAAAGTACCTGTTATAACGTTATCATCCTGCACAGCCTCCTTCGCATCCATCCTGAAGACTCTGGCGTTAGTCTTCTTAGCCTCCTCAGGCTTCTTGTTGTACTTAGGGCAGTTAGTCTTTATGTGGCCCTTTTCATTGCAACGGTAACACGTTGCATCTTTCATCTTCTTGCAATCCAAGGTTTTGTGTTCCTTGGACTTGCACAAACCACAAGCGAAAGACCTGGGCTCGTTATTCGAGGTTGATTCGAATCTGCACTTTCCAAAGTGTTGTTTCTTGCAAGTTTTGCATGTGGGCTTCTCCCCAGAACGATGCCCATCCTTCTTCGAATCTGATCCCTTCTTGTGATCACCGCTCCAACGGTGTTTCTTGTTCGACCTACTCGAACCGTCATTATCATGCTTCCTCTTCTCGGCCGCCTTATTCCTCTGCGATCTCTGCCGGACCGCATCCAGTGTGAGGGATAAGGAAAGGTCAGTCACAGACCTGAAGGTAACTGGCCGAGAAGCTTTTACACTGGCTTTGATCTCGGGTTCCAAACCTCCAATAAAACGAGCGATCCGTTTAGGCTCCGGGGTTACCAGATAAGGTACCAACCGGGATAGTGTATTGAAGCTCGTCAGATAAGCTTGACAATCGAGGTTCTTCATTACCAGTGATAGGAAGTCATATTCTATCTTTTCCACCTCATGCTGAGGGCAGAAATTTTCCTTGATCAAGGCGATGAATTGATCCCACGTCATGCTATACAATGGGATCTTTCCGGAGGCCTCCATCAGAGATCTCCACCAAGCTAACGCCTCACCCTTGAAGGACTGTGAGACAAATTTAACCACATCACCTTCAGCGCATCCGCTGATGTCCACGACCGTGTCCATTTCATCTAGCCACGTCATGCAGTCTACGGCTCCTTTCTCTCCCGTAAAATCCCTGGGTTTGCAAGACACAAAGTACTTATATGTGCAACCCTTGTTACGGTGTCCCTGATGCAGTACCAACTGCTGAGATGGATTACTTTGGTGGTTGGTGGACTGGCGATCATCACCATTTTTCTTTGGCACATCCTTTTTGGGAGGAGGCTTGTTATGAGCCTCTGAATGTGTCCTTGGCTTTGAATGGGATACAGAGTGAGTCCGACTTCGGGTACTACTGTATTCTTCATACTGTCTATCCAAAGCTTGAGTAACAGCACCGTCTATTATTGCTTTTAACTCGGCACCCGTTAATGTAATCTGGGCGTTCTCATTCGGCTCCACAGGATGGCTATTAACTTCTTTAGAGTTAGCCATTTGTATTGAACTGTTGCAGAAAACAAGGACAATAATTTATTTGGGAGTTTATTATGGAATTACCCCTTAGGGTAACTCGTTAACCATGGTAAACAGAGACCATATTTGGTTAACTTATTAATCGTATTAATTTAGGATTTTAATTAAAATTTATCCTAAACATAAACAATAATAATATATATTAGCACATAAGGCTTGGTCACATGGACAATTTAAATTATAAGCTATGACTTCAGAGAATCAAGACTTTTAAGGTTTGAACCTAGTTCATTACCTTTATTAGACAGGGAGTCAAAGCTACCACTGTCTTTTGGCTCATATGGAAATGAGCAGGGCCCGTAGGCATTATATTACCACGTATGGTAAAAATATGATCATCTTAATTGATGATGTACCCAGGATTCAGAGATCATTAAACTGGGTTAGGAATCTTCTAAAGAATTCCTTTATAAAATGACGTATGTGATTTTAACGAATCACTTCTGCCAGGAGTGTTAACATGTTTTAAGATGTTAACCGGGAATGGAATCTTTTAAACAGGTCTTACCATTTTGGCCCGGTCTTATATTTGACACGTGGCTAGGTTTCACACTTTAAGATCCTTAATTAAATAAATTTCATAGGCAGATTAATTTAAAAGGAATGATTTTAATTTATTTATTTCATTTACAATTTATATATGCACATAATGGCAACCATGAAATTTATAAAACAAACATTCCATTAATTTTACGAAGGTTACATATTGCCCTAAACGGGTCTTTTCACACAAACAATTTCCCACGTAGGGGTCAAACAAGTACTTACCCTTGCAGGGGTTAAATTTAAACATAAGTCCTCGCAGGGACTGATTACTTAAATAGATGTCCACGCAGGGACTAGGTACAAAGATAAATGTCCACGCAGGGACCACATTCACACATAAATGTCCACGCAGGGACTTAAGTTTAAAGTAGACATACACACATAAAGGATTTACTGATCCTTCTTGCTCTTTCCCTTGATTAAGTTCGTCAAGGTCTTGAACATCCCCTGGTTACGCCTTCGGTCTTCCCGTGCCTCATGCCGCACCTCCCTAATACTTTGTAGGATTTCCTGATGCAGTGGTGGCGACATCTGCAGAGACGGCGGGGGTTGTTGGTAGTACGGGGGTTGTGTAGGCATCTGGTATCCCTGTGCTGGGTAGCCTACTCCCCAAGGACCTCCATACGGTCCCTCCTGGTTAAGGGCGTTGTAATTAGTTGCTACCAAATACGGGTCGGCTTCAGCGTATCCGAGGTTAGGGTGAGTCGGTGGCTCAAACGGGTTGTACATCGAAGGACCCGTGTATGCTGGTATCTGATTATCGAAACCCGTCGGTGGCGGTTGCTGCGCGTAGGGGTTTGATGGTCCACCTATCTGTGGAACTTCTGGAAGCGGCTGATAATTTCTGCCACTTGATTGTAGAGGAGAGTTGAGATGAAACTCTTCTCTTCGTGTGGACATCCGAGCTCCGGATCTCCTATGTCTTTGCGGCTGTGGAGGCGCCGGCTGAACTGGTGGCGGTGGAGGCGGTGGCGTAACTGCCTCAAACTGGTGATTCCCAGAGGAATCTTGATGATGCTGCTGCTGCTCATGTGGCGAAGAATAGTGAGGCTGATGCTGCTCATGCGGCGACGAATGGTGAGAAGGTGTAAAATACCATTCGTGCTGAGTAAAGATAGCCTGGAAGCTATCTGGACCATTATAGGGTGGTCCGTGGTAAATGGAACTATCCGAGACCTCGATTGGGTGGTTGGGAGTTCCTGATGCGGGCACTTCGGGGTCGTCTTCCTCATCCATATCGTTTCCTCCAGAAAAATGGTCCTCCGGCCCCAATGGGTTAAAACCCACTGGTTCTTGTATATAATCCGCCGGGTTAAACTGGCCTTGAAAGATTGGAGTGGGGTCTCCAAAAGGACGGTGCGACATAGATCGCTGTAACGGTATTTGCGAATGGTGGGGGTCTCTAGGCTCATTTTCTGAATGTGGCCCGTATGAGTCTTGAGCGGGAGTCGTAGAGCTGTTTGAAACCGACCGTCTTGCCGGTTGAAATAGACCTCTCTGGTTCCGCCGAGTACCGTCACTCTCGGCGGGGATAGGAGCTTGAGTATTGGATGGCCCAGCTTCATGGTCGTTGGGGGCGGTGGTCGGCCCCTTTCCTCCTCGTCCTCGCATACGTAAAAATCTCGGAGGCATCTTTGTTATTCCTGTCAATAGAACATAAGATAACAATAACAAAAATATAAAGTTTTAAAGGACCACAAAAACCGAATAAGGTGGAATTTGTCCTATGTTATAAGTCTAGACTCGAAAGTTTAAATATGTGCAATTGTGTAACTGAGATTAAACACAAAAGGCTAGTGTTTAATTCACTCAGTGTTGGCTCTGATACCAACCTGTCACACCCCGATTTCCACGTGTCACCGGTGGGCCCGGTGGGGGAGTATCGTGACGTGGTTGGCAACGTAATAGTCAAACAACACAATATAATAATGCACAGCGGAAGCAAATTTAAAATAAGATACAACCGAATTTATTTATTGTAAACAAAGTCACAATCATTCGGTGTTTATCCACAGTAGGATCGAATTAAAAACATTGTTTATGGTTCAACAGACTTCGGCATCTAAAGCTTGCGAGACTTCTACTGATGCTTAAGAGAATCCCAGCCTATTTCGCCTAGTACCTGCATTTAATCTTTTTGGGAAAATACGTCAGTTTACACTGGTAAATACATTCAACTGACTCATTTTATAAAATGATTGAAAATTGGTTTGGATGCACATGGCATAAACATTTTTATTAACTTGGGAGAATTATTTAATATTATAATCTTGTGAACGATTTACATGTTACTTATGCGTTCAGTAGCCCGGACGTATCCGGGTTAAAGATCAATAGACACACCACTTATGTGAGTTATACACGGGAGTACGCCTACACCCCGTGCTCAGGTCGTGGCTATCTCGTAAGATAATGCCAGGGATATCCGGGACATGGTCATTAACCCCCCAAAGGCTGTAAAGTAAACAAGACTATTTAAACGAGCCGATCAAATTATTCAACTACCCACTAAGCGTGGAGATTTGATGCTCGATCAAGCGGTACGCTATGTACCGTAACCCAAGCCCGTATAGGGAAGATAAGTTAAAAGTATTTACCTTTGCAAGTATAAATCCTTAATTGAATAAACTGCAGATAGCTTTTACTGGTTCTCCTAATCTGGAACGAAGGTTTAATATAACCTATTAGAATACTAACGGATCTTTAATTAAGCTTAAGCTTAGACCGGTTAGTTTTAAGGATACGGTTCGTACGCACGATTAAGCGAAGACCGGATAGAATGTGATTTAGACCCGACAAGTTTGAAGACTTGTTTAATATGGGTTTACTATTCACATTCTGGATTTTGAGATAAAAATAATATCGTTTGACCCGTTTCGGCTAGTTTATGCAAACTAGTTACATAAACCGAACCGAACGCGTATAATGCATAACGGGTAACCGAAAGGGTCGCGAACAGGTTTCCTAAGTTAATACGCTTTAAATATGTTGTGATATCATTATGATATCTTCCATAATGCCCATAACGAGTTAAATCCCTAAATACGCCCCGTAGGGGTATTTTGGTCATTTTAAGGGTTATAAAAGAGATTTATAATACTTCTGAGATACGGGTCTGATTTAATCAGAAAAATTATCAATTTTAATAGGTTATGTCTAATGGTATTAAGTCTTACGTGGCAAAATGGTTTTAATACCAAACTACGCGTTTAATACGCGTATAAAGCCGTTTTAAGCGACGTACGGGTTAAAATACCAATCTGAGTTTTCTAATCAGCAAAACAAGTTCAAAATACTATATTTATTATTTTAAATCAGTGGCAATTGGATTGGTATCAATCGGATTCGTAAAACTCGTTTTATGGCTTAAAAGGGCATATTCGGTATTAACCGAATCAATGCGATAAGCCTAGCTTAAGACCAGCCTAAAAATAATTAAAAATCTTCAAAAATCCTAAAATATTATTTAACATCAGCGGGTAATAGTTTTGGTACCGAAAATCGGGTTTAGATAGGCTATGCGCTAATCGCGCCGTTTAATTAATAAAAAGCTTATTATTTACGCTAATGCGCATATCTCCTAATCTAGACCTCCGCTTGACGTGAAAATTTACGTACATGTTAAATAATCAGTAACTAAGATGATTGTATTTCCACATTTTCAAAATACTCGTTATAAGGTCATAAGGGCGTTATGGTCCAATTTAAGCGATTAACGGAAACGTGTGCATGCATCGGATAATCAACGAAACATGTACAGAGGCTTATACTAGCATGTAACCCAATCCTAATGAGACTTTAAGGCATGTCTAAATCCAACTAAAACGGGTCAGAACCGAAGTCAACGCAAAAGTCAAAGTTTTGCGCCTTTCGGTTCCGAACCGGGTTTAAATAGAAATTTGTCGAGTCGGGCAAGCGTAAACAAGTTTTTATACTTATTACCAAGTTATATTAAGTTTAAAACAGGTTGCACGCCTCGCGGATTGCTAGTCGTGCATTAAATCGCATTTTGTAATTCTGTTGACTTTTTCGGTCAACGTTTGACCCGACAAACGACCTAGTTAGGTCTGGATTTGGTACTTGCCCTTATAAGGGTTTAATACCCATATAATTACCTATCTAACGGTACTTTTAATTCGGGTTACGACTGAGCTATCGATAACTAAACCCGAAGTCAACCGTTTAATACGATATGTTGACTTTTAAGCTAAAAACTAAACTAGAATTAATTTAGAAGGGATTAGAGACTTACTAGATGATTAATGGATGCTTAGGAAGGCCTTCAATCAGATTGTAAGCTCCTCCAATGCTCAGATTCTTTGCAATTGATGTGTGGAATGAGTTGTGAATGAATGGGTCCTTATATACTAGAATCAAGCACCATAAGCAAGTGACAACCAAGCCTAGGGCCATCCACAATTGATCAACACATGTAAGTAGTGTTTAGGGATGTCTAGGGGCCATGTATGTGCAAGAAAAACCGGCTAAGGAGGTCACAAGTGCGCATAACAGCCAACAACAAGTCTGCTGTCGCTGGGCACCCCTCGCGTGACGCGAGGGGCCGTCGCGCCACGCGACGCCCTGCTTTTAGCAGATTTTTGTTGTTTGTTGTTGGATCGAAAGGGCAGCCGTTATAAACGACTTGTTGACTTAAATTATCAGTATGGGCCTCCCATAAGTGTCTATATGCTTGAACATACCCTACCATTATCCAATGTATCACTTGATTGCATATACAAGACCCGTAAATGACGGTTTATCGTTCATTTCAACATGGGATCACATCATGCATTTGAATTTTCCTTTAAAGGCAATAATTCCCTGAATTGAGGGTACATAGATGTGTAATTTAATATATCGGGTATTGGGATTTATAATTGAGGTGTTCAGAGGTAATAATTTAACATGACGCCACTTTAAATCCTACCGAAAACATCTTTATTATATCCGGGTTTCCAACGCGTTTTTGTCTTACATGACACGTGTCGTTTTAATATTAAACCCGAAATTTGCGAGGTGTTACAAATAGTATCACATAACTAGATTATATAATTAACACAAAAGTTTCCAAGTTTCATAGTTTCTGCCAGTGACAAGTCTCTAGTCTCTCGTTTCACGAGTCTCAAGAGTCAAGCACCAAAGTATCAAGAATCAAGAATCAAGCTTCCAAGAATCAAGTATCAAGAATCATAGTTTCATAGTATTAAGAATCAAGAATCATAGCTTCCAAGTATCATGTATCAAGAATCATAGTTTCAAGAATCAAGTATCATATCATTAGATTCACAAAGTATCATGTATCATATGAATAGAGACCAGATTATAAGGGACTGCTCAGTGTCGTATCTCTCTTCTACTCCGTTCTTCATAATTATAAACGCACCAAACACGTCGTATCGGGACCGAGGCACCATCAAACTCACTGGTTCCTGGAATATCAATAGTATACTTAAAATCTTATCAAGTGTATACTTAGGCAAGTATACATATATTTAATTATAAATACTTATGTATTTTGTATTAATTGTCAAAAATCATTTCTTATGATTTTTAATACTTTCCAAAATTTTATTTCTTAAAAATAATATATTTTTAAGGTTCGTTTGTAATATATATATATATATATATATATATATATAGGATAATGCTCTATAAAAAACCCCATTTTTTTAAGAAACTTAGTAAACTCAACATGTGGCTCTCATATGTCCACGTATCCATATCCATTTCAATTACCTTTTTGAATAGAAGGGTAAATTAGTAATTGTCCCAACCCAAGATACTTTTCCCATCTTGATTTGACTTTAATAATTAATGCCTATCAACTCCAGTGTACAAATTACCCATCCTCATATTTTTTTTCATAATTTCTCTTTACATATCTCCGTTAACATCTTTCTCAACAAGTTCATGCTTTCTCCATTAATTTCCATGAAGACAAATCCACCAACATTGGAGTTAATGTCGCCGATCCATAGTTTCCCCAACAGGTTCCATTTTCCATTAACTTCATATCTGTTTCAAGTTCTACCCAAGATCCATTTCCATGAACTTCATTTCGGTTTCAAGATCCACCATTTCAAAACCTCCATTAAAAGATCCCCACTGACGGGAACGTCATTCACAACGAGTTCCCTACTGACGAGGACAAGAATGATCAAGGTTTTTCATCCTTTTTTTGATGGGTTCGAGTTTTTTTTTCTTCTTTTTTACACCCCTAATTCAACTTTACATGTTAATTTCTTAAAAGAAATCGAAGAACCAAGATACTGTCGAAGAATCAAGATCCTGTCAATAATAAGTTGGTTTTGATTTTTAATTGTCATTTACTTTGATTTTCGTTCTTCACAATTGGTTTTATTTTTTCCAGAATTAAGAATGTTGTCAAAAGATTAATTATTTTTCAATACCATTGATTATTGTTTCAAAAAAAATGACGTTTATAGGTAATAAATTTCAATACTATTGATTTTAGTTTGGTTTTCATTCTCCTGGTGTTTATAAATTTTGATTTTGATTCATGGATTACTTGTTTTGGTTTCAAACTCGTTTGATTTTGATCCATGGATTAGTTATTTTTGTGTTAAAAAAATGTGTTTGTTGGTTTGGAGATTTTGAACTGAACAGTAACTGTTTTTTTGTTGGTTTGGTTGCCTTGTTTTGTGCTTTTTGATCTGAATAGTAACTGTTTTTTGTTGGTTAGGTTGCTTTGTTTTGGGTTTTTGATCTGAATAGTAACTGTTTTTGTGCGTTATAGTACAGTAACAGACCCATAACATGTGTTAATCCCCTGTTAGAATGATATATAACGTGTGTTGCTTTACAGAAACAGAACAATAAAGATATTCAATCGTGGTTTCGTCAAACGTGGATCAGATACTCAAGGATCATGACCATGTTTATGTTGCAGCACAACACAACTAACACGTGTTATAGTTTGAACTTCTCGGACATGCATGTGTTACATGTGACATGAAACCCATGTACAACGTAACACGTGTTACGTGTGACATGAAAACACATTTTTATAACTTCCCTGGCATACGCACACCCACATGTTTACAAACCGTTTCAAGACCGACCCAAACAATAAAGCAAGGGTAGCCGCTGAAAAGTTAAGGCAGCAACGGTAGCCGCTGAAAAGCTAAGGCAGATTTTCAAAGGAAGCTCCGCCATTTTCTTAGTGCTATGTATTTTCGATATGCACATCATGGTGTTTTTGCAAACCACTTTTGATATACATGAATACAAGTCGGGTTATAATGGATGTTTACATGTTATCATATGTATACAAGTGGGGTTACAACAAGATTACGATATTAACTAAGCTCACCATTAAACTCATCCCCCCGTCGACTGTTTTCACCCTTGTCACATGTTAATCAATTACATGTTCCGAACAGACAAATTGTAACACATGTTAGATCAGTATATACACATCATGGTGTTTTGTAAACCACTAGCTTATACATAAATACATGTTAGGTTACAAAAAGATTATAACAGAGGCTTAACACATGTTATACATTCCAAAATGTGCTAAACATGTTATAAATGAACGAAAACTTGTTACAGCATGAAAACTTCTTTATGGATCTGTTACAGCATGAACCACTAACACATGTTATAAACGAACGAAAACTTCTTTCCCAAAAGATTTGACTTATTCAATATCCCTGCATCCATCCAGCTTGTCAATTGAATATCTTTATGGATCCGTTTCTGTAAACCACTTTCATACACATGAATTCAAGTCGGGTTACAACAAGATTATAATGGTGGAGGCGCCCGTATTTTGTACCTCTACTGTTATAGTTACTATTGAAGTTTATGCATCCATTCTGGAAGTCTTAACACATGTTATAATAGAGGCTTAACACACGTTATATCAGGTTTTTACTCTGTTGTTATTAACTTACTATTGGAGTTTATTCATCCATTATGGAAGTCTTAAAACATCGCCCCCGTCGACTGTTTTCACCCTTGTCACATTAAACTCATCGCCCCCGTCGACTGTTTTCACCCTTGTCACATGTTAATCAATTACATGTTCAGAACAGCCAAATTGTAACACATGTTAGATCAGTATATACACATCATGGTGTCAATTGAATATCTTTATGGCCGAAAACTTGTTATAAACGAACGAAAACTTGTTACAGCATGAAAACTTCTTTATGGATCTGTTACAGCATGAACAACTAACACATTTTATAAACAAACGAAAACTTGTTACAGCATGAAAACTTGTTTATGTATCTATTACAGCATGAACCCCTAACACATGTTATAAACGAACGAAAACTTCTTTCCCAAAAGATTTGACTTATTCAATGTCCCCACATTAACGTCGCCTACATCCATCCAGCTTGTCAATTGAATATCTTTATGGATCTGTTTCTGTAAATCAACACACGTTATATATCATTCTAACAGGTGCTTAACACATGTTATGGGTCTGTTTCTGTAAATCAAACAACCCAACAAAAAAAACACTTACTGTTCAGATCAAAAGCCCAAACAGCAACCAAAGCAACAAAATCGTCAACCGTATATCATTATTTCTGTAACAATTATTCCAACAGTTTCAATAATTTTTTCAGACCTTTTGTATACATAAACAAACAAATCGGTAACCGTATATCATTATTTCTGTAAAATCCCTATATAGTTAACAATCAACATTTTTCAAGCATAATCCATCCAAACAGTTCACAGCTATATATATATATACATATACCCATATCCAAGATTCACGAAATGTAAGGAAACAAGATACACATCCTAAAATCAATCAAACAAACAACAATTCGAACAAATACTCAGCTAAAAATTACAAGGATGTAGGGAATTCAAAGACAATCATGTACCGACCGAAATAAATCTGGAGTGAATCCCGAACTAAATTAGAACCAAACCTGAACATGAATCTGACCCGAGTCGTCTGTATGTGTGTTCAAACTTCCTCTCTCTCACACACTTGTATGTGTGTTCTTGGTGTTATAGATGAACATGATGAAGTTTGTTGTCATCGTTCTCTCTCTAAAACAACATTCAGACCATTCATTTGCTTCTAAAGATTGAGGAGAGAGAGAGAGCCGGAGAAGAAGCCCGGTGAGTTTCGCCGGAGGAGGTGGTTGGTGGTGGTGGTTGTTGTTTATTTCTCCTGAATATGAAGAGTGTTCATCTTTTGTCTTCAAGATTGGGTTGAAGAAATGGGAAAGAGGAAGATGAAATCTGTGATTTTAGAGAGAGGGATTGTGATTTTGAATTGGATATGAAGAGAGAGAAAGATCATTGCATTAAATAGAGATGATAGGACTAGACATTGGAGAGAGAAGGAAATGTTCTACCCAAAATGCCCTTATCAGTTGACTAATGTGTATTATTACATTTCTTTTAAATCTAATTGTTACCAAAATTATGAGAGCCATTGATCAAGTGTGATGAGAGACAATCAATGGCTCACATTGGGTTTCCAAGGTTTCTTAAAAAAGATGGGGTTTCTTGTATAGCCAAGCCCTATATATATATATATATATATATATATATATATATATATATATATATAGGGTAGGGCTAGGTAGGAAACCCTTATGTTTTTAAAAAACCCTAGAAAACCCAACCTCCCGACATTTTTTTTTTGAAAAAAATAACACATGTAATATACATGTTTTTAAGAGTTTTGGGCCAAAAAAAAAACAAAAAAGCGCCGAAGGGATCTTTTAAAAAAATAAACAAGTTTCAGCATTTTTTGCCTAACATATGTTAGTCACCGAAGTTGCTGAAATTTGTTTATTTTTTTTAAATAATCCTTCGGCGCTTTTTTGTTTTTTTTGGCCCAAAACTCTTAAAAACATGTATATTACATGTGTTATTTTTTTCAAAAAAAAATGTCGGGAGGTTGGGTTTTCTAGGGTTTTTTAAAAATATATATATATATTTATATGTGTGTGTGTATGTATATATATGTATGTATTTATCACTTATCCGATTTTTGTATAATTTTGATTAGTTGTAGTAATTATATATATATATATATATATATATATGTCCAAATATTTGTCCAATTGTCCAAGTCCATAGAATTGTTAAGGAATATAAGTGTATACTTGTATATTTTGGTCTTTTGTTCATATACCCATAAATGGGTGATTTTTGTGTATATTATTTGTAAATATTTCCTTGTGTATTTATGTGTGTAATTGGTGTTTATACTTCTTGGGAGTATTTAGTGTATTTTTAAGTTCCTAAATATACACTAATATATATCTACACATAATATACTCATAGCACATAATTTGTGACCACTAAATATATATATATATATCCCTAAAATTATAGATATTTATACTTGTTTTAGTTCTTGAAGAAAACTTTATTTTCTTAGCTTGTATTTTGTATAAAAATTGGGTTAAACCTTTGGTAAACATTCTTGAACATTTTTGTAGAAAAGGTTTCACAAAACTTTATATTTTTCTAAGTGTCAAAATTTTATAAAAATTTTGACATATTCTCCCCTAGAAATGGAGGTTTTCCCATGTATTAAAACAAGTGGTTTTTTTCTTTTTATCACTAAAACTCAAGAATCAACAATTTTGTATGTAAAGATCACTAAATACATCATACTTTTACATCTTATAAACTTAAAGTTTCATAAAAATGTGTAGTAATTTAGATCTACACACTAAACATATAGATCTACTTAAATCAAGACTTGTTTGTTAACTTTTATAAACTTTGATGAAACTTTATTTATAAACTTGATCATCCATAAGATTAGTATGTTCAAGAACATGAGAAATCCATTTTAAAACAACTTTCAAGTTTACTTTAAAGATCTTCAAGTTTAAACATGTTACTTCATGGATCTTTCAAGATCCATGCTTAAACTTGTTAGATCTAAGCTTCTAACAAGCTTACATATGATGGATCTAATGAAAAACACAAGATCAACAACAACAACTTCATCACATACATCAAACAACACTAAAAACACTTGATTTTCTTTATATTATGTTGGTTCTTGATATGTTCATCTTTTAAAGTTAAACTTTCTTGATTGTGTAACTTATACATATGTAACAGACCATTAACAAGAAGTAAAATGGAGATTAGAAGGCTTACATCTAGCTCTAGTGGCTAGGGAAGTGGCAAGAACACAAAGCATGTGAAGATGATGAAAAGAAGATGGTTAAAGCTTCCACAAAGAGGTCCTTCACCTTCCAATGCTTGAAGCTTCCTTAGATAGCCTTGAGACACCTTTGTATATGCTTGGATTGTCTTGAAATGGTTGAAAATGAAGATGATGGGAGTGGAGGTGTGGCCATGAGGTGAGATCAAGGAGAAAAGGAGAAGAAGTTTGAAATTGTGAAATGGTAAGTGATAAGAAGATGTTGGTGATTAGGTGTTTTTATGGTCCATGTTCTCATGTATTCCACAAGATAATCTATTTAACCATCAACACATAAGCATCCATTAGGAGACAACATGAGGGCATGTGGGGCCTTCATGTTGACCGTCCACATCGATAAGGGGGGGGGGGGTTGTGTCAAGCTTCAAAGTTAGGGGTGTAAAGATGTAAGTTAAGGGGTTTAATGGTGTGTTATATGTGTTTAAATGTTTTTAGATGTTTTAATGTGTTACATGACCAATACTAGCTTTAAAACATTAAAACAATGTTTCTAGTTCATTTTTGGTGTTTTGGTAGTGTCCGGTTAATTGTTCGGTTTTCGGTTCGTTAAGGTGCTAAATTGTGAAATTTACAAGGTATGATGTACCTCTTGTGTTATGGTTTCAATCCTAACACTTTACAAGTTATTTTGTATGTTTAATCACTATTTCTGCATCTAATATAATTGTTTAAATGCTGAATTTTGCTGAATTTATGCAGAATTTGTTGTTTATAGTGCGTTCGGACAGTTTTTAGTGCTTGTTTAAGTTTTCGGAAAGTGTTAATATAAACCCTTGTTCTCCCACTTGGGTTTTAACATATTTTTGATGTCGAACCTACATCTATGTCCTAAATCTATCATTTAACTGAGTATTGAGGCTGTGCGGACAAACTTATCTAACCGCTAAGTTTACTAATTGTTTTGACGCAACGCTTAAATTGTTTCACAATGCTATAAATGAAATATGTAACATGCATGATTTAAACGTATGACATGCAAGTATATAATGTTGTCGTTTAAAACACATAGATGCAGACGATAAATAATTATTAAAAAAGTACGGAAGTTACCTGTTTCGTGCCGTTTGTCACATCCTTCCCTTGGTTTCTTTCCAAAACCGTCCTCTTAGCTTGCCTCTTTTTGAGCTCCAGATACTCTTTGACACCAGATGGCCTTGGAGGGTTTGCAGATGGAAGTGATGATGATGGAGTCGATGATGTTGGAAGTGATAATGATGTGGTTTTGATGGAAGGTTTGATGGGTGAGGTTATTGCTTTTCTTTTTCTTGTTTGTGGGATAGGTTAGGTTATATATGTGGTTGTTGTTGAAACATCTGTTGACACTTTTGAAATGCCAACAGATGTTTGGTGTGGATGATCAGTGGTTTGGGAAGTTTTGGCTTTTTTAGCTGGAGATGTTGGTTTTGGTGGAGGAAGCTTTCTTAGGCTATCATTCTCCCCCTTTTTGGCATCATCTGCAGGTTGCCTAGGTGTTGGAGTGGTGCATGTTGCTTGAAGAATATGATCTTTGATAGCTTTGATCTCAGCTTGAGTATACCTGACTTCAACCATTTTCATGATCATTTCCATGTGTATGTTATGTGTGGCATTTGCAAGCTGCGTTTGGAGTTGAAGATATGATTGGACATGAAACCAAATATTTTCTACAAGTTCTGCATTTGTTGGAGGAGGCTTAGAGTTTTGTACCAAGGTCTTCAACATATCTTTAATCTCAGCAACATAAGAATCTAGCTTGGATACTCTATCCATCAAATCCTTGTATCTTAATTCATCACATAAATTAATGGGAACATGGACCATTGTGTCCTATGCGTTTTAGACTGAAGTTTGGATAAGATAAAGCTAATTCGATAGAAATTTCGGGAACATAACGCTTAAAATAACCATATGTAAAAGCTTCCAGTCCATACCGAAAGAGCATACATCATTGACAAGCTGGAGAGAGCATCAAGCAATCTCTATAGCTGAAACTTCACATCACAACTTAATGATTTCGTGCGCATGAGCCACTTATATATTGGCAGCTCACATGCGCATGGGCTCGTGCGCACAAATGAGCACATCCTCATACGCATGTATGACTCATGCGTGCGTATGAGTGTTCTCCTTACCAATTTAACACTCAAACATACAATATTCAATACACACTCTATCCAGCATGTTCACACAGTGGCAGACACACCAAATATGAATCAACAATTTCTCCTTTGTACATCACTGTCGAATCTTGATCTTCAAATATGAGAGCCGTGTTTTGAATATTCCGCAACTTCAATCAAGCATCATTTGTTGACGTCGTCAATTAATTCCCCCTTGATTAATGATTCGGGTTTTCATTTACCTTAACAGCTTCTCCCTAAAATGATTTCCCCTGGAATAACACTTCAGTTCTCTATTTTCAACGTTCCTGAGCCAATCCTCTGATTTTCTAAACTACAATCTTCACAACAATTAAACAATTTGAAATTAATAAATGCAACTTCTCCATTTTGTCGTTGACCACATCCGTGTTCGGTTTTTGATATACTTTCTTGCTCAAACCCTTGATCTTGAAAAACCCAATCGACATTTCATAGAAACTTTGAACACCTCACTGGCAAACTTCAAGTCAATGAATACCCACGAGAATCTGAAATCCCATTTTCCATAATCAACTTTATGCCCAACTTGAATGACTGATCAGTGTAAACGGTAATCTCCATAATCAACAAATCTTCAACGTTTGAATATAAAATACTAGGGGTGTTCACGCTTCGGTTTCAAACCACGAAACCGTTCAAACCGGTCTTTGGCTGGGTTAGCGGTCGATTTTTTTAAACTTTTGGTCGGTCTATTTCAAAAGTTTGAAACCGTATTGCAGAGTTTGGTTTGCAGTTTATACAAAAAACCGGTCGTAAAAAACCGGAACGGACCATATGTTACCTTTTTAATAAATAAATTGATATACATATATACGTGCTTAAAAAGTAGTATTTTGGTTTTGCTGCCAAATTTGAAGTGCGATAAATAGAGCCTGCCTCTTCACTTGAAAAATAAAATTCATCACAACTAATTTTCATTCCGCTATAATAGAACTACTATGTTTAACTTTTTCTTTGTTGGCACTTTGTCAGCAATTGTGTTTTGGTTATATGTAATAGCTTTTTTTTTTCTTTTGCATCATGTATATATTTGGTTGCATCTTCTTGCATTTATTTTAGTGTGTATATATTTTGAAAACTTGAATAAAGGGGTTGGGCATAAAAGGCTCAAACCGTGAAACTAAACAGGAACCGAAACCATTAATAATGGTTCGGTTTGATTTGGTTTTATTTTTCGAGGGTTCGGTTTTGGTTTTCAATGACCAAAAACCGTTAGTTTACGTATAAGCTTGTTAATTTACAAATAAGCTAATTACGAAAGTGGCCTCAAATTAGCTTTAATTAGTTAATCATGTTAATTGCGTATAACTATTTAAAAAATGTTTAGTTAAATAATTAATAAAGTTTACTTAAATAATAACAGAAAAAACCGTGTTTTAAATATTACAAGAGTTAATTTCGTGCTTAATAACATGATTAGTCCCTGTGGTTTCTCTAAAGTTCAAGGTTGGGTACTAAGCTCTCAGTTAGTTTTTAACAGCCGTTAGCCTTAAGGCCCTAGGATGTTACAAAATCAAACGTTAAAACCGTATATTGTTACTTTAAACTATTAGTACATGAGGTTGTTACTTTTCACAAACCATAGGGACTAACGATGTAATTAACTCTTTTTGTTTCAAAAAAATCTCTCAACTTTTATTTGCATATAAAAAACTAACATATTTTTTTTTTGTCTCATAAAATTCCCCTAACCGCTTTTATAAATAAAAAAAACATATTTTCTACTCTTGTATCATACAAGTCCCTTAAATTGTTAAACTTTAACAAAAAATATTTCTTAATTATGATCGGATGAAATCAAGAAAACATTATTTGACAAATTATGTTATACTTTTAATGATTTTAAATTATACATACCATTTTATATGTTTTTTATTTTATTTTAAGTTATGTCTTCCGAATAATATTTATTGTTATCAATTTATTGAATTTAAAATGGAAAAGAAATGATAAACATTAAACATACTTTGGTTTGTCATATATCCAACTTAAAACATTAATCCATTTCAATTCTTTTCTAATGTTATATCAATAAGTAAAAAAATTATTCACAATTTTGTTTAAATTTAACATTTGGAGAGACTTTTATATGCAGAAAGTTGTTTGCGGACTTTTATGAGACAAAAAAAGAAATTATATTGGTTTTTAAAGAGAAAAAAAGTGAAAGAACTTTTATGAGAAAAAACAGATGTTGATTTTTTATAACATTTGCCTTATATAAAAGCTTAATAAAATCGGGTATAAAGGTAATAAGATTATAAATTTAGAATAAATAATGTGTAAGTTTAAAACTTTGAATTTTACTTCATGTTAGAGTTTTGAATTTTACTTCATGTTAGAGTCTAGTAAAACATATAGATGTGAAGTTTAAACAGTAGATTATAATTCTAATAGTATCATGAGTAAATGGTTTGTCAGGATAATTCCGATTTTCATTTTCATAAGGCTCATTCTATACGCACCCCCCTTTCCTGATTATACCCTCCTTGTGAGAGGAAAATTGTCGGTCCCACACAGGCCCCACCTGTAAGTATGTGAGAAGACGGGGGTGAAAAAAGTAAACAGGGAGGGTGTAGAAAGTAGCACCCTTTCATAAATATGGGATACTTTAACATAATTTTTAGTTTAATTTTTTTTTTAACGGCAAATTTTGGATCACTGACGGACCACTGAAGTATCATCGTGCCACCAGCGGAACCACCCGATCATATCCATCTCCACTAGGCATAATGCATATACACCAAATCAGGAGGAAACCTAATAACTATGGGAAAACCCTCTTGTGAGAATCAAACCCAGGACCTATTGGTCCAAAGTTTTATCTCACCCTCAAAATACCACTAGGCTATAAAGCCATGCGTAATTTTTTTTTTTTTTAGTTTAAATTGTACACCGTTTTTCTTTATCGTGCAATGAATCATAAATATAGGGTACTTTATTATGATTTTTAGTTTAAATCATTGCACTTCTCTCGTGGCCCGTGACCGTCATTTATGATTGATATATAATCAATACCATATCTATTATTGTTGAATTGGATGAATCATTATTCTGGGGTAATATTAAATAAAAATTATATTTTGTCTAAGTAGGGTGAGAAAAAATTTTAACAATTTATTTTTCAAATCAATGGTTAAGATGAAAGTGTAGAAGAAAGGAGAAGTGCAACGGTATCTTGTGAAAATCATATTTATGAACTTTCTCTCTCCACATGCAAGGTACATGCATATTTCACCCCCATTTTTTAAACGATCATAACTTTTTTATACGACATTATTTTTCCATAAAAATTTCACCGTAAAATCGAGCGTATTTTATCTTTAATTTGAGTACCATACTACTATATAAAATATGAATACTAAAAAAACCCACTAAAATGTGTTGTATTTCTATGTTGTATAACATTTTTTGTGCTGGATTTTTTGTACTATATTTTTGTGCTTGATTTTTTTATCTTAAATTTTTTTTCTCAATTTTTTGTGTGCTAGATTTTTTTGCTAAATTTTTTCGTGCTAAATTTTTTTGTACTAGATTTTTTTGTGCTATATTTTTTGTACTAGATTTTTTTTTTGTACTAGAATTTTTTGTGTTATATTTTTTTGTACTACATTTTTTGTGCTATATTTTTTTTGTTGTATTTTTAAAAAACAAAAATAAGGACCAAAATGTCCTTCGTTCCTACTTTTTAGTGGATCATTCCCCTCATTATTGTATCGGTATATATTTCTCATACTCTATGAACGTATAATACGTGATTTCTATATATACGGGAGTACATGAGATGGTTACATATATGCACACATATAGAAGGTAGTATACGGATGTACGATCAGTAAAAGATCGAGGGTAGTCTGGTACGTTTAGACAATCAAATGAATTGTGGTTTCCTTTAAGCACGACGTGTGTTTAAGTTTATAAGTTTATTATAGAAGGTGGTATGTGGATGTACGATTAATAAAAGATCGAGGGTAGCTGAATACATTTAGACAATCAAATGAATTGTGGTTTCCTTTAAGCACGATGTGTGTTTAAGTTTTTTCGAGCAAAAATTAAAAGAGCATAGACAGGGCCGGTTTTGGGCCTGTGCAAGAGGTGCCATCACACAGGGCCCAAAACATTTAGGGGCCCAAAATCGTTTAGAAGTTAATATATATTCTATATATAAACTTGCTGTAGGAAGATTTGTACATATAATTCCTTTGGCTTAGTGGGTACATCAATTAATGTTAAAGCTGACGTTCCGGGTTCGATTCCCCCTGTTGGTTTTTTCATTTTTTTTTCATTTCTTGTTTAGGGGGAAAAAGTCTCATGTGCTCACACCAATTGCAACTTTGCAAGCTTATTTTTTAGTTTTAATTTTGATTTATGCTCACACCAATTGCAACTTTCGAAGCTTATTTTTTAGTTTTAATTTTGATTTTTCACATCTAAATTTGGGCCTCCACAAATTTGCAAGTTCATTTTTTCTTCTCATTTAATCATTTACGTAACAAACTTTACATGTTTTCTTGTAGGTTTTTCATTTCTCATTTAACCATTTACAATATAAACTTAAAAGAACTTGGTATCTAGTTCTATTTTTTTTATTTATATGAAAAGGTTCGTGTTGCCAAACTAATTTGGGTGTTTACATATATTCAATTCTTTTTGCTACGCTACTTTTGTTTTGTTTATTTTATAAAAAATATAGTCGTATTAGGGTTTTTTGATATATGATTGGTGAGTTTATATTATAGGGAGGGGCCTAATTTTTTTTGTTTCGCACAGGGCCCAAAAGTATTTTATCATTCTCGGGGACGGCCCTGAGCATAGGGATTTAAAGTAACAATGCTCGCTTAAAACACCGTAAACATGATTATGTTTTAGTTTAGGATTTATGTAACATCGTTTGTGTTGCAGTATGATCCTCTTTTGATTTTATCAATGTTATTATCACCTGTCACGTAGTCACTCTTTGTCAATTTGTCATGATCACTCATTCTGACATGCAACATTCACTATTTTGGAATTTATTGATAATTTGGCTGATTTCAAACTAGTGAGTTTTTTTTCGGTGATGTGGGATTATGATCAAATACAAAGGCTTCTTAAAATAAGAAGTATACAAAGGCTACTAAAAATAAACCCACTATACAGAAAAACCCTAAACACCCACCATCACCCAAAAACCTAAACCCCCACCCCCATCACCCACCCAATATATATATATATATATATATATATATATATATATATATATATAGGGCCAGGATCATTTCAGAACCATAAATATTTACAGAACTCGCAGAACTCCTAATAAACAATCTTTTTATTTATATATTTTTATGTTTAGGATAATTTTATCATTTATTATGCGTATTTTTACGATTACACACATGTTAAGAGTAATTTTATCATTTTTATATGTAATTTTATAATTACACATATGTAAACTAGTTTTTTTACATATATGTAATTAGTTATGACACATATATATAATTTTGGCAATTAAACATATGCAAACTACTTTTAACATGTATGTAATCAAAGAAATACATATAATAGATGATAAAAGGATTCTAAATACAAAAACTTATATATAAAATGATTGTTTATTAGGAGTTCTGAAAATTCTGTAGTTATTTAGAGTTCTGAAATGAACTCAACCCCATATATACATATATATATATATATATATATAGGTAGAGGTTCCTGTTAAAAAAATGTTTTTTTGTGAGAAAGGTAAGAAAAAATCTACACCATTAGATCAAATCTAATGGTTGAGATTATAATGGTAAAATTGTAAATAACGTTTACTATTAAACATATTAATTTTCTAGATTAAGGGTATATAGGTAAATTTAACATTTTTAAATTAAGAAACTAATATTAATGCACATGTAACTTCCCCCGTCTTTTTTAAACGTCAATAAACTTTTTATACGTAACTTTTAAAAAAAATAGTTACACCATAATAACGAGCATTTTTTTAATCTTTAATATGAGTACCATATTGCTATACTTATATAGAGAAAAAAATATGTTTCGATCAGATGTTTAGTCCATGAATGGTGTTATATACTTACTAAATGATGTTATATACTTACTGAATGGTGTTATATACTTATATACTTGCTGAATGGTGTTATATACTTGCTGAATGGTGTTTATAGAGATCTTTTAAAAAAAATCCAGATCCTATAATTAAGGTGGCGATTATGGTAAGTTTTTAATTAATTGAATTAATGATTAAATTACTTGTTTACCCTTTTGAATTAATTTAGATTTAGGACACATGTCATCTCCACAATATTTCTCACATTTCTCACACTTTTAACCTTTTTGACAATAACCTTACCCTATATATATATATATATATATATATATAGGGGATCGCTAGAATGAGAACCACCACGAGTTATGAGAACCACGAGAACCGCGACCCGCGGGTGGCCGTTGACCACGAAATTTTTTTTACACCTTGATTCGTATATTTTAGGACCGGGTGTAAATTTTCGGTTCAAACGGCGCGCCCGAGGGGGTAGTTTTTTACGCCCAAAGTTTGGGTTTTTTTAATTTTTCTTTTTTTTTTTACCAAACTTTGGGCGTAAAAAACTACCCCCTAGGGCGCACCGTTTGAACCGAAAATTTACACCCGGTCCTAAAATATACGGATCTAGGTGTAAAAAAAATTTCGTGGTCAACGGCCACCCGCGGGTCGCGGTTCTCGTGGTTCTCATAACTCGTGGTGGTTCTCATTCTAGCGGCTCCCTATATATATATATATATAGGGTAGGGATCCTGTACATTAATCCAGAAGTGTGAGAAGTGTATTATAACACTATATAACACCATATAAACACTGTATAACATTATGTAACATCATATAACACAATATAACAGTATGTAACACTATATGACACTATATAATAATATATAACACTATACATCTATCATAGACATGCTATCAGACAAAATATAGTGTTATATTTGTTATATAATGTTATATAGTGTTACATGGTGTTACATGGTATTATATGGTGTTACATAGTGTTACCTAGTGTTTATATGGTGTTATATAGTGTTATATATAGTGTTATAATATATTTCTCACACTTCTGGATTAATGTACAGGATCCTCTCTATATATATATTTGCCGAGGGGGGGGGGGTGGGGTGTGGGGATTTAAGTTTTTGGGTGGTGGTGGGGTGGGTGTTTAGGTTTTTTTTAGGTTTTAGGGGTGAGGGGTTAGGTTTTTTTTTTGGAGTTTTTGGTGAGGTATAGATTTTTTTTTGTGGCGGGGGGGGGGGGGGGGGGGTTAGGTTTTTGGGAGGTGGGGGTGGGTGTTTAGGTTTTGGGTGATGCTGTAGTGGGTTTATGTTTTACGTTATTGGACAATTGTCACTCTATAAAGCATTCTTACACTTCTTACAATTAGGAGCGTTCGTAGTATAACTTAACCCGGTGGATATGAATTATCTCGATAAAAACATAAAGAAATTGAACAGTGATTTCTTTTAGTTTATTTCGTCAATTAGTGTAAACCTTTATTTGTAACCCATATTTTTTAATTATTGTATTTTTTCTTTTATTTTAATCAAATTAATTTTCAACACTTAAATAGTTTTTTTAATGACAACATTAATACCGTTTTAGACAAATTTAAAACTTTCCTTTTCTTTGCTATAATTCAACCCTTGGACCGTGGGGTATGGTGGGGCTTGGGTTGGGGGCATGAGTTGACACGTGGAGTTGGAGCCCCCCCACCGGTGAGTGACGTGTCTGTGGGGTATGGCGGGGCTTGGGTTGGGGGCGTGGCTTGGCAGTTTATTAAAAAAAAATTACAAAAAATTAAAAAAATACATATAACATTAAAAAAAACCTAAAATTTTATTAATTACAAAATAAAAAAAAACCTAAAAACGATTACACAATAAAAAAAACCTAAAAATTACAAAAAAAACCTAAAAACGATTACAAAATAAAAAAAACGTAGAGTGTTAGGTAAATTTCAAAAAGCGCGAGCTTGTCGAACGGCCTTCGCTCCTTGCCCTGAAACTCAATGTTCGCCACGGCCACCCGGTCCTCGTGGCTTAACTCGCCGCTCGGAACGGCTTCGTAGTGGCCTTGAAACGATCGAGCTTGGGCCGTAGCTCACGCCATTTATGTTGGCACGCGTTGAGGTTGTGCCGGTCATGTCCGACGTTATGTCGGTAGCTTGCGAATGCTTCCGGCCATTATCGTGTTTGGCCGGGTTGTCGCCCCTTCATAGCGTCAACGACGCCTGTGACGAGAGCCAATTCTTCTTCGTGGGTCCAAGAGGCCATCTTCTTCGGTTTGGGGTAGCGGGTTTGTGGGATCAAGTGGGTTAGCCGGTGGGGTAGCGGTGGACAACGATGGTTTTGGATGGGGTAGCGGGTGGGGTTTGGGTTACATTTATAGGGGATGTTGGGGGTTGGGGTGACCGCTTGGCTTGGCCAAACGGTTTGAATTTAAAATTCAAGCATTCAATCACCCGCTATGACATGGCAGTGGACAGCGAATAGGAGGCCGCCACATCGAATCTCAAGCCCACCCCTTGCCCGGCTTCAAACCCAAGCCCCAAGGGCCACGCCCCAACCCAAGCCCACCCGGGGTGGTGGCTTGGGCGTTTTCCCCCAACCCACGCCCCAACCCAAGCCCCATACCCCATAGTCTTTAATAGTTTTTTTAATGGCCACATTAATACCGTTTTTGACATATTTAAAACTTTTATTTTTCTTTACTATAACAAATGTGAGAGAGGTTTTTTTTAGTTTAGTTTTTTTTAATGAACGTGCTGATAATTTTTTATTTTTTAATTTTTCTTTTTCTTTACTATAACGAGTGCACCGAAACCGACCGAATTTCTATTGTTTTCTTTTTTTGTTTACCTCTTTTTACCTTTGTTATTTACTATATTGTTTTATATTTTCTTATTTTTTTTATGTTCAAAGCCGAGTTACGACGCAAATTGCATAACACATTTAGATATCATTTTATTTAATTTTACAAAAATATTTATCGGTTGTCTTGGTGTGTTATACGTTCTGAATTCCAACCGTGTCCCTACGCAACGCACGGATAACTACAACTCTAGTTTTTATTAAAGTTACATCAACCACAAAGCATCAAACTAATTTTATTTTATATATGGTTAACAAGGCTTGATGAATAGTGTCTTTGCTAACCATTGTTTGCCACGCTACAAACATTATTTGGATTTCCACGTTACAACCATTTTGCCACTCCACTTCATCTCATTCTGTCACCTCTTCTTACGCTACTAAGAAAGTCAGAAAGACATCTCCCTCTCTCTCATAATGTTCCTTCACTCCTATATAAACCCTAATACCTTCTCTGGCTTCACAAATAGTCCATCTTAAGTTAGTTTTTTTTTTTTCTAACGAACGTGCCGATAATCTTTTATCTTTTAATTTTTCTTTTTCTTTACTATAACGAGTGCACCGAAACCAACCGAATTTTTATTGTTTTCTTTTTTCGTTTACCTTTTTTTACCTTTGTTATTTACTATATTGTTTTACCTTTACTTATTTTTTTTGATGTTCAAAGCCGAGTTACGACGCAAATTGCATAACACATTTAGATATCATTTTATTTAATTTTAGAAAAATATTTATCGGTTGTCTTGGTGTGTTATACGTTCTGAATTCCAACCGTGTCCCTACGCAATGCACAGATAACTACAACTCTAGTTTATATTAAAGTTACATCAACCACAAAGCATCAAACTAATTTTATATATGGTTAACAAGGCTTGATGAATAGTGTCTTTGCTAACCATTGTTTGCCACGCTACAAACATTATTTGGATTTCCACGTTACAACCATTTTGCCACTCCACTTCATCTCATTCTGTCACCTCTTCTTACGCTACTAAGAAAGTCAGAAAGACATCTCCCTCTCTCTCATAATGTTCCTTCACTCCCATATTCCATCTTTTTCAAGTAGGATGCTCTAATATGTTGTACATGGACATGAATCCAAGGGTTTTCCCAAGTTTTTGATGGTTGATGCTCATCTTGATTTATATGAAGCACATAGAAAGGTAAGGATCTGACTTGGACCTCCTACTCACTCTTTTACTTCCTTTTATCTGCTTATTTCTCTATTTCTTGGTTTTTGAACAAATCATGGATGGGTTTATCGAGGAAGATGAAGATGGCTATTACATAAAGAGTTAGTAGCGGTGGTGGAGGACCGACATGATTTGGATCGAATGGCATCTGCTTTCTTTCAATAACACTCTTCGCACGGTCGTTTTGTTTACTTCGTCTTCCATAATAAACCAAAAACGACAAAAATTAGCTTCTAGTTTTGTTATAAGTATCATCTTTTAGAAATTTCCATTGTTGGTGTTGAATATATTAACGTAATTTAGTGATTAGTTATCCAATTACAATAGTTGTTGCCCTAATTTTTATTCAGTGGTACTATACCATGGTTTAAAGTCATAATTCGAACCTAATGTTTAATCTTTAAATCGAAGGGTAAGATTTTTGTATATGCAGGCTTTATATACTAGCTTAAGTTTTCAAGGATTATTGCCGCCTCTCTCTTGATAGCCTATTTTCTGCCCATTATTGCCAATGGTCGATGTTGTGTCTTTACTACTTTATTTTTAATTTGATGTTGTATCTTTACTACTTTATTGTTAATTTGTTTACAATCTTTGAAACACATGGTACTAGTCATTAATGTGTGATATATTAAAACCCTAGAGTTACTATAGCCAGTGATTTTCGATTAACAGGAGGTTGTGGTGACTGAACATCATCTGACGTAAAACAGGTGTGACTTTCTACCACTTGGCTTGGCATAATCGGAGGAAGGCAATTGGTACTCCACCTACAACCTCTTTTGTAGCCATAACGGTTTAACTGTCTTGCCATGACGATAAAACATGTTTGAGGCTTAATTGCTTGCAAAAAACACACTTTTGAAAAAAATATAGCTATTACTGTTTTGTTCTTTTAATCATGATCTCTGTGTTTTGGTTTGTTATATTATATCAAGATGCATCAATGGCACATAAAGTTGCTATCCAACCAGCATAGGGTTTATTCATGTTGAATCACATTTAATTAGCAACACAAACCATTTTACAAGTAGTTGCATTTTCTTTTCATGTAATTATATTGTATCCGTGAAAATTGCTTGGATTATCCATTTATGGATGAGTTTGCTTGCCATTTCGATGGTAGTTTCATTTCTTATCAACTATTTCATTTGTTGCATTTATTTTTTATTTGTTTACTGTCATATGGTAATTTATTGTACTACCCTTCAAGCATGATATGTGATTGTAGGTTACATGTTGTCTTCTCAGTTTGCCATCCCTCACTGTACTTGATGAAGCTCTTTGAACGTCTAAAGAGAGTTGATTACCCTTGATCACCTTTGATCATAAGCGTATAAATATCCCATTTAGCTGGAAGTGCATCCAACAGCTTGTCATTTATCTCACTATCTGTGTATCCATCTATTCCATAATTTAGAACTTCTGTACATGGATGATAAAATCTGGTGATAACCTCCTCTAGTGACTCATTCTTCATACATTTGAACACGGTGAACTGCTTCTTCAGTAAGTCAACTTTATTCTTCTTGATTTCTACATTACCCTTCATATCTCTTTTCTTGTGCATCTCATAGCTCCTTTGAAGTAGTATACCTTCTAAAGGTATGTTTGATTTCATGAGGTAGAGCCATTTTGACAGCAGCTAAAGCTCTCTTTTTAGCTTTGTGCATCTTTTTTTCTTAATCGGAAATAGAAGCATAAGGAGTCACATGTTGTCTTCCTTCAAATTCATGAGTGAATAAGCATACCCATCACTAATACATATCCACATTCTAGTATCTTGATATTCTGCATAGGATTCATACATATCCATCCATTCCACATATTGCGAGAAGTGGAGCAAGTTATGCGGTTAGTTTGCCGTTCTTACTTCAAGATCCATTTTTATTGGTAAACCTATCATGAACACTTTAGAAATTTGGAATAATTGGTAAACCCTGAACACTTTCACAAACCCTGAAAGGTAAATTCAGAATTCTTGTCGTAAGTGTTAAATTCAAAACCTAGTGAGTAGTTTATATCTGAAAGCTCTTAAATTCGGAATGACTGTTTCGTCAAGAACACTATGTCACACCCGACCCGCAACGTATATTGGACGGGGTATGATGATTATCCATATCTCATGACACTATCAATCGTTTCAGTATTTAAAGCACAGTCATTTTAAAATGTCATATATCATAAAAGTATTCAAATAGTTCATACGTAATTTATAATACAAAATGTAAGACAAATTTTTTGTTTATTTTTCTAAGGCCCATCCTACATGTCCTCTTTTCTTGATAGTCACACTTGATTACCTGCATCATGCAAGAACAATTTATTTTTGGGTCAACAAATATGTTGGTGAGAAATTTCCTTATTTTATAAAATAAGTTTTATATTTATTTTAGGAAAAATTCTTTTAACATGCTTTTAAAGGTTAGTATAAAGATTATCACATATCAACAACACAACCAACAAATCCATATATACCAAACGAGAAACACACAAACAAGTAGCTATTCGAAACAAACCAAACATAAGACTCAAAGATTGTAGCATGCATTAGTCTCAAGCCCCGAAGAGCGAGACTAATACTGGTGACGATACTAGGCTACAACCCATGGCCATGGGGAACCCAGTCAGTCGTGGATCCAGATGACAAGCTACATGTAATAGACTAAGATGACGTAGCAATTAAAAACACATATAGACATCCATATATTAACACATTGAAACATAGCATGTTAATGATAAAATAAATCAAGTGTTTTTATAACTTGATGCACCCCAAAATTTGTAAAAATAAAAAGGGGGAAATAGAAGAAATCACTCACATGTTGTGAAGAATTGTTCCAGAAGAATTACCTCACGAAAAGAAATGGATAGAATCTAAAAATAACAACCACGCTAAATATAAATCAACATCTAAACAAATGAAACATAACAAATAACATTGGGACAAGTGATTTGGGTTCTTCATTTAGGGACTTTTGCGTAATCTAGTTTATAAGTCATAATCCTAAAATTAAGGAGATATTAATAGTCAAGACTTAATAATTATAATTGATGGATAGGGTGAAACCCGGGCTTTAATGTGTTTACCTTATGCGTTTGTTGTGTTTTAAGTGATTTTATGCAATGAATATGATAACTAACGAGAGATTGTGGCTTTGTAGGTTAATAACTTAAATCGATAATGCAGCTGTAACCTACGGTCTGAATACCGTAGGCTATGATGGGGATTTTGAGACTTCCGCACGTTGATTTATTTGTGGTATTAAAAGGGTTTCCAAACCCTAAATCATGGGAGGCAGCCACCATATGAAATTCAGGATCAAGAAACACTTCTGGGAGCATATTTTCACCACAAAACATCACAACTCTCATCACACCAACGTTCATGAACATGCAAACAGTCAAGAATCAAGTGTTTGAAGATTGTTTCACTACAATGAGCGGCTAAACCACCCGTGATCATCTCCGGGACTAGGGTTTGTGTTAGGAATTGGGTTGATTTCTATTTACGAACTTTTGGATTGAGATTTGACTAATCATTTGGTTAGTTTATATTATTGTTTACTTGTTTCGATTAAATGATTGTTTGATTATCGTAGACATACTTGTTCATCAGTTATTTGGTTATGTCATCAACAATTGGGATTAAATTATAAGTTGTCATTGTTCTTTAACCTTTAACCATTGAACTTGTTTGTGTTTATGAAATCTAGGATTTGTAATTAACTAGGTTACTATTCAGTTGCATCAATCTTTCGGTTTCGATCGTGGATCATTGCAATCAAATATATTATCTGGTAATTATTTATCACAACAAGTAGTTAGTAAATTATGTCTATGTGATTTTCAATTGGTAGTAACTAGGTTACCCGATGTTCTATACAACCTGAAAACCCGGAGATTGGTCCTTTTTCTCATACTTGTTTACAACTACAAATTAAATTCGTTTTCACAACCATTCACTCAATCAACAAAAAGCAATTAGTTTAGAATTAGGTAATCATTACAAACAATAAACTTTAACACTTTCCAGTAATTCCTCATGGATTCGACACCCTACTTACTCTTTACTAATATCGGTGATTAGGACACTTTTAATTATAATTTTGTAACGCCCTAACACGTAATAACTTAAAAACGACGCAGCGGAAATATGAGACCAAAAATTTCTTTCTTTATTAACGACATTACTTACGTAAGGGTTAAATTACAAATGTCAAAAAGTGTTATAAAAGGAATTTACAACATTCATACTTAAATTAATACTTCAAGGCGATACATAATTCAAACTATGTGACTATTCTTCCGTACAACCCTTGTTCTTTGACTCGATCAACGCTTGCTTATCTTCGTTAGTGGTAGAAATCAGTGCGATACCTATGGACATCACGTACAACTTAACCATTAGTCATTAACACACCATACGACATTATTCTATATAATAGGAAGTCGTATAACAATCCATGATGTAAACTTAGGTTCATTCAAGCATTCTCTTAAATTCTCTTAATCCAATTTCGGCTTCAATCCCTCATAAACCCGACGATCTCATACCTGCATTACATTCCAATCTCAAAGCACAACATTATTAATCGTCAATGCCCAAACGTGTTGAAACCATTCCTTCATACATTTATAACATCTCACATTCTTACATGTATACATTCCTAATTCCTACATGCATTCATAGCAAATTACATTCATTCATGCATACCTTCCTAATTCCTACGTACATACAAACATATACACCTACATATATACTCACACACTCATACACGCATACATACATACGAGCTCACGCATACCACTTTTATTCACATATACCTATGCATCTTGTCATGATCACAACTTCCCATAATATAAGTTTTATACTTATCGTGCTGCATACCTACTCGTTCCTAGGCTCGATTACTTATAGAATTCCTTCACTAACACGAAGGAAAATCCATACTCTCACTATCCGGAGGCTCATATCATCACTTATATTCAAAACCGACTTTAATATAAGTTATGAGACATTGAAAATCACTTAAAACATCGAGTCCGAAAACGAAATCGAACAAGAAAACAATGATTTCCAGCTATTGGCTTCCTCGCGGGGCGCGACAGATGCAGCCCCTGGCTCTCGCGGGGCACGACGACTGTCGCGGTGGGCGACCGTGTTGTAGGCTCATCGTCGCGTGACGCGACACCCTGATTTCGACAGAATGTTTGGCTTTTGCTGCTGCACTTCTTGCCCAGCTATGTTTTCAACAAATTTCAGCTTGAAACTTTCATAACTTTTGATCTTGATGTTCGATTCGCGTGATTCTTTTTCCCATGTGTCTGTAATTTAATTATGGACTCGTTCAACATCACTATTCGCATCAAAACTCAGTTTATAAGGGAATGGCTTACAAAATCTCTTTTTTGATTAATTAACCCGTTTAGTCCCATCATATTACTTTCGGCTTAATTAACAACCTTCGTCCTATTGGAACATTACTTAGCTTAATACTCCCAAATATCACATAACCTTTCATGATATCCCATATTCATAAGTATCAAAATTTATTATACCTACTACGAAGTGAATCGAAATTCACTTACCTTGAGCGTCCGTTTTCACTTTTACTTCCTTGTCTCCTCTTGACTCGTTATCCTTTCGTGCTTAAGTCCATCTCGACATAATTCCTACACTTTCATGTCATCACCATCACATTCTTGTTAGCATACACCATTGTACTTGTTAACGAGCATATCAATTGCATAATTCACATTTGACTTGCATTAGTCAATCCTAACAAGCATACAACATATACCCAATTTCACATCCTTTCAAATCCGTATAATCCATCATGTCATTCCATATAACACGTACTTATATACCATGTACCATACGACTATCTAGAATCTTACAATTACGAAAACAAGTCTAGCCATGTTTCTTATGCGTAGTTGACTTTCCGAAGTCAACGGTTTATCATATTAACTTTCGGCTTAACCTCATATATTCATGACATCATATTAGGCTATACAATCGACACTATATACAAATTCCTACTCATAACGCAATGTGTTTACAACCACGTGATCATCTAATTATATACACATACTCATTCACATACACATACTTTCACATGTTAATGCTTTGTGATTCTACAATTGGCAATATCATCCACGGTAGCAATACAACATAATTCCAACATTATCCTTTACTAATAAGTTCATACGTTTCACATTTCATACACGTTCACTTTTAATCACCATAAATCCATCACTCAAATACATGGTGAGCATCACACCATTCAAGCACGAGGTACAAGTCCCTAATGCATAATTTTGTCAAAGCATACATTCCTCCGAATACTCATAGGAATTCCATCTAAGGCACATTATTCAAGTTAGTTTACTACTAATCTCGTCATTCCACAATTCATTCATAAATGTCAAGCCATTTCATACAAATCTCATATCCTAACATCACTTAGACATTTCATCATACACTTGGTGTGCATATCACCAATAAAGCACATGGTACAAGTACTTTATGCATTACCCTACTAGTTCATACATAATTCATCAATCACAACAAGAATCAACTTAGGTACATACTATAATCAACCTATCTAACAATGATTCATTACATACAACATACACATCAATGATTCAAGCAAGGTTTTAACATGGGTGAATCACTTATGTCATCATCTTCACCACTAGAAGTGGGTTTCAATTCTAATCAACCTATTACTCAAAATCTTTCACAACACATGTTCCATATGAGGATTATAACACATAATTCATGCTCAATTTCGCACCAATTCGCAGATTAATCATAACCCATGTCATCAAACATCACCAAAACATAAAATTCAAATTACTTGGTGTGAAGAACACTTGGATGATCATAATCTTAGTTCATGCTTCAGATTTGAGATTAATTTTCCTTGTCAATTTGAAGATTTCTTGTGAATTAGGGTTTACACCCTTTTCTTCTTTCTCCTACTCGATCACACCCACACACACCTAGTGTGTGTGTGTGGTTTTTGTTTAATTAATTTCAAGTTTCCATTTTGGCAATCTTAGTCCCTCAAGTTTATCACACCATCATAATTGCCACCAATTTCATTCCTTTACTTATTTTATTTGGCATTTAACTAAGTTTAATAACCTAGTTATTGTAATTCATTTAATTAAACACGGTGACATACCTACGAATTTAATAATTCAAGTTTTGGGGTGTCACAAATTTTCGTCCGACCTTACGACATCAATCAAAATGGCGCTGTTGCCGAGGAATCGGTGCGCTTAGTGTTAGTTACTTTTTTTCTTAAAAGCTAAAAACATAAAAAAAATTAGAAAAACCAAAAACCCAAAAATATTTCCTTTCTTTTGTTTCTTTTTGTTTCGTTCAGTATTACATTCGGTTTCTTGTTTGTCTGTGTGCAGGTGACATCAGCGGTGCATGCACACCAGGTTTTCAAAGAAATCCTCACCGCTCTAGTTTGATCTGGAAATTGAAAAGACTGCTCGACTAAATCTCGTTCTTTTACGTTCAGCTGTAAAAGCTAGAGCTTAGTCATCAACCATTGCTCAAGATCTTGAACAAGCAGCTCACGAGATTGCTGATCAAGATAGCCCACCAATTCCACAAAACCAAGCACAAAATGACCCAATCCCTCCAATTCCTGATCCACCAATTCTTCAGAATCAAAACCAAAATCACACTCAGCCCAATAATCAAAACCAAAATCATCCACCACCAAACCCGTTTCCACAATTTAACCCAGCCCCACAGAACGAACCTGGGAACCAACACTTCTAACATGGGGGAAATAGTCCATCTTAGCCAGCCACAACATCAACACGGGTATAATGAGGGTCCCCAATTCAGAGAAGGAAGTGTTCACACTAGGGAATCTAGTTGGGAAGAAGAGGAAATCAGAACTAATATGACGGGAGATATCCTAATTATAGGTATGATTAAGGGTACAACATGGATCAAGTATATCTATACCAACAATACGGAAATCGTAGAAATCACATTCCGAACCCAAACCTGAACAACCAAGTTCAACATGGAGTCCTATAATTCAACGCGGGGAATCAAAGGGTTAACAATCATTTTGGGGGTGATCAGTTGCAGTTTGTTGATGGTTTCCCACAGGTAATTCAAAGGGCTCTAGTTTGAGGAGTTGAAGGTCATTGTTGACCCGTTATAGTGCCAAATTCGTCTGCTATAGTTACACCTGTTGGGGATAATGGTAGAGCTTTTAAGGTGAGGGCTCAATACTTAGGCCATCTTCTAGAGTTTTATGGCAAAAGGACTAAAGAACCGTGCTTGGACGTTGCAGGTTTTGAATCAATTTGTCAAACTATTGGGGGTCAGGTTTTACAAAGGATGAGGTAAAATTGATGTTGTTCCAATTTAGCCAGAAAGATAAAGCATGCCAATGGTTTGCAACGTTACCTCAAGGTAGTATTTATACTTGGCAAGAGATGCAGCAGGTATTCATGGAATAATACTACACCAGGAATAGAACCAATGAAGCTCGGGATGTAATCAGAGCATTTCAACAACATTCAGGGGAAACATTCCATGAGGCTTTCATGCGGTTTAAGGAGTTGCTTAGGAAATGCCCCCATCATGGCATCCAGACATGGGAGTTGATTAAATCATTCTACAATGGGTTGCTTCCTTAGGATGTAAGAGATCTCATAGCCATAAGCAATGGTACGTTTCTCACGAATACAAAAGCTGTGGATTGGGCATACATGGAGAGACAGAGTGCCACATCAAAGAGGTAGGCACAGTCTAGCAGGAGAGCAAGATCAACGTCAGCGAAATCAGCTGATTATGAAGCTGAAGAACGGGTCGAGAAACTGAAACACCAGAATTTACTGTTAGCGTGACAAGTGGTGCAGATGAAGAATACTGCTAATCAGTTGAACCTTAATTTTCAGGTACCTAGTCAAGGAGGCCAGCAGTATCAGAACCGCCAAGGTAATTACTCGCAAAGAAATTACCAAAATTAGGGCCAGTATAATCAAGGGTCTTAAGTTACCAACCAATATGAAAATCAAGGTAACTATCAAGGGAGTTGGAGAAATCAGGGTAATCAGTAAGGGAACTCCTCAAGTGCTAGTGGTGAAACGAGCGATGCAAAATTGGATGCTATTATGAAGTTCATGAAGGACATCCAAAAAGATAATGAAGTTCGAGACAAAACTTCTGAAGCAATGCAGAAGCAGTTAGGGCAGTTAGTAGAAGATATGGCTCAGCTGAGAAGAGATCCAGGTAAGTTACCAAGCACTACCACAGTGAATCCAGTACATCAGTCGTCTAGTTTTCTAGTTCAAAGAATGGAAGAAATGTGCACGTTAATGCGGTAAATATTCTTCCAACTTCCGAAACGGATAGTGTTAAAGTCACTCCACTACCACAATTAGTTAAGGGGTGGTGGAAGATGTTGATACTGAGTCTGAATATCAACATGATCAGGAAAATGAAATGTTTATTGAAGTTGATGGTAAGAGAGTGAAAGTTCCATTTCCTATGGCTTTAATAAAACCGTCTGAAACATTTGTTTTGAGTAAACGGGACCCACCAATGGATGAAAGGTGGGAAAATTTTAACCAAGCCAAAATTAATTTACCCTTACTCGATGTGATTAAAGAAAGTCCTGATAATGTTGAGTGTTTGAAAGAGTTGAGTACCAAAAAACGACTTCACAAATTTCCTAAAAAACTTAAATTAACTGCAAATGTGAATGTCATTTTGTTGGGTCCCCTTCCCCGAAACTCCAAGATCCAGAAGCACCCATTATTTCAGTATAAGTTGGTGAATTTAAAATTGAAAGGGCATTATTGGATCTTGGAGCATATGTTAGTATTTTACCAAGGAGTCTTTATGTCTAATACAATTTTGGTCCGCTACAAAAAGTCAACACCACTGTGTTGTTGGCTGATCAGACTCCAATGTGTCCACGGGGGATGGTAAGAGACGTAATTGTGAAGGTAGAAGAGTGTTACTACCCAGTTGACTTCTTAGTGCTTGATTGTACCACAAGTTCAAAGAACACGCAACCTCCAGTCATTCTGGGTAGACCGTTTTTAGCAACTGTTCATGCAATTATCAATTGCGTTGATGGAATGGTAAGTATGAAGTTTAGTGACCACGAATTCTGGTTAAACGTGTTTTCAAATAAAACTAATCCTCTTATTACAGGTAAAGTTGAAACTGGTGATGAGTATGTCTCTCCTGCAAAGGAGATTCAAACAAAACATGAGTGTTTTATGATTGACAGGTTTGAAGTGGTAGGAAGCAAAGCGGTGAGGAAAAAGGAAGGTGTGGCTCATGAGGAGTTCAAGACAGGAAAAGGGAAGCCACAAGGGAAGAATAAGGAAAAGAAACTGCATGAATTTGATAATGCAAAAAGAAGGTTGGAGTTATTTGGTCCAAGGTGGAATACAGTGGACGACTTACCAGAGCAGTGGCGAAGTACATTCTTAGAGGCCATGGTATGCAAGCATCCTACTCGACCGCCATGAGTTACGTACCAGGTATGTTTTGGCTGAAGACCTATAAACTTAGCGCTCTCGGGAGGTAGCCCGAGGATGTAGAGTAGTGTATTTTTGTCTTGTTTTGCGTGAGTATTTTTTGAAAGTTACCAGGTTAATAATCTATACGGATGCAATGGTGCAAGTGTGGGGTTGTTTGGTGTAGTCCCAATACGTTCTAGTTACAATTGCACAATGCACGGATCAGAGTTCAGTCAGAACTGTCCGTACACAATCTCCATTTGGACGGGGATGATTTGAATACCAATTAAAGATTGACCCGAGTACTTGCTGAACATAGCCACGAATGAAATGCTATACGGTCGTGGTGGAACATGACGCATGAGGATTCTACGATTTAAACCACGGGAGTTTATTCCCCTTGTATTATTGTATTTTTATTCTTGTTTTAGTAGATAGTTTCTCACTCCATTGAGGACAATACAGAATTTAAGTGTGGAGAAGGGAAACTAGTTCCTACTTTGTGTTTTATTTGGTTCTAGTCGTTTTCGATTGAAAAAAAAAATTGAAAATAAAAAGTTGAAAAAGGTGAAAATGTCCCGTAAAGGTTTTTCCACAAAATAGAAGATGATAGGTAAAATCAAATCATTGGTTTTCAATTACTATATATATGAGATAATAAAACGGTCGAAAACGCGTCTAATTTAAGGTATGTGGGTAGGCGAAGCCGGTTGAAAGGTTCCTTAGGATTGATATAATATACTTAATTTAGGATTCTTGTGGGTATAAGGGGTACCGTTATAAATAAAACTTATAAGTATTCCGGTTAAATGGCACATGTGTTTCTTTTTATGAAAATAAATCCGAAACAAGGTGGCGTCAAAAAAATATTCCATCTATCCATTTATTTGAGCTAGTTCTGTATTAACAAAGCCTATGTTATTGCCACTGGGATGGTGACTCAAGTGGTACATATCCTTTAGGTGGAGTTAGAAAAAATATAATAAATATGTTAACTTATGGCATTAACCTCTAGGATGGTGACTCGGGTGGGGTATGTCCGCTAAGTTGATCATATACAAAAGCATCGAAGCTCATAACCATCATCCATTATCCATCATAAATTTAATCAGAAATACATAAGAGTTTCTTATATAAGAAGGTAATCTCATATGCTCAAAGCGGAATTAGGAAGAGTTGTGGTCTTTTTAGCGTGGGATCCATAGATGAACAATTAACTTGAACGTAATGGATCGTGAATAAGGGCTTGGAAACATGTGGTTGGGGTTAAGTGGATCATATACCTACAATCTTAGTTAATGCGTGATAAGACTTGTTAATAAAATAACCAAATATATCGAATGCCAGTGAGTTTGATTGTGATTCCACTGCAACTAAATTTTTTGGGATGAAAAAAGATAAGTGTGGGGATGTGATGGATAGGGTGAAACCCGAGCTTTAATGTGTTTACCTTATGCGTTTTGTTGTGTTTTAAGTGATTATATGCTTTGAATATGATAACTAACGAGAGATTGTGGCTTTGCAGGTTAATCACTTAAATCGGTGAAGTTAGAGGCTCGGTGATGTAGCAGAATAATCAAGGATGATAATCGAGTAAAACTTGTTGTTCGAGAGTTAATTCGGGTTGAAAGATAACTTGGAAATACATGAAACATAAAAGAATAAACTCCTAGGGCTTTGGAGTAATTATATGAAAGTTATAATTATGAAGAATATGGGCAGCTGAACATCGACATAGGCTACGGCCTCCAAAGTGTAGCTTACGGCGGAACATATGTGATTCAAAAGGTTGACAACAAATGCAGAGCGTAGCCTATGGTTCTATACCGTAGCCTACGGTACGGCTAGTGAAAAATAAGCAGAACAAGGCAGCCGTACCCTACGGTCTGATTACCGTAGGCTGCGGCGGGGATTTTAAGACTTCCGCACGTTGACTTATTTGGTGGTATTAAAAGGGTTTTCAAACAATAACTCAGGGGAGGCAGCCACCATACGAAATTTAGGATCAAGAAACACTTCTGGGAGCATCTTTTCACCACAAAGCATCACAACCCCCAGCACACCAACGTTCATGAACATGCAAACAGTCAAGAATCAAGTGTTTGAAGATTTTTTCACTACAATGAGCGGCTAAACCACCCATGATCATCTCTGGGACTAGGGTTTGTGTTGGGAACCGAGTTGATTTCTATTTACGAACTTTTGGATTGAGATTTGACTAATCATTAGGTTAGTTTATCTTATTGTTTACTTGTTGTGATTAAACGATTGTTTGATTATCGTAGACATACTTGTTCATTAGTTATTTGGCTTTGTCATCAACAAATGGGATTAAATTCTAAGTTGTCATTGTTCTTTAACCTTTAACCATTGAACTTGTTTGCGTTTATGAAATCTAGGATAGGTAATTAACTAGGTTACTATTCAGTTGCATAAATATTTCAGTTTCGATCGTGGATCATTGCAATCAAATATATTATCTGTTAATTATTTATCACAACAAGTAGTTAGCAAATCATGTCTATGTGATTTCCAATTAGTAGTAATTAGGTTACTCGATGTTCTATACAACCTGAAAACCAGAGATTGGTCCTTTTTCTCATACTTGTTTACAACTACAAATTAAATTTGTTTTCATAACCATTCTCTCAATCAGCAAAAAGCAATTAGTTTAGAATTAGATAATCATTACAAATAATGAACTTTAATACTTTCCACTAATTCCCCGTGGATTCAAGACCCTACTTACTCTTTTGCTAATAAAGGTGATTAGGACACTTTTAATTATAATTTTTGACCGACCTTACGACATCGATCAACAATTCCGACGAGATTGAATATGTATAAGTATAAGTATATGTATGTGTGTGTGTATATATATATATAACTATAAAATTTTAAATAAGTAAGGACACTAGGACATGTTAGGGCTAATTTATACCATTTATTGCTAACCACAATGAATATATATATATATATATATATTTAGACATATTCTTAGACTTATAACTTAATAAATCCAAAACTTGATAATTAACTCATGGTACAAATAAAACATTTATGTATTTTATATTGTATTTTATAATTTAAATAGATATTATTATTAGATAGTCACCAAAAATATATAACTTCTATAAAAATTCCAAGTTATCATTATCTTCCAAAATTAAGAGAAAATACTATTCATGAATTTTTATTTTCTGAGTTTCTAGTTTTTACACAATTCCTTATTATATAAAAATTCCCATTTTTATTTAAAAACGGAGAATTTTTTTTTTACAATCTGGGTCGGGTTTTGTCCCGAAATTAAGAGAAGACTGCTCGCGTAAGACAATGTGTAGGGTTTCTTATAGGCTTAAGAGATATCAATTGGATTTAGGAATAATATTAGGAACTTGAATCTTATGATTGGATTGTTCCTTAGGAATGTCAGGTAACGATTGTTAACATGAGCCCTGACGTTGCTGAGAATACACTCGATCTAAAATATATCAAAAGGTGCATATTATCTTAAGGCGTTAGCATTCCTGATAAGGGTTACATACGTAAATAAAGGAATCGTTTTAAATGCCAAGAATGCATAAAACGAAGAGCGTTAATGACTATGTACAATATAATCAGTCATAGGCGCTACGATCATTACATCATGATGCCCATAAATGATACATCGAGGATTGATTGTGGCTTAAGAGAAAATCATGTCCCGAAGATGACTTGTAACACCAGAGAGTTTTGCAAATGAGTCGTAAAATCATGATCCCTATACTAATCGTTGTAATGATTTGGGATCTTGAAGAAAAAAAATTCTCTCGTAAAACACCACAATGGTAGAGTTAAATGTGTAAAGTCATAAAATTTGAATCTCGAACTACATAACCAAAACAAACTAATTAAACTCTCATGATTAGTTTAACACTGCTTTGAAAATTTGACAGAGACACTTATATATAGGAAGTACCCGTAGCGTATCCAACATGTCTCTACCTAGCTTTCATCCACCTCGTTATTCGAATCATGAGGGATGACTCTCACAAAACTTACACAGACCTCTCATGACCAGTCTAACGAGACTTTTGATATTTCGATAAGAATACTTATATATAGGAAACCAACGCCGTATCCACCATGCCCTTATCAAATTTCATCGGCTTTCTTATTCGGATCATGATTGATTACACAAATACAACTTACATAGAACTTCTCTTAACCAATCTAACGAATCTTTTGATATTTTGATAAGAACACCTATATATTGCAAGTACCAACGGCATATCCACCATGTCCTTATCAAATTTCATCGGCTTTGTTAGCGTTTTTGTTTGGTTCTATTCAACGACTCAACTCAAACTTCCAATTACATAAATATAATGAAATCCATAAACAATCAATGCTTGAGTCTCGGACTCAAAAAGGGCATGACTAAATGATGGTAGTACCATCATCCATAGTTACGAGGGAATGGTCGACAAGTGAGACAATACCCATATCACATAAATTATGGGGAAAGCTAGGTTGTGATGAGTGATGATGTGAAATTGTAACAATATGAACTAGCAATAAAACGAATGATAAATGCATAAAATGGGGATAACATAAAAACGCCAGAGTAAAAAGACAAAAACGATGCTAAATTCTAAAATGGTAACGTCGAAAGTGTCACAATGACAAAAGCTATCAACGGTACCAATTATGAGTTAATAATTGCATCGATCGACTTTAGTGTGATGGTCAAGGATATGAAGTGAGAATATCAGATAACACTGATAATGAGAGAAAATCAAACGTGAAGTCGAACGACAGAAGATATGAAGTTGTAGCAATGATCTTTACTTCCTCCAGTCAGATGAGAATTATGATTCAAACAAACGCAGAGGGGGTCCTAAGACAAATTGAGGAAACAACTCGTATGCTATTGGATCGGCAATCTGAGGATGCGTCTCGAGTGATGGAGGTGTAGTAGGAGAAATTCTAGTTTTACTAAGAAATTTTATTTGTTAAACGGCTTGTTATTAACCATAACTTCGTTAATTAGCCTCACGTTTATCGAATTTTGTATACTTAACTATACTTAGACCTTACCGAGTGTAAAACATTAGTATTTTACTTTTTTCATGCACAAAAAAATTGGCGTATTTATAAAAATATTTCGGTAAGTTTTAGGAAAAATATTATTTTGGTCTGAAGTACAAAAAAATACTAAAAATATTTATTATATTATTATTTTATGAACCCATTTTTTTACGGTCAGAAAAATTTTATCGTCACCATGTGCCTTCTACTCGTATTTGCCAAACTCCGAGCACATGTTACGAAAGCAACCAAACCCAAACGAGTTCAAGCATTACAATTCACCATTCATTCCAACCTTCCTGATCAAATCCGTACTGCTCAGGTCGAAGCATTGAAGGAGGAGAACCTTGAAGTTGAATCCATGCGGGGCATAGAGAAACAACTCGAAAGCAAATCGGACGGTATTCGCTACTTCATGGAGCGAATATGCATCCCATGTATAGGAATTTGAGAGATCTTGTGATGGACGAAGCACAAAAGTCTCGATATTCTATACACCTCGAATCTAACAAGATGTATCATGACCTAAAGGCCTTGTATTGGTGGCCAAACAAGAAAGCTAACATAGCCACGTATGTGAGCAAGTGTTTGACCTGTGCTAGGGACAAAATCGAATACCAAAATTCATCTGGTTTTCTTCATCAACTAGAACTACCAATCTGGAAATGGGAGCAAATTTTCATGGATTTTATCACTGGTTTACCCAGGACTCAAAGCGGGAACGATACCATCTGGGTGATTGTGGATCGCCCAACCAAATCTGCGCACTTTCTTGCAATCAAAGAAACAGACAAGTATGACAAACTTGCCAGCATTTCCATGAAGGAAGTAGTCTCTCGGCATGGAGTGCCAATCTCTATCATCTCCGATCATGTTCCCTATTTTGGATCTTACATTTGGCAATCTATGCATGAATCTTTAGGCTCACGCTTGGATATGAGCACTACCTACCATGTCACACCCCGATAAATCAGAGCTGGCGTGACTAAACTGCTATCTTCATTGCATAGCGGAAGTATATGATCTAGGACTTCTAAACAGTTGAACGCCTGCTAAGTACTCGAATCCCCATGGGTTCTCCTATTCCAACCATTCAATAGTTTGAAATTGAGACCTAAGAAAGAACATGCGGGAAAATCAACATAAAGTTGAGCGAGTTCACAGTTTGTTTTGAAAAAGATTTTAAACAAATATTTTTGTTTACCGGTCTAAAAATTGTCGAGAAAACATAATAAAATCATTTTTCTCGGCATCTTATATGAAATCCTTGTGTTTGTAAAAATTGTTTAACTGTCAATGTCCGCTTACAACAAAGACAACATGCCCGCATGAGCCCATAACCCACCCCATGCTAGCAAGTGCCTCGCCAAACCGCTTACTCAAGGCGGTAGACTAGCAGGCGGTTATAGTTTCAAATGAGTAGCGAGGACTTCATTGTACAGTTATAAGCGACCATGCGGCCCTTAGTGAGTAGTGGATAATCCAGTCCCTTGAGTTCTTCGTGCCTCGCACGAGCAAGTGTGAGCCTAGCCCACAAAAGTCCTTGTGCCTCGCACAAGTGAGAATGGGCCTAGCCCGTTTGTGTCTGTAAGTAGGACCAACCAGTCCCCTTATTTGTATGTAGGACAACTCAGTCCCTGAGTTTATAAGCAGGACCAACCAGTCCTCTTACTTGTATGTAGGACAAACTAGTCCCGTTGTAACTAGGACCTTCCCGTCACTAGTCGTGAAACTCATGCACCTTTCGAAAATACGCGTGTGTTTTGTAAAACCGGTATGTTTAGTATGAATTTTTCGCAAACCATTTGAGTTCGTTGAAATCCTGTTGTGAAATGGGTTATAAATATGTGATATCGTTTATCGAAACATTGTGTGTCTTGGCTAAACTTGCATGTCTTTCGACCCCCGAAAAAGTTTATAAAAATGTAAAACCATAAAAAGTGGGGGTTATGAACTCACCTTGATAAACCTGTGCAAAGCTAGCTTAAACTGTGACGCCGTAGTACCGTTCCAAGAACGTGAAGTACTAGCATGCAACTAAGACATTCCTATGAAGGAATACTTATAAGTTTCTAGTTAAAACAACGTAGCTAAACTACGTGTCCGAGCTCTACCGAGTCATTAACAAACAACTCTACGAAGGTGTTATTTTGACTTAGAATAACCAATCTATGGTTATTTGATCCCGTTTATAATCGGATAGAAACTAAGTCTCGAAATCGACTTAGCTTCCGAGTGTTTAGGATATATATATATATATATATATATATATATATATATATATATAAATATAAATATAAATATAATTACGTAGTCGTGTTAGTCATCGTGAATTAGAAGGACGTAGATCGATAGCGGTATATCTCGTTGTAGTCTTCATAAGATGGGAATAAATAAACATATATGCATATGTATCTATATATCGAAAGCTTGGCGTTTGAAATTAATTTAAACTCTATATTCATTTGATAAGGATACTCGGACTCAAGACGATCGAAATAAATATAAATAATTGAATTTATCTCATATGATTTCTTTTGAATACTAAACGCTTGAAATAAGAATTCCGAATCGTCGTTTGAAATAAATATAAACGTTATATTTATTATTATTATACTACTTTTTTTATAAAAGTATTCAGAATAGTCAACGTTTAAAATAAGTATGAACCATTATATTTCTTTTTGTAAAGATATTCGAAATCATTCGAATTATCGATGGTTCGAAATAAATATAAATAATTGTATTTATTTTGTATAAGTAATCGATTTTTAAACGCGTTTTGAAATATTATAATAAGGTTCGAGTGTTAGTGGTTTAAAATAAAGGTAAGTAGTACTCGTTGAATGTTATAACTTCGTTAGTAATTCATAAACGCCGCCAAAATAAATATATAATTATATTTATTTATAAGAAGAATTCGAAATCCGATAAGTGTCGTTTTAGATCATAGATACGTGTCGTGTTTCGGGTTTTAAACGAAAATCGGGCAGAGTTTCCCCTGTTTGTAGGATGCCCCGACAATCAATGTTGTCGTTATTTGACAAAAATTCAACAATAATTCAATCAATATAATCAACTAAATATAGTTTTCGTCAAATGTATCCAAAACGTAACTAATATCTAGTCGAAACGGGTCGAGCTTGGTCGCGTATAACAATAATAAAAATCTAAACTAACGTAATAACGACTTGCTACGCCTAAACTTTACCGGTTCTTCGAGTTGACCGGGCGTTAACTGTTGTTAACCGGGTGTTGACCCATGCCAAAATCTGACCTGTAACGAATGTCTACCAATAGACCGTGCCACGAAACCCGAACCAAAACGGAACTAAGTCACCACTCTGTTTCCTTGTTGAACCGAACCTGGAATCTGAGTAAACTGTAGCCTGAGCCGGAATGAATCTGGCCCAGTTGACCCGCCCGAACCCGAATCAGGACAACCACTCCCTCGCTGCCGCCGGTTCCGACGGCTTGCTGTCGTCGTGAACCATCGTCACTCCCGTCATCACGGCCGCACCACCGTCAAATCTTTACACAGCCGCCGTCACTCAACGTTACCGGAAAGAAAAAAATATTTAAAAAAATAACAAAAATTTATCAGATCTGTTGGTCTGAAATAAAAGAGAGTGGAGGAATGTTTACCGGAAAAATTATCACCGGAGTTTCGTAGCAAAAATCCCAACGCCTCCGACGAACCATCGCTGGAAAAACGGGCGCCTCCGTCGCCCAACGTCGCCGCCCTCTTTCTCTTTTCTCTCTTTCTGTTTCTAAACGGTGGGTGTGGGGTGTCTCGTCGGAATTACACGTCGATAACCACCGCCGTTGCCGCTTTAGGAGGCGCTTCCATTTCTGCCGGTGATCGATGGTTTTCAAGTGGTTACAGGTGTGTGAGTGAAGATAAGGGGGTTTATGTGTGTAGCCGGTAAACAAGTTGGCCAGTAGCTGGACCTGCAGCCGGATTTTTACTCCAGTCATCGACAGGGGCATATGTATATTGTTGTTAGGTGTAGCACGGGCTACGACTCAACCCCGTCTTCGTAGTGTAATTTTTTTTTATTATTTTTTCGGTTTTATACAAAGGATACCCTTGAATAAATACGAGGACACCCCTGAAAAAAATTGGATACATGAGTTCATTAAAATCCTTAATTCTTTTATGCCCGAACATTTTATAATCCCATACTTGTATAATTAATTAGCCCAAATGATAAAGTTAGTCCACATTAAGAATAGTTTAATTAAAAGGAGGCCCATTTGATATACTTAACCCAAGCCCCAAAGTCCAAACCAATAAAATATTCATTTTTGATTAAGGGTGACAATCGAATGGGCCCGTAATATTTGAACAGTGGTCGGAAAAGAAAATTTTGATAAAGTTAAAGACGACGATATGCTGGAACGATTTCAAGCTATGAAAACAAGAAGAGGACAAACACATTATATATTTGTTTTACTTTATTTATTTTCGTTTTTTTATTATTGTATGATTGCACATTAATTTTATTTTTTGGATACCCCTAAATTAATGTGCTAGTTCCGCCACTGGTCATCGGAGTTGAGAGAGATGCAGATGAATGTTGGCTGTGGATATGTGTGTCTAGGGTTTCTCTATGAAGAAAGAAAAAAAAACGCAGAGAGATGAAGTGTAAGGGGGTGCGGCTGAAAAGAATAAAGGTATTAGAGTTTAAATTTAATAAAGAGTGTTTTTATATTAGGTTTTTAAGTGGGCTTGGGCCTAGGGCCCACAAGCCCGTTACCAATGTTTTGAGGGGCCCGATCGCATCTCCGAAGCCCGTTTCTGCACCCGAACGGCGTATAAGGTCGTAAATAATATTTAGGGTCGAATGCACTTAAAATTACGCCATAAGTCGTTGATAGGTGCGTATGCTGGTCAGTCGCGTTAAATCGCGTAAACTGCGTAGTTCGTCGTTTTTATTCCGTTTTTTTGATCCGTTTTCAACTACGGATAATAAAATTTAAAAATGAAGCTAAATATGTCATAATATATTAATATCGAGACGTAATTCGAGTCCGGGGCTTCCGTTTCGTCTTTGATTGTCAGTTCATTACTGTTTCCGCATTTTTCGTTCACGTTTGCGTTTTGTGTCGTTCGAAAGCATAATATTTTCACAAAAACCCGTTGATATGTTTAAATTATACGCATAAACTTCATATTTGTGGGCGTTGTCAGTATTTTGTACGGTGTCAGTTTGTTACCGTTTAACGCTCAGTAGATTTACCGAAATTCACCATACGCGCATTGTAACGTCAGATAAGCGTTCTTAGGCGTTGCAAAAGCATAATTAAGTTAATTCATGCCTTAAACACTATTTATCATCGCCCAAAGGTTCGTTGATTGCGTAACTAAAAGCCGTAAATTACTGGTTGTCACATTCTCCCCCTGTTGCAGAAATTTCGTCCTCGAAATTTAGACTATGTTATCTCCTCAAAGTTGTGTTGTTCCTAGGTAAGTCCAAATAATACCAAAGTGAATGACCGCGTAATTGAATCAAGACTTATTCGGATTACGTGAGTGTAAAGACGTTTTGCATCAATAAGAACCCAACGGTTCAACTTAGTTTTCTCTAGAAATCGATGTCAAGTGAACGAAGCGTAGTGATACTATTACCAATGTGAGTAAGTTTACAGGGTTCACAAAAGAAGAATTTTGACCAATAGAATTCCAAATGAACGTTCACAATATGCAAATTAATTTTTGAAACAATAGAATTCACAACCAACGGGAACTTGCGATGGTTGTTGTATAAATGAAACTCGAATTCAACAAACTCAAATAAATACAATCATAAAAATGATTTGTCAACTATCGAACAAATAAACGAATAAGATAAAATCAACGTGTTGACATTGTTGAGTTGCAAGGATACACCAGAATGAAATACAACCGAACCAGGTGTATCATCGTCTTAATACATAGTTGCATTAAGACTGTTAGAATGATGAATCAAACGAAAAACATACATAGTTTTGCATGAAGCGATTGATCATGATTAGCAAAAGCTACAAGTTTATACTGACACCCCAAGGTGTCGTAGTGATTGAAACAATTCAATAATAGTGGGGATCAAACAAGTTCACTGTGTTTGAAATCAGATGAAAGGTTCACGAAGTAAATGTGAATGTTTGTTCCAAACAAACATCATATTTTCAATTGACAATGAAACAGATGAATAATGTCTTTCGATCGAAGATGAAAAAGCAATGAATATCACTAAATGCTCGATCAATGATGAAAGAACCGTTAAGAGGGAATATGACATGAATTTGCGTACCATTATCTTAACACGTGACTGTGATAAGATTGCTTTAATATGATAAACCAACAAAGCGGATTTCATTCAAATAAATTGTGAGTGCATATGTATATCGCTTGCATCAATCACGTAACGTAGCTTAAACAGATGACACAAGAATTGTACTGAAGAGAAGAGAGTTTGATATGAAGCTATAGTAGCTTCGTACGAAGCCACCAGCTTCGTACGAAGGCACCATACAAGCCTTTGTAACTTTTGGGTATTCTTGAGGGGAAGCTCTGCCCGTTTGATTGCGTGGTGTAAACTCTGTCAAATCAGTAATAGAAATCAGTTATAATTACATCCTCGTGTTCTATCTACACATGTGATTGGATTCCGCACATATCACGTGTTCATACGCATTCATTGGTTGAAGATTTGATCTAGGATTCGAATTCACAAGTGGTATCAGAGCGGGTGATTGTTTGCACAGATCAGAGACACGAAGATTCAAGTTTCTACATCAGATTCAGAGCCGAAATCATCATTTTCTACTCACATATTCTTCTACACTTCTTCTACAATTCTTTTGAAACTTTAAACTCAGATCTACGAAGTTTTAACGGTTAAAATCGGCTGATTTTTTAGTATGTTGTGTGAAAAACATTTTTAAACAATCCTACAAAGTTTCAGATTAAAATTCAAACAAATTCGTGATCAAATCAGTGAAAAACTATGAAAAACGTAACTAGTTTGGTAGCAGCGTAGCTTCGTACAAAGCCACACATCCAGCTTCGTAGGAACCCAGGAAAAAAGTTGGGATCTTGTAAAATCTTGACTTCGTACGAACCCAAGGTTATCAGTTTGTACGAACCCAGACTATTTGGTCAAGTAGCTTCGTACGAACGCAACTATCACGCCTTCGTACGAACTCAGAGTGTTTGTGTGTTTAAAATTTCAAATTTGATCAAAGTGTTTGATTGTGTTTGCAGGTAATCATGGCTGAAGAATTCTATAACGAGTTTTACAACACGTTTACTTCCGAGTCTTCCGAAACATCAACTGTTGCACCAAAAAGCATTTCTAAAGCTATAACTGAGAACATAAATCATGATAATTTTTACGAAACTAACTCAAAACCACCGAAACTTGATAGTATTGAAGATTACACTTGGTGGAAAGAGAGATTTATTAACTGGGCAAAAGCGTATGCTCATGAGAGTTGGTTTTGTATGGAATTCGGGTAGAGCAGGCCAGTAAATGAAAAAATGAAGAACTTCCACTTAAAAGCTTATCAATTGAAGACAAAAGGAATTTTTCTTATGAACAAAGAATGATTGCATTAATACAACAATCAATCAGAGATGACATTTTTGCATTGCTTAATCACGACGGGTCATCAAAATCTGTGTGGGAAGCGTTACGAGTGAAAGCTGAAGGTGGAAAGCAAATAAAAAATAATAAGATATCATTGCTTAAAAAGAATTCGATTTGTTTGATTGTCTAAAAGGTGAAACTATAAGACAAATGATTGAAAGATTTTGTCACCTTAAAATCGAATTTGACAGGTTTGGGATAACAAAAACTCGTGAAGAAATTATTGACAAAATCATTGAAGCTTTACCACGTGCTGATCATTGGCAAACATTTGTCTTTATTCTGAAAAATGATATACTGTTTGATGAGATTACTTTGGATACTTTGATTGAAAATATTGAAAGTCATGAGAATGAGTTGCTGAAACAGAACAAAATGAGCAGCTCTTTGTATCAGCAAAATGTGGGTCTTTACTACAGGGGAAGCGTACCTTCGACCATTGAATCACCAAAGATTGGTACAACGTCAGTGTCGAAAATCGAAAGATTCACAGAAAAGCTCATCAAGTTACAATCCAGGTTATCATTCATCTTCAACAGTGTCAAACTCAGAAGAACCTGATGAGATTCTCTGCAACATTGCTCTAAAATTGAAAAATTCTCCAACAATGAGCATCAATGCGGCTAAACAACAAATGAGTTTCCTAGCATCGATTCTGGAATCGTACGAGAGTCTGGTAGCAGGGAGAATTAGGAATCCTGAGTTAACTAAAGAAGATTATGACCGGATAGATCCAGAGGAGATGGAACTCATTGATATCAAATGGTGTTTGGCTAGTGGGATTCGTGGAGCACCACGTTTCATGGAGATAACAGGAAGACAATAACTTAGGGGGTTGTTAAGCATAAAGCTCGGGTTCGACAAGTTAAAAGTGACATGTTTCTGGTGTAAACAAAAGGGTCACTTCAAAAGAGAGTGTGTTAACTGAGAAGTAGCTGATCATGGTAATCCATTCCATGATGACTACTACAAAAAGACAATTTATCATAAAACCGGTGAGCATACTTCTGGAGAAAGTCTCAAGCGAATTGCTAGAAGTTCATCAAAAGAGAAGTCACAAGCTTTAGTGTCGGTTAATAATCATGCCAAACACAGGATCATTCATGAGGATGAAGGGTTTAATTGGGGTGATTATATAGATGAAGATGGAAGTGCATTGGTAGCTGTGATGAAAAAGAGAACGAAAGAAGAGATTCTGAAAGAGAAAACGTACAGAGAAAGATGTATTGTTGATTGCAGAATTAAAGAAATGCAGAAAGAGTATGAAGAAGCTAGGATTTATCTAAGATGGGACAAGAAACGAGAGTGTTTATCAATAGCAAAGGAGAACCAGTTGTCCATCCAAGCAAAGTGGTGTATAACGACGTTCTTGTAGTAATCCCTTTGTCCGATGAATACTACTCAAATGTTGAAAAAGATAAAAATTATGTTAAAAAGTTGGATAAGATAATCAGGGATGTTATGACAGCAAGCCTAAGGCAGAGAGATGAAGAAAGAATGAAGAAGAATGTTGAAAATTTGGTGGATGAATTGAAGAAGGTTGCAGAAGAAGAGAAAGAAAAAGTAGTAGAAGAAGAAGAAGAAGCAGCTGGTGAAGAAGAACAGAAACCAGCAGAAGAAGCTGTTACTGAAAAATAGTAGAATGAAGAGAATTTGAAGAAGAAAGAAGAAGTTGATGAAGAGAAACAGGAGGAAGCTGATGAGAAGTTGGAAAATTCGGTTGGTGTACCTGATGCAGGTGAAGCCGTTGCTGAGGAATAGCAGGATAAGGAAGCTGATTAGAAGCAGACGGCATAAAAAGTCGAGGTGCCAACTACTGAGGTAAGTATTTCAATTGAATCTTCTGAAGTTTTAAATAAAATTGTTGAACAGTGCAAGAAATGCATGGAAACGTGCAGTGCTTGTACTAAAAAAGATGAAAAGTTCAGAACAAGAGACATGGACTTTACTAAAATTGAAAAAGTTTTCAAAGATAAATGCAACGAAATGTTTGAAAATGAAAAGGTTTTAAAAGATAATGATGAAAAGCTGACACAAAAATGTAAGATTTTAGAAAAAGAAAATGAAACTTTGAAATAAAAGTGTTCAGCAATGATTGAAGAGTGTTTACAAAAAGAAAATGAGGTTCAAGAAATGAAAAAAGAATATGATTCAATAAAACTTGCTTATCATATTACAAAAGAATCTTATGAAGATGTGAAAAGTCAAATGAAACTTGTTCAATCGAGATTGAAAAATTGTTCTGAAACATCAGATACGCTTAAGCAACAATATGAAATAAAACAACAAGTTGTAAAATCTTATATTGAAGAAGTTGCTGAGCTTAAACGTAAAATGGCTGATTTAGAACAAGATAATAACAAGTTGCATAGTTACCACGCTTCATCATATGTTCTTGAATGCTTTTTTAATTTAAAACCGGATGATAAAGATTCTGAGAAAAACAAGAAAGGAATTGGGCCAAAATATCACCAGGTTCCACCACCGTTTGAGGAAAAAAATCACATTCTATGATGACGAGAAGGTGGAAAAAGCTTTCAACATGATTGATCAACTGCCAGATAATATAGACGTAACCTATTCCAAATCTGATGATACTAGTGATTCAGAGGTGGTAGGTAAGGTCGTTGAAAGTGTTTTGCAAGATGATTCTACCAAAACAGATAAATCTGAGTCACAGGATGAAAATGAGGGAAGTTTTCACGAGAGTTATCTTAGAAATTCAAAATCTGAGAAAAATGCGAATGATGATCCGATATGATTAGCTTATACCATGATTGGATCAGGCAAATTATTCTCAGATATTGAAGTCCCGATTCAGAATGTGATTTTGGAAAAGATTGACAAGATCTTCAAATTGGTAGAAATTGAGAAGTCTGAAATTGACAAATTTGCCGGAAAAGCGATCAAAAAAACTTTTTTTTAACAAACCTGATTACAAAAAGAAAACATGCATGTGTTTGGTTTCCTTGTTTGAAAGTGAGGATAAGGTTTTATCACTTATATATACCTAGGGTTTCCTTAGTGGGCTTGGGCCCCAGGCCCATAAGCCCGCTTCTTGTGTTTCGCGTGGCCCGATACGTGTCTGAAGCTCGTTTTCGAACTCGAATCACATATTATTTTTTTAAGATTGAAAATGTGTCAAATAGGGTCGGTAATTAACGTTGGACGCGTATGTTCGTCGGTTACGCTAAAATGCGTAAATTGCTTCGGTTGTGGTTTCTTGTCCGTTTTTCGGTCCAGTTCCAACTGCGAGTATTAAAATTCGGTTAAGGAGCTAAATATGTCATAATATTTTGGTTTTGAAGGCAATACACGATTCCGATGCATCCATTTCGTTGTCGGTGCGTTCCTGCAGTCGCGTTTTTTGTTCACGTTTGCGTTTTGTGACGTTCGAAAGCACGATAAATTCGCGAAACCAAATTCATATGTATAAAAAATACGTATAAAATTCATATTTGCATTGTCGGTATTTTGTTCGGTTTCAGTTCGTTGTCGTTTAATATTCAGCAGTTTTCCCGTAAACCACCATTCGCGCACTGTAAGCCGGTTAGACGTTCCTGGGCACTCCAAGGGTCTAACTAAGTTAATTTACGTCTCAAAACTCTACTTATAATCGTCCTAATTTTTGTTTTTCTCTTTATTAAGGGCCGTAATTTACCGGTTGTCACATGTTTCCCCTCATGAATTTGTCAAGGGTTACATCACTCACCTCTTGCAATAAGAAAAGGAAAAATCCGTTGAATTTTTTTTAATATTTTTTGTCATCGAATTTCGAGTGATTTAGCAGGTTTATTTTGAATGCATCAGTTTGGAATCAAGCTTTACTCACGTAATCCTTCTGGAGATTCTGTCGAAGCACAATCTTGGTGAAATCTGGATTTAGTCATCGTTTATTTTTGTAAGATTTCTTAGGTTAGTCATTTATCTTATTTGTTTTGAATGCATCAATATGTAATGATAAACGAGTGTTTTATATTTCTGATTGTGCACTTTGTGCTATTTGTCAAAATAAAAAACATAAATTTGTGGTTTAGCATGCTTCTTCCTCTGGAAAGAGCATGAAAGTAGCATTTTACTATTGTAACAACCAACAAGTGTTGATTAAGTATGTTAAGTGAACCATGAAGGATGTTTCTCCTCATAAAACGTAAATTCAATTCCTACCGAGAACGATTCGGTCTAGCGCGTCGCAACGCGGGCGGGGCATAAACCTAGTTATATCTATATTTACATTATTATTATTATTATTATTATTATTATTATTATTATTATTAATATAATTTGTTATTGATTGTTTATTAATTATTTATTCCAAAAGCACCACTTTTTATGCAAGCTCTTGCAATATGCATCCCATTGTTGAACCAAGGTTTGATTTTTATGTATCTTTGTTTATTAGGGTTATGGTTTTAGAGTGTACATGGTTTGATAGATGATATTGGTTTGATTATCTGATTAGTCGATGTATATCCATTTGTACCATTTTGAACCAATAATGAAGGTTTTGTTTTCATTGTGTGTTGTGGAATTGTTTTTTTTTTTTTTGTCATTTCAAAATTATTTTATTGAGTTTTAATTGTTGTGGGTATTTGTTCTTTGGGCTTTGTTCATTGAGGGAGAAATATGGATTAAGGTTGTTTAAGATTTGCCAAATAACTAGCATTTTGTTAAAGTTGTGCTTTAAAGTGACAAACATATTAGAAAATGGAAATCTGGTATTTTGATTTTATTGAGTATATATATTGCATTTCGTTTTGGTAACTTTGGTGTACTGACGTCGTGATGGCAACCGAAAGTTGTGTTTGTTTATTGTTTTAGGATTGATATTCGTGTGTGAAAATGATTATATCATATTTTAATATTAGAAGTTGTACAAAAAAAATATAATAAAATGTGATTGAGGAGATGGTGTTTGGATGTGTCTTTCTTTCACGAAGTTTTTTTTTACCGAGGCACATACCCTTTATAAAATTTGCGACCTCCTGCAACGCGCGGATTACCTTCTAGTTCCTATTAATATGTATTATTATAAAAAATAACTTTTGTTATGAATATAAATATTATTATTGTGGTTATCAACTCCTAAAATAACTTAGCTTGTTTTCCAAGACTCCATCTCCTATATATATAGTCATTGTATTCTCTTGTATTTGATACACCTGTTAATGAAATATTAATCTCTTTTTCTCTACATCTCTTCTATATTGTTTAGCTATTAGGCTTGTTGTTTCACAACACGTTATCAACACGAATTGCTTTTGGAGTTGAATCGCACCATCATAAGGTAAGTCGCTATTGTCTAATTAACCTTTCATTGTTATTTACCTTCACAAACGCAAACCATATTGTAAGTCATATAATTTTGGTTTATGTTAGAGATTTGTTTTGTTTTTCTATTAAATCTCTAAAAAAAATCCTCATATCATCACTCATAATATTTGGTTAGAACAAGATTCATATTTATTATTTCAATAAAATAAGGAATTACGTATTGTTGAATAAATCGAATTATAATTTTCTTTTACGTTTTAATATAAACGAATGTTATTCATACAATTATTTTTCATATACAAATTTCATGGATATCTTATGTGTTCGGTAGTTTATTTGTGAGGCTAACAGAATATATATATATATTTTGAATCTAATATACATACCAAAACCATATTTAAGAAAAACTTGAATTTATTATTTATATTCTTTCCTTCTATTCATTCTATCAAGTCGCCACATATAAACAAACTTATGGATATTATGTTTTATAGAACTTTATGATGCGTGCAAGCTTTGGAAAAAAAAAATACAATACAATTTTGGGTATTCTTCTCTTCACACAATTTTGGGTGTTCTTCACTGCAAACACTCAAATATCAAAGTTTTGGACTTTACAAACGTAATGTATGGTTAAATAGTTTATTTTTTAATAAGTAAATATATAAAATTTCTAATCAAATCTCTCGTTTCAATATACAATCTAACTGATTATTCATGTTGAAACATAATTACCTATTCAATTTCAGAAAATTGTTATAAAGAATCACTGTGTTTAAATTTTGTTAAAACAATATTGTATGTATATAATATAATCAATAAATTAATACCCTTCTAGTTCTACGATAAATTAATACCCTTCTAGTTTTACGATATTGTTTGCGAAGGGATTTTCAGTCGGTTATTAAATTAATAAAGTAATTTTCTTATACAGAAATAATAACAGAAGCTACTAGTGTTAAATTTGTTAGATGTGCTGTGACCTGTGAGTTGGGTTGACTCATCAATTTTATTTAAAATTAAATTTTAACTTCTTAAAGTACACTTATCTGAGTATTGATTTTCCAGTGTAAGTTTAATAAAGATATGTATTATATGTATGTTTGGTCAATTACATTTAGGGAAACTAAAAGGAATTATAATTATGACGAAATTTTGGGTTCTCTAAATCACAAAGTTTCTCATTGTTTATTTGTTATCCTAGTTACTAGAGAATGCATGATACAACTAGTGGCCACTTGCTTAATAAATAACGACTAAGCTAGATAAGTACATTGATGGATGATGAACTCTAGGTTAGAAATAAGTAGAAAATATTGTTACAAGACAATGTTTATGTCTTGACTTTAAGAAATGTCTTTACTAAAACTTCTTTGATTCAAACTCAGAATAAAAAAAAACCTTAAAAGTTCCCCCAAATAAATATTTGTATGTAAGATATACTTGTGATTGGTTACGTACTCTATGGTATGTTAACACATAAACTATATATATTTGTTTATAAGGGCAGGCGGGGTGTAATGATTTTAGCACATGATGAACCTTTTTCACGAGTGATGGAAAACAAAACACCACCACCACTCATAAGTATCACTCGTGGATTTTATCACTCGCTATATATATCACGCGTTATTCATATTGAGTGGTGAGTTATTTTTAAATGGAGATGGGTGTGTGGTGAGTGATGGGTATTTACACTAAAAAATATTGTGAGTGATGGAATAATGGTTGATGACATGGCGGAACTTGATTGGATGTTGTGAGTGATGAGTGATCACCACTCCCTCCCCCCTAAGTGTTGAAAAAATCTCACTTTCTCGTATCTAAAGTTTTGCTATAACTCGTTTTATATGGTGACATGTTAGAACGTTATCTTTTCATGTATTAATTGTATTTAATATGTTGTATATTTGTATAGATGGTATTCAATAGAATAATTAAACCAAAGTTGTGGTTTATTGTCACTCTCAAGAAAGAGCATACGTATGGTTAGATATGACACTCAAATTGTCATACTCCCTAAATCTCATTATCAGTTGGTAGAATGTTATATGATTTTCGACCAGGAAATCACATATGGCTCGGCCATGTAAATATATATATCTCAGTTTATATTATATGGAAAGAGGGTTGTTTATAATGAAAAACTAGACAAAAGATTTCCTTTGTCAAACCTAAGATATGCTACTGAAGTAGGAATATTATCAAGAGAGTATGATAGTTTGAAATGATTTCATACTCATGGGTCTGAGTAAAGGATGAAAATTCATGAAAGATTTTAGATTCTATCTCATCCCCTGAAGTGAATGTGATTACATATTAATCATTGTAAAGGTAGTGATCATGGACATAATTGAGAAAGTTGTAATAATGAGATCGACCATTTAGAATTGTAAATGGTCATGTTAATAATGAGATGGACCACTAAAAGTGGCAAACTAAGGAATGACCATATAACATGGTAGTTGAACTATAAAGTTACAAGACACTCTCTCGTATCTAAAGTTTTGTATTACAAACGAGTAAGTAATACATATACGATCATAAACCAGAAGTTTATGGATCATAATTATTTAATTAGTTGGCATGACCGGTCAGACCACACCGAGTCGATGATGTTGTGAAACTTAACGAAGAATCAAAAGATTCTTGCTGATAGTTAAACTTGTCATCTTTGTTCTCAAGGGAAATTAATGATTCACCAATCAAAGTAGGGTAAGAATCCCTAAATATTCTGGAAGTGATTAAAGGATATGCATATCCCAACTTGATACCATTTAGTCTTTAAATCGATGCATCGTCTAAATGGTTATCAAATCCACAACCTAAACTTTGTTTAATTATGGCTTAGCTAATGTGATCACAAGCATATTATTCCAGATTGGCATATTTCTTTCGGTTGTAATAGTGAATTGGATTCCCAAGTTATTGATCATCATTGGAATACATGTTTTGTTGAGACGATCGCTAAACGTCTATGATTGGTTGCAAAATCTATGATCATGAGAGTAGAAGTTCATATGTTATGGATATATTATTTTACATGCAACATTAATTCACATCAAGCCAACAAGTCATAACACTTTCTCCCCGTATCGTTGGTTTTTGGTTAGGAACCAAAGATGTCCTATCAAAGATTTTGGTTATGTGACATATATTGAAATTGATCCACCACGATGCACAAAGATGGGACCTTAAAAAGTGGTTGGGAATATATGATAATGAATAGAGCCATTGACGAGATATTTAATTACGGCTCAATTATTTGATATCCATATAAATGGATTAACATTCTCAACATCAGGGGGAGATAAAAAGCAGTTGGAAAAGAAATGAGTTGGTATGAATTATCATTGATCCTCAACAACTAAAAGTGTGAACCAGAAGTTCATATAATAACTCATTTACAAAGATCAGCGAATCTATTACTAGACACATTTACTGACCTTAAAGAGGTGATTTATATCACATATGCCAACTGCTAATGCTCCAATTAAGATGAGTGTCCTAGAAGGACAACCACATATTTGTGATGGGTCTATTGCACGTCTAATGCGTGGAAGACTAATCGATTCCAATAATAAAATTCCTCGAAAGTTGGAGCAAGTAATTAAGATGGTCAAGTCGGGGTTATATTAATAGGGTCTCCTCAAGAGACATTAGACATGATGGTTCTAGAAGAACCTCAGGTAACTGAAAATATAAAAGATCCCATTATATTGTATCATGTATATGAAATATATGGAATCGAAACAAAATCGACGTCGTTATACTTTCGTAAATAATATAGCGCTTGAAATGATGAGGATCAAAATTTAAGATCTGCCTATAAGAAATGATTAGCCAAAATGGAAAGATGCAAATGAGGCAGAGTTGAATTCACTATTAAAATGGAAAGTTTTCGGACCAACAGTCTGTAACACCTCGCAAAATCATGTCCAATATAGTGATGACACGTGTTATAAACCCTGATCATGTTAAAAGATAACTCGAGGGACTAAAGTTGTCAAACATTGTAAAGATATTTGTGGAAGGACCAAAAAAGTCAACATGTCAAACTTGTGCCACTAATTGACTTCGTATGATATTCGTATTCCTAATTAAGTAAATTAACGGACGTGAGAAGTCGTGTGTGCTTAAAAATCAAAAGTTTACAAAGCATAGGGGTTAAACGTGTCAACATGTTAAATCTTACCTCTGAGTGACCTTTTAACGATCCCGAGGCTTTGTAATACTTCATTATACTCTCATGTATATCGGATAATGATTTCGTGGAGTTTCGATGCAAATAAGTACATTTCGGGTGATCTCGTAACTAACCGGGAGCTTAACGGTGTTTATTTTATGACCCAAGACTCTTAAAAGTTAACTATGGGGGTTAATATTACAATAAACAAAAGTTATTTAAACTTAAAAAGGACCAGGGACTGAAAATTCAAAAATTGGAAACCTTTTACCGGATTCAAGGGTTATCGCGGGGCGCGTAACTTCCCCCTGTTGTCTGCGGGGGCCGCGAGAGAACTGCCCTCGACAGTTCTCTGCACAACTGCATGTTGCAGGTCCTCCATCGCATTTGCATGCAGGTTTTCGATACCAGGGACTGTGCAAATGGTTTTTACTGCCATGGAGACACTTGGTATCATCTGGTTACTCCTAAAGACAGCTGGATTGATCTTGGGGACCTTCAAATTCCTATACATAGGACCAAGTTTTGCACATTTGTTCTTACACACTTCAATTTTCACTCTCAACTCTTCTCTGGAGCATCCTGATCATTTAGGAAGCTTTCTCAAGTTTAATTTTCATGCTAAGGACCTTTGTAAGTGTTCTTAGTTGCTATAGTTAAGTTTTTATTAGTGTAATGACCGAAAGTCAAAGATATCCCTAATTATACTTTGACTTTGTGATTAATCACAAACGGTTCAGCCATTATTCGAATTGAAAGTGGCTATGTGTTGGTAACGAAGTAGGTGATTAACCCTCAAAAGGGCACCTTCTAATTATCACGTTATCTCAGTCAATTGTCGGGTCAATGCAACTCGTCAAAAAGTCAAAATAGTCAATTTTTCAATATATAATTAAAAATGATAATGTAGAAGTTATGAAACATGTTTTGACACTTAAATAACTTGGTAAATGTTATAAGAACATGTTTAGACATGTTCAGCCCGACAATTCTGAGTTTAGGCTCGGTTCGCAATCCAAAGTTGCAAAAGTTGACTTTTGCTTTGACTTTCAGTTCTGACCCGATTTAGCTTAGTTTCTTCATGCCTTAGGGTTCCCTTGTGACCATATTATATGTTAGTATAACCCTCTAAGGTTATACTTCATGGTCCCTTAGAAATCATAGTTCATTTGCATGTTTCCGTTAAATTCTTAAAATTGACTATTATGCCCTTATGTTATAAAAACGAGATTTTTGAAAATGTGAGAGGACAAAAAACTTTATTACTGATATATAAGTATGTCAAATAAATTTGATATCAGTTTCTGGTCTCAAACTAAAGTTATGCAAGATATCATAAAATGAAACTTTTTGTTAATTAAATTACATTTTTAACATAAATCATGCTTAAACCCAAATTTTGGCACCAAACCCATTACCTACCGTTTTGATATTATTTTTAGGGTTTTTTGGAATTTTTGGTCGGATTATAAATTGACCATATCATTGAGTTCTCGTATAACTCGATAAGTGACGATAATACCCTTTTCATTCATAAAATGAGATTAACACATGATTAACACGCCAAACCTTTTCCTACTGATGTTATATGCTAAATAAAATATTTTAAACATTAAAGGCTGATCAAAATCTCATATTTTTATAAGCTTCTCAAATATCGTAAATTATTGACTTTTACGCAAATTAGGTGCATAGTATGGTTTAAAACCATATTTAGCACCTAAGACATGATACCTACTGATTTTATAAATGAATTTTAATATTTTTACAGTAGGTATAAGTCATGAACTCAGACTTCCAAATTTGACCTTAAAAGCATATGTGAAATGACCAAAATGCCCTACGGTGCATAGTTTGGCCATAAATTGTAAACCTCACATATGTATAATATCTTGCTGATGTAACATGAGAAAAATAAATATTTTTACTGAATGTTTTAGACCAAAACCTCAGATTACTATTAAACCCTTTTTATAAACTTTAAGATGACCAAAATACCCTTACGGGACTTAACTTGGTTTTAAATTCATTTGGGGCATAATTGTTGATATCCTACTGATATCACAACATATTTTAAGCATAATAACTTATGGAACATGTACTTGACTCATATGGTTACCCATTATGCATATCCGCGATCAGTACAGTTTATGTAACTAGTTTGCATAAATTAACCGAAACGGGTCAAACGTTATCATTTTTACTTCAAAATCCAGAATGTATTCAGTTTCCCCATTTTATACAAGTCTCTATACTTTTTGGGTCTAAATTACATTCCAATCCGGTCAGCGCTTAATCTTGCGTTTTGGACCGTAAACTTTTCTTTAAACTAATCGGTCTAAATTATAACTTAAATAAGATTCGTTAGTAATTAAATAGGTTATTAAAACCTTCGTTCCAGATTAGGAGCCCAGTAAAAGCTACCTACACTTGTTGAGTAGGATATACGGTTGAGAATACAAATTTTATATTTTAAGCTCAGGTAAATACTTTTAACTTATTTTCCCTTATACGGGTTTGGGATACGGTAAATTATTACCGCTTGGTCGGGTATTGAATATTTAATCGATTAGTAGTTAAATCATTGAGATAACCCGTTTTAATCTATTTTGTTTGATTTAAGCATTTGGGGGTTAATGACCGTGTCCTGGATATCCTCGGCTCATTCATTTGAAATGGCCACACTTAAGCACGGGGTGTAGGCATACACCTGACAGTTGCGTATGTAAAACGGTATACCCACTCGTGAGGATAACTTCTTGTGGGTTTATATTAGTGGTGTGTCTATTAATCTTGTCTCGGCTTCTATCCCGTGCCCTGAACGTACGACAAACAATATAAATCTGTATACAAGATTATTTTATACAATTGTCCCAAGTTATAAAAGAACATTGTGCCTTGTGCATTTAAATAAATTTTTCATAAATGTTTTCAAAAGAGTCAGTTAATTGTATTTAACAGTGTAAACTGACGTATTTTCAAGAAGACTAAGTGGCAGGTACTACGCGAAATTGGCTTGAAGCTCCTAGGCACTAATTAAAGAATCGTACAAGTTCTTAGTGTTTAAAGTCTGTCGAACAATAAATTGTTTTCTGTTTTAGATCCGCCTGTGGATCCACTTACAACCGTTTGTATAATGTTTACTTATACTTTGTCTTTCGGTTTGTATTAATATTTTCTACCAAGACTTCCGCTGTGCATTAAACTGTGATTATTTGACTATGATGATATTAACTACGTCACAATACTCCCCACCGGGCCCATCGGATATTTGTGGAAATATCGGGGTGTGACAGGTTGGTATTAGAGCCAACATTGAGTGAATTAAACACTAGCCTATTGTGTTTAATCTCAATGACACAGTTGCACATTCCTTGACTTCCGAGTCTAGGCAAACGACTTAGGATTAATCATAATCTTAAATTGTTTTGTTCCGTTTGTTTTTGTTTTGACAGGAGTACAGGCAATCATGCCACCAAGAGTTAGAGGCAGGAGTCGAAGAGGAAAAGCCTTGATGAGGGGTAGGAATGACCACGAAGCTGGGCCATCTCACCGGCGCACACCCTCGGCATCACTCGGCTCCAGGCCACACGAAGACTGGAGGACCTATTGTAGGTCCCTCTTTCAAGGATGAGATAAAACCTTATCCTTGTTGTATTAACACACTAGCGAGTGCGGAATCCAAGCTAGCATGCAAACCGAGTTAGAACACGCAAAAACACGACACACAAAGGTTCAACGATTAACACCACTTGTATTAATGCGTATGAAAGTTCCAGTTACAAGCTCAATGTTTACAGATGTAGTCCGTAAACTCTCTCTCGTGTGTGTGTGATTTCAGCAGAGTGTTCTCCTATGGTGTCTCGAATGTCTCTCTCCAGTGTCCTACTGAAATGAACACAACACTTGGGAATTTATACCCGTAACAGCTAACATGCTCGAAGGATACGGAAGTCTGGTCGAAGGATCATCTATCGACCAGAATGCTACCGAAAGATCCATACATACCTCGAAGGATGATATCCTTCGAGGTCCATCTGCATCTATCGAAAGACATCATCTTTCGAGGTCATTGAAGGATACAAACCATCCTTCGATGACATCCTTCGACACCAGCATGTTTCAACCAATGTGCTAACTGTTTGACCAAGTCAAACTGGAGGATGGTTGACTGGTCAAACTTACATCGAACGCACATATAAACAAATCTAACACAAGACATCGTTTTATATCATGACACATTACAGACAAAGTACAGACACAAGCAACTTTGTCTTGATCTTCGTGTCTTCGAGTCGAGACCAAGTCGAACTGAGCTGAGTTGAACCGAGCCGAGTCGTGTCCACAAAATATGCATCAACAAACTCCCCCTTGGACGCTACTCGTGAGGTTCAACGCGATTCGTGAGATTCAACTTCGATGTCTTCCACGTCGGAGGATCTTCAAAGTCTTCACGTCTTGAAAGTAAAAGGTGTATCAACAAACTCCCCATTTAACTTAGGTAGTGTGTCAATAAACTCCCCCTTAGATTGAACTCTCCATTGAGTCATGCTCGTGAATCTTTTGACTTGTCAATTCTTCAGATCCTTGTGGTGTTGATGAAGTGTCAGCGGCAACTCGATCACTTTATCCTTTGAGTGCCTCCACTTCGTGTCTTCATTCCAAAGCTTTGTCATCGACCATGTTCTCCTCGCCTTTAGCATCTGCACATGCAAGAAAGCTAAACGCATAATGAGAACAACCGCTTGGAATATAGTTAACATTTAAACTAACGACACATATGAGATCAATTCTCAATCAAACACCAACCGACAGCAGTTTGAAAGTTTAGAAAAATATTCATGTTAATCCTTTAACTTTCAAAACTCGTTAACTTCGACAGTTTATGAAGATGCAATTGTTTTCCAGCTTACGATCAGGATTTTGGGTAGGATAGACTCGAGTTCCAACATCAGTCAATCAAAAATAAACTAGAAGAGAAATCTTTTTGGATTTTATAAAGTTTATATTAAAACACACCTAGAATCTTTTTGAAATTTTTCATTTTTTTTTTCAACCGTAAAGACGAAAAACAATAAATAAATATGTACAAGATCATAAACTGATAACAGTAAATAAATATTTACAGACATTCCTTTTGCGAGTTTCGAGGGTAAGAGAATCATATCAGTGTACGGTCATGCCAAAACGCTCTTGTTGTTCAATTAGTTAACATTAAGATAAGCATCCTATAACAATTATCGGTATTGTTGTCCACATAAGCTCAACTTATCATTTGTAATCATGGCGAGGGGATACGTTAATGTATGATTTATACTTACCGACCGGTGTTCATCCACATCACGACACATTCCCGTATCAAGGTATGCACGAGGGTTCATCTTACCGGTGAGTATACCGATTATCATCTGTATGACCGTATATGATGTGAGATTCTCACTTATTTTGAATTTGAAAACAAGCCCTATGTGATAAAATCACTTATTTATGAGGAACTTGATTTTCGATGCATGAGGGCACAGGAGCAAGTCCGTGAACAGGTCAGTACTTTCGTACAGCAGAGAGACGAACTTGACTCCCGGAAAGAATTTGTGATATTTTATCACTTATTGTTTGGACATGTGATTGTTGATCACTTATTGAGGTCGTATGCAATATGTACACGTATGTATAGTATCATGGAAGATCTAGACTTGCGTCCCCGTTATATTTCGGTAAAAGATACAACCATGATACCCAGATGATAAGCAGCATAAAGACCGAATATCTCAGAACCTCGGCAATCTCTCAAACGAAATTTCGGTACTAAGACCATATGCCAATGAATGGTTCCCACCCAGTCTTCAGTCGATTTAAGTTTATATCACCCTGCACACTTTAAAATGATTGTGAGCCTACCGATACATCTTATATAGAGCTGCTTATCGTTTTTCATTTAAGGTTTAAAGAGGTTTAGACAGACCACTGATGTACTATCATTTTCTCTTTTGCTCGCCAGGAAACTCATTTTTGTTTTTCTATTGTTTTTGTGTTTTTGAAATTTTTCGATGTTTTTGGATTTTCAAAAATGGATCTACTCCCCCTAAAAACAACAAACTATGACAAATTTAAAAGACACAAAGGTATTTACAAAAAAATGATTTTCCGATGTTGGTTAACTCATGTTTTACCTCAATGCCGTTGACCAAAATTAAGTTTTAATCAGAAATGATTTAGCGAATTTTGGAAAAATCAGTTGGCATGTCGGTAAGTGGTGTGGACCATGACAGCATTGTCTGGTCAAAGAGTGCTGAACGAGATAACAATTCACAAAGCAGCTTAACTATCGACAAGTATAGGAGAGATTAGAAATTTAAAACCGTATCCTGCAACTGCTTCGTGCATTGCAAGGAACCTGAGAGCTCTCCCAAACTGGATATCCATCCGGTGTGAATTTCAAAGTCGATTCTTTGTAGCTACTTAGAAATCTCTTCACAGCAACAAGATCATAAACCTTTGGGTCCGGCTGGTCTTCTACATTGCACCAGCGAAGGTCTTGTCTTTCTCTTTCAGAAGTAGTGTGCGGTTGTTCAACCCTTGCCAAGGCGTCCGCACACCTGGTTGGTTTGTTCAACAAACACATTTTCTTCAAACACACCACGAAGAAATGTACACTGCACGTTTATCTTGTTGAGTTTGAACTTCAGACGTGCTGCAGGTGCGTACATTTTGATTTGAATCTATCCCGTGGACCCGATCAAAGCCTTGAACATTCACATTTTTCTTTGAAATGATTTTCATTTTGTCGAAGCTTCCACTTTCATTCAACCACATTCTTTCACCATCATTCCTTCATCGGAATGTTTAACTTCTTATCTTTTTCCTTTCTCTCCATCAAAGGCAACAATTTCTTCTGTCGCCTATTTTGTGCAGGGATGCTCCACTATCAACAATCTTACGACTATCGAAAGTTCCTCCTGGAATATCCTGCACGCTCATTCAAAGATTAGACGGAGAGGGGGACCCAGGCCTTTGTGGACTTGGGTCGACCTTGATCATCAAGGAAGGTGATCTCAATCTCCTGATGATTAGGAAAAAGAACCTGCGGTGCTCCCCCTGATTGAATTACCTGTTTTGGCCTCCAAGCCGTTTGTTCTTTACCAGTATTTGTATTAATTGTTTTTGCATTTACTGGTTTTGCCGTTTTAGGTTTTCCTTGAACAGGTTTTTCTTCTTTGACCTCTGCCTTTAAGGCCTTTTCAATTACCTTTTGATTCTTTTGTTTCAACTTCTTTTCCCTTTCTTTCAAGACACGCGGGTCTTGTTTCGGGGAAACTGATCGTTTTTGGTAATTGTTTTCTTGGGGAGCCTTCAATTTTTGCAGGTATGGGCAGTATCTTACAATATGCCCAATTGTGCCACACTCAAAACACATTCTCCGCTCTACAAACCTCGGAGAAACATGTTGATGACCAGACTGAGAACCAGACAATGAACTTTGTGATCTAGATGTACTTGTTCCTAAGTCACATCCGTTGGTGTGTTGGGTGTAATTATTCTGATCATTTCGTTTTAAAATTCTAACTTGTTTTACAAAATCAATGTTAGATTTATTCTGAAATGTTTCCAGTTTATCTGTACCCTTTGATCCAACAAAGTTCACCTTCTGTTCTCTTTTCTTAACGGGGGTTCTTTTGTTTTGCACCTTTTGCTGCTGAACTTTAGGTGCTTGAACATTCTTGTTCTGAGCTTTCTTCCCCTGTACCTTCCCTTTTTCCGAATTAACTTGTTGTTTTCGCTCAGTTGATTATTTTTGGTTTCCGTATTGTTTTCTAACTTGTTCACACGGAATTGGATCACATTGAGTAACGGTGACTTTGCCACTTTTGTTTCCCAAAAACTTATCAATACATCCTTCAAAAATTTGCTCAATTAAATCTTGATTTACATTTTTAATTGGAAAATCTTTGTTAGAGTAGATCTTATCATCTCCTTTGAGCGTGTACAACAAGTTACTCCCTTCACAACTAGAGACAAGGGACTCCATTCCTTTTGACATTTCAGTCTTACTCGGTTCCACTGGTGGATCACACAAGATGTGATTCTCAATTGGAACATCTGTTGTAACCGAGTTAGACTGTTGATTCACAATTTCTACAGATTCATCGTCCGAAGAATCAGAGTCATCATACGAAGAATCAGTATCCACAACAATGGGAGGACTCTGTTCCTTGACACACGATGAATCTGTCACATTCTCCGATTCAGATTGTCCTGAGGATGATGTACCAGTTGTGAACCCGAGGCCTGCTGCAAAATCATCTAGATTGAGTGGCACAGTAGGTTCAAAACGGGGCATATCCTCAACATCAGGCGATTTGGAGTAATTGTGATTCATTGGGGGAGGACATGATTTAAATCCATTACACTTCCTATCCCCCTTTTTCTTCTGAACATCAATAATGTGATCCAAAACATAGCGGGAATTGGAATAGCTTTCCAATTTCTGCTTGATTGTCTCACATTCACATCTAGCTGTTGCTAACTCAACCATTTGCTTTTCAATTGTGTCAATTAAATCATTGTTAACATGTTGTTTTCTCAAAACAGCCCTTTGTAATTCAGAAACATCATGTTTTAGAGACGCAATTGTTGTTTTAAATTCCTTTTCATTTCTGGTTAAAAATACGTTAGCTTCAGCTGCTTTAGACAGATCTACAACCAATTCTTGATGGTGTTTGCATGTGATATCATATTGCTCTTGCAAAGCCTCGTGTTTGCTTTGCAATTCACAACACTCATCCTTCAAAGAAACATGTTTGTCTTGCAAGTCAAACAAACTAGCTTGTAAAGCATCATGTTTGCCTTGCAACTCAGACATGTTTGCTTCTAAATCAGCATTTTTAACACGCAAACTATCACAGTTATCACAACTAGCTACAGCGGGTTCATCGACACATACCTGACCTGATGAACTGTCGACATTAGCCATAAAGGCTGAATGGAGAGAAGACGAAGAGTAAGCAGCTTGATCCACATGATCATTCCCTGAAGTGGAGGATTCGTCATCTGAGCTTCCACTATAACCAGAAGAGTCTTCATTCTCAGAAGAGTCACCACCATTTGCGGAAGATTCTCCACCACTGGCGTGCTTTAAATCCCTAACGACTTCAGCAAAACATGCTCTTCCACCATTTCCTCCTTCTCCAAGCTGAAGCGACCAATCACAACCCTCGTCTATTTGAACCAACAACCCCCGGTTGGTATTTGATGACCCTGCTTGGCCTTGGTTGTTGACGGGTATCAACGTACGAACATTGTTCCCGTTCTGGTTGCCTTGATTTCTGAACGGATTTTGGTTTCCATGCTGAGCTGGTCTTGTGCATTCCCTTTTAAAATGACCCCGTTCACCACAGTTAAAGCATGTTACAGCTTGCTTGTCGAACCCATACTTGGTGTCTTTCTTGCTATCCAAGTTGGTTCTCCCCGTTCTTTCCATAAACTCCTTAGCTCTTCGAATCGCACTAGCAAGAGCCCATTTGATATCCATCATTTCAAACTCTTCCTTATCCACTTGCTGATAATCTTCATTGGTTAGATTGATATTCCCAATCTGACCTGCAACTAATCCACTATAAGCACTAACCAAGGTACTCAACATCTCCATATGCTCCTTGGCTACTTCGACACTAACTTTGGAAAAGTTGGAAGTGTCTAATCTGACTGTGTTAGGATTGGAAGTGGCATGAATGTTTGAAGATCTTCCATAAAACCCTTGCTGTTGTGGTTGTTGCTGCTGAGGAGCTGTCGGTTTCACATCTGGTCTTGGATACATCAAGTATGCTGAAGGATCAAACTGTTCTGTTGTTGATGGACCAGTGTTTGAGACGAAAGCTGTTTGAAGCTTCGCGTGTTGAGAAGCTGGTTTTTCTCCACTGATGCCTCCTGCAATCCCAAAGTACATTTCTGGACTTTGAGGAGTGAGTGTTCTTTTTGCCCTCAGTTTTTCTTCTACATCCTTGTTCTCCAATTTTTGAATTAAATCATAAATGGTGATTGTGTCTAAAACACCAGTTTCTTTGAGAATTTCAAGATAACTGCTCCACTTTGCTGGTAAGCTATCAGCAAATCTCTTCACTATTTCTTGTGGAGTGGCATTGACTTTAAAAGCAAACATCTCGCTCATCAAGTGATGGAACCTTGTAGACAACTCTCCCAAAGTCTCATTCTCCATACACGTGAATCCTTCAAACTCTTTCTTCAGTAAATCTTGCTTGATCTTTCTTGATTGAGCATTTCCTTCACATCGTAACGTGAGCATATCCCACAAGCTTTTAGTTGTCGTGCAGTAAACAAACTGGTGGTAAATGTCTTTGTGAAGAGCTTGTGTGAGAATCATGAATGCCTTCTTTTCTAACTCAATTTTCTTCTTATCTTCATCAGACAAAGTGCTGTAAGTTTGTGGATTAGATCCTGCAACTTCCAACTCATTTTCAAATGCGGTGAAGAAGCACATCCATAGATCTTGACCTTGCCCCTGAACATAAGTTTTCAGCCTTTCTTTCCACCATCCCCAATCATTGATGTGATTCAACTTTGGCGGTTTTGTGCTTGTACCAGTTTCACTGTCGTTCTGCATCATAGATTGAATGCTACTGTTTTGATTTGTGACCAATGCCCATTGATTTGCAGTTATCATTGCAGCTTGAGGTGGGGCACAAGCTCGCATCCATGCAGTTTTGTCGAACTCTGGCTCAGGCTGTTTAACTGATGATTGTGAAGTCGAGGTCAATTGAGTCCACCATTCACCGTTTGTTCCCATTTTATAAAAATTAATATATTAAGTGAAAATTGATTTTAAAAAAAAATTAATTTTCACAAACTATATTAAAATTTCGAATGATAATCAAACAGCCGAAGGATCCTTGATCGAAAGTCCTATAAAAACACAAACTGTTAAGCTTAAACAGATTAGGATCGAAAGATGCACACAGGTTCGAAAGACAGACACTTGTTCGAAGGATCAACAGTGTTCGAAAGATCCCTGTTGAGTCTCGAACAATGGTTTCGAAAGATTCACTAACTCGAAAGATTCACAGTTTGACAGATCCTTATCTATCGAGTATATATATCCTTATCTTTCGAATAAACTATCTTTCGAATAGATTCCCTTGATCGAAAGATAGGTCTCTGACTTCGAATGATGGGTCGAAAGATGATTATCTATCGAGCCTTCCTTGATCGTAAGATAATCTTTCGATGTCGAAAGATATCCTTCGATTGCAACTGACACAGCTGACACAAAGTTGACAGGTTGGTGAGAAAGGTGACGGGTTGGTGCACAACTTTCGGCAGAAGGTATGTTCAGACCCTTCTTTCTGCCAAAATCAGATCTGGGTACCTTCCCAATGCAAACAACTTTCGAAAATAGTCAAACAAGATCAAAATACATAAAAGTTTTGAAGAACACTTGAATATTTGAAGAACAACCAAGAACACACCCAGAAAATTTGAATTTTCCAGAAAAGATAAACTTCTAAATCTCGAAACACACCCGAAAACACTCGGTTTTAACAAGGAAAAGAGCCAAGGCTCTGATACCACTTGTAGGTCCCTCTTTCAAGGATGAGATAAAACCTTATCCTTGTTGTATTAACACACTAGCGAGTGCGGAATCCAAGCTAGCATGCAAACCGAGTTAGAACACGCAAAAACACGACACACAAAGGTTCAACGATTAACACCACTTGTATTAATGCGTATGAAAGTTCCAGTTACAAGCTCAATGTTTACAGATGTAGTCCGTAAACTCTCTCTCGTGTGTGTGTGATTTCAACAGAGTGTTCTCCTATGGTGTCTCGAATGTCTCTCTCCAGTGTCCTACTGAAATGAACACAACACTTGGGAATTTATACCCGTAACAGCTAACATGCTCGAAGGATACGGAAGTCTGGTCGAAGGATCATCTATCGACCAGAATGCTACCGAAAGATCCATACATACCTCGAAGGATGATATCCTTCGAGGTCCATCTGCATCTATCGAAAGACATCATCTTTCGAGGTCATTGAAGGATACAAACCATCCTTCGATGACATCCTTCGACACCAGCATGTTTCAACCAATGTGCTAACTGTTTGACCAAGTCAAACTGGAGGATGGTTGACTGGTCAAACTTACATCGAACGCACATATAAACAAATCTAACACAAGACATCGTTTTATATCATGACACATTACAGACAAAGTACAGACACAAGCAGCTTTGTCTTGATCTTCGTGTCTTCGAGTCGAGACCAAGTCGAACTGAGCTGAGTTGAACCGAGCCGAGTCGTGTCCACAAAATATGCATCAACACCTATCTTGAACCCGCGAGACGCTCTGTCTCGCTTAGCTCCTCGCCATCTTACCATGACTCCTTCGGGTTGCATCAGGACGACGAGTCCCACAACTCTCACCATTCATTTATACCATTGCAGCGATCAAATTCTCACCGTTCCTTCCAAAACCCAACACCCTACTTCCAAAGTCGGTTCAACCCAATGAACCAAATTGAAGAACCAGAGGGTCCAAATCCGCTGGGACCCGCTGATCAATATCCTGAGTTTCAGGACATGGATGTCGACGAAGATCCAGAGCCCGAGTTGCCACCATCTGGGATGCCGACGCATCCCATCGAGATTTCAAGCGGATCTTCTTTTCATGGTTCGCCTTACAGGGGCCCTGATATCTGGGCCGAAAGATGGAGCACGTATAAGTGGGAGTATAATCCCCCTCACCACAACTCACCACCACACCACCAGGTCCCTTCTGAGGACCCACATTTCCAGGCGGTCACGCCACCGCCACCGCCAGCACCGGAGCAACCACCGCCTCCAGAATCAACGAGGCGGAGAAGAAGTGCACAGATCTCCGTGCGTGGGGGTTTTCACTTCAGCACCTCCCAACACTCCAGCAACTACCCTCCTATCCATGAAGACCCACTAATGGGCGGGCCTTCAAACGCCTTTTCTGAAGTCGAATCCGCACCAGTCGCACCTGTACCACCGCCCATGGGTTATGAAAACCCGATCCCTGCTTACCCAGATGCAGCTGGGTATAACCCGTTTGAGCAGCAAGCTTACTCGGGTTATAACTACAACAATGCTCCCGCTGTTGACCCATATTTGGAGGCAACACACTATAATGCTCTTTACCATTCTCTCTTTCCACCTGCGCACGCAACTGGGTACCCTACATATGGGTATCAATGCCCACCGCCTCCTCAACCTCAGCAGCAGCAGCCACCACAACCTCAAATCCAGCAACCACAGCAGCAAGAAATTCTCCAAAGGTTGCATGAGGTGGAACAAAGGGTTGATGAAGAGCGTAGAAGCCGCCGTGGTCTTCTAAAGGGATTGGCAAACCTCATTAAGAGGAAAAAGAAGAGGTATCATTAGAGACCTCATTTATTGTTTTGTAATTTAAATTTCAATTAAGTCCCTGCGTGGACATTTTATTTAAGTATTTAGTCCCTGCGTGGACTTGCTTTCTTATTTAGTCCCTACGAGGACAAGTTTTGATTATTTAAAAAGTCCCGTTTAGGGCAACTATTGTACTTCTTAAGACACATAATGGAATGTTCTATTTTAAATTTTTATTTGTCATTATATATATGCATGTATAATATAACGCAAATCAAAATATCATTTCAGATTTATAATCGATATGCCGTTAAAATTTCAAAAGAAAATCTTAAAGGTATAACCTAGCCTCTATGTCATTTTAGACATGGCCATGATGGTAAAGCCTTTTAAATATAATAAATCTTGTTAACACCTAAGAATGTGTTAGCACTCTTGACAAATGTGGCTCGAGAAAATCACACTAGTCATCCTTATGTTGGATTCTTCCAATTCTTGACCTAGCCTAATGATTTAGAAATCATGGCTTATATCGTCAATTGAGATGATCATATTATAAACATCCATTAGTGATGAAGTGCCTACGGGCCATATTTATTGTCCAATAAGACAAAAGACAGTTGTAGTCTATGACTCCCTGTCAAGAAGGGTAATAAACTATGTTCAAACCTTAATGCCTCGATCCTATAAGATCATGGCTTACAGAATAGAACTGTCCTTGTGACTAGGCCATTTTGTGCCACTTTAGTATCCATAATAGCTTATAACTGGGATATTATAATGAAAAACGTAAATAAACTAAATTATCAAATTCACCAAATATGGTCTATTTATACCATGGTTAGTGAATCATCGAAAATGATGATTCCATAATAGACCTCTGAATAAATTATTGTCATTATTTTTATTGCAATCAAGCTTCATGGCAGAATCTGAAGAGGTTAATAGTCATCCAGGGGAAAGAAATGATAACACCAGGGTAAATGTAACTGGTGTAGATCTGCAAGCATTAATAGACAATGCTGTCACTAGAGCCGTTGGCAGAATGATCAGAGAATCAAGTGGTACTCATACTAAGACCCAATCTGTGGCTCATAGTAAGCCCCCTTTTAAAACACATGAATCAAAGAAAGACGACTCTCAGCACTCGTCGAATCAGAAAAGTCAGCCATCTAAGAAAATAGTGTTCGATCAGGAACCGCGTGTCAAGACTTGTTCTTATAAATACTTCGTTTCGTGTAAACCAAGGGATTTTACAGGTGAAAAGGGTGCAATAGACTGTATGACATGGCTTGATGAGATGGATACTGTTGTGGATATCAGTGGTTGTGCGGAGCAGGATATTGTGAAGTTTGTTTCACAGTCGTTTAAAGGAGAAGCATTGGCTTGGTGGAGGTCGTTAATCCAAGCCACGGGGAAAATCCCACTTTACAACTTGTCATGGGAACAATTTGTAGCGCTAATCAAGGAAAACTTCTGTCCTCAGCATGAGATAGAGAAAAATGAAACTGACTTCTTGACTCTGGTCATGAAGAATTTGGATTGCCCAGCCTATGTTACGAGTTTCAACACCATGTCTCGACTTATTCCCTATCTAGTTACACCCGAACCTAAGCGCATAGGGCGCTTCATTGGAGGTCTGGCCCCATAAATCAAAGGTAATGTTAAAGCTTCCAAACCTACCACTTATAGGTCCGTGGTGGATCTGTCCTTATCCTTCACACTAGATGTATTAAGGAATACGTCTGTTAAGACTTCTGATGAGGGAAAGAGGAAGCGGGAAGATGAGAACTCGCATCGCTCTGACAAGAAAAGGAAAGGTAATTCTGAGCATAAGAAGAATTATGGGTTTAAGAAGGACTCCTAGCAATCAAGTGAAAGGCCCAAGTGCAAAAACTGCAAGAGACACCATTTTGGGAAATGCAGACTTGACTCGCAACCATAGCCTAAATCCTGTGGAATCTACAAGTCAAAGGATCATAAAACTCTGGATTGCAAGAACATGAAAAATGCAACCTGCTATGGTTGTAATCAGAAGGGGCCCATAAGGACCAATTGCCCGAAAAACCCAAAGAATCCTGAAGAGGCCAAGAAGACCAATGCTCGAGTTTTCCAGATGATCGCAAGGGAGGCAGTACAGAACGATAATGTCATAACAGGTACTTTCCTCGTAAATGATGTTGATGCTAGAGTTTTGTTTGATTCTAGAGCAGACAAGTCTTTTGTAGACAATAAATTTTGTAAACTGTTAAATCTGCCTGTTAAAACTCTAGACATAAAATATGAGGTAGAACTAGCCGATGGTACCTTAGAGACTACTTCAACGGTTTTAGATGGATGCTTTATATCCATTAGGAATCACTCTTTTCCATTGTCCTTGTTACCAATGAAACTAGCAGGATTCGATATAGTTATAGGCATGGATTGGTTATCTTTGAATCAAGCTTAAATTGCCTATGATAAGAAGCAAGTTGTTATCAAGACCCCTCATGGTGAATCACTTACTATTCAAGGAGATACACATTATGGATTGCCTAAACAAGTATCTATGCTTAAGGCATCATGGTGTTTAAAGAAAGGTTGTGTCATTTACATGGCACAGGTGACTTTGGATGCGCCAAAGCCTAAGATTGAAGATATCCCTGTTATTTCGGAGTTCACAGACGTTTTCCCCGAAGAACTGCCTGGTTTACCTCCCGACAGGCAAGTGGAATTCAGGATCGATATTATACCAGGAGCTGCACCAGTGGCATGAGCTCCTTATCGTTTGGCACCAACTAAGATGAAAGAATTAAGAACATAATTGGATGAGTTTTTGGAGAAAAGATTTATTCAACCAAGCTCATCACCTTGGGGAGCGCCTATTCTATTTGTGAAGAAGAAAGATGGCTCAATGCGTCTATGCATTGATTATGGTGAGCTGAACAAAGTTACAATTAAGAACAGATATCCATTGCCCAGGATCGACGATCTGTTCGATCAGCTGCAAGGAACAAGTTTCTTCTCGAAGATCGATCTAAGGTCAGGATACCATCAGTTAAAGGTCAGAACCGAAGATGTACACAACACCGCATTCAGAACACGATACGGCCACTACGAGTTTTTAGTGATGCATTTTGGGCTCACTAACGCACCTGCAACATTCATGGATCTCGTGAATCGCGTCTGCAAACCGTATCTGGACAAGTTTGTCATAGTTTTTATTGATGATATACTCATTAATTCCAAGAACCAAGCTGATCATGAGGAACATCTCCGATGCATCCTTAAACTTCTACAACAGGAGAAGCTCTACGCAAAGTTCTCTAAATGTGAATTCTAGCTTCGAGAAGTCCAATTCCTTGGACACGTAGTAAGTGAGCGAGGTATCCAGGTGGATCCCGCTAAGATTGAAGCGATTATGAATTGGCAAGCACCTAAGACGCCTACAGAAATATGCAGCTTCTCAGGGTTGGCAGGTTACTACAGACGTTTCATCGAAAATTTTTCAAGAATTGCTACACCTTTAACTTCGTTAACTCGCAAGAATGTGAAGTTTGATTGGGGTCCCAAACAACAATAATCTTTCGAAATTCTTAAACAGAAATTAAGCAATGATCCTGTGTTGACATTGCCAGAAGGGTTAGAAGAACTTGTTGTTTATTGTGACGCATCGCACACAGGTATGGGTTGTGTGCTTATGCAGAGAGGCAAGGTTATAGCCTATGCTTCGCGACAACTAAAAGTGCTTGAAAAGAACTACACCACCCATGATTTGGAATTGGGTGTCGTTGTATTTCCGCTCAAACTTTGGAGGCATTACCTGTATGGAACAAAATGTGTGATATACTCAGATCACAAGAGCCTCCAACACTTGTTTAATCAGAAAAATCTCAATATGAGGCAACGCCGTTGGATGGAGACGTTGAATGATTATGACTGTGAAATCCGTTACCACCCGGGCAAAGCAAATGTAGTCACTGACGCACTATGCAGGAAGGAAAGGATTAAACCTATATGGATTAATGCCAAAAGCATTGAACTAAAGAACAGCCTGAATGAAAGGCTGCTAACTGCTCAGAAGGAAGCTATATTGGAAGCTAACTTTTCGAACGAGAAGTTAGGCGTAATTGCTGATCAATTATCTCCTGGCAAAGATGGAATCCTTAAATTGAATGGTCAAATCTGGGTTCCAATTCATGGAGGACTAAGAGATGTGATCCTCCAAGAAGCTCATAGTTCTAAATATTCAGTTCATCCGGGCAGTGATAAAATGTACCAGGATCTGAAGGCAAATTACTGGTGGATAGGTTTGAAGAAATCTATAGCCACATATGTGGCTAAATGTCTGATGTGCGCACAGGTTAAAGCCTAGCATCAAAAGCCGTCAGGATTACTGAAACAGCCTGAACTTCCCACTTGGAAGTGGGAAATGGTAACTATGGATTTTATCACCAAGTTACCAAAGACAAAGCGCGTGAATGATACAATATGGGTTATAGTCGACAGACTGACGAAGTCAGCTCATTTTATACCCATAAAGGAGACGCATAGCTCCGATAAACTAGCCCAGCTATATGTGGATGAGATTGTATCTCTCCACGGAGTGCCAGTATCTATTATCTCCGATAGAGATACTGGATACACATCCCATTTTTGGAAAAGCTTTTAGCAATCTCTTGGCACTCGTTTGAATTTCAGTACTGCTTATCATCCTCAGACGGATGGGCAAAGGTGAGCGTACGATTCAAACACTTGAAGATATGCTCAGGGCTTGTGTTATTGACCTGGGTGGAAGATGGGATGATCACCTTCCTTTGATTGAATTTTCATATAATAACAGCTATCATTCGAGCATCCAAGCAGCGCCTTTTGAGGCTTTGTATGGAAGGAAGTGCAGGATGCCAGTTTGTTGGGCGGAAGTTGGATAAACCCAACTATCAAGACCTGCGATTGTCCTTGAGATGACGGATAAGATTGTTTAGATCCGTGATCGTCTAAAAGCTGCCAGGGATAGGCAGAAGAGCTACGTAGATAAAAGGCGCAAACCTCTAAAATTTGAGGTAGGTGATAAGGTACTACTTAAAGTATCACCCTGGAAAGGCGTGATGAGATTTGGTAAAAAGGGTAAGTTGAGCCCAAGATATATTGGACCATTCGAGATCATCGAATGTGTTGGGAGCGTAGCTTACAAGCTAGATCTACCTGAAGAGCTTAGTGGAATTCATAATGTATTCCACATCTGCAATTTAAAGAAATGTCTAGCTGATGAATCGCTAGCAATGTCACATAAGGACGTGCAGATTGACGAAAGCTTGAAGTTCGTTGAAAAACCTTTGTCGATTGAGGATCGACAGGTTAAAAGGCTTCGAAGAAAGAATGTGCCAATTGTAAAAGTAAAATGGGATGCCCGTAGAGGCCCAGAATATACGTGGGAAGTCGAAACCACGATGAAACAAAAATACCCTCATTTATTTCAGTAAATCTCGAGGTCGAGATTTCTTTTAAGGGGGTGAGGATGTAACACCTTGCAAAATCATGTCCAATACAGTGATGACATGTGTCATAAACCCTGATTATGTTAAAAGATAACTCGAGGGACTAAAGTTTTCAAACAGTGTAAAGATATTTGTGGAAGGACCAAAAATGCCAACATGTCAAACTTGTGCCTCTAATTGACTTCATATGATGTACGTATTCCTTATTGAGTAAATTATCAGACGTGAGAAGTCGTGTGTGCTTAAAAATCAAAAGTTTACAAAGCATAGGGGTTAAACGTGTCAACAAGTTAATTCTTACCTCTGAGTGACCTTTTAACGATCCCGAGGCTTTGTAATACTTCATTATACTCTCATGTATATCGGATAATGATTTCGTGGAGTTTCGATGCAAATAAGTACATTTCGGGTGATCTCGTAACTAACCGGGAGCTTAACGGTGTTTATTTTATGACCCAAGACTCTTAAAAGTTAACTATGGGGGTTAATATTACAATAAACAAAAGTTATTTAAACTTAAAAAGGACCAGGGACTGAAAATTCAAAAATTGGAAACCTTTTACCGGATTCAAGGGTTGTCGCGGGGCGCGTAACTTCCCCCTATTGTCTACGCGGGCCGTGAGAGAACTGCCAACGACAGTTCTCTTGACAGCGGCATGTTGCAGCTCCCCCACCACCTTTGGATATAGGTTTTCGATACCAGGGACTGTGCAAATGGTTTTTACTGCCATGGAGACACTTGGTATCATCTGGTTACTCCTAAAGACAGCTGGATTGATCTTGGGGGCCTTCAAATTCCTATATATAGGACGAAGTTTTGCACATTTGTTAATGCACACTTCAATTTTCACTCTCAACTCTTCTCTGGAGCATCCTGATCATTTAGGAAGCTTTCCCAAGTTTAATTTTCGTGCTAAGGACCTTTTTAAGTGTTCTTAGCTGCTATAGTTAAGTTTTTATTAGTGTAAGGACCGAAAGTCAAAGATATCTTAATTATACTTTGACTTTGTGATTAATCACAAACGGTTCAGCCATTATTCGAATTGAAAGTGGCTATGTGTTGGTAACGAAGTAGGTGATTAACCCTCAAAAGGGCACCTTCTAATTATCACGTTATCTCAGTCAATTGTCGGGTCAATGCAACTCGTCAAAAAGTCAAAATAGTCAATTTTTCAATATATAATTAAAAATGATAATGTAGAAGTTATGAAACATGTTTTGACACTTAAATAACTTGGTAAATGTTATAAGAACATGTTTAGACATGTTCAGCCCGACAATTCTGAGTTTAGGCTCGGTTCGCAACCCAAAGTTGCAAAAGTTGACTTTTGCTTTGACTTTCAGTTCTGACCCGATTTAGCTTAGTTTCTTCATGCCTTAGGGTTCCCTTGTGACCATATTATATGTTAGTATAACCCTCTGAGGTTATACTTCATGGTCCCTTAGAAATCATAGTTTATTTGCATTTTCCATTATATGCTTAAAATTGACTATTATGCCCTAATGTTATAAAAACGAGATTATTGAAAATGTGAGAGGAGAAAAAGCTTTATTACTGATATACAAGTATGTCAAATAAATTTGACATCAGTTTCTGGTCTCAAACTAAAGTTATGCAAAATATCGTAAAATGAAACTTTTTGTTAATTAAATTACATTTTTAGCATAAATCATGCTTAAACCCAAATTTTGGCACCAAACTGTAACACCCCGAAAATATAAAACTTTATAGTAGAATTATAAAGTATAAATTAAACGAGAATTTACTAACTAGGAATTTTAACCTAGTTAGTTAAAAGTCTAGAAATAGCTTATAATAGGGTTAAAAGCTACCAAACTATATGTTGAACAAAGTAGAGGGGCCTTAGTTGTTAAAATTGAAACTAAATTAGATAAAACAAATAAAAATAAACCAAACACCCCAAATAGAGGTGTCTGGTCGATCAAGAAGAAGCAGGGGGCGACACCCCCATTCTCAAACTCTAAACATCCACAAAATCAATCAATTGAAGGCCAAATTCTGTCCCAAATCAAAATCCAAACATAGATTACTGATCCTCATCCCAAGGGGATTACAAGGTATGTAAAATTTTGAGAAATCTCTCAACTTGAAATTCTCATGATTAGGGAAAAATCTGAAATTATGGTTGCATGTGTGTATTATGATGATTTAGGAACAACTATAGTGTCTAGGGACAAACCCTAGACAAATACAAGTTGAAATCATATGAAATTTTAGTGAAACCAATGAACACCATTGTAGGTGATTAGTGAGTTATGTGTAATTTGATGAACACTAGGATATAGATTGTTGATCTAGTGTAATTTGACAATTTTGAAGTGATTTCAGAAATTTAGAAGTTAACAATCATGTAAAATGGTTGAATGATGTGAAATTAGGGCTAAGTGATAAACTAGAGATTTGATGTTTAATCATGTAAAAATCTGCCCTTAAAGTGTTTGTTGAAATGCCTCTAAGAAGGCTTAAAAACTGAAATTCGAAGTTTAAACGCATAATTATGATGTTTCGGTATATTATGCGAATTATGATTTAAAGAGAGTTCTAAACATATCATAAATGAACTCTATAGGAACGGGCGCAGGAGCGTCAAGCGGACAAGCGGGTGGCGAACCACGTTTGAAAGGCCTACTTTGAAGGTATGTAACGTGACCCGTTACATTAAGTAAATTTTAATGATTATAAATCGTAGTTGAATTTTAGAATAAGGGTTGTTTTGAATTAAAGCGGTAATGTCGCTATATTGAATAATTGGTCAAAATTTGGTTGGAACTCGTTGGTAGTCGTCATATGGGAGGATTCCTTAGACGAGCCAAACGGGTCGAATAATCAAATAAAGCATGGATATTGCTTCGTAATATGATTGATTTGTTTATTGTTATCGATTAAATATTGACATATTAAAACACGAGAATTTAATATGTTGGTTTGTTAGAATAAGGATTCGAGAAAAGTGTGTGGGCAAAACAAACAAAAAGCCAAAACTTATATGTGTAAGGGCTACCGTAAGTTACGGTGTCACCGTAACTTACGGTAGAGGTCAGGAGGCTTACGGTGGGTTTCTACTGGTTTACGGTAGACAGAAGTTTTCAAGTGTCCACCGTAACTTACGGTAGGTACCGTAAGTTACGGTGGAGTCCTAGAAATTTTGTAATTGTTTGCATAAAATAGTTAAATCGAATCCGTTTTAATCATAGTTTCGATTATGTATTATTTTAAGTACTCTAATACTAATGTTTAATATAAACATTTCAGTTTCTAGGTATTTAATGATCACGGATGACGGTCAAGCAAGCTTTTGAAGAACCGAACACAAACTTTTGAAGCTTCCGCATGAATTAACTCTGTTTTAACGATGTTATGATGTAAATCGTTGTTAAACAACTTATGGATGTTTTAATTTTTGGTAGATAACTAATATTTTTTACTTTTAAACATGGTTCTTGAAACTAAGGTTTTAAATTAGATATCTTTTGTATAAAATCTTATGCATTATTATTCAATTCGAGTAGAACTTTTTAAGGGTGTTACAAGTTGGTAATCAGAGCTTAAGGTTGTCAACAAAGTGTTCGGTTCAAGCTTGATCAATCGTCCGGTAAGAATTAATTTATTATGCTAATAAATTAGGTCTTATGTAAGAAATGAGAAATGAATTGAGATGCATGGGAAGAGTGTGTTAACACACTTAAACCCGGAAAGTGCATTAAAAGTGAACGGTTAAAGCAAGTTAGGAACTTGGCTAAACCGAAACAAATGAAACAATGTTATAAACGAAATGTTTAATGTTTAAATGTAAACATTTCAGTTTCAAGATGTCGGATGGGAATGATGATAATCCGGTGCAAACAAGCACCGAACAAATGAAAGAGATAATTGCCGAAGAGGTAGGGAAGGCAATTGAAGGAAGTCTATCCGGGTTTATAGACAAAATTCAAAACACGGTGTTGTCGCTTGTTGAAGAGCGAGTTAAAAGGTTGGAGGATATTGTCAACCTTATGAAGGAGAAAACGGAAGAACGTAAAGGATGTTCATACAAGGAATTCATGGCGTGTAAACCGCCAATCTATAACGGGGAGGTTGACCCGATAATTTGCCAAAGATGGATAAGTGATGTCGAAGGGGTGTTTGAACGGACCCATTGTGATGTAGGCGACTTTGTTGCTTACGGAACGGGCCAATTGAGAAATCAAGCCAAGGATTGGTGGGATAACATAAAGAAGGAAATGGGAGCCGAAGCGGCGAGGGTTATGACTTGGGACGAGTTTAAGGTACCATTCCTTAAACACCACAGTCCCAAAGCGGTTATTAATAGGATCAAGGAAGAATTCATCCAGCTAAGACAAAAGGGTGAAACAATTGACAAGATCACGGGCATCTTCATGGATAAGTTGAGATTTTGTGACGAGTTAGTCACCACTGAAGAGCAAAAGATATACTACTATTACAACATGTTGAGTGCCGAGTATCGTGAGTTCATGACTCCGTCAAAGTATGAAACCCTCACGGATATTATCAACACCGCCCGGGAGCGGGAAATAGAGTTAAAGAAAAAAGTAGAAAGGGGCGAGCGGAGGGCACAAGATGTGAATCCAAGCCCTACAAAGAAAGCTAGAACTGCTGAATCGGGAAAGAAAGTGGATGCTAAAGGCGGGTCGCCAAGTTGTAAAGTATGTGGAAAGGGGCACAAGGGTGAGTGTCGCTTCAAAGACAAGCCGTGTCCGGTATATGGGAAGACGGGGCACACTGCATCGTTATGTCCCGGAAAAGTTTCTGTTTGTTACAAATGTTATCAACCCGGTCACAAGAAATCTGAATGCCCCGAGTTGGTGGGAAAGAGAGACACAAAAGAGTCTCCAACAGAAGCTCCCAAAGCGAAGGCTAGGTCCTTCCAACTTACCGCGGCCGAAGCAAAGACAGAACCCGATGTGGTTTCAAGTATATTCACAATTAACTCAATTCCAGCACGTGTACTGTTTGATACGGGTGTGAATAAATCCTTCATTTCGCATGGATTTATTCGACATCCTTCTTTTGTATTGACAAAATTATCTGTGCCCTTAGAAGTTGAAATAGGGGACAACAAAACTTTTATAGTTTGTGATGTTTGTCGAGGCTGCAAATTAAGCATCGACGATGAGGAATACTTGATAGACTTAATCCTGATGTCAATGGGGGAATTTCAAGTAGTCGTTGGGATGGATTGGCTATCTCAGCACCATGCAAAGGTCGTGTGTTTTTGTAAAGAGATAAAACTAACATCTCCGAGCGGGAAACACGTCACCATCTATGGCGAAAAAGGAGGCAATCCCATAGTATGCTCAATGTTGAAAGCCCACAAGCTTATGAAGCGAGGATGCAAGGCATTCATGATATACGCAAATGAGCCCGAGAAAGAATCACGAAAGATTGAAGACGTACCGGTAGTACGAGATTATGAAGATGTGTTTCCAGAGGATTTACCGGGGATACCGCCTGAACGGGAAGTAGAGTTCGGGATCGAATTGATTCCGGACGCAAAACCCGTAGCGAAAGCTCCGTACCGACTCGCACCGTCGGAATTACAAGAGTTGACGTCCCAACTTCAAGACCTGCTTGACAAGGGATTCATAAGGCCGAGTGTGTCTCCTTAGGGCGCACCGGTATTGTTCATGAGAAAGAAAGACGGAAGCATGCGCATGTGTATCGATTACCGGGAGTTAAACAAACTCACGGTAAAGAACCGATACCCGCTTCCGAGGATAGATGATTTATTCGACCAATTACAAGGTGCGAATTGGTTTTCAAAAATTGACCTTAGATCGGGGTATCACCAACTAAAGGTCAAGGAAGAAGATGTGCCGAAGACGGCTTTCCGCACGAGATACGGATATTACGAATTCCTCGTGATGTCATTTGGGCTAACAAATGCACCCGCGGCCTTCATGGACCTCATGAATCTGGTTTGCAAGCCAATGTTGGATAAGTCGGTCATCGTGTTTATCGATGATATTTTGGTATATTCAAAAAGTGAAGCTGAACACGCACACCACTTGCAAGAAGTGTTAGAAACACTTAGACGAGAAAGGCTGTATGCGAAATTCTCTAAGTGTGCCTTTTGGTTACGAGAGGTACAATTCCTTGGCCACGTCATAAGTGCCGACGGAGTATTGGTGGATCCGTCAAAGATTGAGGCCGTGTCAAAATGGAATTCCCCGAAGAACCCATCGGAAATTAGAAGCTTTTTAGGGCTTGCGGGATACTATAGGAGATTCATTCAAGATTTCTCCAAGATTGCGTCACCGCTAACAAAGCTAACCCGAAAGAAAGAAAAGTTCGTTCGGGGTGTCGACCAAGAAAGAGCGTTTCAAACGCTAAAAGAAAAGTTAACTCAAGCTCCGGTACTGACATTGCCGGACGGAGTTGAAGACATGATGGTTTATTCGGATGCTTCACTATCGGGGCTCGGATGCGTTTTGATGCAACGGGGCAAAGTTATAGCTTATGCCTCGAGGCAATTGAAGATACACGAGAAGAAATATCCCACACACAATATTGAGTTGGCTGCGGTGGTATTTGCCTTAAAAATATGGAGGCACTACTTATATGGGGTAAAGTGCACCATATTCACAGATCACAAGAGCTTAAAATACTTCTTCGATCAGAAGGAGTTAAATATGCGACAAAGGCGATGGTTAGAAACGGTGAAGGATTTCGACTGTGAAATACACTATCACCCTGGAAAGGTAAATGTGGTGGCGGATGCTCTGAGCAGAAAAGCGGACTATTTCCCAATACGAGTAAAGTCGTTGCAGCTCGTGGTGACCTCGGGTATACTTGAACGTATTCGAGAGGCGCAATTAGAAGCAGTGAAAGAGGAGAATTGGAAGAAAGAAAGAATAATCGGTCAGTTGAAAGATTTGTCGGATGGGAATAACGGGTTGAAGACTCGATCCGGAAGGATATGGGTTCCAAATACTTGTGGGGTGAAGGCGCTTCTACTTGATGAAGCTCATAAATCCCGATATTCAATTCATCCGGGTGCAACCAAGATGTACAATGATCTAAAACAAAATTATTGGTGGCCTGGGATGAAGAGGGATGTGGCGAAGTATGTGGAAAAATGCTTGACATGTCTACAAGTCAAGGCGGAACACCAAAAACCATACGGCAAACTCCTACCGTTAGAAATCCAGGTTTGGAAATGGGAACATATTACAATGGACCTATTAACCAAATTGCCTAAGACAAATCGTGGTTTCGATGCCATATGAGTAGTGGTGGATAGATTGACGAAAAGTGCTCACTTCATTCCGATTCGTGAGACTTATACTTCAGAAAAGATGTCAGAAGTTTACACTAACGAGATAATAGCATGTCATGGAGTACCGGTATCCATCGTGTCTGATAGGGATACCCGGTTCACTTCAAATTTCTGGCGAAATTTTCAAGAGCAAATGGGAACCAAATTGTTCATTAGCACTGCGTACCATCCCCAAACCGACGGACAAAGTGAAAGAACAATACAAACATTGGAGGATATGCTACGGGCGTGTATAATCGACTTTGGAGGAAGTTGGGATGTTTACCTACCGTTAGTCGAGTTTTCGTATAATAACAGCTACCATGCTAGTATTAAGATGGCACCGTACGAAATGCTTTATGGTAGGAAATGCCGAACCCCGGTATGTTGGGGTGAAGTGGGTCCACGTGAACTAGCCCACCAAGAGGTAGTACGAGCCACTAATGAAAAGATTGATGTGGTTCGGGCACACTTGAAAGCGGCCCAAGATAGGCAAAAGGCGTATGCTGACAAAAGGAATTGGCCAATCGAATTCCAGGTTGGCGACAAGGTTATGCTAAAAGTATCACCGTGGAAATGGATAATACGATTCAGAAAAAGAGGAAAATTGAGCCCAAGATTTATTGGGCCATTCAGAATCACTGAACGGGTTGGTAAAGTAGCTTATCGTCTTGAATTACCCGAGGAGTTGAGTGGGATTCATAGCACATTCCACGTGTCACACCTCCGAAAATGTTTGGCAGACGAAACTGCTCGTATCCACTACGATGATATCGAGGTGGATAACAGCCTCAACTATGCAGTAAAACCAATTGCGATTTTAGATCGTAAAGAGAAGAGTTTGAGGAACAAAGTGATTAATCAGGTCAAGGTCAAATGGGAGCATAGGAAAGGTTCGGACACTACGTGGGAGTCCGAAGAGGAGATGCGACGTCTCCAGCCTACATTATTTGGTACGTACTACGGTTTCGGGGACGAAACCCTTTTCAAGGGGGGTGGACTTGTAACACCCCGAAAATATAAAACTTTATAGTAAAATTATAAAGTACAAATTAAACGAGAATTTACTAACTAGGAATTTTAACCTAGTTAGTTACAAGTCTAGAAATAGCTTATAATAGGGTTAAAAGCTACCAAACTATATGTTGAACAAAGTAGAGGGGCCTTAGTTGTTAAAATTGAAACTAAATTAGATAAAACAAATAAAAATAAACCAAACACCCCAAATAGAGGTGTTTGGTCGATCAAGAAGAAGCAGGGGGCGACACCCCCATTCTCAAACTCTAAACATCCACAAAATCAACCAATTGAAGGCCAAATTCTGTCCCAAATCAAAATCCAAACATAGATTACTGATCCTCATCACAAGGGGATTACAAGGTATGTAAAATTTTGAGAAATCTCTCAACTTGAAATTCTCATGATTTGGGAAAAATCTGAAATTATGGTTGCATGTGTGTATTATGATGATTTAGGAACAACTATAGTGTCTAGGGACAAACCCTAGACAAATACAAGTTGAAATCATATGAAATTTTAGTGAAACCTATGAACACCATTGTAGGTGATTAGTGAGTTATGTGTAATTTGATGAACACTAGGAAATAGATTGTTGATCTAGTGTAATTTGACAATTTTGAAGTGATTTCAGAAATTTAGAAGTTAACAATCATGTAAAATGGTTGAATGATGTGAAATTAGGGCTAAGTGATAAACTAGAGATTTGATGTTTAATCATGTAAAAACTGCCCTTAAAGTGTTTGTTGAAATGCCTCTAAGAAGGCTTAAAAACTGAAATTCCAAGTTTAAACGCATAATTATGATGTTTCGGTATATTATGCGAATTATGATTTAAAGAGAGTTCTAAACATATCATAAATGAACTCTATAGGAACGGGCGCAGGAGCGTCAAGCGGACAAGCGGGTGGCGAACCACGTTTGAAAGGCCTACTTTGAAGGTATGTAACTTGACCCTTTACATTAAGTAAATTTTGATGATTATAATATGCGTAGTTGAATTTTAGAATAAGGGTTGTTTTGAATTAAAGCGGTGATGTTGCTATATTGAATAATTGGTTAAAATTTGGTTGGAACTCGTTGGTAGTCGTCATATGGGAGGATTCCTTAGACGAGCCAAACGGGTCGAATAATCAAATAAAGCATGGATATTGCTTCGTAATATGATTGATTTGTTTATTGTTATCGATTAAATATTGACATATTAAAACACGAGAATTTAATATGTTGGTTTGTTAGAATAAGGATTCGAGAAAAGTGTGTGGGCAAAACAAACAAAAAGCCAAAACTTATATGTGCAGGGGCTACCGTAAGTTACGGTGTCACCGTAACTTACGGTAGAGGTCAGGAGGCTTACGGTGGGTTTCTACTGGTTTACGGTAGACAGAAGTTTTCAAGTGTCCACCGTAACTTACGGTAGGTACCGTAAGTTACGGTGGAGTCCTAGAAATTTTGTAATTGTTTGCATAAAATAGTTAAATCGAATCCGTTTTAATCATAGTTTCGATTATGTATTATTTTAAGTACTCTAATACTAATGTTTAATATAAACATTTCAGTTTCTAGGTATTTAATGATCACGGATGACGGTCAAGCAAGCTTTTGAAGAACCGAACACAAACTTTTGAAGCTTCCGTATGAATTAACTCTGTTTTAACGATGTTATGATGTAAATCGTTGTTAAACAACTTATGGATGTTTTAATTTTTGGTAGATAACTAATGTTTGTTACTTTTAAACATGGTTCTTGAAACTAATGTTTTAAATTAGATATCTTTTGTATAAAATCTTATGCATTATTATTCAATTCGAGTAGAACTTTATAAGGGTGTTACACAAACCCATTACCTACTGTTTTGATATTTATTTTATGGATTTTTGGAATTTTTGGTCGGATTATAAACTGACCATATCATTGAGTTCTCATATAACTCGATAAGTGACAATAATACCCTTTTCATTCATAAAATGAGATTAACACATGATTAACATACCAAACCTTTTCCTACTGATGTTATATGCTAAATAAAATATTTTAAACATTAAAGGCTGATCAAAATCTCAGATTTCTATAAGCTTCTCAAATATCGTCAATTATCGATTTTTACGCAAATTAGGAGCATAGTATGGTTTAAAACCGTATTTAGCACCTAAGACATGATACCTATTGATTTTATAAATGAATTTTAATATTTGTACAGTAGGTATAAGTCATGAACTCAGACTTCCAAATTTGACCTTAAAAGCATATATGAAATGACCAAAATGCCCCTACAGTGCATAGTTTGGCCATAAATGGTAAACCTCAAATATATATAATATCTTGCTGATGTAACATGAGAAAAATAAATATTTTTATTGAATGTTTTAGACCAAAACCTCAGATTACTATTAAACCCTTTTTATAAACTTTAAAATGACCAAAATATCCTTACGGGACTTAAATTGGTTTTAAATTCATTTGGGGCATAATTGTTGATATCCTACTGATATCACAACATATTTTAAGCATAATAACTTATAAAACTTATACTTGACTCATCCGGTTACTCGTTATGCATGTACGCGATCGGTACGGCTTATGTAACTAGTTTGCATAAATTAACCAAAATGGATCAAACCTTATCATTTTTACTTCAAAATCCATAATGTATTTAGTTTACCCATTTTATACAAGTCTCCATACTATGCGGGTCTAAATTACATTCCAATCCATACTATTGTACTTGACCGTAAACTTTTCTTTAAACTAATCTGTCTAAGTTATTACTTAAATAAGACCCGTTAGTAATCTGATAGGTTATTAAAACCTTCGTTCCAGATTAGGAGCCCAGTAAAAGCTACCTACACTTGTTGAGTAGGATATACGACTGAGAATACAAATTTTATATTTTAAGCTCAGGTAAATACTTTTAACTTATTTTCCCTTATACGGGCTTGCGATATGGTAAATTATTACTGCTTGGTCGGGTATTGAATATTTAATCGATTAGTGGTTAAATCATTGAGATAACCCGTTTTAATCTGTTTTGTTTGATTTAAGCATTTGGGGGTTAATGACCGTGTCCTGGATATCCTCGGCTCATTCATTTGAAATGGCCACACTTAAGCACGGGGTGTAGGCATACACCTGACAGTTGCGTATGTAAAACGGTATACCCTCTCGTGAGGATAACTACTTGTGGGTTTATATTGGTGGTGTGTCTATTAATCTTGTCTCGGCTTCTATCCCGGGCCCTGAACGTACGACAAACAATATAAATCTGTAAACAAAATTATTTTATGTAATTGTCCCAAGTTATAAAAGAACATTGTGCCTTGTGCATTTAAATAAATTTTTCATAAATGTCCTCAAAAGAGTCAGTTAATTGTATTTACCGGTGTAAACTGACGTATTTTCAAAAAGACTAAGTGGCAGGTACTACGCGAAATTGGCTGGAAGCTCCTGGGCACTAATTAAAGAATCTTGCAAGTTCTTAGTGTTTAAAGTCTGTCGAACAATAAATTTTTTCTGTTTTAGATCCGCCTGTGGATCCACTTACAACCGTTTGTATAATGTTTACTTATACTTTGTGTTTCGGTTTGTACTAATATTTCTACCAAGACTTCCACTGTGCATTAAACTGTGATTATTTGACTATGATGATATCAACTACGTCACGATACTCCCCACCAGGCCCACCGGATATTTGTGGAAATATCGGGGTGTGACACAGTCCGTACAACTGAAGTTGTAAACCATATTGGATACAACTGGGTGTTTTATGTGAATCATGAATTGAAATCAAACTAAGCAATATAAGATAAACTGGTGGCACAAAATATTTGCAAAGACCCATTATCAATGATGAGGAGACACATTCTCCGGTGATGGATACATTGACTTTCCAATATCTTATTAGTCTGGTAATATAAAGAGAGAATTGACATGCGTATTAGAAATGTTATGTATCATTTTGATACTGAAATTTTACATGAAAGTTCTTGATGGATTTAAATTGTCAAATTCATGTATATACTATCGAATTGAATATAACTGAAACTCCGCATGAGTATCCTAAAGCAGTTGAGTGCTTGAAAGGTTAATTGAAACATTTTAACGATGTAATACTTGTGCACCAAGAAACATACATAGAAAACTTTTACCCAGTGATTGTGATATCTCAATAAACAGTGTACACACACGGTACAATATGGATTTTGGAGATAAAAGCAAGTGTTCATGATATTTTTGCATATGATATAGATATCTATGTGTTATATGGGTAAGTTTATGTAGCAAAACTCATGAAGAGTGAATGCACATGCATATTTGGATAGGATGGGCAGAATTCCCTCATGGATTGATAATGCCAGAAGCATTGATATAAAAAACCTCAAGAATGTACTATATGAAGTTGACAAAATACGTATAGCTAAAATAGTTGGGTCAAGTGTTGTACAACTCGAGATATTCGCATAAAGGGGGATATAAGTTTGATTAAATTAGCCATGTTTTATCAAAATTTTACTTTTAAAAGTTCACTATAATAGCAGTTTACAGTGATGATGTTTACACATCGTCGAGAGAAACTGTTGAGCTTTTAGATGGATAATTTTTGAAAGACCTTGACAATGTAATTATTGCTCGACCTGTAGTTCGAGCATAAGTATAAGTACATCTAGAATATGTCGGGTCATTTTGGTATTGACAAAACTTATCTTTTAAGTATGTTAAAGGTTGTTAAGTCACTTGCTATAAGAAATAATTATCATCGTATCCTACAAAAGTAGGAATTCTCATTCCAAAAGTACCATAGTTTCTTTCTAGCTATGCATGATTGTATGTATCTTTTATTTGAATTTATCAAAATGATATATCACTTCCCATTGATGAGACATTGGAATGGTATATGCTAATACCCTAAAGGTAATAATGATATGTGACTATATTTTACTAACTCATCAAAACAAGTTTGGTTAGTCTTGTAGATGCAGGAATGTAACAATACACAGTCGTGGACATATGATATTTTTTGAAAGGATGGACCTAAAGTCTCGCTAGAAGATTATACAACATTACTCAACATAAAGGATTGCACATTAAGGGATCGAGCGACAAATCATTGGCTATAAAAGCTTTGTTCGACTTTCAAGGAAGATGGACACACGTCACTTAAAGGATACATGTTAAAATGAAGGGAAGGCTTATTCAAGTTGCACTCTTTTTCCGTTGACTAAGTTTTTTCCCATTGGGTTTTCTTAGTAAGGTTTTTTTAATGAGGCAACATACCTGATCCGGAAGTATCAGGGGGAGATAATGTGTATTACACGTTGTACTCTTTTTTCCTTAGCTATGGTTTTGTCCCATCGGGTTTTTCCTAGCAAGGTTTTTAACGAGGCAACATCAAGCGTATTATGTTGATAACCAAGGGGGTGTGTTATGAATATAAATATTATTATTGTGGTTATCAACTCTTAAAATAACTTAGCTTGTTTTTCAAGACTCCATCTCCTTTATATATAGTCATTGTATTCTCTTGTATTTGATACACCTATTACTGAAATATTAATATCTTTTTCTCTACATCTCTTCTATGTTGTTTAGTTATTAGGTTTGTTGTTTCACAACAACTTTATATTATTGAAAATACTAAATATTGTATTTTATTCTTATTATAATTTGTATTGTTTAATGAACATACACATTATTTTAAAGTTATTGCAATATAGGATTTCTTTTATCTACAAAACTGGATGTAATCTTTTAAGGATCATATAAATATTCATGTAATAGCAACCAAGTTTTAAAAAGTCATAATCATGTCATACAAACTTTGTTGTTTCTTTAAAATTACAACTTTTATTAGATGTCTAAATCTTATTAATTATTTTTAAATGTTTTTTTTAAATTAATGACCGAAATGGGTCATATATGTATCCTATTTAAAAAATTTAGTGAATATTTTTTTTAAAGTAACCTAAGATGAATAGCTATGAAACTTGGTTATTATTACTATTATTATTATTATTATTATTATTATTATTATTATTATTATTATTATTATTATTATTAGTGTTAGTGTTACTGTTACTTCATCATCATTAGTCATTACTTCAGAGATGGAAGTCAGATTAGCTCTCCAAAATGAGTTTAAACATACAAATAAATTCAATTTTTTTTTGCAACTAAGAGATTTTTTATTTTTTGATAAAAAATATGTTTTAAGGATAAGATATAACGTATTAAACAAAAAATACCTTTTAATAAACAAGTGGTAAAAGAGTTGGGCCGATCACCTTTTCCCGTCACTTTAGTAACGAGGCTCAGTGTTTCTGATGCTCACCTCGTATTCCTTGGACGAGGGGAGTTCGACCACCAACCATGACTTCGTATCATCCCTACCCCCACCCACTATGCATACTTGTTCAAATCCTGTGTGTCAATCTTCATGACCATATGTAATTGACTTTTTGCTATCATGCAGTTTGGTGCATATATGGATTACTTGTCTAACTTAATTTTGTTTAACTATAAAAAAAAAATTCTCAACTACTTGGATTTCTATTTTATACGATAAGATAAGGCACATCTTATCCATGCTTGAATATCAACATGGAAGATTGTCAATATATTTGCCAACTTAAATGAATGACCTCGTATAAGTATTGAAGTTTTTATGTATTTATTTATTTATTTCGTAAAATTGTTGAACTAAAGTGGTATACGATTATGCATGTTTGGTGGCTAAAAGATCGTTTTACCGAAAAGGGATGCATCATGATGCAAAGACAATACTGGGTACTTATTATGCTGAAACTAATTGTGACGATTTAAGAAAATCCTATATCATTCAGAATATCAAGCCTCAAGTACAATTTCTAATGAGTTTTGGGAAGTTAATTTGTAAGTGAAATGACAATATCATGGCTAAACATGAGTGATGGGGAGAAATTTCAAGTCAGGTAACCAAAAACAGTGTCGTTACCTCACAGTGGTTTGTTGCAGGCAAACACTGTTACATTTTTCACACGCTCGCTAAATCTGTACCAGTGTCAACAAGGAGGCTAGAACGAAGAACACCCTGGTAACACTCTTTGGTACCCCTAGGCTGTTTCATAAATAATATTTGACATATCATCCATCAAAATTGTGGACTAATTCTCACTCCATTATTTTCAATATCTATTTTAATAGCTAAGTCACATATATACAAGGTTATTAGTGAGCTTAATATACGAGTAAACTTTAAAAACTAAGAACCTAAAACCATGTAAATAGATGGATTATAGATCTTCAAGAAGGTTGCCAAAAAAGGGCTATTTTGCAAATATCAAGGCTGGTCTTCCTCTCTTCTACACGAGGATCCTTTCAATTATTTATGTTTCATTATACTACTATTGTACTGTTTACTAATGCATGAGTATTATTGTACCTCTTCCAAATAGTTTGATGAACATGAGACAGTTTTGGTCATAATATTCTGACATAATTTGTACATATGAAGATGCCGTTTGCAGTAATCTAAAACCAGAAAATCAGACAAGTCTCATGACACAACCGAAGAACTTTACCATATTAAGAAACCCATAAGTTCTAGTTTTGATGATTACATAATCATTGAAAGAAAGCAGAACATGTTTTGTTTGCACCAAAATGGAAAAGATTGGCATGTTCTATTGAGGTATAGAAACTCTTCAAATTAAGCAAAATATATTTATCTACAACAACACTTACTAAAACTGTTTAATTTTATTTACTGACTCAGACATTTTTAATATAAATGTAGTATTAAATGTGTGAGAAAAACTGAAATTTATAATAACATTAGATATAAAAGAATAAGATGAAGAAGAGATAGATAAAAAGAATTCACTGGTCAGATAGTGTTAATTATCTATATTTATTGTTTATTATGTCAAATAATCAGATTGAATTTGAAAGCAATTAAAACCAATGATTGTCAATAAACAATGAATATTTTTATTTTAATATGCAAAATGAAAGGCATAGAAATGCATAATATAATACGCTGAAATGAGTGAAAATATAAGTAGCAAGTTTTACATATATATTTCACTCTTCCAAAGCTTTAGCACCTTCCCCATAACACAAAATACAACAAAAATATACACATTCAGGAGATGTGATTAGTTCTTCTTTTAATCCTGATCATGATCTTTAACATAACTGATACTTTAACATCACATAAAACGTTATTAAAGATTAATTATAGCAATAATATTAAGATTATTCTTGTTCAAATTTACCTCTAATATGGAGGCCGGCCATGAGCCCATCCAAATGCTTCATGGTTCATTTGACCCCCACCGTTGGGGATCAAATTAGGCTGCAAGTTATACCCAGGCATCGGATCACCCAACCCCCCACCACTTCCCATCCCAAGTGGTGGCGGTGGTGATCCACCACGGCCACCACTTCCCATCCCAGCCTGCACCACACTATCTCCCTCCTCTTCTTCCTCTACCGGGAGTCTTTCATATGTGGCGTTGGAAAACGTTGCTGCTATTACCATCACTGGTCCTGACGCCACCAACGCGCCCACCACGCTCCCACCTACGACCTGACCTTGACCCCCCGCGACATAAATAGTCAGGCCAGTTGAGCCAGGTGGTGCAGGACCTGGTAAAAACGCTCCTGTGAGTGACAAAATCTCGAATCTCCCTTGTAAGGCCATGACCGAGCCAGGAGCTGTAGGTTGTCTTAGGGTTACATTCATGACTGTCCCACTAGCACTCATCACACAAACCCCTCTTTGTCTTCTCCTACTAAACTGAGCTATACACTCAGCTACATCTGTCCCACTCTCCACCTCCATGACATGGCTGCGAAGCGCGTTGGGACTGTCTCTGGTAACGAAAATCGGTGGCTTTGGCTTGTTTTTGGAGCCGGGTGGACGGCCTCTAGGCCGCCTGTTTGATGTCTCGATCCCCCCTTCTCTTGGATCATCGCTGTTGTTGTCTCTATCGTCTTCTTCGCTTCCTGTATGGTTCTCGTTTGCTGATATTCCCAGATCTGGCTTCTTTAGAGCCAAAGAACCGCCTGATGAAGGCTCTATTCCGGCTAGGTTAGTTTGTCCGGTCCACCACTGATTCGACATGCTCTGTGCCGGAATATAATGGTCAAAAAGTTCTTCACAAATACAAGATGATTAGTAGAAATTGGAAAGATAGAAAGAAACAGTGGTGTAGATGAAAACAACTGCTTGTTAATCTTAAAAATAGCCCTTGGGGACCATTTGGAGCTATGTGTGATTTGGTTGGCTTGTCTTTAGGTTTTAGTTGGTGGGTGTGTATTCAACAAAGGTTAATCTTTTTGTATTATAGTAGGTGGTTTAGTAACAACATTGCTATTTCTAACTTTTTTTTACCTTTTGTAATTCTAGCCAGTTCGCTACCTTGTAAGCAAACTTCGCAAGTTCCATTGGGTGGAAAGTGTATCTCGTAAAGATTATTCATAAAAAAATGGTCAAGTTTCGTACGTTAAAAACTCTATTTAGTTTGTTTGTCAAGTTCGCTTACAATGATAGTAAATTGTCTAGTAGAAGTATAAGAAGTTAAATTAAAGGTAAAAAAACTTGTTCCTAAACGAAAATAGAAAAAATACCATAAAGGTTATACGATCTTCACTCTATATTTAATTATATGTATATGTATTTTACTTGGTGTATGTTACAACTCTGGTAAAGATCATTATTCCGGCTAATTAATTGGTATATTTTTATCTTAACACGTAAGTTTAGCATAAAATGACTCATGTGACCCATTCTCACTCATATGCCATCGAGAAAAAGAAAAACTAGAGATAAGAGAAAGGGTCTTTGGAATTAGGGTTTGGAGGGGTGTGGGGTAGCGTGCGCATGAGGTAGTGGGTGCCCTCTTTTGTTTTCTCCTGTGTTTGGTGAGAGAATGCAAGTTTTGTCCTTCATAATATATAATAATGATGCATAGCCGAACAGAAGTTTGACTTAGATCCCTGGTTGATTCCTCTTTCAAATGCAAAATAGGAGAGTTCAGAATTAGGGTTTGACGGTTAAATGAGAAGTTATGTTAACAACAAAAAATAATATTTGATAATGCATTCATGAAATTTGTTTGATGTAGCAGGGCCTGCCCTATAGGACTTCACTTAACCTAACTATTAATATTAGTGCAAACTTATAGTTTTGGATTTGCTTGATTTCTTATACAAGCAAATTACTCTCTTTTATAGTTGTGTTAGATTTTTTGCTTGATTTAAAACGCGAATAAAAGAGTATCTTTTATAACAATCAAAGAAAGAAAAAGGGCTCTAAAATTTCATTTCGCCTTATACCCCGAAAACGTTAGGCCGGCCCTGTGATGTAGTGGTCAGCATTTTAACCCGCCATTCGCGCTGTGAAAATATATATAAATGAATGATGTTTTGTATATCATCAATAATATTTCATATGCCATTGACTCATTCTTTACATGTGTTTACATGTGAATTATGATGATACATGTGTGAGATTTAGCCAATGGGAATTTTAGTGGTGCACAAATAATATTTCTGTAATTTTGAGTTGTCTTTTACGTTTTATTTAAGATCACTGACAAGAAATACGATTGTATTTTAATCTAAAAAATCAAAAGAGTGATTAACATGTCAAACTTACAAATTCGGTTGCTTTCTTTTCCTCTAACATGTGTTAGTATGGAACAAGTCATTAAAGGGGTAATAATTCATCCTATATATAATACAAAACTAGATACAAATAATAACATTACAGTAAGATTTATATTAAGGACCCATAACACAAACTATGTATAAAAGATAATTTGTACAAAAGTTTTAGTTAACATACATATGCAGTCGGAGCAGGCTTATAATTGATTGTTGAGATTGACCAGTTAACCAAGAAAAAATAATCAAATCGACTCTTAGGGTAGTAGTGGGAACATTCAACACACCGAATGTGATTGTACCCTACAGGCAACACGTGCTCTAACAATATGTAAATATGTGTCTACATATATTTCGTTCTTTTGTTATTTACGAGGCTAGATGCTAATTATACCTAAGTTACATGATCACTTAGCACACAAAAGTGCCACAAGTAGAGGCGAAAGAGTGGGACCTTTAGAATGGGAGACAATGTCTTTTGTATAAATGGCGAAATTTTGTAGAAATATACAATAGTTCGATACATATTTGGACACCCTGCTCAATTAATTAGTGTAGAGATTTGGGGATCCACATGAAATATATGAATATAAAGACCAAGAGTACAACTACCTTCTATATATTTAAGAATACATTTTAGTGCATTTATATATATATAAAGTGGGGATCCTGCAGAAAGTGTGTTTTTCCTAGAAAGTTTAGGAAGCGATCTGGGCTATCCAATGGGTGTGTTTAATGGTTGAGATCATCTTCGTGGCATTTTGGTAATATGTGTGTCTTAAAAATAGGATTATTTAATCAATCAGGGGTAGATATGTCATTTAGCTTGTTTTAAATATGGAAATAATTGTCGTTCCATAAACCACTCCACATTTCTTGCGATTTTCTCTCTCTCTCTCCCTTTCTCTTGTCTCTCTCTCTTCCTTCTATCCTTCATAAAGAAACACAATATCAAGAAAACATATCGTGACAAATGTCACACATCGTAACAGCATGAATGGTAAAACACAGCGTCAAGAAATCCTTCAGCATTACCAGCATGAATGCTAAAACACAACTGTATCAAACTGTTTGCTGTTAAAACACAATGTCAAGAAATCCTGCTGCATTACCAGCATGAATGGTATAACACAGCGTCAAGAAATCCTCCAGCATTACCAGCATGAATGCTAAAACACAACGGTATCAAACTGCTTGCTGTTAAAACACAATTTCAAGAAATCCTCCAGCATTACCAGCATGGATGGTAAAACACAACGTCAAGAAATCCTCCAGCATTACAAACATGAATGCTAAAACACAACTGTATTAATCTGTTTGCTGTTAAAACACAATGTCAAGAAATCCTCCAGCATTACCAGCCATGGTTGTAGAAATCGCTAGTCGCTAGTCGGGCGGTGAGGTGGGGACTAGCGATTAATCGGGATTAACCGGGGATTAATCGGATATAATCGGGATTAATTGTAATTAATCGAAAACTAATCGAGATTAATCGGTGATTAATCGGGGATTAATCGGTGCCTAGTCGAGATTTTTACAACCATGTTACCAGCATCGATGGTAAAACACAGCGTCAAGAAATCCTCCAGCATTACCAACATGAATGCTAAAACATAACTGTATTAATCTGCTTGCTGTTAAAACACAATGTCAAGAAATCCTCCAGCATTACCAGGATGAATGGTAAAACACAGCGTCAAGAAATCCTCCAGCATTACCAACATGAATGCTAAAACACAACTGTATTAACCTTCTTGCTGTTAAAACACAATGTCAAGAAATCCTCCAGCATTACCAGCATGAATGGTAAAACACATCGTCAAGAAATCGGAGATGATATGAACAGTATTTGAATCGGATGACGGAGAACAGGTGCCGGAACTTGTCGGACGTGATTGTCAGAGGCGATTGTCAGATTGAAGTTGATGGTGATGGTTATGGGTGGTGACTGAAAGATGGAGGTTAATTAATGATGAACGAGACGCGTTTCGGATCGAGTTCGGATCGAGTTTAGATGGTGATGATGAACTCGGAGATGGTGGAGATGGAGAAGTGTTTAATGATGACGAAGACGAAGAAGGAGAATGTTGCGGCATTCAGAAAATATTGGAGAAACAGTTTCCATAATTTTATGCATTGTTAGTGAATGAGAGATAAAATTCCAAAAATAAAATAAAATGTCAAATTACACAAGTGCCCTTTTAGTTAAAACCCTCCATGCCACGTGTCACATTCTTATTGCTTCCTAGACTTTCTAGGAAAAACCCACTTTCTACCCAACTCCTATATGTATATATATACTAGCCGTTTACCCGCGCGATGCGGCGGGAAACATATCACTAAGGTTGGTGAGTTTAAGTCTATGTACGGGGCGGTTCGGTTTAGAGTCATAACCAAAACCAAATTCGCGATGCAACGGAAAACACAACACTTGTTAGTAATTTTAAGGGTGTGCATGAGAAGATTCAGTTCACTTGGGTCATAACTAAAATCTAAATTTTTTTTGCCTTAAAGAATGGGTCAGACAGGCTACATGTCATTTATTTTTATTAGGGGTGTGAATTTCTGACACGATTCGAAAATACGACATGAACCTAACATTAAATTCACGGGTTTAGGTTTAGTCTAAACGGGTTCGGGTCAGTTTCAGGTTGAACTCGTTTAACACCCCCTAATTTTTATGCACATAGCTTTTATTCAAAAATAATGTTAATGTGAGGATAATTTTATCATAATCAAATTTCACAATAATAATCAAATTTCCTGGTAACCCGCCGATGCTGCGGCGACGACAATTTGCAACGTGGTAATTGTATCTGAGTCGAAAGAAGCCCTAGTTATCCTCCGAGCTCCCAATTTCAGACCGGTAGGGTTGGCATTGGTGATTGGTGCAGCTGCTACAATATCGGCCCATGAATCATGGTCATCAATGGCAGCACTCTAGTTTGCATTTAGAGGCTTTGTACCCCCTTTTGGAGGTGATGTAGCAATTGAACCTCATAAGTCATCATCCGCGTATTTTTCCACATTACCTGTTTAGTCTTATATTGTTTGTGGTAATTTGAAAAAGAGTTAAGTGCCATTTTCGTCCCTGTGGTTTGTTGGAAAATGCCACTTCAGTCTAAAAAAAAATTGCACCATTTCCGTCCTCAACATTTTTGAAACGTGCCACTTCAGTCCAAAAAGATAACGCGCCGTTAAAAATGTTGAGGACAGAACTGGCGCAAGGCGTTAACTTTTTGGACTGAAGTGGCACGTTTCAAAAATATTGACGGAACTGGCGTTTTTTTTTACTGAAGTGACATTTTCCACCAAACCACAGGGATGAAACTGACAGTTAACTTTTTAAAAAATAATTTATGCGAGAGGCTAAAGGAAACTGACGACAATAACCTTCACACTCGTTTTAAGCTTTTTTTGTCATATATAAAATAAAAGATACATAAATCAAATTAAAGATTCATAATTTATAAAAAAAAAAAAAACAAATAAAAGGTATTAAGAAATACGACGTGGTGGCACCAAAAACATATAGCAAGTCAGCACATTTTAGGCTAGCAACACGAGCTCAGGGCTAATGTCTAAGGAAACTATAAACCATGCTTGTGGAGACTCGCAATAGGGACCTAACGAAAATGGGGGTTTTAGCAGCCCATAACCAAAAGCCATGTGCCAATAGTGCGACATGAGTTTGCAACTATCTAGTTAAGTCACTACAAGGTTCTCATTTGTATATTTAATTTTTTTGTATTGCATAAATAAAAAACCAAAATTAGTACATTTTAATATAGTTGTGATTGTTTATTAAAACTAAACTAAGAAATACACATGCTAGGCTCATATTGACATTAGCTTCAGACTATTATCAAGCATACCGATTCCAGCTTCTAGGTTAGTGTCGAGCTGTGTATGGTGCAAACAACAATAAGACTGTGCGTTGTGGCACCCGTTACCGCCGTGGTGAGCCACGTTAACGGCCAGGTCGCTCGCGAGCACAGCAACGGGGTGCCGCGCGCGGTCACACGTGAGCGCCGGGGTGAGCGTGGTAGTCTGGGCGAGCGGAGGTTAACCATAACAGGCTCAAGTGAGTGCAGGCGTGAGTGAGCAAGGTGATGAGTTGACGTTTAGTCAGCTCCATGTGTTGCAATATCAGAGGATGAATCCAGGTTGTTGAGTGAGCCACAAAAGGTAGTCTTAAAGTTGAGTTTGGATACACATCTCACTAAAATAATCATTTATGCAAAAGTGCTAAAAGTTTTTGACTTTGAATGTCATATTTGTAATTAGCTGCTTATATAACTGTTACAAAAATTAAACTGTATTACGAACTTAATCAATCAAAATCCCTAAAGTTTTGTATCTGCAACACAGTCCATGTCAAATTACATTCAAAGGGTACTTCACCAAATTTTGACGCATTTTTACGCACCCATTTTAAAATTTTGATCCAAATTTAAGATCTTCACCGAATTTGTCCCCAAGTTCCGTCGGTCTCTTTTTGGCCTCAAATCTTCTTTTCACTAAAAGCGAGCTCCGTTGCCACAAAATTAATCATCTGCCATTTCAAAATCAGCAAAATACTCAGCACTTTAATAGCATTACTTGTTCCCAACCCCTAAAACATAATGGAACTTAAGCAGCAAACTTACTTCACATTTTACATCCATACTCAAAATGAATACCTACAGCTTACACAATAAGAACTCTCTTCCCTTAATCTATGGTCAGAAGTGTCATTTCCGTTACCTGCACAAATGTAGTCAATAGTGAAGAAAGTCTTATGGTTGCAATTAAGGGGGAAATTCCAACACAATTATATGTAAACATGTCAATTTAGGTTTCGCTTCGTTAATAACTGATTAAATGAGTATTATGTAACAAGTCAGTAAAAAAGTACTGGGTTAAAAATCGGATCAATAGCCACTATGGCTGTAAGAACCACTGACAAACTAACACCATGTAGTTCACTTGAGACTTTAGGGCACCAGCGACACCACCCTAACCACAACCATCGAGGTTGGTAAATGAACGTATTTTGATCTCTATAGTCTATATAAAAACGGTTTCTTTCAACTCAAGTTAATTTCAGTCCAACCATTTTTGACCCAAATCAAAGTGATTTTTAGCCCGAACCAACTCAAAATCATTTTCCCTCGAACCCAATGTGACCTGAACCCATTCAAGCCAATTGAGGCCTGCCCAAGCATAAAGTAGATCAATCGTAGCTATGTAACAAATTGCAAGATATGTAAAATAGGGTCTAGGTATCATCAAATCTAAGATGGTGAGGTGAGAAGAAAAGTGATCACAAAAGTTCCAATCCAGATTGGTTGAGTTTGGACTAACGGTTTAAGCATAAAGACCGAGCCCCCAAAACTTAGCAGGGTTATTGGTTCTGTATTTTCGATCCTTGCTCTTGATGAACTCCATATCCTCATTGGTCAACTCAAAGTCAAACACTTTGTAATTCTCTACAAGTCGTACTTGCTTCGATGATTTAGGGATGATTATGGTGTTTTGTTGTATGCCCCATCGTAGAACCACTTGCGCAACGGTTTTCTTGTACTTCTCAGCCAAGCCCTGATCACAAACAAAATGAATTTTAGTCAACTTCCATTTTGACTTTTAGAAACTTGTTTGACATGGTAGTATTTATGACAGTTTATATGAGATTTCAACTAAAGCTCTGGCCTGTAGCTATAAGAATGATTTTGAAAAATGGTAGATTGAGCTGACAAAAATCAATCACTTTTGACGGCTTCAACTTGTATTTGCTGCATCTACCTCATTTAACATTTTTTTTTTCAAAATCTTAAATAATCACAATCAATTTTCAAGCTGGAAATCAAACTTACTTTGAGATCTGGGTCATCTAAGCAAGACACCGAACCGAACCACTCTGTATTAGCCAAGGAGCCACCAAGGGGAGTGTGGGCTGTAACTGCGATTCCATGCTTCTGACAGAAGTTAACAAGAGAGTCGCGCTGGAAATAACGATGCGTTTTAATCTTGTTAACAGCTGGCTTTATTTTAGAGTAACCTAAGCAATCTCTGGTCAAGAAAATGCCATAGTTGCTGAATAATTTTGAAAAACAGTATTCCCTTCATTGTATGAATAACTTATAAACCAAGTTATGAAAGGTAAAAAGAATGCAATAATAACTAACCTGATCCCAATGCTACGAACCAATCCCATGGAAACCGTTTGTTCCATGGCATGCCACGTAGTCTCCAACTAAATTGTGGGGTCAATATCCAAAACACTCTCTTCATCCAATGCACTTGCAGTTGTACCAACTCCTATAAACAAAACCCACATTTTCTTATTTTTAATAAAATTTATCAAAGAGCATCATGATTAATACTAGTGTGCTGTGTTGCAATGGGAAAGTGAACAAGAAAGAGATCCAGATAGTCTAGTTGAAGCTTTTTCAAGCTGGCTTTGCAAGCCTCCACAACATGTCCATGATCTGAGTTCCACAACTAAATTAAAAAAAATCCGTAATTGTATTTGAAAAATAAACCATTTTTTTCAAAATTTAAACAACTTAACATTTGAGTATGGTTTGGGTGATTTTAAAACTAATACTACATTTTCTTATAAATAAAACAATTTAGAAGTTAGGATTTGAATACACATTCAACATTGTTCGACCCTTTGACCGGTTGTAATTTCGCCTGCTTTTGATATTAACAGGATGATAATTGGCAGCTATTCTTTAACCACCCGTATTCAAAACAATATTAAGTATTTAACTGATTTTGGTATAAATGAGTTGTAATTGCATGAAATAAAGCACATACCTTTGTAGTAATGAAAAGAACCTCCATCTTCACCAATCCTGTCTTAAATGCATCAGCTAGTGCCTCCCCAACCTCCCCTTCATTTTGGTAGTCAGCTGCAAGAATTAAAGACTATATAAATCCAATTTAAGAAACATATAACTGTATCAAAAATAACATGCTCTGTATTGTAAAAAAGAAGAATACCACATACAAAAGTCAAAACAAGTTTACATCCAACCTTCTCAAAGTAGAATTTTACTTTAAAATAATCTGAAAGCACAATACATCTTGATTTCTAGTTCTTGACAATTGCACCCCTGACTCTATATAATATATTGAGAAACATTTTGGCTTAAAACATCATTTATGCAAAACTGAAAAGCTTTATTACAGTAATCAACAAATATACTATTACCATATTATACACAATCAGATGCCTCTTCACAAATCCTCTTCGTTTTCTATTCCCTAAAAGTTCCTCACTTCATTTAATCTATACAAAACACACAATGTTAGTAAAACACTCAGCTAGGCACTTCATCAAACAGTTGGCCTACAATAAATTTACTTTCTACAAAACAACATATCTTAAAGCCTACGACTAAAGCTTTTGGGCTTGCATATTATATACATATGCAGAATTAGAGGCCCACTTTGAGAATCTTACTTTGATCAAGATGCAAAAAAATATAGATCATGTGATAAAAGAAAGAATCTACATATCTATGAACAGGAAAACTGTTAAGTTTTTTGGTTGTCGGTGTTAAATGAACTCTTAACTCACCAGATGAGTCCAATGTTAAATGGTATAAATTATAATTATTAGTCTCAACTCTTATTAACAATGTATTAGAAACCCAACATTAGATTAAGCTTCTACAGCAAAAATTAACAAAATAATACCATGAACTAAAAATAATACCTCCGTAGCTGGATCAAAATAAAAAAGATCCAATCTATCCAGACTTGTACATGGTCTTTGATAGAAAATGCAAAATTTCAGGGTGTACCCACCTATAAAATATCATGTTGAAAGATACCGTTTTACAAATTAAGAGAGAAAGCAGGATTAAAAAAATTACAAAATAAAAAGCTGAAAGATACCGTTTTACTAATTTTTGAACTATCTTCTCCTCCAATTGGAGCATCTAGATGCCTCATGTTTGGGATGCATTGTGCTTCTCGTTAAAGTGGATCAGTAAATTTAATAAGATCTTTTTCCATTGTAACCAATTTTTCATTTAAAATCTTGACTCTAAATAATTCTAATAATATGAAGGGAAGTCAAGGAACCAAAAAAAGAAAAAAACCAGTGTTATTAAAAGCGATCGCTTTGAGCGCCTGGGCGACCTAGGCGAGGGTTGGCCGCTTTTGTGTCCTAGATGAAAAAAGCAACGATCTTTTTTTTTAAAAAAAAACCTTATCTCTAATAACAAACCAGATTTTATTTACAGCTAAGTTTAATTATTTAAGAATCATATCTCAGAAAATCTTTATATATTATTAAAAGATATTTTGAATTTCAAATACTTAAGAGATATATTAATTTTTTATACAATATTAAGTCTGTATATAACAGACTATACGCCGCAACAGCAACAACATTCACCTTCACAGTTCTGTTACTTTCTGCCGGCAAATTAAAACCACAGGTATGTGTTTCTGTCAATTAGTTATTTATTCTTTTATCATTCATGTACATGTTGATCCATCGGAACTATGCTACAGGCTATGGCTTCTCAAGATGATGGACCATCCGAGAGCAGGAAAACGGACCCTGGATGGAAGTACAATCATCTGAGGAATCCTAATGATAAAAATGCCGTTTCATGCAACTTTTGCAAGAAGATCACAAAAGGTGGAATTTTTCGTGCTAAACTACACCAAATTGGAGGAAACAGAAACGTCAAGTCATGTACAAGGTGTCCACAGGAGGTTAAAGACGAGTTGAAGGCGTATGTTGCGAGCCAAAAGGCCAAGAAAACAAATGATGGGTTGGCTGATTTGGCCGATGAACAGGAGGATGGTGAAGTTATAGAGATACCTGCTCATCAAAACAAGAGGCAGAAGACTAATGTGAAGGGGCCATTAGATGTGATGTTTTCAAAAGGTATGATAAATTCTTTTTTATTCAGTTAATCACATCAGTGGTCTGTTAATGTGTGTCTCAGTTGATTAATGTTTATAAATTCTGTCTTAGTTAATCAATTCAGTAGTGTTTTTATGGCTGTCTTAGTTGATTAATGTTTATAAATTATGTCTTAGTTAATCAATTCAGTAGTGTTTTTATGGTTGTCTTAGTTGATTAATGTTTATAAATTTTGTCTTAGTTTAATCAATTCAGTAGTGTTTTTATGGCTGTCTTAGTTGATTAATGTCTTTAAATTCTGTGTGAGTTAATCAAATCAGTAGTGTTTTTATGGTTGTCTCAGTTGTCTGTAATGTTTTTAAAAACAGGTAAAGGAAAACAAGTTCAAACAAGCATCAAGGATGCTTGTAATAAAGAGCTCCGAGCCCAAACAATACAGTCCATTGCAGCGTTTTTCTACCAGGCTGGGGTTGCATTTAATGTGGCTAATATGGACTGCTTTAAAGAGATGTTTGCGGCTGTTGGGAACTATGGGCCGTATTTAAAGCCTCCATCATACCATGAGCTTCGCGTTCCGTTGCTAAAAAATGAGGTACAACATGTGGAGGAGTGGGTCGAAACTCATAGAACTGAGTGGATTAAGTACGGTTGTTCGGTAATGCCGGATGGATGGATAGATAGGAAGCAAAGAACGTTGATTAACTTTCTTGTCAACGGTTCTAAAGGAACGGTGTTTATGGAGTCTGTTGATGCATCGTCGTATATGAAGACTGGTGAAAAGGTTTTTGAGCTCCTAGATGGGTTTGTGGAAAGGATTGGGGAACAAAATGTAGTTCATGTTATTACCGACAATGGGGCCAACTTTAAGCTAGCAGGTTAATTTATTTTTTAATGTTTTTTGTTTATGATTACTTATCAAATTGCACCAGCCTGTTTATAACAAATTATTTTACATTTTTTTGTAGGTAAAATGTTAATGGAAAAGCGGAAAAATCTATTTTGGACACCATGTGCAACGCACTGCTTGGATCTAATGCTAGAAGATATCGGTAAGATTTCGGATGTGAAAAAAACTATTGAACAATCTATCTTCGTTGTTGGTTATATTTATAACCATAGTTTTGTCTTGAACTTAATGAGGGAGTTCACTAAAAACAACGAGCTAACAAGGAGTGGAGTAACAAGGTTTGCAACCATGTTTCTTACATTACAAAGCTTGCAAAAACAACAATCTACACTTAGAAATATGTTTTCTAGCGAACAGTGGATGACAAGTAAATGGGCTGAAGAACGTAAGGGTGCAAGAGCGAATGACATTGTTTTTACCCCAACTTTCTGGAACAATGTTCTGTTCACTCTGAAAATCATGGGTCCTCTTGTTCGAGTGCTTAGAATCGTCGACAATGAGAAAAAACCCGCGATGGGTTACGTGTACGAAGGTATGGAACGAGCAAAAACTGCAATTGCAGCAGCTTTAGGAGGAGAAGATAATGAAAATTACATTGTTGTGTCGGGAATTATTGACAAGAGATGGAACTGCCAACTTCACCATCCCTTGCACGCAGCGGGTTACTATCTTAACCCAGAGTTTTATTGCTACAATGTGGACATTGAAAGCGATAAAGAAGTATCCCTTGGACTACATGAATGTATGGACAAGCTTGAGCCTAACAAGGACACACAAGATAAGATTAATGTTGAGTTGATTCATTGGGTGAACCAGTCTGGATTTTTTAGTCTAGAAACAGCAAAGCGGCAACATGGTAAAATAGCACCTGGTAAGTTAACTGTTAACATACTTTTTACCTAGATTATTGACTTTATTTTTATATGTATAACGTGTCAAATTTGAGTGTATGTAACAGCTGAATGGTGGAAGTTGTATGGGAAAGGCACTCCAAATTTGCAACAACTAGCTATTATAGTGCTAAGTTTAACGTGCAGTTCATCCGGGTGTGAACAAAACTGGAGCACATTTGAGCATGTAAGTATTCCAATCTAAAATTTAATTATGAATTATGATTGAGCGTTTCTTGTATCTAATATTTATACAAATCTTAAACAGATCCACTCGAAGAAGAGGAATCGTCTAGAGCATAAAAAACTACATGATCTCGTCTATGTTAAATACAATAACATGCTAAAGAATAGACGCGATGTGGATGCGGCATATGATCCCATTTCATTGACTGATATTGATGATAGCAATGAATGGTTAGTAGGAAAGATGGGTGAAGACAGGGTTTTTACTGATGATGGAGATTTGGTTTGGGATGTTGTAGGAGATGCGAGCGGAGCAGGGGAGCGTATACACAATACAAGATCTTCACAGCCGGCTGCTTCACAGCCGTCTGCTTCACAGCCTTCTGCTTCACAGTCGTCTGCTTCGAGTGCATCTGTTTCAAGGTCGTTTGCTTCAAGGCGTTCAACTTCAAGGCCTTCCAGTTCAATAAGATTGGTTGATGAAGATTCCGAAGAAGAACAAGAGGAAGAACAAGTGAATGTTGCTGCTGGAAAAGGCAAGGCAATTGCTGTGGATGACGATTCCGACTACGCTGATCTTTAAAGTTGAAGAACAATTGGTTTTGAGTTTTATTTACTTTTGGAAGTCTGAACTTTATTGTTTTCAAGTCTTAACCGTTTTGGTTTTGGGATATTTTGGTCATTCATAATAATGTTGGTTTTATTTTAAGCTTTATGATATTTGAACAATTTTGGAATTTTAAGGATTTGGGTTTTTTCGGTTCATAACTTTGTTTTTTTAATGTTTTTATTTGATTGCACTTTTTTTTTCTCAGGCCATCGCTTTTTTTGCGCTTCTCGCCTAGGTGAGAAGCGAGCCCTATGCGCCTAGAGTGCGCCTTCTCATTTGATAACTATGAAACAAACTAACACATATTAATTATCCACACATACCTTCTTCTAATATTACATACCTTCATAGTAAGCATGCACAATAAATGGATGACAACCACCAAATACCAAAGTTAACAGAATTGTCCACCACCACCAGTTTACATTAGAAGTGTACATTAGAAGAGCTGGAAATCAAATGACACAAACTATAAAAAATAGAAACTGGACAGAACAAAATTACCATGTTCGTATTCCCATAAACTATAACATTATTGTCTCAGTTGCACCTCTTCTTCATCGTTCTGTGGTGAACACATGTTCTTCATCAAATCTTCAAAGGAAATAACCATAATCAACAAAAAAAAAATTTTTACCTTAGGGTTGTCGAGTAGTCGGAATGGCTAACCTAACCAGACAACCACCATCTATAACCGCCGATGATAGCAGAATCAGAACGGATCTGGTGAAATCTTCATCAATCGCTTGTTGTTTTTGAATCGCCGCTAGAGAGAGGGGGAGGGGGAAAGAGAGAGAGAGGCGGAGGCGGATAAGAGGTGAGATATGTGAAACCCTAATCGCATCTTCCGTCCATGCTTTTTTTATCAGTGTTTTGGTTAATCTTTGTTTCTGTTTTGGTGCTTTTAGGGTTCATGTTTATAGAAAAATGAGAGATGCAGATGGTTTTGAGAGGGGGAGAGATCAAAAGGAAGAAGAGACTATGAAATGAAAAGACAGATGTATGGGGTAGTGGGGATGAGCGGGTATTCAAATTTTTTTGAACAAAAATTGGTCGCCCAAAATCAGGTTCAACAAACTTTAAAGGTATGTGTGCTTTAAAAGGTTGTACAATATGCTTTAAACAGTTGTAAAGTGACAAATGACCATTTCTGCCCTTCGGATATGCATTATATATATAGTATAGATATATATATGTATATGTATATATATGTATATATATGTATATGTATATATATGTGTATATATATGTATATGTATATATATATATAACATTTATTGCGGGAACCGCGAGACGTAAAAAGCTAAACCCCCTCCCTCAAGCTAAATGCTAAAAACTAAATCCCCCAAAAAACCTAAAAAAGCTAACTACCACCCCCAAAAAACCTAAACCCCCCTCCCCCACCCAAGCTAAATGCTAAAAACTAAACCATAAAGCTAAACCCACAAAAAACCTAAAAAATCTAAAAAACACAAAACTAACACAATATCATCTGCAAAAAGCAGACTTTGTTTACTATCAACAACTAACACAATATCATCTACAAAAAGCAAGCACCACGGAAGAGCCTCCTGAATTAACTTTGTCAACTCATCTAGGATAATTGCAAATAGAAAAGGGCTCAAAGCAGACCCTTGGTGAAGTCCTACCTCCATAGGGAAAAAATCAGTATCCCCTACAGGCGCTCGGACACTAGTCTTAGTCCTAACATACATATCCCTAATTAAGTATATAAACTTCCCAGAAATCCCTCTACTCTCCAAACTATCCCAAATCAGTTTACGTGGCACATTGTCATAGGCCTTTTCAATATTAATGAACACCATGTGTAGATCATGTGAACACAAAAAAAATACCTAAAAAACACACAATTTTTTTTAATATTTTTTTAAAAAATCGCTATATTTCGTACCTAAATTTTTTTTTGAGTAACAATTATCGATGCACATGTGCGTATGTATCATTTCTTTGACAAATTCCGTAATATATTAACAGTATTATACAATTTCACTTTCATTTACATTACCATCTGTAATACACAACTTTTTATATTAACAATATTAAAAATGCATATTTGCATCTATATGTATGAACATGATATAACATGTTTTGGTACAAAAAGTTCATGATTTTGAATGATGAAGTAGGCCCATATACATGTTTTTTGTTAGTTATATCTAGCGGTTGATGGTTTGATTATATTTATCACTTTATGATGTAATATGTTGTTTGTTATGGTATGAAGGCTGTTGATGTACATGTGCATAAAGTGAAAATATTATACATATTGGTAATGGTAGTGTATTATGGATAATAGGAGGTAATGGTAGTGTATTATGGATGGTATGATAGATGAAAAGAAAAGTGTATTCAAAGTAGTGTACAAAAACAGGTTATATCATGTTCATACATATAGATGCACGTGTGATTTCTAATATTGGTAATGTAAAAGTATAGTATTACGGATAATAGTGTAAATGAAAGTGCAATTGTCTAAAACTGGTAATGTATTAGGAATTTGTCAAAGAAATGATACATATATACATGTGCATCGATAATTGTTATTCGATTTTGTTTTGTGACGAAATATAGCGATTTAAAAAAAATATATATATATTAAAAAAAATTGTGTTTTTTAGATTTGATATTTTTGGTTGTGTTCATATTGTTCTCGTGATTCTCGCAATAAAGTGTGGTTCCTAACAGATCCGTATCCTATATATATAGGGGAGGGTTTAAATGAGAATGCTAAATATTGTGAGAACAAATAAAAAAACCATGAGAACATGGTAAACAACAATTCAAATTCAAAATTTCTTTTTTACAATTATAATTATTATCCGAATACAATGTTAGAAATTAAATTTACACGTTTAAATTTACGTGAATTCGTAAATAAAGGAAATATACACATGCGTAAGTTTGCCATTTACACATATGTAAATTTGTTATATTTACAAATGTGTAAAAAATCTAATAAGGGTGATTTTAAGAGGAGAAATGAATTATTTGATGTTGTAAATTCTTTTTTTGATGTTGTATTTTAATTTCAATAAGGGTTGTATTAAAAAATGGTTTTGATTGGTGTTCTCATTAGTTCTCACGGTTCTCACAATATTTATCGTTCTCAAGATAACCCTCCCATATATATATATATATATATATATATATACACACATACATACAGGGTGAGGTTCCTGTAAAAAGGACCTTTTCCGTGAGAAGTGTGAGAAGGCATAGAGATTGACATGTAAGCATCATGTTTTGAACTTAGGCATGATGTTTTGGGTTGTTTTGGCAAGAAAAACACCAAACATAACAATTAAAAACACAATGCAACGTATTATGGGCGTGAAATTTAAAACACACTACTTAACACTTAAAACACACTACTTAACGTTCCTGGCATGGTGTTTTAAGTTTTAAGCCTAAAATTCACTGCATTGTGTCTTGAATTGTTATGTTTGGTGTTTTTCTTGCCAAAACAACCTAAAACATTATGCCCAACTCCAAAACATGATGTCTACATATGAATTTTTATGCCTTCTCACACTTCTCACGAAAAATGCCCTTTTTTACAGGATCCTAAGACTATATATATATATATATATATATATATATATATATATACAGGGTTAGGTTCATTTGTGAACAACCCTCTTTATAATGAACTGTGTGAACTAATCCTAGCCCTTAATTATCAATACACAAGTGTAAATCAATGGCCAGGATTTGTTCACTCAGTTCACAAATACACTAGTGTTCACTCTAGAACCCTACCATACACACACACACATATATATATATATATAAAGAAACGGGATCAGGAGAAAACGCTCAAAAGTGTGATAACGGTGAGAACGCATCCTGGCCCAACACGTGTCCCGCGGCATAGAGAAGGGCGGAGGGGCTTTTTGTATTTTCATTCTTGTTTTTATTTCCCAACGCGGTATAATATTTTATGGCGTCTAAGTTTTTTTTGGCGTTAATTGTATTTTTTAAACTTTTTGGCGTTGAATTAATTTTTTGTGTCACATATGTAATTTTTTGGCGTTATAGTGTTTTCTGGTTAATTTTTTTGGCGTTTATGGCGTTTTGTATAATAATTCACTACGAGTCACTATTATTTGCATAAGATTACAATAAGTCCAATTTTTTTTTGGTGTTTAGTGAATTTTTTGGCGTTTAATACCCTTTACAAGGTGTTTTGCCAGCATCTGTTCTCCCAGTTTTCATACTTCTATCGTTTTGGTGTTTGTAGTTTTTGGCGTTTTATATAATAATGTATTTTATTTATAGAGAATTAGATAACAAATCAACATATAACTTGATATCAAAACAATATAAAATGAAAACAAAAATAATAAAAAATGGTAATCTAATTTCTCTTCCGAATCTTCACTGTCATCAGCTCCTATCTTTCTTGAATTTGTTTTGGCTTTTTGAACCTTTTTGAATACTTTAGCTAGATGGCAACTTTCCTACATAAACCCCGACTTTTTCAGAAGAAGCTGCTTAGTGGCATCCTGATTTTTTGGTGTGATATTCTTGTTTGGTGGCATGTCATTGAAGATCAACTCTTTCTTGATGCTATTTATAATAATGGAGTCCAAAATAGCATTTTTCAGTTGTGTTGAACCCTTTCTTCCATGCCTGTAATCATCAAGAAGAAAGCTCACATGATGGCATATCTGTCACACCCCCAACATCCACCATGCGGGGTATCACCGCTTGGAGGCGTGACGTGACCAGGATCGAGCCACCAATCATATTGAACATCGTAATTAAGTGAATAAGACCAACCACAATACGATTGGTGACCAAAGCTAGTTAACCATGCTTAGTTTAAATAGCGGAAGCATAAAAGTAAATCCAAAAGCATAAGTCCATAGTTTATAAGTTAAAGTTCAAAACGCAAGTTTAATAAGTTCATAAGGGTTTAGATAATAAGCACGGAACATAACAGTCCGTACACCACAACGACTCCTTCCTCGTGCATGCTCCAAGCGTTTAGCGACCTGTAAGGCATGTAACAACGAGTCAACAACAAAGTTGAGTGAGTTCACGTTTGGTTGTTTAGTTTTAAGTTGTTTCTGAAAAACGTGGTTTGACTTTCGTTGGCTTAATTGCCATGGGGGTTACCCCGTAGTTGAAAGTATGTTTAACCAGTTCCTTTTTCATTACCCAAACCATAACCATAATCAGTGGGGGCTTTCCCCGTTTGAACTACTAGACGGTATGATATCGACTACTATGCAAATAAGTTGTGCCCTATATCAGTGTCTATCATCACTGATAGTCTGCCATAGTCCATTAGTACACGCCCGTCCGACCGGCACGGTGTGAGGTTTGTTAAACCTAATAGTGCTATTAACTAATGACCCGCTCGCCATTGGCCTCGGCGATTAAGTCGATATAATGAAGAGGGACTTATTGATAGAGTTTTGTCTAGCTAGTTTTTAAGGTTGTTGTCCTACACCAAGAGGACGAACGTACGTATTCTGCACCAGGAGAATTCGTAGGATTAATAATGGCATCCAATCTATGGAGGATGGCCGTACATATCCTACCCAAGGAGGATATGTAGATTTCATTTTAGTTTCTTAACCCATTCCCAAACCACCGGGAATCCCATGCCTTGTAGAAAGTGTGAACTCACCTCGGTTTGCTCGGTTAGATTCTCAAATATAGCTAACAGTCAAGGTCAGTCAATCACGTCCTAATATGATTACCAGTTAGTCATTTAGTGATTTTTAAATAGAGCACAAAGTTCCTACACGTATCTATCACATAACATGCATCACTTTAACGGTTTATGCCCATATAAGTTTCCCATTCATTCCCCACTCATAAACAAACATACGATGATGCACATAACACATATAACATGTTATATCATTCACAGATAACATACTCGACATTTAGACATGCAAATTACAACTTATGTCATTTCAGCATTAATATTCAAAACCGGCTGTTTTCGGACATTTTAATAAAATAGTTAGCTTATTCCAAAAATTCCCAATTTTTTACAAAATGTCTTAAACGTTCCAAATTTTATTGTGTAAAAATATCGGGGTCCAGTTCATTACTAATATTTTATAAAAATTCATTTTCCGGACTGAACTCAGATATATCTTTTTCTGACCACAGTCCACGGAATAATTTATTGAAAATTCATCGAGAGTCCGATTTACAAAATTCCAGTGAGAGAATTACAAATACATCGGTGGTCATCTACAGTACAAGTTTCATGATCTAACTCTACACAGAACTCAAGTTATGACAAAAAACAAAACGCATATTTTCAGCAAAAAAATGAAGCTCTAGCTGCTGTTACAAAATAACGCTTTAAAAATAGTAAACGAAGTCCAAAAATTATGATTCCGGTGCCATTAGAACCGTATTTCATAATACAAAAATCTAGGCTTCATAAAATACATTTTTCGTTAAGTTATGGCCTGTTTACAGCCAACTGAAGTTGGCTGTAAAAGCTTGGACAGATTCTGTTTTTTGTCTTTAGCTTTCTAGTTTGTGTTCGATTGATTCCGTTAATCATGTTTAGTGATCACAACACATCAAACATCAATATTAACAAGTAACTCAGCAAGAAATCAGCAAGAATCATAACAACATCATTTCATCACTAGACTAGTTTATGTTCAAGACTTGTTTAAGGTTCTTTAGAGTTTCATGGATTTTCATCATCAAACATCTATTAACCACTTAAATAACATAAAGAATGAATGGATCTAAGTTCTTACCACTAGCTCAAGGCTAGGGAAGTTCAAGTGAAGAAATGTGGTGGTTAATAGCGAATGGAGAAGGTCCTTCCACTTCCGAACGCACCGAGCTTCGTTGTAGGACCTCTTGCACCTTTAGGTGAGTGTAGATTGCTTGAAAGATGATGTGAGGGTGGTGGTATGGTGGTGGGAGAGAAGGAGAAGGGAGAGAAGTGGTGTTGAATGTGTGGATGGTGAAATGAGGCTTATGCTCACAAGACTACTCTTATAACCATTTCACATGTTCACCCATTGTGTAAAGTGTCATAGATGGGGGAACATGATCCAATATAATAATCAAATAAAATCTATGGTGGGGCCACCATGTTAGACGGTCATAGGTGGGGGGTCTAGATGTAGGTTGTAACTAGTTAGTTTAATCATAGTTGAAATCTAAGTTTATTGGTTAGGGTATTAGTTACTAGATATTTATGTAGTGTGTGTTATGATATTCGGGGACCATAACTAATTCAGAAAAATAAAAACAATGTCTCTGGTAATATTTTAGTGTTCCGGGTAATGTCCGGTTGTTCGGTTTGATACTGTTCCGTTAAAGTGCTTAATTAATCCGTAAAGTGTCGTACGTATATATTTTTGTAACGTTTTTAATTTTCAACACTCAGGAAAACACCAAGGACTATTTAATGACTTTTCTGTACACTATTAGTATGTTAACAACTACATGTAAGCATAACACAGAAATCAAAGAGCAGTTAAATGATTCAGCACAGTCATCAAGTACTTTAATTAACATTAATAAACTGTACGGTTACATGTAATTTGAGGGTTGTCACATTCTCCCCCTGTTAAGAGAATTTCGTCCCGAAATTTAGCGCGTGGTTACTGAGGAAGCTAGTTAAGTTGCGTTGGTTTCCTGGTTTTCCTGGGGTGTCACATCATCCCCCCGTTGATTTGGAATTTCGTCCCGAAATTCTGCAGTAGCTTCAGCCTCAGTAGTGGTTGCACTTTTCTTAAACAGCTGAGGATACTTGAGTTTCATTTGGTCTTCTCGTTCCCAGGTATACTCTGGGCCACGACGGGAATCCCAACGAACTCGAACGAGAGGTATTCTGGTGCGCTTGAGGATCTTAACATCTCGATCCGTAATCTCTACTGGTTCTTCGACGAATCGCAGTTGGTCGTCGATAGTGAGCTCCTTGAGAGGAACTATGAGGGTCTCGTCTGACAGACACTTCTTCAGATTTGACACGTGGAATACATTGTGAACTCCGCTGAGTTCTTCAGGTAGATTCAGCCTGTAAGCGACCTGGCCAATTTTCTCAATGATTTCGAATGGTCCGACATAACGCGGATTGAGTTTGCCTCGTTTGCCAAAATGGACTACACCTTTCCAAGGTGAGACTTTGAGTAGCACTCGATCCCCAACCTGGAACTCGAGTGGTTTTCTTCCCTTATCAGCATAGCTTTTCTGACGGTCACGAGCTGCCGCCATTCGTTGCCGTATCTGAGCAATTCTCTCGGTTGTATCTACTACAAGTTCTGGGCCAGTGATTTGGCTGTCACCAACTTCTGCCCAACAGAGAGGTGATTGGCATTTGCGTCCGTACAATGCCTCGAATGGAGTGGCTTGGATGCTGGTGTGGTAGCTGTTGTTATACGAAAACTCCACTGACGGGAGGTGTTTTTCCCAGCCATTGCCGAAGTCGATTACGCATGCCCTAAGCATGTCTTCGAGGGTTTGGATGGTGCGTTCAGATTGCTCATCCGTCTGTGGGTGATAAGCGGTGCTCATATCTAAACGTGAGCCAAAAGACTTGTGCATAGCTTGCCACAGTTCAGAAGTAAAACGCGCGTCACGATCAGAAATGATGGAGGTTGGCACTCTGTGCCTTGATACTACTTCCTTTAGGTAGATGTCTGCTAAAGTAGAAAACTTATCCGTTTCCTTGATTGCCAGAAAGTGTGCAGACTTGGTCAGTCGATCCACGATCACCCAAATGGTATCGTTTCCACGTTGAGATCTGGGCAGGCCAGTAACAAAATCCATGGAAATTTTCTCCCATTTCCATTTAGGTATCTCTGGTTGTTGAAGTAGGCCTGATGGTTTCTGATATTCAGTCTTGACTCTCGCACAAGTCAAGCACTTACTGACGTAGGTTGCTACGTGGGCTTTCATGCCAGGCCACCAATACGTAGTCTTGAGGTCGTGGTACATTTTATCCAACCCGGGATGTACCGAATAACGAGACTTGTGTGCTTCATCCATCACAAGCTCGCGTAGGTCTCTATAAAGTGGAATCCAGATGCGCCCTGTTACATAGTAAGCGTCGTCTTCCTTTTGCTCTAGTCGCTGCCTCGATCCTCGCAAGGACTCGGCCCTGATGTTCTCTGCTTTCAATGCTTCGACCTAAGCATCACGAATTTGAGCGGGAAGGTTAGATTGGATGGTAAGATGTAAAGCACGTACACGCTTAGGTATAGTATCCTTTTGACTGAGGGCGTCGGCCACAACATTGGCCTTGCCCGGATGATATTTGATAGCGCATTCATAATCGTTCAAGAGCTCAACCCATCGGCGTTGACGCATGTTTAACTCCTTTTGCTTGAAGATATGCTCGAGACTCCTGTGATTAGTGTAAATGGTGCACTTGGTACCGTACAGGTAATGTCTCCATATCTTAAGTGCGAAAACAACTGCTCCCAGCTCCAGATCGTGAGTAGTGTAATTTCTTTCGTGAACTTTGAGTTGGTGTGATGCGTAGGCAATGACCTTGTTACGTTGCATCAACACGCAACCAAGTCCTTGGATGGAAGCATCGCAGTAAACCACAAAATCATCTGTGCCCTCAGGCAATGAGAGGATAGGCGCGCTACAAAGTCTATCCTTTAAGTGCTGAAATGCGGACTCCCGTGCATCACCCCAACGATAGGTGACACCCTTCTAAGTCAGTGAAGTGAGAGGTTGCGCAATCTTTGAGAAATCCTTGATAAATCTTCTGTAATATCCTGCCAAACCCAAGAATTGGCGGATTTCTGTTGGTGTGCGGGGTGCAGGCCAGTTCTTGATCAATTCAACCTTAGATGGATCCACATGAATTCCATCCTTGTTTACCACATGGCCTAGAAAGTGGACTTCGCGAAGCCAGAAGTTCCATTTCGAAAATTTGGCATACAACTGCTCTTTTCGAAGAAGTTCCAGCATAAGTCGTAGATGCTGCTCGTGTTCCTCCTGACTCTGAGAATAGATCAGGATATCGTCGATGAACACAATAACGAACTTATCCAGGTAAGGTTTGCATACTCGGTTCATGAGATCCATGAAGACCGCTGGTGTATTCGTCAGCCCGAATGGCATAACCAGAAACTCGTAATGGCCGTAACGAGTTCTGAATGCTGTTTTGGAGACGTCCTCATCTCAGACTCTCAGCTGATGGTATCCAGATCTCAAATCAATCTTAGAGTAATAACTCGACCCTTGTAACTGGTTTAAACAAGTCATCAATGCGTGGAAGAGGATAACGATTCTTCACGGTCACCTTGTTGAGTTCGCGATAGTCAATACACATTCTGAAAGTACCATCTTTCTTTTTCACAAACAAGACTGGAGCTCCCCAGGGCGAAGAGCTAGGACGTATAAAACCCTTTTCCAAGAGTTCTTGTAATTGCGTGGACAGTTCTTCAAGTTCTGATGGCGCTAGACGATAAGGTGCTCGAGCTATGGGCGCTGCTCCAGGAGCTAGCTCGATTTGAAATTCAACTTGACGGTGAGGCGGAAGACCAGGTAATTCCTCAGGAAATACCTCGGGAAAGTCACGTACAATAGGGATGTCTTCAATTCTCTTCTCTTCCGTTGATGTGTCAGTAACGAGTGCTAAAATGGCAGTGTGGCCCTTTCGCAAACACTTCTGGGCCTTAAGGAAAGAGATGATGCCTTCGATAGCACCACTCTTGTCGCCATGAATCACGAGGGGTTCCTTGCCAGAACGAGGAATGCGGACGATTTTCTCCTTGCAAACAATCTCCGCTTGATGATGAGATAGCCAATCCATCCCAATAACGACGTCGAAACTACCCAGTGTGATAGGAATAAGATCGATAGAGAAGGTCTGACCAGCTAAGATGAGGTTACAACCTTTAACTATGTGTGTGGCTTCAAGACTTTTACCGTTAGCTAGTTCTACCGTGTGTTTGGTGTTTAGAAGTGTTGGAGTGCGCTTAAGCATTTGGCTAACTTTTACGGACACATAACTAGTATCGGCACCCGAATCAAATAAAACAGTAACAAAGAAGTCATCCAGAAGAAACTTACCCATCACAACGTTGGGATCGTTCCTTGCATCACCCTGACCTAGCACGAAAACACGACCCCTTGCCCCATTACCATTGTTGTTACCTCCGTTGTTGCCTCCATTGTTGTTCCCGTTTCCTTGATTGTTGTTGTTCTGATTCTGGTTCAGTTGGGGGCAGTTCCTCTTAAAGTGACCTTCAGCGCCACACTGAAAGCATCCTTTATTGCCCTGCTGTTGCTGCTGCTGGTGATTCTGTGGAGCTTGTTGTTGTTGTTGCCGATTCTGATTTGCAGGACGCGGGCTCCTGCAATCCCTAGCTTCATGGCCCAGCTTGTGACATCTTTGACATCGACCATTGTTGCACTGCCCGCTGTGGTGTTTGTTGCATCGGTTGCACTTGGGGTGGTTTCCTCGGTATCCACCCTGTCCTTGATTACCGGAAGATTGCTGACCAGGACTCTGGTAGTCATCAGTCTTTCACTGCTGAGACTGAACCGAAGCAGAACCCTTATTGGAGTTCCCATCCCATTTTCGCTTGTTGTCGGTAGGTGCATCAGAAGTAGCTGTGGCACTGATTCGTTTGCGCAGCCTGTTTTGCTCCACCGCCTGGTCAGTGAGTCGATGGGCCAACTTGATGATTTGTTGTATGGTACCCAGGTTGGCTGAAGTCACGTGACTTTGAATCTCTGGTACAAGGCCCTTGAGATACAGCTCAATTCGTTTGATGGGAGGGTCCACCATGGTAGGGCACAAGATGGCCAGCTCATTTGACCATTTCGTATACGCCTCAATCTCAGACCCCGTCATTTTCAGGTTGAAAAACTCCACCTCTAGTTTGTGGATGTCATCCCGACTGCAGTACTCTTCTTTGATCAGTTCTTTGAAACCATTCCAGGGGGTGGCATTAGCAACTGCCAGTCCTAGTAGTTGAACCTGTGCCTTCCACCAGGTTAACGCAGCTCCTTCAAGTGTTCCGGTAGCATATTTCACCCTACGGTCTTCGGGGCATTCGCACATCTCGAAAACTGACTCAAGCTTCTCGAACCAGTGTAGAAGGCCCACCGCTCCTTCTGTGCCACTGAAAGTAGTAGGTCGGTAGTCCATGAACGTTTTAAACGTGCACACAGGAGGCTGAGCATGTTGACCTGTTGCGCGAGAATAAAAGATAAGGTTAAGCACGAGGGCTGGTTTGCGAAGATAGGATCTAAACGTCCTAAGGTGAGTTGGTATGGCAGGTTATACCTCCTGCAAGGTTAGCTGCGAGTGCCTCAGCGACTCGTTCATTGATCAAAGCCGTCAACTGGGCTTGAGTGAGGTTGATACGTCCTCCGCTTCTGCTCATGATCTTCATAATGAAGCAACGTAAGTGAGAAAAGTGTCGCGAAAGTGCGTAAGTGTGGGACGATAGTAGAGAGTAAGCACACAAGGTTCAAATAGCAATTATCACATTATCTAATGCACAGTGAGAACTATCTAACCGACAATATAACATAAATCATACCACTTATGGTGTCGAGTCTTGCACGCGGAGCGAAGCGTCGTTGTGGATCGTTGAGCACTGTACAGGTTATAGTCTGGTTTTATCAAAAAGCTTTTCCCTTTTAAAACCAAGTTCACTATAACCAATGGCTCTGATACCAATCTGTCACACCCCCAAAATCCACCATGCGGGGTATCACCGCTTGGAGGCGTGACGTGACCAGGATCGAGCCACCAATTATATTGAACATCGTAATTAAGTGAATAAGTCCAACCACAATACGATTGGTGACCAAAGCTAGTTAACCATGCTTAGTTTAAACAGCGGAAGCATAAAAGTAAATCCAAAAGCATATGTCCATAGTTTATAAGTTAAAGTTCAAAACGCAAGTTTAATAAGTTCATAAGGGTTTAGATAATAAGCACAGAACATAACAGTCCGTACACCACAACGACTCCTTCCTCGTGCAAGCTCCAAGCGTTTAGCGACCTGTAAGGCATGTAACAACGAGTCAACAACAAAGTTGAGTGAGTTCACGTTTGGTTGTTTAGTTTTAAGTTGTTTCTGAAAAACGTGGTTTGACTTTCGTTGGCTTAATTGCCATGGGGGTTACCCCATAGTTGAAAGTATGTTTAACCAGTTCCTTTTTCATTACCCAAACCATAACCATAATCAGTGGGGGCTTTCCCCGTTTGAACTACTAGACGGTATGATATCGACTACTACGCAAATAAGTTGTGCCCTATATCAGTGTCTATCATCACTGATAGTCTGCCATAGTCCATTAGTACACGCCCGTCCGACCAGCATGGTGTGAGGTTTGTTAAACCTAATAGCGCTATTAACTAATGACCCGCTCGCCATTGGCCTCGGCGATTAAGTCGATATAATGAAGCGGGACTTATTGATAGAGTTTTGTCTAGCTAGTTTTTAAGGTTGTTGTCCTACACCAGGAGGACGAACGTACATATTCTGCACCAGGAGAATTCGTAGGATTAATAATGGCATCCAATAAATGGAGGATGGCCATACATATCCTACCCAAGGAGGATATGTAGATTTCATTTTAGTTTCTTAACCCATTCCCAAACCACCGGGAATCCCATGCCTTGTAGAAAGTGTGAACTCACCTCGGTTTGCTCTGTTAGATTCTCAAATATAGCTACCAGTCAAGGTCGGTCAATCACGTCCTAATATGATTACCAGTTAGTCATTTAGTGATTTTTAAATAGAGCACAAAGTTCCTACACGTATCTATCATATAACATGCATCACTTTAACGGTTTATGCCCATATAAGTTTCCCATCCATTCCCCACTCATAAACAAACATACGATGATGCACATAACACATATAACATGTTATATCATTCACAGATAACCTACTCGACATTTAGACATGCAAATTACAACTTATGTCATTTCAGCATTAATATTCAAAACCGGCTGTTTTCGGACATTTTAATAAAATAGTTAGCTTATTCCAAAAATTCCCAAATTTTTTACAAAATGTCTTAAAAGTTCCAAATTTTATTGTGTAAAAATATCGGGGTCCAGTTCATTACTAATATTTTATAAAAATTCATTTTCCGGACTGAACTCAGATTTATCTTTTTCTGACCACAGACCACGGAATAATTTATTTAAAATTCATCGAGAGTCCGATTTACGAAATTCTAGTGTGAGAATTACAAATACATCGGTGGTCATCTACAGTACAAGTTTCTTGATCTAACTCTACACAGAACTCAAGTTATGACAGAAAACAAAACGCATATTTTCAGCAGAAAAATGCAGCTCTAGCTGCTGTTACAAAATGATGCTTTAACAATAGTAAACGAAGTCCAAAAATTATGATTCCAGTGCCATTAGAACTGTATTTCATAATACATAAATCTAGGCTTCAGAAAATACATTTTTCGTTAAGTTATGGCCTGTTTACAGCCAACTGAAGTTGGCTGTAAAAGCTTGGACAGATTCTGTTTTTAGTCTTTAGCTTTCTAGTTTGTGTTCGATTGATTCCGTTAATCATGTTCAGTGATCACAACACATCAAACATCAATATTAACAAGTAACTCAGCAAGAAATCAGCAAGAATCATAACAACATCATTCTAACATCATTTCATCACTAGACTAGTTTATGTTCAAGACTTGTTTAAGGTTCTTTAGAGTTTCATGGATTTTCATCATCAAACATCTATTAACCACTTAAATAATATAAAGAATGAACGGATCTAAGTTCTTACCACTAGCTCAAGGCTAGGGAAGTTCGAGTGAAGAAATGTGGTGGTTAATAGCGAATTGAGAAGGTCATTCCACTTCCGAATGCACCGAGCTTCGTTGTAGGACCTCTTGCACCTTTGGGTGAGTGTAGATTGCTTGAAAGATGATGTGAGGGTGGTGGTATGGTGGTGGTTGTTGGCTGCCGAAACAAAGGAAGAAGGAGAAGGGAGAGAAGTGGTGTTGAATGTGTGGATGGTGAAATGAGGCTTATGCTCACAAGACTACTCTTATAACCATTTCATGTGTTCACCCATTGTGTAAAGTGTCATAGATGGGGGAACATGATCCAATATAATAATCAAATAAAATCTATGGGGGGGCCACCATGTTGGACGGTCATAGGTGGGGGGGGGGGGTCTAGATGTAGGTTGTAACTAGTTAGTTTAATGATAGTTGAAATCTAAGTGTATTGGTTAGGGTATTAGTTACTAGATATATATGTAGTGTGTGTTATAATATTCGGGGACCATAACTAATTCAGAAAAATAAAAACAATGTCTCTGGTAATATTTTAGTGTTCCGGGTAATGTCCGGTTGTTCGGTTTGATACTGTTCCGTTAAAGTGCTTAATTAATCCGTAAAGTGTCGTACATATATATTTTTGTGACGTTTTTAATTTTCAACACTCAGGAAAACACCAAGGACTATTTAATGACTTTTCTGTACACTATTAGTATGTTAACAACTACATGTAAGCATAACACAGAAATCAGAGAGCAGTTAAATGATTCAGCACAGTCATCAAGTACTTTAATTAACATTAATAAATTGTATGGTTACATGTAATTTGAGGGTTGTCACAATATCACTGTCATCAGTCTCTTTTTCTTGAATATTTGTCCATCTCATCCAACAAAATATTATTGAGTTAACCTCCTCAGAAAAAGGATCCATTTCAGTGAAAGCTTTGACATCTGTGGCGTTTTAAAGGGAGTGGTTTCTAGAGGATATGGCGTTTTTGTGTTTTTTCTGGGTCTGATTAATTTCATTGTGTATAGACCGCTCTCTTATAGAAGATTTTTGGCGCGTAGTTTAGGCGGGACTTTTTTATTGTAATAAATTATAGTAATAAAGTAACTGTCTTTTCAGTTACTGTTTTTTGTATTTAGTTTGTTGATCAGCTTTTATCAGTTTTATAGGTTATAGACGTCCCATCTTCTAAGTTTGGCGGTTTTTTTTTAATTGCCTTATGCAGGCCAACATGACAAAATACAATAACGGAGTAAATAAAATATTAAGCTGGAAAAATATTTTTTGTTATTTTTGGCTTTTTTTAGGGTTAACCATTTTTTAGTATATTTTGGCGTTTTGCTAATAAAGTTAGAAATATATCATTTAATTATCTTAAAAAAAAAGATTACATAAAAGAAAAAAAAAAGAGGAAAAAAAATTAAAATCCTTCGTCAGAAGGTACTTTATCTTAATAGTATCCATCACTTGTGTCATCTTCTTCCTCCTCGGATTCTTCATCTTGATCTTCATCCATGTCATCCCATTCACCTTCATCAGCTTCTTGTTCCTGAAGATTCTGAAGCCTCCACTTGAACATGTCTTGCATTAACTCCAATTTTGAGTCTATTTCTATGTTGGTACATTTGGCGTTATGCAATTTTTCCATGAAACCCATTCGCTGCTTTGTCATGATGTTCTCTAGCAAGTAGACTTGCTCCTCTCCGCTGTCGTATGTAATCGTCACCATGTCTGTTTCATCATCAAAACGCCATGATGTCATGACAGGGTCTGGCTTCATATCTCGTTTGATTGGTCCAATTTGCTGGTTAATGCTTTCATAAGCATATGCGTTTCATGGAATGGTTGTCTAGAGCGATGCCAATGGATAAGATTTGCCTCTGTATCTCTTCTTCCATTTTAAGAATTGCCTTAACCGTCTTAACATACACCCTCCTTTTGTTGTCAAAATGGAGGACGTATCGCCTGATCCCCAGAGTGTATCTCCACGAAACCATTGTTGCCATTTTTGGCGTTTTGTTTAAGTTAGCATTTTGGTTAAGGATCTTTTTTTTTTTGCAGAAAATGGATAGATTGAAGTGATTATGTAAGCTATGTTTTTACGTTTGTTTATATAATGATGTTTTTGGCGCGTAATTTAGGAGGGAATTTATTCTAATAAATGTTATTAACTGAAATTCAGTTATTTTGTGTTGTTTCATCTTCCTGTAATATTCAACGCGTTTTATTTTAAATTTTTGGCGTTTTGTTTATAATGGCGTTTTATTTTTTTTGTTTGGCGTTTTATGATTTAATGGTGTTTTGAATATGAGGTGTAAAAGATCCCTTTACCCTTAATGAAGCGCGTCCCACCTAATAATATTGATGTTATTTACGAAAACGCCACCGCGCAATCTAGTCCATGGATTGTTTTGATCGGACGATCCATAATCGTTCTCACCGTTCTCACACTTTTCACCGTTTTCTGTAAATCCTGACCCTATATATATATACACACATATATATATACATACATGTATATATATATATACTTATACATATATATATATATATATATGTATGGTAGGGTTCTAGAGTGAACACTAGTGTATTTGTGAACTACATATATATATATATCGAAAGTGTAAAATACAATATCCCTTAACATACATTGGTACGAGATTAAATTACGCATGTTGAAAACATAATTACGCATGTTGAAAGAATGAAGATTCTAAGTTTATGAAAGAATGAAGATTCCGAGTTTGTGATGTCCGGAGAATCAAGGGTTCCTGAGTTTATGTTTGCATGACAGGCGTAATTTATGTTTTTTCAACATGCGTGATTAGGGTTTGTGTGTTTATAATGTGTGTAATTCCATCTCGTACATATCGTACCTTAAGGGATATTGTACGTTAACCGGCCTCTATATATTTATATATACACACATACATACACTCAACCACATATGTATTATCAGGATGTGTAAAATGAATAAATTATACGGCATCATCTAGTATGCTATATAGCATAAAGCAATGTTAATGTGGCTTGATAGCGCTTACACAATTAGTTGTAAAAAGAGAATTTAGGTAAAAACAGGAGGAGTAAACTGCAATTTGCCTTCATGTGGCTTGGTGGCACTTACACAATTGCTCATTTACTTCCATTTTTTGCAATATGCCTCCATCTGGTAACAAAACCTCACAATAGGTTTCCCTCTCATTAAACCATCATTAGTTGAATGTTACTTTAAGGGGAATATCATGGTAATTTCCCATACCCATCTTGTGCACCACTCATCAGGACCACCCTTTTCTTATCCACCTTGCATAACGCCCCTCCAACTTTACTCTTCTTCTCCATTACACCACACACCCACACCACACCTAGTCACCTTCTACCATCATCACCACGCACTGTCGTCATACCTGCTGCCATCACCACCACACAAGTATCCAAGTTTCTAATAAGAAGTTGTTTCACGACAGAGATTAAATCCTCCGCCGGACTCCTCACCGACGATCGATATTTCTCGCAGAATCGCATATGAAAATCTAGAGCCTCCTTCTTAGACTCCGAACAAAATCTCTCCATCTCGTTCTTCATAGTCTCCATATAAAGTCAACATATCCAACGACCCTGATTACTACGCCTCACCATAGCGATATACGTTGGCGTACACTGGATGTCAAAAACATACATTCGATACTATATGTCAATGATCAACAAAATAGAACAGATAAGTTATGAGTCCATAGATCGAAAATCATCGTGGTTATTTAATGTAACAAAATTTATGACATATATTAGGGATAGAAAAATTCAAATTCACTGGTTTTCGTGATCGCTTAGAAAACATTCAAATCCCTTCTTTTTTAAACACCAATTGTTAATGTTGATGTTTAACACAAGTGAGTTTGTTAATCTTGATATTTGACACACGTGAGTTTGTTATAAATGGTGACACAAGTGTGTTTGTTATAGTTGGTGACACAAGTGGGTTGGTTACTGTTGGTGACACGAGTAGGTTTGTAACATAAGTGATGTTTGACACAAGTGAGTTTGTTAATTTGGTGCTTTAAGGCGTTGTAGAGGTGATATGGTGATGAACAATGAAGGTGCTGATGACGATGATGGTAGTGGTGGTTGTTGTGATGATGATGATGATGGTGTTGGGCGGGGGTGATTGTAATATATTGAAACCATATGTGCATATACTGTAATAGAAAAAAGGTATTTGTTGGTATAATGGTTATTTACTCGCCTTTTAGATGGTCAAACAAATGGTCCATTGACGGAGGGAGGCATAGAGTGAGCTTTTTAACCAGAGGGAGGCATATTGCAAAAAAAAAAATGAAAGTAAGGGAGGGATTGTGCAAGTGCCGCCAAACCACACGGAGGGAAATTGCAGTTTACTCAAAAATTGGCTACATAAGGAATGAATGACAACAAGCCTAGAAAATAATAGAGTTGGAGAAGATCATCTATTGCAAACACAATGGACAAGTAAGATATGAAATGAGTGTTATAGATAGGTGACAAATTGGTGAGGATAATGCCTTTAACAAGTAAACATATATATATAAAGATTATATATCATGCCAAACAATGATAGTAATCATGAGCGGATTTAATAAGCTCATAAATAACCTTCTTGACTTCACACATATAATATGAAAAACAAGATGGACACATCTTGAATGGTTGTTTCACTTATTCATATATAATTATGTGTGTAACACCCCAACCATTGATAAGTGCTCATGTCACATAAATCTTTCAAGTTTTAAAAACTTACATACTAAAAAGTAATCTATAATAAGGTCATAAATATCCTTGTGATCCATGTTCTCTAAATACTTTTAAAACATCAATCTTCCCTAATTCCAATTAACCTTCAATGCCAAATGTGGAGAATTAATATTGTAATTTTCCAATTAAACCTCAATATTTAATGTGGGGAATTAATATTGTTGAATAGGGTTTACTACCATGGCTTGTGTTCATATCAAAGGTTCTATGTTCGTCATGTAATTGAGATAAAGTAAGTTCTATGAGATCATTTGTCTTCCTTATGTCACACCCCGTAATTTTTGACACCCCCAGACATGTGACCAACAATTGATACCTGGTTAGTTAATGCGCAACGGAAACATGTCATTATTATAAAATAAATAACCCCAGCTTGTATATAATAACATTTCATAAACACATATTTAAATACCCTTTTTCATTACAAAACATTGCTTTAGTAAAACTATATTCATATTCCTTGTATCCTAATAGTTGTACAAGTATGTTACCACACGACCTTATTATGCCAAAGGAGTTATCATTCCTACAACATCTACCCTTGGAACTGTTATACTCTTGATTACTTGAAAAAAAATTTAAAAGAAGATGTCAGCGTATGCTGTTGAACAACGCTAGCAGGCACCAAAAATTTTAAATTAATAGTAATAATTAATAAAGCAACTTGCTCATGTATAAGATAAACGGTCATAACTAATAAAGAAAGTTAATCATGTATGTGTTAGTAACCAACACGATAAGTGGGACTAGTTCACATGTGTGTACAACCACGATATACACTAGTATCTCTACTTGGTTTCATGTATGTCTGTAATAGCTAGGTTATAGCATTTCATCTACAACATGTGTATAACTCGGATCTAACTATACACGCACTTATATCCTGAATGCTTATCCATAGATTACCTTATCCATCATATATATTTAACACTCATTCAAGCCATTTTAAAAGATATGAAATAGTGTTCAGTGTTTGAGATGAAGTAAGGTATTCAACTTGATAATGTTTAGATAAAACCTCTACACTGGTATCTAACTTAGAGAATCACAAAGAAGGCTTCTACACCTTACCTTGTGATGAAGAAATTCCAGGAATGTGTGTGTGTGTTTGAAGAAGAAAACGAACGAGAATGTGAATGCTCAAATGAACATACTCAACTTCTATTTATAGGTTAATTTGGGGTCAATAAAGATTGTTATGGAACCAAAACTGATCCACTACCGCCAGTTAAAGACAGATCATCAGACACGTGCTGGTTTCTAGTAACTTTGAGTGATATTTGTCACACCCCAACCAATGGTGGAATCATCGGAGTGGGACCAAAAAAGATTTGCTCATCACACATAACGCTACTTGTGACAATAATTAAATCAAAACCGTTTTCATTTCATAATTCAAATTGTCAAACATTACATGGAAATTCAAATAATAACAAATACAAGATAAATATGACAAGTTCAACATAACATAAATATTCAATCTAGTAATTTCCTAGGCGAGTTTCTAGTTATCCCTACTAGATTTCATACAATCATCATCTTCAACCTGTAACATGTTTAAAATAAAGTTCAATGCAAAAGCAAAGGCGAGTATACAAGTTTTCATACATATATAGCATAAAATGGAGTTTAAACAATTCCCCATGGCAAGCTATTGAAACAAGATAAACAATAAAATTGGCATGTGTTTAATAAGCTCTTAACATAACCTCAAGAATACGGGTGGTGTGTTAATCCTATAGCGCTATATATGTCAAGGATAGGCTCGTACGAAGTTAATGATAAGTCTAACACCAAACCTATAACCCCAAGTTTAAAGTATCAAGTAGCAAGTATGCATGCATGTATAAGGAATGTTTGTGCATTTTAGAAATAAGTATAAGTGTATTTTTCATAGTTTAACATGTTATACCCCAAAAGGTGGTAAACGAAAAGGGGGGTTCAAGTATACTCATGGTTTTGCAAGCTTCCACTCGTTAATCCGCGAGGAGTTGTTGATTGTTGGAGGAGGAAACACCAAGTCCTTCTACATGAGGAAGCAAGGTGTATGAGTATTTGGATGATAACGGGAGATTTGGGATGCATAATTAGAAGTATATGGAAAGTAAATATATGAGAAAATAACCATTTAGTACAAAATACTCGTTTTTGACACTATGAAACCCATAGGGGTTTGAATGTTTTCATGGGTTAAAGTACCCATTAGAATCGTAACGAGTACCATGTTCTTAGATGATGTAACTTAATATTTTGACAAATGACCATGAGATTATTATCAAAGGTTCAGTTACTATAAGTATTATCTATTTCATATAGTGTATATATCATAAGTTTAGTCCAATAATGTACAAGTAGTATCATAGAAATCATGTATGAGGTAGGAAGATAAATCTTTCATTTTCGAACCTCTTTAGTATTCACCAATGCACAAGTTGTCATAGACAACAAGGATGGTCATGAATGGATTATTATTATAGAAAGGAAATACACACTAGCTAACAAGGAAAACATCAAGCGATGTGTGGATTTGTAAGTAGGATAGCTCAAGCTATCCAAATAATCACACTTTCATAAGTTCAAGACTTCTTCATCACTTGTGGGTTAAAACCCTTTTAAAATAGAAATTTTTTGAGGATTAAACCTTTGTATTTACATGTTACAACCTTGTTTTTAAGCACACATAATCATAGTCTTGATTAGTGGCACAAGGACATAGGAATGTATTTTCTTCCAAAACATGAAGATAAAAATGAGCAGAATTTAGGTGCACTTTGGACCTCAAAAATGGTGAGGTTTAACCTTAGTTTGCCCAAGCAAACTTGTGAGAACCTTCCTAGAGGTTATCCAAGTGTTGTAGAAGAAGAAACAAGAAGAAAATTGAAGTGGAAGTGAGTTAAAACTCACTTTTTATGGCTGGAACTTTCAAAAACGTGGTTGAATGGGGATGTAAAAGTGGAATAAGGAGTGGAAAAGTGTTTATTATATAAGGGAGGGATTAGGGTTTCAATGGGTTGGGCTTTGGAAGTGTTTAGAAGAGGTTAAACCTTGAAACAAGCCCACAAAACCCAACCATATGGGGCTGAATTTTGCTGATTTGGGGCTGCCTTATTTCTCTCTTTTTTTTAAACATTATAATGAGTAATTTTGTTAATTAAGTTGTGTAATAATATGCAACAATGTTTCCCCTAACTTGTAACAAGGTATAATATGAAATAAAACATGATTTAACTAGGTAAAAAGTGTGATGTATAAGTGTGTAACATGTTTGTAAGTGACAAGTATAGGTCACATATTAGATGATTAATCGTTGTGTAATAAAGCATATTGTTAGGGGTTTTTAAGTATCAACAATATAAGGACAAGTTTGGACATGTATGGTTAAGTATATGCATCACAAATAAGTATCGTATGCGTATGAATTACGAATAAGGATTCGAACGTATGAGCATGTATGAATTTAAAGAAATACAATTTTTTTTATGATCCAAGTCTCGGATTTTACAACGATTACAAGAATACAAGACTTCTAAAAATAGAAATACGAACAATGCTTTCTAATTATGGAAAGTACAAAGAAGTAGAGCGTTACAGTCTCCATCCTTTAGCTAATTTAGTCCCGAAATTTAGATAGAAGTAACGAAAAGTTGCGGATACTTAGTCTTCATCTCACTTTCGAGTTCCCTAGTAAACTCCATGCCATGTTTTCCTTCCCATCGAACCTTGACGATAGGAATTCGACTGCACCTCAATTGCTTGACACCTTGGTCCATGATATCGACAGGTTTCTCCACGAAGTGCAGAGTTTCGTTGATTTGAAGATCTTCGAGTGGAACTTGAAGTCCTTCTTCAGCTAGACACTTCTTCAAGTTTGAAATGTGGAAGACAGGATGAACGTTGTTGAGTTCTTCAGGTTGGTCCAGTCGATACGCAACCTTGCCAATCCTTTCGAGAATCTTGAAAGGACCAACGTAGCGAGGTGTGAGTTTCCCTTTCTTACCAAATCGAACCACACCCTTCCAAGGGTATACCTTGAGAAGTACGAAGTCACCTATCTCAAATTCCAAAGGCTTGCGACGCTTGTCGGCGTAACTCTTTTGTCGACTCCTGGATTTCAGTAAGTTGTCTCGAACCTGTAAAATCTTGCTCATCGTCTCTTGTATAAGCTCGGGAACGGTGAATTGAGATTCCCCAATCTCGTGCCAACAAATAGGTGAACGACACTTTCGACCATACAATGCATCGAAGGGTGCCATTTGAATACTCGCATGATAGCTGTTATTGTACAAGAATTCGATCAAAGGCAAGTGTGAGTTCCAGTTGCCACCAAAATCTATTACGCATGAACGAAGCATATCCTCTAAGGTTTGGATAGTACGCTCGGTTTGACCGTCTGACTGAGGATGGAAGCGATGCTAAGGTTTAGAACAGTACCCATAGAATATTGAAAGGTTTGCAAAAGATGAGACGTAAAGAGACCATCACGATCAGAAATGATGTCAATGGGGATACCATAACGACAAATGATTTTATGAGTGTAGATTCTAACCAATTTCTCGACTTTGAAATCTTCACGAATGTGGAGAAAATGAGCTGATTTGGTCAATCGATCAACGATCACCCAAATACTGTCATGACCAGAAGAAGTACGAGGGAGCTTGGTGATAAAATCTACAACGATGCTCTCCCATTTCTAGACAGGAATTTCTGCCTGTTCGAGCAAGCCAGGGGGACGTTGGTGTTCAGCTTTAACCTTCGAACAAGGGAGACATTTTGCAACGAAGGTGGCGATATCCTTCTTCATTCCAGGCCACCAATAGGACGTACGCATATCTTAGTACATCTTATCAGTGCCAGGGTGAAAGGAATATCTCGATTTGTGTGCCTCCTTCATCAGAAAGTCTCGAAGGTTATCATGATTAGGAATCCAGATGCGGTGGAGATAGTATAGGATGCCATCGGATTTAGACTTAAGATCTTCTTCAACACCACCTCGTATCTCGAGGGAGAGAATACCCTCGTTAATAGAGGGGTATTGAGCTTCACGAATGCGTTTTTGAAGATCATTAACGAGTTGGAGACAACAAATCCCTTTTACATGAGTTTTATGACTAAGCGTGTCGGCCACTACATTTGCTTTACCTGGATGATAGCGAATTTCGCAGTCGTAGTCGTTTAACAACTCTACCCAACAACGTTGACGCATGTTCAGTTCCTTTTGGTTGAAGATGTATTGAAGGCTCTTATGGTCGGTGAAGACCACACACTTAGTACCATAAAGGTAGTGTTGCCAAATATTCAAGGCAAAAATAACTGCGCTAAGTTAAAGGTCGTGCGTAGTGTAGTTTTTCTCATGTATCTTGAGTTACCTCGACGCGTAAGAGATAACCTTGTCTCGTTGCATAAGGACACAACCAAGGCCAAGGTTTAAAGCATCACAATACACGACAAAATCATCGTTACCATCGGGAAGCGCGAGAATAGGAGCATTACAAAGCATGTCCTTAAGCGTTTAAAACGATTCCTCCTGTTCGAGACCCCAAACAAAAGGTTTCTCTTTTTGAGTCAAAGAGGTGAGAGGAACGGCGATCTTAGAGAAGTTGGAGATAAAACGACGATAATAACCAGCAAGACCAAGAAACGAACGAACTTCCGATGGAGACTTAGGTGCAATCCAGTTCTTCACACCTTCGATTTTAGGGGGATCAACGTGAATACCACGTTCGTTGATAGTGTGACCAAGGAATTGAACCTCTTTTAACCAAAATTCACACTTGGAGAATTTAGCATAAAGATGTTCAGTACGTAGAAGCTAAAGGATAAAATGCAAGTGTTGATCATGCTCTCCTTGAGTCTTGGAGCAGATAAGAATATCGTCGATGAAGACGATCACGAAATGGTCCAAGTATGCTTTGCACACTCGGTTCATCAAATCCATGAAAACAGCACGTGCATTGGTCAACCCAAAGGGTATGACCACGAACTCGTAATGACCATATCGTGTACGAAAGGCGGTTTTAGGTATATCTTCTTCGAGAAATCAAAGTTGATGATACCCAGAATGAAGATCAATCTTTGAAAAGCAGGTCGCGCCTTGCAATTGATCGAAGAGATCCTCAATGCGAGGAAGAGGGTATCGGTTTTTTACAGTGAGCTTGTTGAGCTCACGATAGTCAATACACATACGGAATGACCCATCTTTCTTTTTGAGGAACAAAATGGGAGTGCCCCAAGGAGAAGTACTAGGGCGTATAAAGCCTTTATCAAGAAGCTCTTGAAGTTTGCTCGAAAGCTCTTGCATCTTAGAGGGTGCTAAACGATAAGGAGACTTAGCGACATGCACTAAATCGATTCGAAAGTCAACAGAATGAGCAGGAGGCGGACCAAGAAGATCATCGGGAAACACATCAGGAAAATCGCGTACAACAGGAACGTCACTCAGGTTTGGGCCTTTGTCCTTCTTTTCCACAATATGGGTGAGAAAGGCGAAGGTACCCTTGCGTAAGCACTTGTTTGCTTGAATACATGACATAAGCTTGAGACCTTGAGAAGGTTTCTCACCATATACGTGTAGAGAATCACCGTTTCGAAGAGGAAGATGAATGAACTTTTCAGAATAGACAACTTCAGCACGAACTCGCCTAAGTCAGTCCATACCTACTATGACATCGAAACTATCCATTTGCATAGGTATGAGGTCAATGAGAAATGCATGATCGTTAAGAATCAAGGAACACTTTGAAAGAACGGAATCAACAGCGACGGATTTACCATCAGCGACTTCGACAGCGAAAGATATTGACAACTTAGAGCGTTTACACTTAAGCAAAGGTTCGAATTCTAATGATACAAAACTTTTATTGGTGCCAGTATCAAATAAACACGAAGTATAAACATGGTTGACAAGGAACGTACCAGTAATAATGTCGTTTTTGTTTTGAGCCTGAACAATGGTGGGAAGAAAGGCTCTGCCTTGAGCTGGTTGTTGAGCCTATTGCTGCTGCTGTTGTTACAGCGGTGGCTGATTACGTTAAGGGCACACGTTGGCGAGATGATTGAGGTCACCACATTTAAAACATGCTCGCACAGGAGCAGCTTGAGCTTGGTTTGGAGCAGGGTTTTGGGCTACAACAGCTTGGTTCGGGTTGGCCATAGGTGGTTTGTGGCAGTGTTGAGAAAAGTGCCCATATCGATTGCAATTAGCGCACTTGCGGCATGGGATGGTGGCAGGATGATGGTACTGGCACTGGCTACACTTGGGTTAAGTCCCAATGTAACCTTTGCATGAAGGTTCAGCATTAGGTGCAGCAGGTATGGATTGCAAGGGTTGAGGGTTTGGCGGAGTGATGACCGCACAGTTTTGGCTTGAAGCCTTCCGCTTCTTGCCGTGGTTTTTCTTTGTGGTAGCGGGTGTTTCGGTGGTGGTTTCAGCGATGGCTTGGTGTGCGTTTTTCAACGAAGCTTTTGCGGCATTCCTGTGCATGACGTGGTTGCTGTTAAGGCGGGCGGCTAAACGGAAGGTTTCCTCGATAGTTTCTGGACAAGCAGCTTCCACGAGGTTCATGAAAGAATCGGGTAGGCAGTGGATGTACTTGTTGATGGACTTCTCAGGGGTGTCAGCTTGGCTAGGACAAAAGATGCTGAGTTGATTGAAGCGAAGGGTTATACCATCGTTGTCATCATCAATTTCCTTAAGATGCCAAAACTCGTGTTCTAACCTCCTATGTTGATGAGGAGGACATAATTCTTCCCTCGTGATTTTCTTCAGTTCGGCCCATGGTAAAGCGTGGGTGGCATCCTCACCCCTTATGCTTCGCTCAGCAGTTCACCAATCAAGAGCTCTCGAGCGAAACACCCCTGTAGCGTTTGGGGTGCACAAGTCACCAAGACAACCACTTTGACGGAACGTGTTCTCCATGGCATCGAAATAGGTTAGTAGTGCGGTGGCACCATCCTTTCCAGTAAACTCCAAAGGTTTACAAGCCATGAATTGGATTTGGCTAACGAACCATGGGGCGAATCCGAGTTGGTTTGGATTTGGCTAATGATGTCGGGTATAACTCGGGCCATTTGGTCGGCCATGTGTTCAGCAATGAGACCTACAAGTTCTTTCTTGGAGATAGAACCAGAGCGGGAACCTTTCATGGACTTGGGCTTTTTGGATGAGCTTGAAGATGCTATCTAAAAGTTTGAAAGAAAAGGAAAGGATGAGACTTGATCATAATTCAAAATAAGGTTTTGCATGTATAAGCATGTAGGTGTTCAAGTATCACGTATAATTCACGAAAAAGGGTAAGTATTCAACATGTATTCACACGTATAATAACATAAGAATGCGTATAAAGAGTATAAATTTAGTTGGTTCACGAGAATTATTATTGTTCTTGATTGCGAGAGACGTGCGAATCGTGTAACGATTTTGAAATGAATGAGGTAACAAGTATAAAATCACATATAAATTAAATCACATAACAGAGAGGCTCATAAAACATTGGATTGTTTCGGGTTGAGAAACATCAACTATCCCAAAGTGAATCGGAAGTCCTTTCAAATTAGAGAAACGTGCTTTGGCCTATAGGTAAGATACTCTCGCCGAGAGGCGATTAACGGTATCTTACCCTTCCAGTTACTACACGTCTATAATTGATTGAAACAACCGAAACTTTGGCAAGATTGAAAATCGAAGAATGGGACTTAATCGACAAGATGCGGGTTTCACCCCTAACTTGACGATTTCGTACCCTAATGTGGTTGGTACTCGTCGGGTCAAAATATAATTTCAACACTTTGACGAGGGTCCAATAGAGTTTGAATTGGAAATTTACCATTAAGATGTGGATTTTTCTCCTAACTTAATGGTGTAATTTCGTACAAAATAAAGAATAAGCGGAATGAGAGTCGTTTACCAAATTGTGGGTTTCACGCCTATTTTAGTAAACTCATCTCGTTTGTATTACGAGTGTCTTCAAGTCTTCAAGTGTATTGTGTAAAATATCTTAGGAAAGACACTATGTAAGTATTAATACCAAAAATAAGAAAAAGAAGCATAGGAAGAATAATATTTTAAGCATGAAACAAGAATGGTCAAAAATAAGGTACCTACTATAGACTAGGTCGAACATGGCAATTCTACCTAATTCCCTATAGTTGTGGCTCTGATACCAATCTTTCACACCCTAACCAATGGCAGAATCATTGGAGTGGGACGAAAAAAAATTGCTCGTCACACATAACGCTACTTGTGACAATAATTAAATCAAAACCGTTTTCATTTCATAATTCAAATTGTCAAAACATTACATGGAAATTCAAATAAGAACAAATACAAGAAAAATATGACAAGTTCAACATAACATAAGTATTCAATCTAGTAATTTCTTAGGTGAGTTTCTAGTCATCCCTACTAGATTTCATACGATCATCATCTTCAACCTGTAACATGTTTAAAATAAAGTTCAATGCAAAAGCAAATGCGAGTATACAAGTTTTCATACATACATAGCATAAAAATGAGTTTAAACAATTCCCCATGGTAAGCTATTGAAACAAGATAAACAATAAAATTGGCATGTGTTTAACTAATCAAACCAATGATGAAACGCAAAAAGCTCTTAACATAACCTCAAGAATACGGGTGGTGCGTTAATCTTATAGCGCTATATATGTCAAGGATAGGCTCGTACGAAGTTAATGATAAGTCTAACACAAAACGTATAACCCCAAGTTTAAAGTATCAAGTAGCAAGTATGCATGCATCTATAAGGAATGTTTGTGCATTTTAGAAATAAGTATAAGTGTAGTTTTCATAGTTTAACATGTTACACCCCAAAAGGTGGTAAACGAGAAGGGGGTTCAAGTATACTCACGGTTTTTCAAGCTTCCATTTGTTAATCCACGAGGAGTTGTTGATTATTGGAAGAGGAAACGCCAAGTCCTTCTACACGAGGAAGCAAGGTGTATGAGTATTTGGATGATAACGGGAGATTTGGGACGCGGAATGAAAAGTATATGGAAAGTAAACATATGAGAAAATTACAATCTAGTACAAAATACTCATTTTTGACACTATGAAACCCATAGGGGTTTGAATGTTTTCATGGGTTAAAGTACCCATTAGAATAGTAATGAGTAACATATTCTTAGATGATGTAACTTAATATTTTGACAAATAACCATGAGATTATTATCAAAGGTTCGGTTACTATAAGTATTATCTATTTGATAGAGAGTATATATCATAAGTTTAGTCCAATAATGTATAAGTAGTATCATAGACGTCATGCATGAGGTAGGAAGATAAATCTTCCATTTTGGAACCTCTTTAGTATTCACCAATGCACAAGTTGTCATAGACAACAAGGATGGTCATGAATGGATTATTATTATAGAAAGGAAGTACACACTAGCTAACAAGGAAAACATCAAGTGATGTGAGGAGTTGTAAGTAGGATAGCCCAAGCTATCCAAATAATCACACTTTCACAAGTTCTAGACTTGTTCATCACTTGTGGGTTAAAACCCTTTTAAAACGGAAAGTTTTTGAGGATTAAACCTCTGGATTTACATGTTACAACCTTGTTTTTAAGCACACATAATCATAATCTTGATTAGTGGCATAAGGACATAGAAATGTATGAAGAAAACATGAGTTTTCTTCCAAAACATGAAGATAAAAATGTACAGAATTTAGGTGCATTTTGGACCTCAAAAATGGTGAGGAGGTTTCACCTTAGTTTGCCCAAGCAAACTTGTGAGAACCTTCCTAGAGGTTATCCAAGTGTTGTAGAAGAAGAAACAAGAAGAAAATTGAAGTGGAAGTGAGTTAAAACTCACTTTTTATGGCCGGAACTTTCAAAAACGTGGCTGAAACTCAGCTGAGTTAATTTGGAGAGTTTTTGAAGTGTTTGGAGGCTTGTAAAAGTGGAATAAGGAGTGGGGAAATGTTTATTATATAGGGAAGGTGTAGGATCATTTTGTGACCCAAACGAGTCGTTCAGAAGAGTTCTTATCTATACGAAAGGCGGAAACAGACGTATAGACTTGGAAATAGCTTGATTCACACTTTAAACGTCTTGTATATTGATTTAACATTGTTTACAATCACTAGACAGACCGGCAGCACCTCGGTATCTCAATCTTATTCCGTTACAAATGACTAGACATGAAGCCTATATATAGTGGAGGTGATTCCGCTTGAAAGTGGCACTGACACTTTCAAGCGGAATTAGAAATGTTAATTTCCCTTGAAAGTGGCACTGACCATTTCAAGCGGAATTACAATGTTAATTTCCCTTGAAAGTGGCAGTGACCATTTCAAGCGGAATTACAATGTTAATTTCCCTTGAAAGTGGCAGTGGCTGTTTCAAGCGAAATTACCCACTTTAACACAAACCCTAATTTCTCATACAATGTGCCCTGATCTAACAATTCTAATACAAGACTCGATACAAGACGAAGTCGATAGACGTATGTACCAACAGACTCCCCCTCGGATGTTGACGAGTCTTTAGTGTCGAGTCTTCAACGTCTTCAGTCTTTATCAGTCTTTTACTCTTCCTGAAGTATCTGACAGTGTAAATCCTCAGACTTTTCTCTTCTTCTCTCTACCAGGATCTCAATCTGACTCCATCTTCTCTTGATCAGATCTCTTGATTTCTTAAGTTCATCAGCATCAGTAATACCAAGATCATAATCTGGCTTCACATTCTGCTCAGGATCAGGAACTTGCCTAACCTGCACACATCTCTAACTCACAATAAATTTCACAAATTTAAAATTTGACAAATTTATATATCACTTGCAGGAATTTATCAATCAATAAATGATTTCACAATGTTAATATCTGATGAACCACTTGTAGACAAAACATTTATTTTTATCTAATATAAACAGACTCCCCATCACGAAATGTTCATCATGTTCAGCACTTGGAATTTTGAAACTCATCTTTCCAACATCAGTTGTTGAAAATCTTTTTGGATTTTTCAAAATTTATGCTAAAACACACTAAAAATCTTTTTGAAATTTTAATTTTAACGAAATGCATTAAAGAAAAATTTACAAACAATATTTTTGTGAGTTTGTGTAAGAGGATCATATCAGTTTTTGAGACAAATCACCAACACCGTTAAGCTTTAAACATTTTAAGTTCTAAACGATTCACTTAGATTGTCAGTATACTGATCCACTTAAATTTTCACACAAAGTTCAACTGTTTCGAGATACGAGATTAATGTTTTAGAGACTTAAACTTATACGCGTGTCCCACCTCAGAATATACTCCCGTATCCAGATCCTAATATTCAGTCTTACAGGTGACTATACCTAGATGATATATGTAAAGGGTTAAATGCGAGGGCCATGAGAGCTCAGGCTATTGCTTCCGCAAAATCAGAGAGATGATGGCTTCGACTTTAGGTGTGTTCCCTTTAGAGAATCTTTTCTTCAACAGCACATGATTAGCATTTTGCAATGTTTCATCATTTTTTATGCTGAGGGCGGCGCTATATTTCAAGCAAGCGAAAAGTATTATACGGGGACTAGGCCATTGCTTCCGCAAAATCAGAAGTCCCGGGATAATACCCCAGATATCACTAAGCATAAAGACCTAGTATCTCAGAAAGATGGACCTTTCAAACAAGATTTCGGGGGTTACCCATATATCCGAGAGATGTTCCCCACGAGATAAGTAAGTTTGAAATTTAGGTTTATATCTCGAACACAATCTACTAAGTGTGTAAAAACCTACTGGCATATCATCAGTGAGACCATTTATCACATTTTGACTTTCCAATTCTTTAGCGTGTTGTGATAGTCCACTGATGTACTATCATTTCCTCTTTTTACAACAAAACTCATTTTGAATTTATCATGTTTTTGGATTTTTCAAATTTTCTAAAGTTTTTTTGAATTTTCTGAAATGTCTTACTCCCCCTAAAATTCAAAAACATTTAAAGAAACTTTGAAAACAAACTATACAAGGTAAAGTGACAACTGTTGTGAATTGCTTCAATTCGCCATCCATTTGGCATAAACAATTAGAACTCCCCCTTACAACAAACTATTTTCCCATTAAGATTTCAAAACACTTAAGTTTGTTTTAATCAAAAATGGTTTTTCCGGAAAATAAGTTTTGTAGATTTTACCACTTGTAAAAATGGGGATAAACTCATCACATTGTTTTTTCAACCATTTGATGAAAGTTAAATCAAGTTCAACTTAATGACCTTGATTAACCACTTGTAGGTTCAACTTTACCAGATGTAAAATGACATATGACAATTTTAAGAACAACTACCACTTCCAAACTAAAATACCACTTGTAAGAAAGATGTCGATTCCTACTCCACACTTACCAACCTGGGAGTTCCGGCAATTCCACCACCTGTAGAATTTAACAATTTTAGAATACAAATTTTTAACAAAGATGCCGATTCATGCTCCACGATTACCAACTTGGGAGCTCCGGCAAGTCAGGATTTTTAAGTAAAGAACATAGACACCCAAGCCTGACCAGCTTTGGGTGTAACCTTCTCAACTTCACCTGGGGTTTGAACATTTCTTTTTTCTTCATAAAATTCTTTCACCCCTTTGGCCTTCCCATTGACCATTTTCCCAAAAATATGTTTTACTTTCCCATTGAACGCTTTCTCGACATCAAATTCTTTCTTCTCAGTTGTCAATCTTTTGTTTGAAATTTTCAGTCCTCAATGGTGGAAAATTAACATCATCCATCGGTGGAACTGAATTTTCATCTTTTACCTCAACTTGTGGCTCCTCTGACTTTGTGGAATCAGATTCATCGCCAGATTTCACTTCAGATTTCTTAACAACCCACATTTGGTTGTCAAGATTAACTCTTCTTTTGTCAAATCTTTTCTTCGAACATTCACCAACTTCATATGTTGAATTTTTAAAAACTTTGAATTTTTCAGTTGGTTGTTCATTTTTCTCAACAATCTTTTCTTTAGGTTTAGAAACAACTTCCTGTTTGATATTGGTCGCTTTAGGACAGTTCCAAGTAATATGACCAACTTCTTGACACCTGTAACAGGTTCTTGTTTCCTTTCTTTGATATGCTCCATTCTTCATTTCTTCTTGCTTCTTAGCAAGAAATTCTCTGTTTGATTGCTTCCAGAATGAGCTCCTTTCTTCTTCCTCCGAACTTGCTCCTGAAACAAATCCAGTTTTTGATTTATAAGTTTTCCCATTTTTATGATTTTTCGGTGGAATAAAACCAAGTCCTTTCTTTTTGAAATTACTGTTATGGTTTGGTTTCTTTTGATAACCTGAACCAGAACTGTAACCCTTTTTCTTGTTTAACCTTTGTTGATCTCTTGAGGTGTAAAGTCTTGGTTTTTCAGAAAGATTTACATCTTTTATTTCAGAAATATTAATTTCTGTTAGTTTGAAAACCTTTTTTATCATTTCTGGTTTAACACCTCTTATTGGAAATTCCTCATCAGAATATAATTTTTTCTGAATCATTCAAAGTATAAGCCACTTTGATTGATCCGTCATTCAAATTAGATTTTGATAACATGAATTCTTTATTGTAAACCCTTTTAACCGGTGAACTCGGACTCTTTTCTGACGAACTCGGACTTTCAAATTTAGACTCCGGTTTTGACTCTTCATCCATATCCAACACCTGATCGACCACTTTCTTTAACAACTCAGACTCATGATCAGTGTCAGACGCTGTGAATGTGACATCAATATTGTCTGGTAATTCATCAATGATTTCAGACTTTAATTTGATGTTGAGAGCCTTATTTACACGTTCCTCATTTGGCTTTCTGGGAGAATAACTTTCATGGATCGGGGGCGGACATCTGTTATACTTGACACTTTGTTTCTTACCAGTATCAGTATCTTCAGTCTTTTCCTCCTTGAATGCTTCAAGACCTGCAACAGTAGGATAAACACGATCAATCAAATAATCACATGTTGTATAACTCAACAGTAATCGTTTAATCCTTTCACTCTCAATCTTTTCGAGTTCCAATTCTTTCTTCAACTGTGCACAATCTTCAATGTACTCATTAATGACCCTCTGCTTTGTCATTAATGTTGAGTTCATTTTTGTCATTGCATTTTCAATTTCTGAATTCGTTCTTTTCAGACTATCAACTGTTTTGTTCAGCACATCATATGATTCCTTCACATACTTCACATCAGACAGTAAATCTTCTTTAATCTTTTCTAATTCAGCAACCTTCTCATCTTTCTCCTCACAAGATTTGCAAGATTCTAAACACTTCAAACATGGTTTTTCAACTTCAACCACTTTTTCAACTATCTTTTCAATCTCAACAATCTTTTCAACTTCAATGAGTTTCTCAACTTCAACAATTTTTTCTATCTCGATGATTTTCTCAATTTCGACAAGTTTCTCAACTCCAACTATTTTTTCGACTTCAACTATCTTTTCTACCACTTTTTCCACTTCAACAATAGCTTCTCCAGCTTCTGTCTTTGCTTTTTCATCAGCAAGAATTTTTGCTGCTTCCAGCTCTCTCCTCAATCTGTCAATCTTCTTCTGATTCAGCATCTCCATTTTATCTGCAAAAAACAAATTAAAGCTGTCAGGATCTATGCCTTTTCTAGCTTTGTTAAGATATTCTTCTTCATCATCAGTATCAATATCACTTCCAAGATCTGTAAAAATTGGGATTCTTTTCTGACTAGCATCATCTTCACCCAGAATTCTAGCAACAAGACCTGAACCTGGTGGAATGTATTTATCCCAGCTATATCCCTCTGTAATAAATTCATCATCTTGATCTATTATACCAAACAAAGCTCTTTTCTCTTCAATGGGACGTGCATGAGCAGTTTGTGGATGTTTAACAATTTGTGGTTGTTGATCAATCTGATGAAAAATTGACTTTTGATAATAATCATTCTTTCCATCTTGTCTTCCAGTTGCTTCTTTGTTTTTGCATTCTCGTTTAAAATATCCCTTTCCTTTGCAACGAAAACAGGTAACCTTTGATTTGTCAAAACCTAACGGAGAAGTAGCCATTCCTCGAAAATAATCTCTACCAGTGATTTGTGTAAATTTTTCTGCTCTTCGAACAGCACTGGCTAAACACCACTTCACATCCATCAACTCAAGTTCCTCTGCATCAATTTGGTCATAATCTTCTTTTGTAAGCATCGGATTTCCAATCTTCCCAGAAATCAAACTTTCATAAGATTCCAACATAGCAACGAGTGATGCCATGTGTTGCTTGGCTATTTCTGGAGACAAATTCTGACCATTTTGAATGTTCAAAGTGACATTGCACTGCAGATTTGTTGAGTTCTGTCTTTGAGGACTTGATGTAGTATGATTTGGATCAAAACTTGAATACAAAGACGAAGATCTACCACTCTGTGTCACATTACTACCCTTTGTTCTAGATGAACTGTCAGCACTAAAACCAGTTTGGATCTTTGGACTAGGGCTGGGGGTAACCTCAAACTTGTTCCCTCTGTAATACAATCTGACATCTTGTTGAGCATTCGGATTCTTCATGATTGCTGTTTTCTGAATATCCAATTCGTGCTCTTCAATCTTTTGAATAAATTGTGCCAGATTAATATTTTCCAATTTTCTCATGTGTTTCACAATCAACAGATAAGTTCCCCATTTTTGCTGTGGTAATGCATCAGCAAGTTTATCAACCCATTCATCATCATCTTTCTTAATGTCCAACCTTCCCATTTCCAACACCAAATGACAATATCTATCAATGGTCTGCTTTGTTGTTTCATGGTCGAAATCTGTAAACATATCAAATGATTTCTTCAATAACGCCTTTTTGTTTTTGATCATATATACGCTTCCTTTGAACTTTTGAATCAATGCATTCCAAATTGACCTAGCTGTATTATCATGTTGGAGCAAAACAAATATATCTTCTTTAATTGCTTGTTGAAGAATACTAATCATCATTTTTTCACTTGTATACTTCAATTTATCAATCTCTGAAAAGTCACTGAAACCCTTTTCAAGCCCACGTTCATTTTTCGGTTTTTCATAATCTTTCTCCAATGAACACCAAGCATCAAATTTGTAAGCTTGCACCCAGATCCCAAATCTATTTTTCCATCCTTGAAAATCTTCAATGTACATAAGCTTTGGCGGTTTTTGATGAGTTCCAGTTTCATTCTCACTGTACAAAGTTTCGGCAGCTGTAACAGGAGCAATCGGTGTCGCAAACGCATTGTAGAATTCCTCTTCCATGTTTCAAAAAAATGTTTCTCAAAAGTTCAAGTTTCACACGAAATACAGAAAATTTGCTAATTTCCCTTGAAAGTGGCAGTGGTTATTTCAAGCGGAATCACTTTTCAAGCGGAATACCAGTTTCAAGCGGAATTAGGTGTACTTTTCAAACGGAATTACAATTTCAAGCGGAATCAGATGATTTTTCAAGCGGAATAGCGATTTCAAGCGGAATCAGGTAATTTCGTTTGTAATTACCACAACTTTTCAAACAGAATTAGATGTCTCGTTCAAACGGAATTACCTTTTTGGCCCATTTTTATCAGATTTAGTCCGAATTTAGGTCTGATTCTTTCAAGGGTTTGTTAAAACTGTATTTTACACGTAGTATCAAAAGATCAGTCCATTTTAACCGTAAAAACTTGTTCAATTTTGAAAAGAAGGTGTAGAAGTCAGAAAATATGGCTGTTTTGGCAAGAACTCTTCTTCCTGAGCTCTAATACCACTTGTAGGATCGTTTTGTGACCCAAACGAGTAGTTCAGAAGAGTTCTTATCTATACGAAAGGCGGAAACAGACGTATAGACTTGGAAACAGCTTGATTCACACTTTAAACGTCTTGTATATTGATTTAACACTGTTTACAATCACTAGACAGGTCGGCAGCACTTCGGTATCTCAATCTAATTCCGTTACAAATGACTAGACATGAAGCCTATATACAGTGGAGGTGATTCCGCTTGAAAGTGGCACTGACACTTTCAAGCGGAATTAGAAATGTTAATTTCCCTTGAAAGTGGCACTGACCATTTCAAGCGGAATTACAATGTTAATTTCCCTTGAAAGTGGCAGTGACCATTTCAAGCGGAATTACAATGTTAATTTCCCTTGAAAGTGGCAGTGGCTGTTTCAAGCGAAATTACCCACTTTAACACAAACCCTAGTTTCTCATACAATGTGCCCTGATCTAACAATTCTAATACAAGACTCGATACAAGACGAAGTCGACAGACGTATGTACCAACAGAAGGTATTAGGGTTTCAATGGGTTGGGCTTTGGAAGTGTTTAGAAGGGGTTAAACCTTGAAACAAGCCCACAAAACCCAACCATATGGGGCTGAATTTCGCTGATTTGGGGCTGCCATATTTCATTATTTTTTTTAAACTTTATAATGAGTAATTTTGTTAATTAAGTTGTGTAATTATATGAAACAATGTTTCCCCTAACTTATAACAAGGTATAATATGAAATAAAACATGATTTAATGTGACACATTGTTGGATCGTCGTGTGACCCTAACGAGTCAATCTGAGTAGTTCATCATCAAGAACAAAGGCGGAATCAATGTAAAAGATGTCAACACAGCTTGTTCCTTTCTAATTATCTTCTTATTGATCAATCCTGAGCTTTTACAAGTTCAAATGACAAACGGACAGCACCTCAGCTCAGAACATATGACCTAATTCCGCTCCAAATGAACATAGCACACACATATATATAGTAATCTGATTTCGCTTAAACTTGTCACATGTCATTTCAAGAGAAATCAACATGTTGATTTCGCTTGAACTGATCTGTGTCACTTTCAAGCGAAGTAACACATTAACACTTAAACAAACCCTAATTTCAACCCTGTTGTGTGCTCGTTTATCCTATCTAGACATAAGACTCGATTAAGACAAAGTTAACAGACACTAGATGCACCAACAGACTCCCCCTTGGATGTTGACGAAGTCTTCAGCGTCGAGTCTTTAGTCTTTGTCTCTTTCCAAATTGTCTTGACATTGTAAAAGCTTCCTTCAATCTTTTGTCTTCAAACTTTAATCTTCAATCTCCCCTTTGAGTGCTGATCCAGAATTTTGACTCCCCCTTTCGCAGACTCACCCTCTCGATAATCTGGGACTTGAATTCTAATTCAAACTTTGACATTTTCTTTGCCATGGGGATTCCTGTTACCTGCACAATCTCTACCTAAATATAAGATATATGACAATAACAGTTTCAATTCAATCTCATTTGATGGTCTAATCAATGTATAGAAATCCACTTAAGTATTCAGGTCCAAGTTAATGACCCTGATTACTCAATTTATCTACCAAGTCCAACTTAATGACCTTGGTTTATCAGAGATAATTCACACCGACTTTTTGTTCAACCATTTTCTGAAAATTTACAAGTTTCAAATTAATGAACTTGCTTTAACTTTTCAACTTTCACAAACTTATCATGTTTTAGCTCCAAACTCATCCTCTAGTCCAGAAACTTCCTGCATCTGCTTCGATTCGAATCTGAAGATCAGCTTTCCACTTTGGTTTGTCGGAAAATAAAGCAGACGTGTAAAATCTTTTTGGATTTTGAATAAAATTCTAAACTAGAAAATGAAATACAGAAATAAAATGCAGTAAATGTAAACTATTTACAAACATATTTTTGGTTGAGCGTGTTAGGGAATCATATCAGCTGTTCGACAAGTCAAAAGTACCGTTAAGCTTTGATTACATACTCAGAATTAAACAATTCGCTTAGATTGTCGATATACTGATCCACTTAAATTCTCACACACATTTCAATATGCCCAGGATACGGATTTAGATGTTATAGAGACTTAAACTTATACGTGTGTCCCACCTCTTGAATATACTCCCGTATCCAGATCCCAATATTCAGTCTTACAGGTGAGTATACCACAGATGATATCTGTAAGGGGATAAATTATGAAATAGTACGAAACCGTGAGAGCTCAGGTCAGAACTACCGTTCAGCAGAGAGATCACAATTCGACTTGGGTGTGTCCCCTTTAGAGGATCTTTTTTACAACAGCATTGATTAGCAATTTTATTGTCTTATCATTTTATGCTGAGGGTGGCGCTATATTTCAAGCAATCAGAAAAGTATTCTCCGGGGACTAGGCCATTGCTTTCGCAAAATCAGAAGTCCCGGGAAAATACCCCAGATATCACTGAGTATAAAGACCTAGTATCTCAGAAAGAGGGATCTTTCAAACGAAATTTCAGGGGTTACCTATATATCCAAGTAGTGTTCCCCACGAAATAAGTAAGTAAAGATTTAGGTTTATATCTCGAACAGACCTACTAAATGTGTAAAAACCTATCGACACATCATCAGCGAGACTGTTTAACGCATTTAAACTATACATTTCTTTAACATACCGTAACTGTCAAGCCGATGTACTATCATTTTCCCTTTTTACACAAGCTCTTTTCTGATTTTCTATTGTTTTTGAATTTTGAAAATATCTCATGTTTTTGTATTTTTGAATTTTTTTACTGTTTTTGTATTTTCTGAAAATATTACCTTATACTCTCCCCTTAAATACCAAAACAGGTAAAAAATCGACAAACCATTGCAGATTGCTTCTCAACATTATCTACAATGTCTCCTTCATCAACGCCAAGAATCTCTTCCAACACCGATAAAAGCTTCATACCGTTCAGTTTTAGCAAATATTGAAAACGTGTTTTATCAAATGCTTTGGTATGTAAATCAGCTTTTTACTCATCGGTGTGGATTTTCTCAATTCGTATCAACTTTTTCTCGAAACAATCACGAATGAAGTGATGACGAATTTCAATGTGTTTTGTTTTAGCGTGATGAACTGGATTTTTAGTAATGTTAATCGCTGCCTCATTATCAACAAAGATATGGGTGTTTAGAAATTGCAAACCGTAGTCGCGCATCTGTTGCTGGATCCACAAGATCTGAGAGCTGCAACTGCTAGCAGATACATACTCCGCTTCACATGTGGATAAAGCCACAGAGGTCTGCTTTTTGCATTGCCAGGTGACCAAACGTGGTCCGAAAAACTGGCAACCCGCTGTTGTTGATTTAGCGTTAACTTTGCAGCAACCGAAATCAGAATCAGAATACCCTTCGAGCGTGAAATCGCCTGTTTTTTGGATACCACAACCCTAATGATGGAGTTCCTTTCAGGTAGCGTAATATCCTTTTCACAATCACCATATGCGAAGCTCTAGGATTAGATTGAAATCTTGATGCGAGGCAGGTTGGATACATAATATCGGGTCTTGAAGCTGTCAAATACATCAGCGATCCGATCATGGAACGATACAACGTTTCATCTACCTTCTCTCCGGTGAGATCAGGGTTTATCCCATGGTTCGTCGCTAATGGGGTGGAAGCTGGAGTAGAACCTGACATCGCGAATTTCTCTAAGATATCATGAACATACTTCGTTTGATGTATGAATATTCCTTTGGGTAGTTGATCAACCTGCAGTCCCAAAAAGAATTTCATCTCACCCATTGATGACATTTCAAATTTCTGCTTCATAACTCTTTCAAAATCTTTGCACAGATTTTCATTTGTAGACCCAAATATGATGTCGTCCACGTATATTTGAACTATCAGAAGATGTCCGTCGACCTCTTTGGTGAAGAGAGCGGCATCCACTTTTCCTCGGATGAAGCTGTTGGCTAACAGGTGTTGAGACAATGTCTCGTACCAAGCGCTCGGGGCCTGGTGTAAACCATACAGCGCTTTATCCAGCAAATAGACCTTGTCTTTGTAGATTGGGTTAGTGAAGCCCGGTGGCTGACTGACATATACCTCCTCTTTTACCTTCCCATAGAAAACGCCGATTTCACATCTAGCTGATATACTTTGAAATTTTTCCAAGATGCAAATGCTAGGAAGATTCTGATCGCTTCGAGTCTAGCAACTGGAGCATACACTTCAGTGAAATCTATACCCTCTTGCTGACTAAAGCCCTGGACTACGAGTCGAGCTTTGTTACGAACAACAACCCCTCTATCATCCCTCTTGCACTTGAACACCCACTTGGTGTTTATCTTCCTCTGGCCATCAGGCAAGTCTACTAACTTCCACACACCTAACTTCTTGAATTCTGCTCTCTGCTTTCTGCTTTGGTATTTTTGTTCTTCAGTTCTTGTGTCTTTGAAAGGAACTTCCTTTGCTACAAACACATAGCCTACTGCATCTTCCTCTGGTAACACATCACTCCAATCGTATCCCTCATCATCATGAATAACAGCAAGAGCTCTTGATTTTTCTTTGGGGGTATCTTCAAGCTGCTTCATTCTGGGGGGTTCAGATTTGTTTTGATGGTAGATTTCTCTTTTGTAGTAATCTTCACGGAATGGATTTGCAGTATCATCAGCAGGAGCATTACGACATTCACGTTTGAAATGTCCTTTTTGTTTACACCTGAAGCACGTGACTTTTGATTTGTCAAAGCCAAGTTTTGTAGACGGCCCACCGATATAATGTCTGCCCGTAATCTCCATGAACCGTTGCGCATGTCGAACTGCACTGGCCATACACCACCTGATATCGATCAGTTCCATCTCTTCAGGATCTATTTGATCATAGTCCTCCTTAGTCAGGTTGGTGTTTCCAATCTTGCCCGCCACGAGGCTCTCATACAATTCTAATACCGATGCTAAGAACACCATCTGTTGTTTTGCTGACTCTTTACTGAAATTTTAAGCGTTCTTCAGATCCACAGCAATGTTACATTGGAACAGATTCTTTGATGCAGATTGGCTTGAAGTTGTTGAAAAAGATCCACTATGAAAACCACTGTGAGGAGTTTCTTGATTCACATTATTTGAACTCTCTGCAGAAAATGTTGTTCTTGGAGAACCAGTCTTTGGTAGATTTCCTCTGTAGTACAACTCCACATTCTGCTGATAAGATGAGTTGTTGACTTTACTAGATTTCTTGATCTCCAACTCGTGACTCTCCAGTCTTTCGATAAGCAGATCCACTGTCAACTTTTCAGACTTGATTGTATTCTTCAACATTAATGCAAAGTACTGCCAATCTTGTTCATTCGGCAGCGAATCGAACAATTTGTCAACTAATTCTTCTCGAGAATATACAATCCCGTGTCTTGCCAGCTCCAACTTCAAATGTCCAAACCTCTCAATCATCTTAGAAACAGACTCATTCTTTAAACAACTAAATAAATCAAACTCTTTTCTTAACAGTTTCTTTTTGTTTTTGACTATTTCAGCACTACCTACACACTTTACCCTCAGTTTCTCCCAAAGATCTTTTGCATTTTCATATTCAATCAATGAAATTATATCATCTCTCACAGACTGATGAATCAACGCGATGCACTTTTGTTCAGCAATATATCTTTCAATCTCATCAGTATCTGTCAAACTTTCACCAAAACGGTTTCCTCTAATGTAACCAATCTTTAAACTCTTCCATCTTTGATATGCAAAAGCTTGAAGCCACTCGTCAAATCTTGTAGCCCACCTATTATAATCTTCTATCGCCAACAACTTTGGAGGTTTGTTGTACGTCCCATAAGCACTCTCAACACTTAATGCATCAGAAAGACTTTTCTTTGCACTCGGTGTTGGTGTAGTTTCATTTGTGTTATCTGAAATGCCATCTCCCGAACCACCGGTAAATGCAAACACATCACAGAAAGGATTCATGAAATCATTCATTTTTACGTACCTGAAACAAACAACAAACACTTAAAAAAATTTTGAAATTTTGAAAAACCAGTTTCAAGCGGAATCAGTTGAAGCGAAATAGCTTCAAGCGAAATCAGCTTTTAAGCTAGATTACTTTTCAAGCGGAATAAGACTATTCAAGCGAAATTAGGTTTGAAGCGAAATCAGGTTTAAAGCGAAATCTCTTATTTCGCTTGAACTTTCAAGCGGAATCAACAACGGTTTCAAGCGAAATCAACCAGAATAGCTGATTTCGTTTGAAATCACTTGTGCAAATTCAAGCGAAATCAAGATGATGTCAGCATTTTCGAACAGATTTTCAAGAGAAATTATCCAATTTTATCAGATTTTGTTCGAATTTAGGTCCACTACTTTCAAGGATTAGTTAAAACTATGTTTTGCTTGTTATATGTGAAAATCAGGCCATTTTGTCCGTTCAATCTTGTTCAAATCAGAAAATAATGAGTAGAAGTGAGAAAATCCGATGATTTCAAGCTGAACCGGTATGAACTCCTCGTCCTGAGCTCTGATACCATTTTTTGGATCCTCGTGTGACCCTAACGAGTCAATCTGAGTAGTTCATCATCAAGAACAAAGGCGGAATCAATGTAAAAGATGTCAACACAGCTTGTTCCTTTCTAATTATCTTCTTATTGATCAATCTTGAGCTTTTACAAGTTCAAATGACAAACGGACAGCACCTCGGCTCAGAACATATGACCTAATTCCGCTCCAAATGAACATAGCACACACATATATATAGTAATCTGATTTCGCTTAAACTTGTCACATGTCATTTCAAGCGAAATCAACATGTTGATTTCGCTTGAACTGATCTGTGTCACTTTCAAGCGAACTGATCTCTGCAACCAACAAATAAATACCAAATCAATGAAATATTTTATTTCATACTTGGGATTTGTATAAATATGTGTATCATTTGCACATATCAATTCATGTTCGATTTCGAGCTATAAATCGCTTTCTGGAAGGTTATACGCGATCTGATGCGTAAATATAACCAACTTAATGCAACAAACACTCCGGAACAGTTACATAGGCTTAACATACCTTAAATAACCTTTACATAACTTAGAAATAAGTTTTGGATAGTTTGGTATGCCGAAATCAAGTTTATTCGCTTACAGGGACTAATTTCGACAAACTACGAAAGTATGCCGATTCGTACTGTAACGAACATTCCGGAACTTGATAATAAGTTAAATATTCCCTAAATATCCTTTACATAGCTTAGAAATAGGCTTTGAGGTGTTTGGTGCGCAAAAATAAACTTTCTTGATCAATAAGGACTAAAAGCGTCAAAAAGTGCATAAGTTTGCATTTTCGCGCATATCTTACGTTCTGAATATATCCGGACATCCAAAAATTTATGTGATCATTAAAATATTTTATTTTAGTGATTGGCATGATAAAATTCCATTCGTCGCGTAATTTGGATCGTTTTTGCATTCGTTACGATTTCCATCGTAATTAACCGAACAACGCAATCGTACGACCAAACGAACCGACATCTGAGATATTTTGGAGCATATTTCAAGTTCCCTATACTTTAACTTTATTTTAGAGCCTTGAAATAGGGTTAACGGGGCTTAAAAGTGCCAAAAAATCAAGTTTTACAAGTGCAGGGACCATTTTTGAAATTTCTGGCAGATACATTGAACTTGGTCCATTTTTGAGGTTTTGATGGTTTTAACCAAAGGTTTTGCACTCTATGGGCTGGAATTTGATGGTTTTAAGTATTCCCATGGTTTTGAAAACCATGTGCCCACTTGTAAGTTCAAGATCAAAGCACGATTTACGAGAAACGATCCTAACGGTTCTCCGAAATCTATAAATACCCAAGCTCTCATTCCATTTTCCTCACACCTTGATCTAATTTTATGCTCTAAGTTGAAGCTTTATGCTTCATACCTGAGTATTTAGATCAAGTTCTTCTAGCTTGGACCCTTTGTAAGTATTCTTTCGTGTTTTTATGCGTTTTAAGCGTAAAAGTCAAACAATGTTTGACTTTCTGCTTTGGCCAGTCTATGATCAACACAAAGTTTGTTTGAACTTTGTAACGTGAGCGTAATCATGATGGTTATAGTCTCTTATAACTATACCTACTGATTAACACGTTGATTAGGTGTAGTGACGATTCATAGTTTAGGTCAAAATGCGTATTCTTGCGTATTTTGCAACCAAACTATTCTTGGGTATCAAGACCCTTTGTATTGATATCAAACTTGCTTTCTAACTTCATTAAGCATGTTTTAACATGTTTAGCTCGTCACTTTAGGTTTGGTGCTTATATAGGGTCGTAAGATAAGCGGTCTAAACAACCGCTTAGACTTTCGAACCCGACCCGTTTGGTCGATCCTTAGGATTCGACCAAGCATTTATTGTGACCATAGTTGTATAGGGAATAACCTTCCGAGGTTATACCTTATGGTCACTTCGTTTAGTTAGTTGTATGATAGGTAATTTATATGCCTTAGGAAAATGACCAAAATGCCCTTTTTACGCATAAATTCATTTTAAGCATATGAAACATAAATTTTGGCATCTAAACTGATTAGTCAACATTATTAGACATGTTAAGGCATATAATACTTGTCATAGGACTAGTTAGGCGGTCCAAACGCGTTTTACACGAACGACGTGTTAAAGTGGCGTAAACTACCTAAACGAGTCGTAATGGTTCGTAAGCACTTAGGTTAGGTTTCGTTTTAGAATGTAGGCTTTGTTAAACCATATTACATGAGTCCCTACACTCATTTGGTTTACGAAACCTCATTTTATCCAATCCTCAGATTTAGGTCCGGTTTATTAACATAGTTACCTATATTAGGTGCCGTTTGATTTCCGTGATCCCTCTAGCTTGCTTGGTGGTTATTCAAGACTTCTAAGCATCCTCAAGTGAGTACATAGTCCCCTCTTTTACTATTTTCAAATGTTTTAGGGAGATACACATGTGCCTACTTGTTACTTTCGTGCTTTTCATGTTTTTATATCATATGCTTGTTATGTTCATTAGTACATATATAGTACATGATTTCATTAAGTTTTGCTATGTATGTTCCCTTAGCATGCTAGCACATTGTTTTACATTTTGAACCGTTTGTAACCGTTTCATTTGTGTGAACCGTTTGTAACCGTTTGATTTGTGTGAACCGTTTGTAATCGTTTGATTTGTGTGAACCGTCTGTAACCGTTTGATTTGTGTGAACCATTTGTAACCATTTGATTTCTGTGAACCGTTTGTAACTGTTTGAATTATGTGAACCGTTTGAATCTGTTTGAACCGTTGGGTTAGGGAAGTGATTAGGTAACGGGGCGGGGGTAATGTGTTAAAAGCATGGTGGATACACCGCTGGTACTTCCTATATATAAGTGCTTTTAACACATTATATATCGTTGCGTTATTTAGATCACTTGGGCAAGGTTATTCAAAACAAAGTTATATTACAAGGTTTTTCTAACAACATAAACATTCGAGTTTTATTTCAAAAACGATTTACAATTTGGGGTTACTTAAACAAATGTTTTGGAGTTAAGATTCATGGTATCGAGGTTTTATAAAACAAATCTGTTTTGACATAATTATTTCAATTTACATTCCAAACATTTTACAAAACTTTGTTTTCTAATTATTAATTAACAAAGGTATTCAAGTGATTTTCAAAAATGTAAATGAGCCATGAATCTGATACTCACATAAAACCTATGTACTCGCCGGCATTTTTATGCTGACGTATTTTCACATGTGTTTCAGGTACCATAGTTGGTGATATTTGATGATGATATTGATGCATGCTCACATAGGAACGGACGAGGCCTTAGTGACTTAATAACAATGAAAGTCTATTTGTCATGTTTTGTTTCAAATTTCAATGTAATGTAAAACATTTAATTCAATAAAACAAGAACTTCAATCCATGTATTATGAAACAATGATTCTGTTACAACACTCCCCGACGTTTCCGCCACGATTTGTTGTTTTTCGTGGTCGGGTGTGACAGAAAAGTTGGTATCAGAGCTCATGGTTATAGGGAATTAGGTTATTAGTAATGCTTTGACCAAGTCTATAACCTTCCTAGGACCCTAATATGAGTTTACTTGCGTTTAGTCATAAAACAATACCGTAGCCTATCTTTAGGTGACAACCACAATGAGAACATAAATTTCGAATCCGCTTTGAAAACTAATCATCTGTTCTAGGATTATTTATTATAAGGTTTTGAACCTTCAAAGTTATCAAATTCTCGTCAAAGTTTTGGGGCTAAATAATGTGAACACGTGCAAACTGGAAGGGTGGGTGCCTGTACCCTGAATTTTCTGTCTAAGGCTAGAGTGTTCGTACAAATCCGCAGTATCGGACCAGTCACTCTTACCTGGGAACTCTTGGGGTGAGTGTCCACTTATAGGTGAGCATGTCTTCGCGATACATTATGAGGACCTATTTACTTTGATTCAGCATTTGTGTGTCGTTTGTTTGTTTCGTGGTTTGAACAAATGACCATCACCCATGCTTTTTGGTCAGTAATTGTAACATCCTTACCCAATGCCATTTCATTTGTTTTCTCTTTTGTTTCCCCTTTTAGAATGCCTCCACGACGCGACAATCAGGTACCTAATGAAGAACTGGCAGCTACCATTACACAACAAATGGCTGCTGCAATCCCTAACATCATTGCTCAATGTAACCTAGCCCTCAACAACAATAATGCTCCATGCAACTTCAAGACGTTCAACTCTGCCCAGCCATCAAAATTTTATGGGTCACAAGGAGCGACTGCACTTCTGCAATGGTTTGAAAGTTTAGAGAGCACCTTGAGACACGTTTAGTGTCCAAACGAGCGAAAGGTAGAGTTCGCATCTAGTGTTTTTTAGAAACGAGCTTTAACATGGTGGAATGGTGTGATGAGAGATAGGGGTGCCGAGGTAGCACTGGCTCAAACCTGGGAAGACCTTCGAGCTCTAATGATGAGGGAATTATGTCCTCGTCATGAGATTAGAGCATTGGAAAGGGAATTCGACGATCTTAAGCAAGATAGCGGTGAGCATCGAGCTTACATGGACCGTTATGAGGAGTTAAGTCTGTTATGCCCGAAATGGTTACGCCTTTGGATAAGGCAATCAAAAAGTACATTAATGGTCTCCCTGACTCGGTACAAGACATTGTGACTGGTAGCAATCCCACTACAGTTAGGCAGGCCATTGAGCTATCCGCTACCTTGACTGAATCTCAGATCAGGAAAGGTAAACTTTTTCAAAAGGGTGATAAGAAACCAATCGAGGAATCCAAACCAAAGGAAGAGCAGACTGAATCCTCCAAGAAGTCAAAGAAGCGAAAGGCTTCTCAGAACTTCACCGTGGTCGCCCACAATGATCAAGTTGTCCCTAACCAACCAGCTCAACCCCCTGCTAGGAAGCCATACAACGGAACTGCACCCTTGTGCAACCAATGTAGTCTTCACCATCATGCCAATATAAAGTGCCGCAAATGCCAGACTTGTGGACTTATAGGCCATACAGCAAGAGTTTACCCCGCTGCAGCTGCACCAAATCAAGTTGGCAACAATCCTGCTCAAGGTCGCTTTCTACCAGGTTCTTGCTTCAACTGTGGTGAGATGGGCCATTTCCAAAGAAATTGCCCAAAGCTTCCTAATGCGAATCCAGCGTAAGTATGAGCGACTGACCGATTAGAAGACAACACTGTTTAGAAATAATCAAGCTTTACGTATTATTTTCTTTTGTTGTCAATGTCTATGAAACAGTTGTCGATGTTGTTTATAAATAAATCTTTTATTTACATTGCAATGTATTTATGTGGTTGCATGTATAAACAACATATCCCCTACAATACCGAAAATCAAGGAATCGTATTCCTTGAAGAACATACTACCCCCAAAATTCTTCCATTTTATGATCTCTTGCGTTTTCCAAGAAAATCCTAAGTACCCGTTTCTTCCAAGGAAAACAAAGTACAAGGCGCAAGTTACAACTCTGGACAAATACCCAATCCTTAATAGGGCACCTAAGGGTATTTCCGTAATTCCTTAATTGTTGAGTACCTTAATTCGAATGTTACGTTTCCTTGTAAACGAAATCGAATTTTGGAAGATCATCCTATCTTTTCAGAAAGATTCTTGAGGACGTTGAAGTCCATCAACTAGGTTCCTAGTATACCTTGAATACCCATGTTCAAATCAGCATCAAGTTAATATAACAAAATAATAACAAATTATTAACCAAGAAAACAATTATGTGCTTATGTGTTTATGTGTTGACCCAATCAAAGTTGTCTCAAGCTTGTTCAAATTCTATCCCTTTCACATTATGAAATACACTGTGCGGACTGTGCAAGGAATTACGTAATTATGGATGCATACATAATTAAGGAATTCAGTGCACAGAAACCACAGCAAGTTTTGTCATGTGTCTAGAGTTAATTCTATTCATTCCCATTTCTGATGAAGCACCTGTTGAAAATGACTCGGTCCGTTCATTTTCATTTCTGAAGAATGTCCGTTGAGGGAAATGAATATCCTTTTGAGTTAACTCTATTCATTTCCATTTCTGATGAAGCACCCGTCGAAAATGACTCCGTCCGTTCATTTTCGTTTCTGAAGAATGTCCGTTGAGGAAATAAATATTCTTTTTCCTTCATTTCCATTTCTAATGAAGCACCCGTTGAAAATGACTCCGTCCGTTCATTTTCGTTTCTGAAGAATGTCCGTTGAGGAAATGAATATCCTTTTGTTATTCCTTCATTTCCATTTCTGAAGAATACCCGTTGAGGAAATGAATATCCTTTTGTTTATTCTATTCATTTCCATTTCTGATGAAGCATCCGTCAAAAATGACTCCGTCCGTTCATTTTCATTTCTGAAGAATGTCCGTTGAGGAAATGAATATTCTTTTTCCTTCATTTCCATTTCTAATGAAGCACCCGTCGAAAATAACTTCGTCCGTTCATTTTCGTTTCTGAAGAATGCCCGTTGAGGAAATGAATATCCTTTTGTTATTCCTTCATTTCCATTTCTGAAGAATACCCGTTGAAAATGACTTCATCCGTTCATTTTCATTTCTGAAGAATGCCCGTTGAGGAAATGAATACCATTTTGTTTATTCTATCATTTCCATTTCTAAGGAAGCACCTGTTTAAAATGACTCCATCCGTTCATTTTCGTTTCTGAAGAATGTCCATTGAGGAAATGACAGGATTATGCCTTGTATATCTTTGGTGGTTATTTAACACAAAGTCACAGATAGACTCCTACGAATAAATTTCAGGACGAAATTATCTAAAGTAGGGGAGACTGTGACACCTGTGCCTCTGCAACCAACAAATAAATACCAAATCAATGAAATATTTTATTTCATACTTGGGATTTGTATAAATATGTGTATCGTTTGCACATATCAATTCATGTTCGATTTCAAGCTTTAAATCGCTTTCTGGAAGGTTATACGCGATCTGATGCGTAAATATAACCAGTTTAATGCAACAAACACTCCGTAACAGTGAAATATGCTTAACATACCTTAAATAACCTTTACATAACTTATAAATAAGTTTTGGATAGTTTGGTTTGCCGAAATCAAGTTTATTCGCTTACAGGGACTAATTTCGACAAACTGCGAAAGTATGTCGATTCGTATTGTGACAAACATTCCGGAACTTGATCATAAGTTGAATATGCCCTAAATATCCTTTACATAGCTTAGAAATAGGCTTTGAGGTGTTTGGTGCGCAAAAATAAACTTTCTTGATCAATAAGGACTAAAAGCGTCAAAAAGTGCATAAGTTTGCATTTTCGCGCATATCTTACGTTCTGAATATATCCGGACATCCAAAAATTTATGTGATCATTAAAATATTTTATTTTAGTGATTGGCATGATAAAATTCCATTCGTCGCGAAATTTGGATCGTTTTTGTTTTCGTTACGATTTCCGTCGTAATTAACCGAACAACGCAACCGTACGACCAAACAAACCGACATCTGAGATATTTTTGAGCACATTTCAAGTTCCCTATACTTTAACTTTATTTTAGATCCTTGAAATGGGATTAACGGGGCTTAAAAGTGCCAAAAATCAAGTTTTACAAGTGCAGGGACCATTTTTGAAATTTCTGGCAGATACATTGAACTTGGTCCATTTTTGAGGTTTTGATGGTTTTAACTCAAGGTTTTGCACTCTATGCGCTGAAATTTGATGGTTTTAAGTATTCCTATGGTTTGAAAACTATGTGCCCACTTGTAAGGTCAAGATCAAAGCACGATTTGCGAGAAACGATCCTAACGGTTCTCCGAAATCTATAAATACCCAAGCTCTCATTCTATTTTCCTCACACCTTGATCTAATTTTACGCTCTAAGTTGAAGCTTTATGCCTCATACCTGAGTATTTAGATCAAGTTCTTCTAGCTTGGACCCTTTGTAAGTATTCTTTCGTGTTTTTATGCGTTTTAAGCCTAAAAGTCAAACAATGTTTGACTTTCTGCTTTGACCACTCTATGGTCAACACAAAGTTCGTTTGAACTTCGTAACGTGAGCATAATCACAATGGTTATAGTCTCTTGTGACTATACCTACTGATTACCACATTGATTAGGTGTAGTGACGAGTCATAGTTTCGGTCAAAATGCGTATTCTTGCGTATTTTGCAACCAAGCTATTCTTGGGTATCAAGACCCTTTGTCTTGATATCAAACTTGTTTTCTAACTTCGTTAAAGATGTTTAGCTCGTCACTTTAGGTTTAGTGCTTATATAGGGTCGTAAGATAAGCGGTCTAAACAACCGCTTAGACTTTCGAACCCAACCCGTTTGGTCGATCATTAGGATTCGACCAAGAATTTATTGTGACCATAGTTGTATAGGGAATAACCTTCCAAGGTTATACCTTATGGTCACTTCGTTTAGTTAGTTGTATGATAGGTAATTTATATGCCTTAGAAAAATGACCAAAATGCCCTTTTTATGCATAAATTCATTTTAAGCATATGAAACATAAATTTTGGAATCTAAACTGATTAGGCAACATTATTGGATATGTTAAGGCATATAATACTTGTCATAGGACTAGTTAGGCGGTCCGAACGCGTTTTACGCGAACGACGCGTTAAAGTGGCCTAAGCTACCTTAACTAGTCGTAATGGGTCGTAAGCACTTAGGTTAGGTTTCGTTTAAGAATGTAGGCTTTGTTAAACCATATTACATGAGTCCCTACACTCATTTGGTTTACGAAACCTCATTTTATCCAATCCTTCGATTTAGGTCCGGTTTATTAACATAGTTACCTATATTAGGTGCCGTTTGATTTTCGTGATCCCTCTAGCTTTCTTGGTTGTTATTCAAGACTTCTAAGCATCCTCAAGTGAGTACATAGTCCCCTCTTTTACTGTTTTCAAATGTTTTGGGGTGATACACATGTGCCTACTTGTTACTTTCGTGCTTTTCATGTTTTTATATCATATGCTTGTTATGTTCATTAGTACATATATAGTACATGATTTCATTAAGTTTTGCTATGTATGTTCCCTTAGCATGTTAGCACATTGTTTTACAATTTGAACCGTTTGTAACCGTTTCATTTGTGTGAACCGTTTGTAACCGTTTGATTTGTGGGAACCGTTTGTAACTGTTTGATTTGTGTGAACCGTTTGTAACCGTTTGATTTGTGTGAACCGTTTGTAACAGTTTGATTTGTTTGAACCGTTTGTAACCATTTGATTTGTGTGAACCGTTTGTAACTGTTTGAATTATGTGAACCGTTTGAATCTGTTTGAACCGTTGGGTTAGGGAAGTGATTAGGTAACTGGGCGGGGGTAATGTGTTAAAAGCATGGTGGATACGCCGCTGGTACTTCCTATATATAAGTGCTTTTAACACATTATATATCGTTGCGTTATTTAGATCACTTGGGCAAGGTTATTCAAAACAAAGTTATATTACAAGGTTTTTCTAACAACATAAACATTCGAGTTTTATTTCAAAAACGATTTACAATTTGGGTTTACTTAAACAAATGTTTTGGAGTTAAGATTCATGGTATCGAGGTTTTATAAAACTAATCTTTTTTTACATAGTTATTTCAATTTACATTCCAAATATTTACAAAACTTGGTTTTCTAATTATTAATTAACAAAGGTATTCAAGTGATTTTCATAAATGTAAACGAGCCATGAATCTGATACTCACATAAAACCTATGTACTCGCCGGCATTTTTATGCTGACGTATTTTCACATGTGTTTCAGGTACCATAGTTGGTGATATTTGATGATGATATTGATGCATGCTCACATAGGAACGGACGAGGCCTTAGTGACTTAATAACAATGAAAGTCTATTTGTCATGTTTTGTTTCAAATTTCAATGTAATGTAAAACATTTAATTCAATAAAACAAGAGCTTCAATCCATGTGTTATGAAACAATGATTCTGTTACAACACTCCCCGACGTTTCCGCCACGATTTGTTGTTTTTCGTGGTCGGGGTGTGACATTTAACTAGGTAAAAAGTGTGATTTATAAGTATGTAACGTGTTTGTAAGTAACAAGTATAGGTCACATATTAGATGATTAATCGTTGTGTAATAAAGCATATTATTAGGGTTTTTTAAGTATCAACAATATAAGGACAAGTATGGACATGTATGGTTAAGTATATGCATCATAAATAAGTATCGTATGCGTATGAATTACGAATAAGGATTCGAACGTATGAGCATGTATGAATTTAAAGAAATACAAATTTTTATTTATGATCCAAGTCTCGGATTTTACAACGATTACAATGAAAAGACGATTACAAGAATACAAGACTTCCAAAAATAGAAATACGAACAATGCTTTCTAATTATGGAAAGTACAAAGAAGCAGGGCGTTACAATATTGTGGCTAGCAGATTGTTATGGATTTGGTATAGGTCCGCTACCATGGTGACCACGCCACACGTGTCGAATTATGTAAGTGCCGTACGCCTCATAGCGAACCACTAGACTTAGGGTACCAATCTGTTATCCCTTATTTTTCATATTTTCACTTTAAACCTTGAACTTTAACTTTGGCTTAATTACACATAGGCCCCCTCTACTTTGTAAAAGCTCAAATAAGACCCGTGATTTGACGAAAGTTACATCCTCCATGCTTTATTTAAATCTCGTCTTTAAGATTATTGGAAAAGATGTGGATACTTAGTTTTCTTTTCGGATTCCAATTCCCATATATACTCGGACCACATCTAGACTTCCACTTTACTTTGACCAGCATGAGCCTTTTATTTTTAAACTTTTCATTCATATCTACTTCTTCTAGAGGCATTGTGAATGATTCATCTTCTAAACATTTTGTAGGTTCGACACGTTAAATACATCATGTACTCCACGCAACTCTTCGGATAGTGTTAGTTGATAGGTTATTGGTCTGATCCTTTTGAAGATTTTGAATGGTACAGCAAAATTGTGACAATTTACCATTTTTTTCCAAATAAGACAACATCTCTCCAAGGTGATACTTTTAATAATACTTTGTCTCTTACATTGAATTCCAATGGCTTTCTTCTTTTGTATGCATTGCTCTCTTGTCTATGTCTAGATATTTCCAATCTCTCATGATTTTGTAGTACTTTATCGGTCGTATCCTAACCTAACTCCAGTCTTAACAACTAACTTTCTCCAAGGTGTTCTCATTTCCTGTCCCCATAGAGCTTTAAATGGTTTTATCTTAATGCTCATGAGATAGATATTATTGTTTGGTTAAATATTGACAAGAGTGTTTCGATAACCAAATTGAGAAAGTGAGTGAGGTGCTTGTGAAAAGGCTTGGTTTGTTGTTCAGGATCCTAGATAACTGTAAGGATTCTTAATTTAGAAAACGATTTATAAGGCAATTTAGCTTGGTAAAACTATTGCGATATGGTGTACAAGTGTGAATATGATGAGCAAATAAGAAGACATGCAATATATTACAGGGAAAAAACCATTGATCCTCTTCGTGAAGATGATCTCCGGCTCAAAACCCCGGAAAGCTAGAAATTACACAATTCTGGTTTATAAATGACTTAAAAAATACAAATGTGAGCTTTGATTGACCGAGAGCTAAGTGATGCAATGATGATTGCAGTAATTATGAGTGTGTTGTGTGTTTCAATGTCCCTAACTCGATCAGACCCAACCAATTTACAATACAAATCTAAAACGAATTCTAACTACAATTCTGATTTTTCGAGATCCTGAGAAGACCAAGTAATTAGTCGTTATAGACTTCAAGCTTCTTTCGGCATGTTTTATTCAACAAGCTCTATAAGAAATCTGGAATAAACCAACCACTAGCCGTTACAAGAGGATATACATAAGAAGTATTCCTGAGAGGGACAAGAACCTTATTAATAACAATGAAATTCAGGATCCTTAGTCGCATCAGGATATTATTGTATGCTTAGGACCTCGGGATCTTGATTATAAATATTACCCTTAACAATTGTCTCATAATTTTATGGTTGTGGATAACAGCTGTAAAATTTAAAATTTTAAATAAATTTCAAACTTAAAGATGTGGTTGAGGTTAACTCGATTAACTTTGATCCGTTTACCCATGCTGACTACTCCGATATCTTTAGCTATGTCTCTAGAGACATCCCCGTCAAGAAGGAGGATCTTGCTCCCTCAACTCCCAAGATTAGGGTCCTGCCGCTGCATTCAAAGGCTTCCTCAGGCAAGAAGCAAAAAGCACATGAAATCGCGGATCTGGTGGCCTTTGATTTTGGACAAATGTTGAAGTAAATACTTTGCTTTGTGGATGAATGTTGAAGTAAATACTTTGTTATATCTAATTTGAATTGTATGCGTATTTAGACAAGATTAAATACATGATTATCATTCCATGTGTGCTTTGTTGAATGTCTTTCAGTTATAAGTGCATGCTAGATCATTTACTTTGTGTTTTCGATTGTAAAATGGTTTGCTAAACCCAGTAACCCATAGGAATGATTCTTGTGAATTGAGAAGGTCTAAGTATTCAACTAATCTTGATATCCATGAGGTGAAAGGTTGTCGGTTTTTCTTGAGTGTTAGGTTACTAAGAGTAAAGGCTTTATGAGATGATTTGCTTAGTTTACTTGCCATCCCTTGCTTGCTGAGTCTGATCAGTATTTCATGAATTACCCCATGCACTTCTTATTATATTGAGACTTTCACACTATTAGTTAGATTGTCTATAGGGTACTTCATCATTAGAGTTGGAGAAACAGTGAGGGAATCCACATAACTGGTAGGTTTAACAAATTTTAGGAATCTATCAAGTGACACCTCGAGAAGGGTCGAGGATCCATTAGATTACCCTTTAAGTTTAGCATAATGAGATCCCGATTCCACAAAAGTTCCATTACCGATAGAAGACTTGTCATTCATGTGTAGCATTCTGACCTAGGTAGTGCTTTTATCATCATCTAATCTCACCTGCGGTTAGAGTTTGTTTTTGAGTTTGATCTAGGTAATCATTCAATTATTTGCATTAGGCTTCGTGGAAACCCTCCTTAAACAATAAAAACAAACAAATCAGTCGATAAGTAATCGAGTCTAGTTCACATTTCCCATAGGAGTCTCATGGGTTCGATATCTGGACTTACTTTTGCTTTACAAGTTTCGATAGGTTCACTTGTCTATCTGTAGTTTAGTTTTTAGAGAGTTAGAGTATTACCTAATGTTTATATTAGGGTTAATTTTAATTAATTTTATTAGACTACTTTTAGCACATCAAGTTTTTGGTTGTTTATAAGCTTTGATCACATTTATCTGCCATATTTGTGCTACTTGTATTTTGTTTTGTGTATTTCTTGTTCTACCCTACTCCTACACTTTTGTGTTTGATTTACAGTTTATGCCACATACTCGCTCGTAAGGCCTGCCGCCAGCTATTTTTCTGAGCTTACTGATTTCAAAATCGAGGTTACTACTTCTTCCACAAGCTCGCCCATATCTAGCTCTACTCCACAATCTAAACCACCCACTCCACCTAGTCCACCAACCACTCATCCCGAAATGGCCGTCGGTCGTACCATTCACCAACAGTCCACAACGAGTTTCACGGGAGTCTACTCCCCTATCAGCGTTCCGAACGTTGATAATGGCAACTCAAGGCAAATACCCTCATACATCATGACCATTATTACCATGTCATGTACATTTCATGGTCATGATGATGAGGATGCTCCCGGACACATTGCCCGCCTTACTCGCATCTGTGGCATCTTCAAACTATAAGGTGCCAATGATGATGCCTTTTTTCTTCAGCTATTCCCATTTTCTCCAGTTGGACGAGCCACCACTTGGCTTGATTCACATCCTCTGGAAATTTCACCAATTGGGCACACCTTAATGATGGATTCCTTAAGAAATACTTTCCACCCGCCAAAGCATCCCGACTTCGTGAGCATCCACTTTCCGGATTAAACTCGATGATTCGTACTACCATGCTTGCGAGCATTTCCAAAATCCGCTTAGCAGATGCTCTCAACATGGCCTTTCTGACTAGGCCCATGTAGAGAAATTCTACAACGGCCTTACTTATGATATGAAGGCTCGTTTCGACACTTCTTTAGGAAGCCACCTTATGGGAAATAAGGATGTGGCCAAATGCAATGACCTTTTCGAGAGTTTTACCCAGTCCGAATATGAGTAGCGGTCAGCCAATAGGAATTCCATTCCTACACCTAGTCCATCCTCGTCTACGCGAGGTGTTCACCAAGTCACCATGGACACTAGTGTGGCTGCTTCACTTAAGAACTTATTGAGAGATGTGAAGGAGTTGAAAATGAAAGTTGATAAATTTGAAGTGTGTCGAAGGGGTCATGCTACTTTATATTGCCCTTTACTGAGTCAGTATTAGGTAGATTTTGTAGGAGGTCCAAACCGAGGTACCACAAATCCTTCTGGAAATTATTATAACTCGGGTCAGAGAAATCATCCCAATTTTAATTGGAAGTCTTCAGGGAATCCCCATGGTTTCCAATCAAATCCAAATCAAATCAGTGATAGGGTTAGTTTTCTAGTAGGAGTTCGGGAAATAACATAGGTAGGGGTAGTGGAAAAAAATTGAGTAAGATTGAGGACTTGTTGACAGTTAGTTTCTAACGATGCCACTACTCAGAAAACTCTTGCGGAACACGACATCCTTCTTAACAAACTGCCATCCTAGATCTTCAGCGTGCAGTAGGTGACATTGCTAGGCGGTTAGATGAAGGTCCCTAGGCTAGTTCTCGGGTAGTACTCAAACGAATTCGGTCACCTAAATGAAAGCAGTCACAAGCCATAGTGGTAGGGGAAGAGAGTTAGTTAGGTCACCGGTTGAGAATGAGGAAGAAGAACCGGTTGACGTGGAGATAGAGATGGAGACTCCTGGTAGGGTATAACCTAGCCTAGTCCCAGCAAGTACTGCACTGAACAATGAATCTCGGGTAGAGAAACTCGTAGGTAAAAAGTCAGTTGAGAGTAGACCTACCCCGGAGATTGATCACTCACATCTTCCATATCCTACTCACCTAAGGCATCAGAAATATGCTAAGGAATATGGACACTTCCTTGATATGTTCAAAATGCTAAAAATCAATCTACCGTTCATCGAGAGCATCCAGCATATATGCTAAGTTCTTGAAAGATCTTCTCAAATGAAAAGATAAACTTGGGGAGCTTTCGAATATTGCATTGATTGTAGGATCTTCTGCTGGTGGTTCTGAATAAACTGTCAGAGAAACTAACAGATCCCGGAATTTTCACAATCATGTGTTTGTTTGGCAGTGACACCCCGAGCCACGCATTGTAAGATTTAGGTGCTAGCATCAATCTGATGCCCTACTCTCTTTATGAGAAGCTAGACCTAGGTGATCTGACCCCAACGCACGTGACACTATCCCTTGTTGACCGATCGGTCAAATATGCACGGGGCATTGTCGAGAACTTGTTGGTAAAATTTGAAAATTTTGTTTTCCCCGTGGATTTATTGATCCATGATATGGAGGCTGACAACAACGTGCCTATCATTTTTTGACATTCGTTTTTGGGTACCGCAAAGGCACTCATTGATGTCTTTGATGGGAAAATCACTCTTCGTGTAGGAGACAAGAACGTCACAATCGATGTCGTAAAATCCATGAAACATTCGGGTTGTCAAGATGACTTTAATGGTTCATGCAATTCAATGTACTTCATAAATTTGTTTATCTCTAGTGTGGATCGATGTCTTGACTACATCTGTGGAGCTGATTTGGTCGTAGAGGACCATGAGGAGGAGCGTGACTTGCTTGAGGAGGAGGTTCCCCTGTTTCCTAAGGCGCTGGAGATAATTAAGCTTCGTGAGGAGAGTAGGAGACCTTCATTAGAAATGCCACCACCCTTAGAGCTTATGGTTTTATCGTCTCATTTGGAATATGCCTACTTAGGTTAGGATGCTAGTCTACTCGTCATCATTTCTGCTAAACTGATGGAGGAGGAGAAGACTCGGGTGCTTGATGTGTTGAAGATACATAAGAAAACCATTGCTTGGAGACTCTCGGACATCCAGATACGTGACATCTGTGGCAAAACCAGGAAAACCCTAATCGATACACACGTCTTACATGATTAACAAAATGATTAATCATGCGTCAAATGAATTCCAGGGCACGTTATAGTTAACATATGGACGGTAATAGTTAACAGATTGTTATTGGGACCTTGGAACGCAGAAAGTTGGTTAAACAGAAAGATTTCCGGTTAACAGTGCATTTACAGTTAAACAGAAACGGACATGTGGTAAATGATTCCAGAGGCACGGAATTACGTAGACATGGTCTATAATCTATAAAATAGGGTCATTGATGCCTTATCAGTTAGCAAAAACGTTAAACGAAGTAGTACTAGTGAACGAAACAGTTAAACAGAAACGGACATGTGGTAAATGATTCCAGAGGCACGGAATTACGTAGACATGGTCTATAATCTATAAAATAGGGTCATTGATGCCTTATCAGTTAGCAAAAACGTTAAACGAAGTAGTACTAGTGAACGAAACATCTTCGATTTTAACGCGTACAGTATTAACCAAACATGCATTGTGCCATCAATCAAGCCTAAAAACACTTATAGAACATTAAAATAATGCATTTCAAGCAAATACATGAAAGCGTTCGGCTTTTCGTTAACGTCGGGTTCGTTTTTTAAAGGCGAAAAACTGCGCGAAAAACTGGAGGTCATCATGGTCATCACATCACCGCGCAGAAGGTGTTTAATTATGGTTTATATCGGCCTTAAGTGGTGAAGGATGCCCTTGATGTTGTGAAATAGTGTGGCTCTTGTCAACGCACTGGTAATATCTCATCCAAGGATGAAATGCCTTAAAACCCCATTCAGGTTCTTGAAGTTTTCGATGTTTAGGCATTAATTTCATGGGACCGTTCCCCTTTTCTAGAGGGAATCGGTACATCCTCATGGCTATCGACTATGTTTCAAAGTGGGTGGAGGCGCAAGCTTTACCTAGTATTGATGCCCGAGTGGTGATGAGATTCTTGAAGAAATTGTTCACTCAATTTGGCACTCCAAAAGCACTCATTAGTGACTGTGGCACACACTTTTGTAACACCATGATGGAGAAGGTGTTAACACGTTACGAAGTCACTCACGGTTTATCCACCGCTTACCATCCACAAACAAGCAGTCAACTGGAGTATGCAAATCGAGGAGTGAAGAGGATTTTAGAGAAGACCATGGGGAAAAGTCAGAAGGATTGGTCTGACAAGTTGGATGATGCACTTTGGGCGTTTAAAACCGCCTATAAAACTCCTTTAGGAACCACACCATTTATGATTGTTTATGGTAAAGCGTTCCATCTTCCCGTTGAGTTAGAACATAGAGCTCTTTGGGCTCCTAAGACGGTTAATCTTGATCTTACTGAAGTGGCAAAGAGACGTTACTCTAAAATCCTTGAGTTGGAGGAGCTTTGGAATGATGCATATGCACAATCTTAGAGTATTAAGGAGAAACAAAGGTGTTGCATGATAAGAGGTTGAAAGGTTTGAAGGAATTTAAGAAATGAGTTCGGGTGTTACTTTACAATTCTCGCTTGAATTTGTTTGGAGGAAAACTTAAGTCAATGAGGGCGGAACCGTACATAGTGAAAGAGGTGTTTCCATATGGTACGATAGAGTTACAAAATGATGTAGATGGAAATACGTGGAAGGTGAATGGTCACAGGTTGAACACTACATTGGAGGAGAGTTAAATCCGAGAATGAATGGAGAAACTCCTCTCAAAAACCCCACGAAGATGAGTGATTAGAGGTCCTGGGTGAGAACTCAAGTGTAGAGTTTGTATAGTTGTGTACAAGTCTTTATTACTTGTTTTTCAGTTGTGTTTTGTATTTTTTCGGTTTGTGTTTTATGTTTTAAGTCTTTATGCAGGGATTCGTAACCAATATATAGTGGAGAACATCATGAAACAGGCTTCCAGGTAAGTCAATCTGAAATTTTTTTTCTTAAAAATTGGTTTCTGGGAGCTTTGGTTGAAAAAGGCAAAGATTTTTCTAAGGTAAAATCTCAAAAATTTCTATAAAAATAGGCTTTTGGCATCGCGTGAGAGGTAAGCTCTGATGTTGTCGCGCGACGTGACAAAAGGGAATCAAAGGACGGTTAAGGGTTTCTTTGCATCACGCGATGGTCATTAAAATGCTAAAAACCAATAAAACCCCCAAATCAGTTCACATTCCACATTCACCATCTCTCCACAGCGATTCTCCATCACCGTAACCACCTCTCCACCATCTCTCCATCACCGTCACCTACCTTCACCACAACCAACCACCAACCCCCACCATCACCACGTCGACCACTCTCCACGACCACCAATCCACCAGCTCGTCAGCCACCGCACCACAACAATCACCACCTCGCACCGCAATCCACATCGCACCTCCACCTGATAACCACACCTCAGCCACCACTACCACTGGTCATAGCTTAGTGATACGTGGTTGAAAACCCGTTGCTTTATCATTTAAAGTTTATGTTTACATGAATTTGAGCTTCTAATAGCCTACTTTGAGTGGAATTGTGTTTTGCAGGTCTAACACAGTTTAAAGAGCTAATTGGAACCTTTACGGGGTATCGGGAAGTGATTGGGATCAACCGGATGCAAGAAACGAAAAAAACAGGAAGTTGGGATTACACATCTTGAATCACCTAGATTATCATTCTCCATTACAATCATTATCAATCACCAATCATCCACCATCATCATCCTTATATCTCCATCCAATCCACAATCACCATTAACCCTAAACCCTAACCATCGTCATCATCAAGGTTCAAGATCATGGCCAAGTTTGTGTGTTTTGCATCCCTAGTGTAGGTTTTTGTAAGATTCTTTGGTTTTAACAATTGTTTTGAGAATTGATTTTGTGACAAATTGTATTAATCATTCAAAACTTTTGATAATTGTCGTGCATTTGAATTGGATTTGTGAATTGGCGAGTGATGATAAAATTTGACTTTGCAAAATGAGTTTGGGCACTTATGCCTTATCAACTGATAGGATTTACATGTTCTTGGTCAAGAAGTGCATTGCGGTCCGTTATTAAACATTTGATAGCTCAGGGCACTTAGGCCACACAACACAAAATCCGTTAATCACTATATGCAATTGAATTGAATCTAAAACGTGTAGGAACCCTAGGTCTTCAATTACCGAATCGGGTGTGAGCCTTGTTCTAATAATTGTTTACAACCAAATTGTGTTTTGAATGAGTTTAAATAATCAAAGTTAGTGTTAATTGTAAGTGACATAGTTTTGTACTTTTAGAAATCAAAGTGTCGGTTCAATCCGACATCCCTTTTCCAAACAAACAATTCAAAGAAACAGAGCAAGCATCATAATCGTGACAACTTTGTAATCAACAAAGTCCCACCACAAACTCTTCGTTGTTCGACCTCGTACTACCACTAACTCATAGTTAAAGCAAAATCGGGTGTATAAATATTATCTTTGCCGAGGTGCGACACCCCGATCATTTAGCGGGATTCGGAAGTCAAATTTTTATCATCTTGTTATTCGCCGAAAATGTACAATTTTCTGCATAACTTCTGTAATCTTGATGTTGTTTTAAGTAGTCGTTAGTGATCGTCTTGTGGTTCGGTCAAAGTATGTGATATTGTTGGGTTATTGATGTGGAATTCGTATAGTCAGGTGGAAGTTGTTTAGAATTAATTGTATTTGGTCGTTGGGTCTTGTTTTAGGTGTAGTATTTGTTTGGAGTTAGTAGCGAGTTTTAATTTCGTGTTTGGTTTTGTTTTCTCATGTCAGGTCGAGTCCCTAGGTTGTACTATGAGTTGCTGGTGTTTAGCGGTCGTTTATTTTTAATAAAATTGAAAAATCTTTAAAAATAATAAAGACGGTTTGTGATTACTAATGATCTGTTAGCTTGTTTTAGCTAAACTTGGTTTTAAAGGCATGTTAGGTGAGCCGTCTTTGAGTGCGGGTCCAAAGAGGAAGAGAGGACCGTCTGCTCGACCATGGGGAGATCCGGCTGAGTAGGTTAACTCGGATTGGGTTGCGCATCGTCAGAAGATAAAGTATACAAATAAGGATAGACTGGCAGTGTGCAGTTCCTGGATAATGAGGGAGCGTACTCTACTACAGTTTCGGTTAGGTACTCCTGAGGCTAAGAAGTGTTGTAAGATTATTAGAATTTAATTATTAGAGCATCGTCCTATTGATTGGGAGTGGTTGAGGACTGTAGGCCAGCATGAGAGGATAGAGGCGCTGGTGAGGCCTAGGTTTAGAGCTGCTTTTGATTGTGATTGGCCATAGTATGATGAGTTGATAGTCGAGTTGTAAGTCCCAAATCCGGATCAATACAACGATATCACAACTAGTTTGAAATGTGGCGGATTCACACAATCAAACTTGATGAATAAGAATAGAGATGAACAAGATAATAATGACTTCTACTTGCATACAATGTCAATTGTCTAATACAAGTTTTGCAGCAAAATACCAATAGAGTCAACAACCTAAACATGATTACAAAACATGTATTTATAGGAGAGTTAAGCCCACAACTCCCCCAAAACCCTAAGCCCATTACGCCACCTAAGCCCACAACTACAAGCCCAAAACATTAAACGCACATCTAGCTCATTCTTCTAAATAATTAATATTGTATAAACCTTCAAGGGCCGAACAATCTCCCCTAGGTTTATAACATTATTGTTCTTTAGTTAGACGTTCCACCAGCTGTATCCGCTCTTGGTTGATGAACTGCATCAATGTAAAACTTTGAACCAATCACATTCGCTACTGCACTCGTCCACGACTACGAATATATCTCATACTTCTCATTTGTGCATATCTGGTTCTTGCTCAAGATGTATTAAATCCAACGTGTCAGCCAAACAATATGGAGCTTCTTCACTAACAATCATGGCCTCACCCATTTTCGGATTGTATGCCCAGAATTTGAAGTTCTTTAAAACTCCTTTTGGAAATTTCAGGGCAACTGGAATGATCTTCACCTTTTCAATTGGAGGCCAGATAATTGTTTTAACAGTTCTTCCTGTGTTACTATCACGAACACCATGATTCTTTTTCACATAAGACTGAGTACATTTCATGTTTGGAAAATCATTCTTTACTTCTCTTTCAAGCTTTGTGAAAAATGCACAACCTCTTCCATGCTACTTTGGATCATAATCAAAGTAAGGAGATCTCAATAAATTCTTCAAGTCAATCTTCATCCAAGATTCAAACTGAGATTCCTTGGAGTAATATTCTCGATGCCCACTTTCCCTAATCACCAACCACATTTGCTTGTTATGATCATATCTCCAGCTTGTAATTGCCAACTTGTTTCAAACTTTATCATAATGACTTTTTCCTAACTCCATCACATATCGATCAGACATTTTAGTTGGATCCTTACGCTGGAAGCTTTCATCTAGAGGATTTATATCTTGATTCTTCATTACCAACATCTACTTATTACTTTGTTTCTTCTATGGTAACTTCCTCTTCTTTTGTTGTGCTGTTTCCAGATACATGTTCAAAGCTGCTTCACGCTCAGCATCATCTGTAGCTCTCTCTCTCTTCATTCAACATTCATTAGATCATCATCCTCATCAGCAAACTCATGCCCATACTTCTTTTCCAATTTTTATTTTAAATCAAACACCATTAACATTCACATGTTTACATCACTCTACAGCTGATTAATAGTTTGTTCTTTGTTGGATACTTAATCTTGCAAAGACGTGATCTGGGCATCTTTTAGAATAGAATCATGTTCAAGGATGATTACCCTTTTCTGCAACTTCACCACATCCACATCCACATCTTTATCTTCATCACTATTAGAACCTTCGATAAATTTCATCTTCTCGGCAGCTCGTAATTGATGCTCTTCAATATCAAGCACACCACTACTCGAACTCCCACCAACATCATAGCGTAAAACCACTCGAACTTTCAGGTTCAGCTCTGGTAGTCGTCTCTGGAAATGCAGATTCAAAGAAATCTGGTATAACATCTTCTTGGGCTACTATAGGTCCAACTTCAGGCTTGGTTCGAACAACAGGCTCAGCTTCAGCAATAGGGCTCACATGATCTATCATACTTGGTTCAAGGTCAACTCTTTGTCTCTTGTGTGATACCAGATCTGTATCTTTAGCAGCATCATCTTCAACTTCCTCTTTCTAAAGTATGGTCAGCCACAGGAGGAGGATTCCCAAGGCTTTCCTTTAATGATTCAATTAAGACAGCAAGATTTTCAGAGTTCATCACATGTAGTTCTTTGACGGGTACCTCAGCTTGCACAGATTCCATCAGTTCAACATCACTCTCAGTTACTTCATCATCAGTTACGAAATCCTTTGTTTCAATCTCAGGTTTAACTCCAACTCCCACAAATTGTACATCATGTTCTTCAGCGACTATGGCGTTTAGTGATGTTGGAGCTGGCACTTGACCTACCAGTGGTCCAAACTTTCCAAACTTCTCTAATGGATACTTCCCTAGAAATTGATGCTTCTTCGCAGTTTCTCTATTTTTTACCGTATCAAAACAAGATGGACCCATGGGCTTCAAGTTCAACAAATTCGTGTTTTTAACCAGCTCTGGATATTTCTCATCAAGAATCATCTGAATAAATCGTGGATAAAGCATAAAGATCTTCTTCTTCAGATTCTCCAGCATCCTCTTCATGTTGTCAAATATAAAAGCAGAGAAGTTATAATCCCAGTTGTTCACAAGGGCAACCATAGCACAGGTTCGTATCTGATTTAACTGATCCAATCCACCCGTGGTCTCTGATATGCATAGTAAGAATACATGCACTAGAAATCTCCAATACGGCAACAACTTCTTTAACACAGTCGAATAAACACATTCGTAACTCATTTTTTGCATAACTTTCATCACTTTGTCCTTTCCAAACGATGTTGGATGATTAGGTTGATCACCTAACTTCAAAACCTCATGAATCACCGCTTCAGAAATTACAATCTCCTTTCTTGAATTTTGGCATCTATGGAACCCGCTCCATCTTCTCCACTCTTGTTAACCTTGGTAGACAGATATAAATCTTTAATCATATAGCTACATATTACCGGATTGGCTTCCAACGCGTGTGTAATACGGCATGAGTTTAGCCCGACTATCAATGAGTTAAACTCATCGTTATGCTTTGCCGGAGGATTCGAGAGATATCCTGCTTGATTATGTGAGGCCTCAATATCTAACATTCTCTGATCAGCCATTATCTGCACAAAACTAACCAAGTTAGATAAATGTTAAACACAGTTGACTAGTCAACATAAGTCAACAGGTCAATAAGTCAACCAGTCAATAGAGCCAACCACTCAACCAGACCAGGTAACAAGCTCAACATGCCAAAGGTTCAATTCGAAAAGTTAAGGTTCAGCAGTTCAAATCTTTTTGAAAAGTTCAAGGGTTAAATTCGAAAGGTTCAAAAGTCCAAAACACTGTTTCGAAACTCAAAAGGTTCAAATTAATGACCCTTTTGAGGTTTTCTAATAACTGATGTCAGATTTTTGAAAAATTCATGTCAGATTTCGAAAACTTTATGTCTTGAAGGCAGTTTATCCAAAATGCTTTGAACATTTATTCGAAATGTGATGATTTATCCGAAATTCATCCGAAACCTGCAAAATACCTTGAAGATTATGAAGATTCGAATATTAACAGTTTGAAGATTTGAAGAAGTTCTTTGAATATCGAAAGAGAATCCGAAAAATTAAGTGTGATTACTGTTGAATTATTTGTTCGAAACGGTAAACAAGTCTTAAATACTGTTTCGAAATGGGCCTTGGTTTAATGGGCCTAGTCCAACAAAATCCAAAGCCCAATTCGGAACACTCTTTTTTGAAAATAGTTTGGGCCAATTCAAAACCTAATTTGGGCCTTTTATGAATAAGCCCAAATCGAAACAATAACATCTTTCCAAAGCTATTTGGGCCTTTTCGAAAACAAACTGGGCCTCCTTTCTTGTTCAACTCACGGTAATCAATGCACATTTGCATTGAATCGTCTTTCTTTTTAATGAATATAATAGGAGCTCCCCAGGGCGTGGAACTTGGCTGAATAAAGCCTTTCTCCAAAAGCTCATCAAGTTATGCCTTCAGCTCTTTCATCTCAGTGGGTGCTAAGTGGTATAGAGCTCTAGCTATGGGGGCTGATACAGGCAAGATGTCGATTCTAAACTCGACTTGCCTCACTGGGGGCAGACCGGGTAAGTCTTCTAGGAAAATATCAGGATACTCCAAAATGATTGGTATATCTTTGATCTTTGGCTTCGGTTCATCAGTAGTCACTTGTGCCATGTAAATGGCATATCATCTTTTTAAGCACTTGGATGCCTTAAGCAGAGACGCTTTCTTGGGCAATCCATAGTGTTGATCTCCATGAATAGTGAGTTTATCACCGGATGGGGATTTAATTTCGATAATTTTCTTATCGCAGGCAATGCGGGCTTGGTTATGAGCTAACCAATCCATGCCTAAAACTATATTGAATCTCGCAATGTTAATTGGAAAAAGATTAATAGGGATAGACTGGTTCTTGATGGATATAGTGCATCCATCAAGAATCGTGGAAGCTATTTCTATGCTACCATCAGCCATTTGAACCTGATATGTGATATCTAATGTTCTTAGGGGTAGGTTTAGAAGCTTACTAAACTTATGGTCAACAAAGCTCTTATCATCTCCAGAGTCAAATAAAACTCTAGCAAACATATCATTTACGAGAAACGTACCCATAATGACATTCGCATCTTTAACTGCTTCTCTTGCAGTTAATTGAAAAGCTCTTGCATTTGGCTTCTTCACCTCCTCAGGCTTAGCATTTCCCTCAGCATCATGCTTGGGACAATTGGTTTTTATGTGGCCCTTCTTACCACACCCATAACAAACAACGTTCTTCAAATCCCTACATTCATGGGACTTGTGACCAGTCCTCTTGCGGATACCAGACTACTTTGGCTGCTGGTCTGTCCGACACTGTCTCCATTGTAGTCTTCCACATGTTTTTCACACAGGTCTATCATCAGACCTCTATTGATTCTTATTGAACCCAAATTTGCCTTTCTTCGAATCTTAGAAGTGGTTATCCTCACGCTTCCTTTTTCCATCAGTCTCAGTCTTGACTGATCTCAATCTCACCTCATCTTGAGTAAGGGAGAGAGATAGATCTACAGCAGATCTAAAAGTTGTGGGTTGGAGGCTTTAACCATGTCTTTAATCTCTGGTGCTAATCCACCAATAAATCGCGCAATGCGCTTTGATTCTGGGGTAATCAGATACAGAACCAATCTGGACAAGGAGTTGTAGTCAGACACATATTTACAGTAGTCCATGTTCTTCATGGTGAGAGTCAGAAAATTGGACTCCACTTTCTCAACCTTATAAGGAGGGCAGTAAGTCACTTTAATGAGGTCCATAAACTTGGACCACTTCATGTTGTAGAGGGACACTTTCCTTGTTGATTGAATCATGGTCTTCCACCATATCAGGGCATCGCCCCTGAAAGATTGAGATACAAATTTAATCACGTCTTTATCAGCACAGCCATTGATATCTACAACAGTTTCCATTTCATCGAGCCACTTCATGGCATCAATAGCTCCTTTTACCCCGTGAAGTCTCGAGGTTTGCAAGATACAAAATATTTATATGTACACCCTTCCTTAACAGTCTGTGTTTCCTTCTTGGCAACACGCTTGGTTTTACTCCTTTCATTCGAGGAATAGTGTGAACCTTCAGATTTATGTATGGAAGATGGTGCGACTGATTGGAATTTTGGATGGGTTGAACTTGACCCTTTAAAATTTGCCATGAAATTTTCCATGGCCTTACTGACTTCTAGAGCAATCAGGGACTGAAGGTTATTTCCTTCACCCTCGCGGGTAACATGTTCAATGTTATCACGCCCGCCATCGGCTCCACCAGAATTTTGCTTCGCCATATATTGAAAATTGGACTACCGGCCAACAATAGATTATTGCTCAGTGCAATATATTGAATGTTATAATAGAAAAGGTCATCGAATTTGATGACCTTGATAACGATATCAGTCGTGGTCTTATTGGACCATAAAGGCTATAAGGTTTGGATATATATCTTCCACCTTTTCGGCCAGTGTGCACATCGTCACAACTGCCTAAATATAATTTAACATTACATTGAATGTTAAATGAGTTTAATCATTGAATATTAGCCGCAGTCTCATTGGACCATAAAGGCTATAAGGTTTGGACATATGTCATCCATCTTTTTCGGTCAGTGTGCTTCCACATTGTCACACTGCCTAATTATATTTAACGTTACATTGAATGTTAAATGAAATATTCATTGAAGTTACGTCTCAATTTTTTAACAATATCATAAGCCGTGATCTCATTCTGTCATATGGCTATAAGGCTTGGACATATGTCCTCCACCTTTTTGGTCAGTGTGTCATATGGTCACCACTGCCATTTATAATTGTCATATTTGACAATAAATTTTTGCCCAAGGTAAATCATTTTAACATTACATCTAATGTTAAAATAGAACGATCATCGAATTTGATGATATTTATATTGTTAGCCATGATCTCATTTGATCATATAGGCTATAAGGCTTGGACATATGTCCTCCACCTTGATGGACAGTGTGCTACCTCATTGTCACACTGCCAAATATATTAACATTACATTGAATGTTAATATAAGAATAATAATTGAATTATGTCTTAATGGTTTGATAATAATATATATAATGTTATCCGTAGTCTCATTCGATTATAGGACTATAAGGTTTGGACATATGTCCTCCACCTCTTTGGTCAGTGTGATTTCTCATTGCCACACTGCCAATTATCATTGCCAATAATGTAGGCTTTGCCATATGGCTAATCAAACCATTAAGAAGATTTTGTTGATTTTCGCGCAGATCGATAAAGTTTTAATTAAAATCGAGACGAACATTTGAAAATCGTGAAATGAATATATAAGATAATTCAAAATTAATATAAAATGAAGAGGTTACAATACTAGTCCACATAGGAACTTTTGAAAGAAATTACAATACTTTGTCCAACATGGACTTTTGGAATTTGAAATTACAATAAAAGATGAAAATTACAATCTTCATTTGTCCTTCTTTCCTTTGAAGATTTTGGAACGTTTCTTGAATATCTTTTTCGTTCTCCGTTCATTCTTTTCAGCCTGTCGCTAAATTTGTTCCACTCGTTCCAAGGCTTGATTGATGGCCTCGAGTTGTTGCGGTGGTTATGGTTGTGGAACAACAAGATACTGGTACTCATAATTTGGATATACAGGAGGAAAAGGTGATGGGTAAAGAGCATTATGAACAAAACCCATAGGTGGCTGTTGAGGTGGCTCAACAACAGGTTCAGGGTTACAGGGTCCACCCATTTGTGGGTCCTCTAGTATTGTTGGATAAGTTGGGGGCAAATGTGGAAGCGATCCCAACCATTGCCCGGCACGTACCAACATACGTGCACCACTGCGAGCCTTCCCCGACGGTGTTTGCGGTTGTGGATAAGGTGGTGTGTTGACAAAAGTAAACTGGTTAAAATATTAGTCCCATTCATCGGGACCCTGATACGGTGAACCTGCATATGATGCAGTATCACTCGATAATTCAATAGGATGCAAGTTGGATCCAGATGGCGGCATCTCAGGGTCAGAATCATCGTTCTGTTGGTTTTGGCTAGGGGGTGGTGAGTTTATATACTAGTTCGGGTCAAAAGAATCATGGGGAGAATGAGAACGGGAATGGTGTGAATGATGTGAGTGATAAGAGTGTGAGGAATGATGTGAGACAAAACGTCTCGCTGGCTGCGACGAGTGTGACTCGTTTGAGTATTGGGGGTGATCCGAACTACGGGATAGCATGGGACCTTTTCCTTTTCCTCTATATCTTGGTGGCATAGTACCTGTTAAATATAAAAATCAATAACATAACTTAATTAGATATGAGTGGTCTTAGGTTAATGCCTAGACTCGAAAAAGTCTAAGGAATAGGTTAAATGTGATATTTGAGTTTAGACACAAAAGGCTAGTGTCTAATTCACTGAAATGTTGGCTCTGATGCCAACCTGTCACACCCTGATTTCCCGATGGGCCCGGACTTAAGGTTTATGCATGACAAATTGATATAGATATTCACATCAACGTAGTGGAAGTCTTGGAAGTATAAAATAATTATTACAAAGTACAACGTCTGAAAGTTCAAAAATAATATACAGACGAGAGTTTACTAAAAGATCCACATGCGGATCGAATAACAAATGATTACATAAAAGACTACTAGGCTTTTTGCTTGGAGTCGCAAATTCTAATAAGCAATTACCGGGCAACTTCTAGCCTATTCTGTACTTTGCAAACTTGCGCTTAGTCTTTTGAAGACACGTCAGTTTTCACTGGAAAATACAAATAACCGACACAATTTGAAAATATTTCAAAATCATTTTATATACCATTTGGTATATTAATTTTCATAAATAACTTGGGACAAACTATATCTCTTGTTACCAGTATTACATGCTTGTCAATACATATGGGCCCGGAACTAAACTCTGATACATCATTAACCGACACACCACTTTATCCCCATATTGGGTAAGAAAATATTTTATCATAGCATTAGCACCTGTCAGGTGTATGCCTACACTCTGTGCTTAGGTCGTGGCCACTTTCAATTAAGTGAGCTGTGGATATCCAGGACACAGTTGCATTAACCCCCAATGTTTAAGTTATCAAGCATAACGGATTAAAATGGGTTATTTGGATTCTAGACACATTGGTCATTGATCCCATACCAGACCAAGCGGTAATAATTTAACGTATCCCAAGCCCGTATAGGGAAAAAAGGTTAAGAGTATTTATATGGGCTTAAATCTTTACAATCCAAAGATATTTATAAGTTCAAGTCAAAATAAAAAACAAGGTTGCAATTTACTGGATGCCCTTAGTCTGGAATAAATGGAATTATGATCCATTAGAATATTAAAGGGACTTATTCAAGTCATATGACTTAAACCAGTTAACTAATAATAAAATCGGTACCATTCGCTAGATTAAGCGGAGACCTGATAGAATGTGGTTTGTACCCTCACGAGTATTATGACTCGTATAATATGGGTCAAACAATAATATATTCTGATTAGAAATGATTTGAAAGGATTTTGACCCGATTCGGCCAACTTATATAAACTAGGCTATATAAGTCAATCGTACGCGCATAGGTGGCATCGGGTGATCGGATGAGTCAATGTCAAGTTCATTATTCCAAAGCATGTTTAATATGTTACCGCATCAGCTTATAACTCAAATTATATGTTCATTATGATTCAAAGCCATTTTTTGCACAAAAGGGCATTTTTGGTATTTTTAAGGCATAATACATGGACTTGCATAAAACCCGAAAAACGATATGATCAATTGATATAACCTCAGGGGTTATTCCGTACACTAATATGATCATAATACAACTTCAAATCAGTAGCTAACTTAGCTTAAATGGGTCATAATCGAAAGTCAAGGCAGAAGTCAAATTGTTTGACTTTCAGTTGCGAACTGAGCTATAAGTAGGAAATGACAGGTTGGAAATGATCTAACATGTCCTAATATGTTATACCAACTGATATAATTTCAAAATTTAGTGTTTAGATATTTATAAGTTCATTTAACATAATTTCCGAAAATCTTCATTTTGACTTTATTTTAATAAAACTTTGCCCCGTCATTTGACCAACTTAACGTGATCTTCAGGAGGTGCGCTCATAGGGAATTATCACCTACCTTATTACGATCACGTATCCATGTTCTCTTCGAACATTGGCTTGACCAAAATGGTCATAACCAAAAGTCAATTTGCTTGACTTTCGGCTAATAACTTAGCCTAGTTTGAAAAAGAACTTGGGAAGAACACTTACAAGTGTTCTAGGAGAAGATTAAACTTCAGTAGGAGGCCTCTTTAGATCAGAAGCACTCCAATAAGGATTAGAGTATGAGAAAATGAGAGGTGCAGGTTAAAATGGCTCAAGATCACCTCTATTTATACTTGTTCTTAGCTCACAAGATCATGCCAAGTGTTGGCAATGATTCTCAGATATTTACAAGTGCCTAATGAGGTGTTTGAAGCAGAAGAAGAGTGGAAAATCATGATATAGGTGTCACATGATGCAGGTTGCCAAGGCAGACTGCACAAACTGCCAGCACAACCCCTTACAGACCGTAAGGGTGACGGCTTACGGTCCGTAAGGACCTAGCTCGCCCATGGTATTCAAATACCTTACGGCTCGTAAGGCATAAGCCTTGTGGTCCATAAGGGAGTACCAGGAACAATATCAATTAATGCCTTACGGTTCGTAAGGCATGTGCCTTACGGTCCGTAAGGATCACTCAGAGGCCAAATTTTGGCAATTTGTCACAAATGATCCCTCCACATCCAATCTTCCACAATTTTACATATATAGTCCCTCTTGTCCAAACAATTTGGCATATTTGAGATTTGATTGGACACGTGTTGTCATATGATTTGATATAAATTTCCAAGGTGTTACACTAAACCTCCCTTTGCCACTTAATTAAGATTTTTCATGTTGAGATGACCCAGATGACGATGCCACAGCATAGCGTCATGTGCAACGATTTCTGAGAAGAGACATATAATTTGATCAGTAGGGACCTTATTCATGTTAATGACGTAACTGTTACCCCTTCGTTCAGCTTCAATGAGGAGCCAATCATCCGATATCAAAATCTTCGGTTTCAACACTACACAACCCTTTTTGTTAAAATGAACCGCTAAGCCTTTAACGCAGTTCTACGACACGCTCAAAAGACTATGTTTCAGTTCTGGAACATAATGCACGTCTGAAAAGCTAAGAACCCCATTTTGAAATGTACCATTCATCGTAATTCTACCAGTTTCACCTTCCGCAAATTTGACAAATCTACCGTCGAATATTTTTATGTCATTCAATTGGGAAATGTCTCCTGTCATGTGCCTGGAACAACCACTATCGACGTACCAAATTTTGATGATAGCCCTTCATAGTCGTTCCATTTCAGAGAGTGATTTAGCTTCATCGATCTGCGCCATCAGGCTTGGATTTATTGGTGCAGCTTCAGAAATCTTGAGTGATTATACGTGTGCCACTGTATTTGACCAGTTAAAACCTTGTGGCTCTTGAACGATCAATGCCTTTCCTGATCCGATGTATCCGGATCTTGAAGATGTTTGCGCAAGTGTAACTGGCACCATTGCTCTTTCAGCATTTTGAGCTGCAGCAATCTGACTTATAACATACCTTGTAGGTTCCTTTTTGCAGTCTCTAGCGAAATGACCTGGTTCATGGCACAAGTAGCATCTTAGTTTGTCTCTGGTGGGACCAGAACGCAGGTTTTACATTAGGTGACAACCATACTTCTTTTTTAACTTCTCAACTCTGAATTCCGCCATAGCCAGATTCCATAATACATCCAGCTCCTCCACGTCTTCTTCAACGACTTGATCAATATTAGTAGCTAACATAGATGGAGGAAAAAGTTCACCTACTAAGAAAGCATGTAAACTATTTAGCATAGAAGCGGCTAAGGCCAACCTTTCTTCATTTTGCTTGGTCAGGAACGTTGTATTTTGAGTTGCGGCAAAGGAGGTAGCTCCTTGAGATGGTGAAGGAGTTAAAGGGCTATAAACCACATTTGGTACTGAGGTTGAGGTTGAGCTGATGCAGCTGGTGCAGGGTTGTTAATAGAGACTTGTTGTGTTGGAAGAGACATGCCATACACATAGTTGGATTTTGCAGTTTGAGTCAAAGGACTGAAAACAATGTTTGGGTTAGCATTTTACACCCCATGAACTAGACTGAACACAATGTTGGGATGATTCTGAGAGACTAGAGCATTATTGGAACTAGTCAACCCGGCAGCCATCAAAGTACTTTTATGGTTCAAGTCTCTTTATTGATTGTCAATTTCACATGACTTGATTGTTGCAATCAGTTCAGTGAGTGTGACTTCATTCAAATTCTTCATCCTCTTGATCATAGCTACATCAGCATCCCAGTTCTTCAGTAAGGAGTTCAGAAGTTGACGATTCATACCACTATTTGTAATGGTAGTATCAGCACTTATCATTTAAGAGACCATCTTGACAAACCTTTTGATCTGATTTTCAATGGTTTCACCGTAGATGTGATTAAAGGAGCTAAATTGCTAATTTAACATATTAACTCTTCTCGCCTTCATATCAGCATTTCCTTCATACAAGTTCTTGAGCTCATTCCATGCTTCCTGAGCATTTGTACAATTTCTAACTGCAATAGAGATATCTGGACCAAGTGCCATAGAAAGAATCACCTTGGCCTTCTTATCTTCTTCTCGTATTTTCTTATCATCTTCTGTCCACAAATTTTCAAGTTTTGGAATTTGGGTCACAAGATCAGCTTCTGTAGCGTACATGATGATACAAGGTCCATCTTTAACACTCCTCCAGACCCTCGGTTCCTTTGCCTTACAGTAGTGTTCGAAACGAAACTTCCACTCATAATAGTCATCCCCATACAGCAATCTCAGAACCTTGGTAGCAGTACCGACGATTTGATCCAATTCTTGATCAAGAGCCAAGGTTTGAGACTGAGTGGCAGCTAGAGCAGCATTTGTAAGGTCCGTTGCAGTCATTTATCCGTTCATATTCATCATTTTTTAATTTACCAAATAATAATTTAGGTATATTAAAAAATGTTAACGGTCCTTAAATTCGAAAAGAATCCAAATTCGAAACCCAATAGATTGGAACAGAAGTCTTCTCGAAACCCAACTTTGTTCGAAACAGTATCTATTCGAAACAGTGATCTTGTTCGAAAACCTCCAAATTCGAAAACTTCAGCAGCTATTCGAAACAGTGTCACTCGAAATCTTTTTCCAAACAGTGTTGTTCGAAATCTTTTTCGAAATAGTGTTGTTCGAAAACTTGTTCGAAACCAGTCCAGCAAACTTAACCGAAAAAGGTCCTTTTCGAAAATACTTTTCAAAACATTGTATTCGAAACCTTCAAAAACAGAAACTGTCAGCTAACAAACTTCCGAATAATCAAGGATCCTAATTTTTTCGAAAACTTCATAGATATCCTCAAATCTGTTAAACTTGGCAACAGAAAACCCAAAACAAATCTAGTAACAAACTTTTAGAAATCTTCCAAGCAAATCTTCAACGAAATTTTCGAAGAGAATAGTAGTAGATCTTCAAGAACTATTCGAAAAAAGCAACAACTTCAAGCAATCTTCAAACAGTCTTCAAGGATTATCCGAAATCACCAACAGATAATTTGAAAACGCTAGCAGATCTTCGAAAACAGCTGCATATTATCCGAACTCTTATGTTCCTTAAAGCAGTCTTCAAACACAACAACACAGCACTTCCAAAATAGCTAGAATCAGTGTGATATCGATCTAAGCCTAGAAACAGGTTCATCAAGCTCTGATACCAATTGTAAGTACCAAATCCGGATCAATACAATGATATCACACCTAGTTTGATTGGTGGCAGAATCACACAATCAAACTTGATTCAAGAATAAGAATAGAGATGAACAAGATAATAATAACTTCAACTTGCATACAATGTCAATTGTATAATACAAGTTTTGCAATAAAATACCAATAGAGTCAACAACCTAAACATGATTACAAAACATGTTTTTATATAAGAGTTAAGCCCACAACTCCCCCTAAACCCTAAGCCCATTGCGCCACCTAAGCCCACAACTACAAGCCCAAAACATTAAACTCAGATCTAGCCCATTCTACTAAATAATTAATAATGTATAAACCTTCAAGGGCCAAACACGAGTTTCTCCTGACACTTAGACATAAGGAGGGTACGTTTGTAGAGTCTGATGCCGTGTCATTTTCTCTTGGTAGAGTGTTCCATGAGATGACCATAGCTGACCTTGCTGTAGATACTGGTTTTCTACTAAGGATGAGGTAGAGACACCGGGGTTTGTGACTAGTCTAAGAGGAGCGTTAAAGGTTAAGAGGCAGCGTAGTTTGAGGAAGGCTTATTTATCTGTTTTTGGGGTACCATTGCTGATACACCCTTTTCCAGCAACATGATTGGTACAGACATTAGGGTCCCGGTGCTTAGGTACATCCATAAGATTTCGGCTTGCACATTGATAGGTAGGAAGTTAGGTGACGATAAGGTGAATTGGTAAGATCTTTTTTGCATGTTGTGCATAGTTCAGGGCCGAGAGGCAAATTTGCATGTGTGTTGGCATCGTCTTTTACTAGAGGTGGGAGAGGAGGGAGCAGGGCTAGATTGGATATAGGCCCATATATCAGTAGGTTGGCAGGAAATTTAGGAGTGTTTGATAGGTATAAGGTTGAGTATTTGACGTTAGGGTCGATGATAGTATATTTTTGGGTTAGAGTGCTGCATAAGTCAGGGATTTTGACTTCGATTGAACCCCCTCGTGGGAGGCAGTCAAGGTAGGACCACAGATTCAGCCTCCTATGGGGTCAGCAACAGCAGAGGCATTACAGGATGGTATCCCTATACATAGGCAGAGGCTACTGCATAGGAGTGAGTTGCATGGGCCACAGTATCCCCGTAGAGAGCCACCTCTAGTACCACTTACTCTAGATACACTTTGTGAGATGGTGGATAGGCAGTATTATGAGTTATGAGATTTGGTTGTTAGTGGACAGCGCAGGCATGAGGGTGCACTCAGGCACATGATGAGCTCTTTGGGTATAGTTGTGCCATATGATCGTCGGACTAGTATCTTTTGATTTATTTTTCTGTTTATGTTGCTTTTGGATGATTTTGGTCTGTACTAACTTGATATACTATTGACATATTTTGGATACTGGGTTGGATGGTTGGTGATGTGCATATATATATATATATATATATATATATATATATATATATATATAGGGAAGGTTCATTTGAGAAGAAAATTAAATTAAGAAGAAAAAGAACAAAGGGTATAATTGTAAAACATTAAATAGTTTTTCTCTCATCTCATTTATTGTTTCTTTGACTAATTCATTAGTTATAAAGACTATCATCCTCCACACTAAAGTTTTTGCCTACACTCATCAAAATTTATCCTACACGTTTTGAAATTCATCATACACAACTCGTAATTCATCCTACACACGTCGTAATTTATCCTACACTTTAAATTATTTGATACTCTTACACTAATATCAAATACAAAATTAAATGAAGTAAAATGAAGTATTCTTATTGGTTAAATTTTCTTCTTTTTTATTCTTACAAAAAGTTTCTTCTCATTTGAACTCTCCACTGTATATATATATATATATATATATATATATATATATATATATATATATATATATATATATATGGTAGGGTTATCGTAAAAAAGGGGTTTTGTGTGAGAAGTGTAAGAAGGGATATGGTGAGGACATGTGGCACTAATTAAAACTAATACTTGAGTGTATAATTGTAATTGCATCAATAATTAAAATTTGGTAACAAATGTGCAGTTACAAAGCTGGAGAATTTTTAGGGTTTGAGAACCACCCATTCGCATAATACATTATTCACAACACATTAGAACTAAATTCATAACGTGGTGTTTTAATAAATTCGTAGTGCAATTCATGGTGTTTTTACACATGCGTTCCGGTACATGTTCTTCGTATGGTATTTTAAACCTACATTTACAGAATGTGTTCTTAGTATAGTGTTTTAAACTTGCATTTCCACATGGTGTTTTAAAACTTCATTTCCAGAATACGTCCTATGACTTAAATAACAAATAATATGAACTAAATTCATAACATGATGTTTTAATAAATTCGTAGTGCAATTCATGGTGTTTTTCACCTGTGTTCCAATACATGTTCTTCGTATGGTGTTTTAAACCTACATTTATTCATAGTTCAGTTCATGGTGTTTTTAGAACTTGTGTTCCAGAAGCTGCTCTTGGTATGGTGTTTTCCATCATTTACAAACATCAAAACACATTTATAACATGGTGTTTTAAATTAATTCGTAGTTCAATCCATTGTGTTTTTACAACCTGCGTTCCAGATGTTAAAACACCATGTCTTGAATCACAAATACAATGTTCCTGTCATTTAAAACACCACGCTTGAATCTTATTACAGTTCTTTCAGATGTTAAAACACTATAAGTCGAATAGCAATACAATTAAACACCATGTCTTGAATCACCATACAAATGCTTCTAGATATTAAACACCATGCCCTGAATCACCATACAATGTTTCCAGATATTATACACCATGCTTTGAATCTTATTACAATTCCTTCAGATGTTAAAACACCATAAGTCGAATAGTAATACAATTAAACACCATGTGTTGAATCACCATATAAATGTTTCAAGATATTAAACACCATGCCCTGAATCACCATACAATGTATCCAGATATTAAACATCATGAGTAAGGTGCAATTCATGTCCTTGTGGTTTGATGATGGAATCAATGTTCACCCCTCATACTTTAATTTGGTACAATTTGTGTCTTTGTGGTCTACAAAATTTTTTCGTTGCGTCTATCCCGCTAACAAATATTAGATATCATTTTAAATGTTGTTGAAAAGACAAAACTACCCTTTTATTATTAAGTTATGTGTCTCTGTGCTTTCAATATCATTCCAAACGTTTAGTTTTACAAATTCCCTCTATAATCATGCATGAATCGACCATGCACCCATGCATGAATCCATGTCTCGATTACCCAACATAGATACGGCCATGAATTGCAACCCATACCCAACCAACATAGAATCGACCATGAAACCTACATAGAACCAACCATTTGTACCAACATAGAATCGACCATGAAACCAACCATTTGAGCCAACATAGAATTAGCATATAACCAACCATACATACACCAACATAAAACTAACCATGAAACGAAACCATAGGACCCGACATTATAATCATATATATACCATAAACTAACATAGAATCCGCCATGAAACCAACCTAGGAACCATCATTAGAACAAAACCATTTGACCCGACATTAGAACCATATATAACCAATATACCATGAACCAACATAGAATCCGCCATGAAACCAACATAGGACCCGACACTCATACAAAACTGTGTGACCCGACCAACAAAACCATATATAACCATATACCCTAAACCAACCAAACCATGCGACCCAACATTATAACCTTATGCAACCAAACTTTTCATGATAATCCAAACCATTTACAGATTAACCTCAAATATTAGCATAATTAGGCATAAAATACCATGATTAAATGTTAGTTTTAACATAATTAGGCATCAAATAATACAAAAGCATCTACCCCTAGTCGATCCTATCAGTAGGATCCTATCTTTCCTTCCTCCTTCAAATCGGAGTTTGAAGTTCATATTATTCAATAACTTCACAACCACCTCCAAGTTCAATAGGAAGTAGGTTAAGGTACCGTTGACCCTAATGCCTGCTACAAATGTTTTAAATCAACTTGTATCATGTTCGTTTTCAAGTAAATTACACTAATCCTTAATCAAGATCAAGTAAAATCGAAGTTACATGTGACTTCTTATGTATCCATTATTGCTTCAATAGAAAAAAACCATGATTGGGTCAGTGGGTAATGATCGGAATGGATACGTTATGATCGAAGGTGGGTAGATGATGATCAGAGAAGGGTGGATGTCGTGTTGGGTAATAGTTGATCGGAGGCGAGTGGCTGTCGAAGGAGATTGTCGGGTTAGAGTACAGGTGAAGTTGGGTTGCAATTCAGGTAAAGTGGGGTGGGCGACAGCGTGGGGTGGTTGTCGGAGGAGGGTGTCGTGAGTGGTGGTCGGTTCGAGAGGGGAGGGTAGGTGAGTAAATGTGAGGGACTCAAACTATTTAAGAGTTTATATATGAGGGGGTTAGGTTTTTTATGGGTTGAAAAGACCAAAATGCCCCCTCCCCTGCCGTTAAGTCAATAATAGAATATGCTGACGAAGTTAGAGGGAGGGGTTCATAGTTTAACATTTGTAAATTAGAGGGACTCAGATGGCAAAAATTAAGTATCAGGGGTGAAGAGTGATCCTATCTCCATACCATAGAGATGCAAATTGTACTTTACTCTTAAATCATTTACCAACATATGAGTTATATTGTCACACCCCCAAAATCCACCTGCGGAGTACTACCGCTTGGAGGCGTGACTGACCAGGATCCAGCCACCAATCATATAGAACAAGCATATAAGTAGTTATAAAAATCCACCCAATACAATTGGTGTTCAAACAAAACATAGTTAAGTTGCAAGCGGAAGCATAAGTCTTAAAAACAAAGCATAATGTTTAATTGTTTCAAAGTTTAACATGGCACACAGCCGTCCATGTCCCACAACGATCCTCCTCCATGCAAGCTCCAGCTTAAGAACCTAAGGACCTGCAAAGCATGTAGTAACGAGTCAACAACAAGTTGAGTGAGTTCACGGTTGGGTGTTTGTTTTAAGTTGTTTCGAAAACAGTTTCCTTTAGCTGGCATCCTGCCGTGGGGGTTACCCCATAGTTAAAAACGTGACTTGTTTATTCCCGGTTACTCTGGCTATCCAGCCGTGGGGGCTACCCCGTGTTAGTTATCTGGCGTTTCGGCCGTGGGGGCTACCCCATGTATACACTAGACTCGTTACCATATCGACTGCTGACTGTAGTCATGTTTATGTGCCCTGAACTGTCAATGTCTATCATCATTGACGTGCCAGTAGTCCATTAGTTCACGCCCGTCCTCTGCGGCACGGTGTGAGGTTTGTCAAACCTAAATAGCGCTATCTAACTAATGACCCGCTCGCCATTGGCCCGGCGATTAAGTCGATATAAAAATGAGGGACTTCGTGATAGAGTTTTGGTCTAGTACGAGTTATCTGTCCGTGAGGACGAGGAATTACATTCCTGAACCTTTGCTGTCCTACCCAAGGAGGACGAGGAACCCAGTTCCTTAACCCCATTCCCAACCCAGGGAATCCCATGCTTTGTAGAGGGTGTGAACTCACCTTGGTTTGCTCGGTAGATACACAGAAAAGTCAAACAAGCAATATTGTGGTCACTCGCGTCCTATCATAGTTGTATCATACATGTCAGGTTCGTAACCAAGTAGCACACGGATGTTTCTAGCACATTGCATTCACGTATCATCTATAGCAGTTCATCAATCATTCCCGTTCAACAGTAACATATAAGGTCTGTGCATTAGGCCCAAGAGTCCGGCCCAATCAATTAAGCCCATAATCATGCAGGTCCAATTCAGCACGCATACGTTGGTTTCGAGTCGCAACCAGGTGTTCTCGGCTCGCAACCTGAGTCGCAACCGGCGGTCTCGAGTCGCAACAGGACTCGTAACCGTGGTTTCGGTTCTTGCTGTTTTGGTCTCGAGTCGCAACCTGACTCGTAACTGAGGTTTCGAGTCATGAGGTTTGTGTGCTGATCACTTGTGGTTTCGAGTCGCAACCAGGTGTTTGCGACTCGCAACCGATGTCGCAACCGGGGATTTCGACTCATCATGCGGTGGTTTCGAGTCGTAACCAGAGGTTTCGGCTGGGAACATTTGCTGAATTCCATATTGTACTTGGCCAATCAGATTTCACTGTTGTGATCTTATGTACTATCCAATAACAATACACTAACATGTCTAATTGTCTAACACTTAACCAAAATAGATCAAACATGGCAATTTTCAAATATCCAAAACATGTTCATATCACATTCAAGTTGTTCTTCCTATGTTCATGTAGTTCATATTGCTTATTCAAACTTGTTCATCTTATTTCCGGGTTTTTATCATAAATCACAACATAATCATGAGCAACAAATCAACACACTTGAACATAGTCATCTAACGGTTTCAAATCATCACATAACATCTAAAGAATCAACCCTATACTAATCCGATTAGCATGGTATCACACATATGCAAGCCGGTTTTATGAACATCCACATTTTATGATTTGAATCACATTTTGATACAAGGTATCATGAGCTCTTTAGCAATATATCCGAAATTAAAACATGTTAGCCGATTATTAACATCACACACCTCCGATTCACAAAACATCATCAAGCATACAACTACACTAGTTAAATCATACCATTCGCACTATCATTTAACAACAACAAACAACATAAAATCACTAACCGGTTGATGAGTTTCAAAGGTGAGTATGAAGCTTCTAAACGGGTGCGTGTGGGAGTCGATCCGAGAGCTCCTAGTGGTCACCGGTTTGAATCCGAGAAGAAGGAGAGGAGTGTGATGCTTGGTGTCTAGGGTTTTAGTGAGAGAATGGAGAGTGTGTGTGTAGAGGAGAGCATGAGTGTTGTCCAAAAATGACAAGTGTGGCTATCATGAGGATTATATACTTGTTTTACTTGTGCACCCTAATGGGTCTTTGAATGGGCTAAGGGGTGTGTGTGTGTGCGGCCCAACCGGCCCGTAAGTCATTGTTCACTCGAGACCACATGGTCTCGAGTCGGATTCGTGTTGTCTCGGTTCATACACATACTCGCATACATACACATAAGCATACATGTAACATAACACATAATCATATAAGTTCACATGTATTCATTAAATCATCAAATCAGTTAGTCACTAAACGTTCAAGCACACAACGAAAGGTTCTAAATTTCGAGTTGTCACATCATCCCCAAGTTGAAAGAAATTTCGTCCCGAAATTTGGTAAGCACTCACTGAGGAAGCTAGTTAAGTTGTATGGTTTTCCCGGTTTTCCTGGGGTGTCACATCCACCCCCCGTTGATCTGGAATTTCGTCCCGAAATTCCGTAGCTTCGGCCTCAGTAGTGGGTGTACTGTTTGCGAACAGCTGGGGATACTTTTGTTTCATTTGATCTTCGCGCTCCCAGGTGAACTCTGGGCCGCGACGTGAGTTCCAACGAACTCGAACGAGAGGTATCCTGGTGCTCTTGAGGACCTTAACATCCCGGTCCGTGATTTCGACTGGTTCCTCGACGAATCGTAACTGTTCGTCGATAGTGAGTTCCTTCAGAGGAACTACGTGGGTCTCATCTGACGGACACTTCTTCAGATTTGACACGTGAAAAACGTTGTGAACTGCACCGAGTTCCGCCGGTAAGTTCAATCTGTAGGCCACCCTGCCTATTTTCTCAATGACCTCGAAAGGTCCAACGTATCGTGGGTTACGTTTACCGCGTTTACCAAAACGAACCACACCCTTCCAGGGTGAAACTTTTAGTAGTACCTGCTCCCCAACCTGGAGCTCAAGTGGTTTCCTGCCCATGTCGGCGTAAACTTTCTGACGTTCGCGAGCGGCCATCATGCGTTTTCGTATCTGAGCGATCTGTTCGGTTGTATCTACCACATATTCTGGACCAGTGATCTGACTATCTCCCACCTCTGCCCAGCAAAGAGGAGACCGGCATTTACGTCCTTGCAATGCCTCAAACGGAGCAGCTTTAATGCTGGTGTGGTAGCTGTTATTGTACGAGAATTCCACAAGTGGCAGATGCTTTTCCCAGCGATTGCCGAAGTCGATTACACATGCACGAAGCATGTCTTCTAAGGTTTGAATAGTGCGCTCGGACTGCCCGTCCGTCTGAGGATGGTACGCTGTGCTCATGTCTAATCGTGAGCCGAAGGATTTGTGCATTGCTTGCCACAGTTCTGAAGTAAATCGTGCATCTCGATCCGAGATGATAGAGGTGGGCACCCCGTGCCTCGAAACGATTTCTTTGATGTATATTTCTGCAAGAGTGGAGAACTTATCCGTTTCCTTGATGGCTAGGAAGTGTGCAGATTTTGTGAGTCGATCCACGATCACCCAAATAGTATAGTTCCCGCGCTGGGATCTAGGTAGGCCAGTGACAAAATCCATGGAAATTTGCTCCCATTTCCATTGAGGTATCTCTGGTTGTTGGAGTAGGCCTGATGGTTTCTGGTATTCCGACTTGACTCTCGCACAAGTCAAACACTTGCTGACGTAGGTCGCTATGTGGGCCTTCATGCTAGGCCACCAATACGTAGTTTTGATGTCGTGGTACATTTTATCCGATCCAGGATGTACCGAGTAGCGAGACTTGTGTGCTTCATCCATCACAAGCTCTCGTAGGTTGCCATAGTGTGGGACCCAAACGCGTCCCGTTACGTAGTAAGCACCGTCTTCCTTCTGTTCTAAGCGTTGCCTCGATCCGCGTAGGGCTTCGGCCCTGACGTTTTCTGGTTTCAGTGCTTCTGCCTGAGCAGCTCGTATCTGGGAAGGAAGACTAGAATGGATCATGAGTTGTAGAGCTCGTACGCGCTTAGGCGCAGTGTCCTTTCGACTAAGGGCGTCAGCCACAACATTGGCTTTGCCCGGGTGGTACCTGATTGAGCACTCGTAGTCATTTAGCAGTTCGACCCATCGTCGTAGTCGCATATTCAGTTCCTTCTGCTTGAAGATATGCTCGAGGCTCCTGTGGTCGGTGTAGATCGCGCACTTGGTACCATACAGGTAATGCCGCCATAGCTTAAGTGCAAAGATAACAGCTCCCAGCTCTAAATCGTGTGTCGTGTAGTTCTTCTCATGAACCTTAAGTTGGCGTGAGGCGTAGGCTATAACTTTGTCTCGTTGCATCAACACGCAACCAAGACCTTGAATTGATGCGTCGCAGTAAACCATAAAGTCGTATGTGCCTTCCGGCAAGGAAAGGATAGGTGCGCTACAAAGTCTATCCTTTAGGTGCTGAAATGCCAACTCCTGTGCGTTTCCCCAGTGATAAATAACGCCCTTCTGCGTTAGTGAGGTGAGAGGCTGTGCAATCTTAGAAAAATCCTTTATGAACCTCCGGTAGTATCCCGCCAAACCCAAGAATTGGCGAATTTCCTTTGGTGTACGAGGTGCAGGCCAGTTCTTAATCGAGTCTATCTTGGATGGATCAACATGAATCCCATCCTTGTTCACCACGTGGCCTAGGAAATGGACTTCTCGAAGCCAGAAGTCGCATTTCGAGAACTTTGCATAAAGCTGTTCTGTTCGAAGGAGTTCCAGAATAAGTCGCAGGTGTTGCTCGTGTTCCTCCCGACTCTTAGAATAGATCAGGATGTCATCGATGAAAACTATAACGAACTTGTCCAGGTAAGGCTTGCACACTCGGTTCATCAAATCCATGAAAACCGCAGGTGCGTTTGTCATCCCAAAAGGCATGACCAAAAACTCATAGTGCCCGTATCGAGTTCTGAAAGCTGTTTTGGAGACGTCCTCTTCCCGGACTCTCAGCTGGTGATAACCCGATCTCAAATCGATCTTCGAATAGTAGCTCGACCCTTGCAGCTGGTCGAACAAGTCGTCGATACGCGGTAGAGGATAACGATTCTTCACCGTCACCTTGTTGAGTTCTCGGTAGTCGATGCACATTCTGAAGGTACCGTCTTTCTTCTTCACAAATAGCACTGGAGCTCCCCAGGGCGATGAGCTTGGACGAATAAAACCCTTATCCAGGAGCTCTTGTAGTTGCGTGGAGAGTTCTTTCAACTCTGATGGAGCTAAACGATAAGGTGCACGGGCTATGGGCGCAGCTCCAGGAGCTAGTTCAATCTGAAACTCGACTTGGCGATGAGGCGGAAGACCAGGTAATTCCTCAGGAAATACCTCTGGATAGTCGCGTACAATTGGAAAATCTTCTATCTTCTTCTCTTTTTCTGAGGTGTCAGTAACGAGAGCCAAAATGGCAGTGTGGCCCTTTCGCAAGCACTTTTGGGCCTTAAGGAGAGAAATGACGTTCTCAACAGCACTCCTCTTGTCGCCATGAATCATGAGAGGTTCACCATCGGGACTTGGAATACGGACAACCTTCTCGTTGCAAAGAATCTCTGCCCGGTGTTGGGATAACCAATCCATCCCAATGACAACGTCGAAACTACCCAAGACGATAGGAATGAGGTCGATAGAGAAGGTCTGGTCAGCGAGAGTAAGTTTACAACCCTTGACTACGTGTGTGGCTTCTAAACTCTTACCATTTGCTAGCTCTACGGTGTGCTTGTTGTTCAAAGGGGTTGGAATACGCTTAAGCATTCGACTAACTTCTAGTGACACGTAGCTAGTATCGGCACCCGAATCAATTAAAACTGAAACATAAAAGTCGTCGAGAAGGAACTTACCCGCCACAACATTGGGGTCATTCCTTGCTTCACCTTGGCCGATCACGAACGCCCGCCCCCGGGCTCCATTGTTGCTGTTGTCGCGTTTCTGCCTCATCTGCGGACAGTTCCTCTTAAGATGGCCTTCAGCCCCACAACGGAAACACCCCTTTTTGCTACCCTGCTGCTGCTGGTTTCGGTTTGTAGGATATGGGCTCCTACAATCTCTAGCCATATGTCCCGTCTTCTTGCACCTATGGCAACACGATTCCGCACATGACCCGGTGTGGTGTTGATGGCATTTGCGGCATTTCGGCTTATTCCCAAGGTATCCCCCTTGAATTTGGTAGTCCAGCCCCTGCTGGACGAGTTTCCCGTGCGGGTCCTGTTGTATAGAGCTACATCCCTCGCCCTGGTGATCTCCCCAAACATGCTTGGTGTTAATAAGGGTTTTCGTATTGGAAGAGTTACGCTTGGGCAACTTGCCCTCTTCCACTGCCTGATCAGTGAGCTGGTGCGCCAAACGAACGACTTGTTGGATTGTGGAAAAGTTGGCCGCAATTGCGGACCCTTGGATTTCTGGGGCTAAGCCTCTGAGGTATAGCTCGAGTCGTCTAGAAATGGGTTGTGACAAGTTAGGACATAAGGCAGCCAAATCGTTGGACCTTTTCGTGTACGCTTCGATCTCAGATCCTTCCATTTTCAAGCCAAGGTACTCTATTTCAAGTTTTAGGATGTCGTCCGGGTGACAGAATTCTTCCTTGATCAAATCCTTGAAGTCGCTCCAGGGGGTGGCATTCGCATCCGCCAATCCGAGCATCTGAACTTGTGTGTTCCACCAAGAATACGCTTTCCCCTGCAAGGTACCAACAGCGTACTCTACTCGTTTACTGGTAGGGCTTTCACTTTCTTCGAATGCAGATTCGATCCTGCGAATCCAGTGTAGGAGACCTATCGCTCCTTCGGTGCCACTAAAGGTACTAGGTCGACAGTCCATAAAAGTTTTAAAGGTGCACACAGGTGGCTGAGCATGCTGACCTATTGTGGGCGAAAGAAAGACAGAGTTTAACACAAAGGTTGGTCCACGAGAGTAGGATGCTAAAGATCCTAGAATGAGTTTGGACTGCAGGATATACCTCCTGCGTGTGCAGCTGCAAGTGCTGCGGCAACTCGTTCGTTGATCAGAGCCGTCAACTGGGCTTGTGTTAGGTTAACGCGTCCAGACATGATCTTCATACCAAGAAGAACGTGAGTGAGGGGGGTTCGCGAAAGTACGACGATAGGATAGAGTAAGCACGCACGTGTTCAAGCAACAATAGTTATACTAACCAAGCATACCATGAGCAATGTACTATGTAACTAACAAGTAGGCAATACATACACATATCATATCACCTAGAATGTCGAGCCTTGCATGTGGAGTGAAGCGTCGTTGTGGACCGTTGAGCACTGTACAGGTTATAGTCTGGTTTTAACAAAAACGTTTTTTCCCTTTATTAAAACCAAGTTCTCTATAACCAATGGCTCTGATACCAATCTGTCACACCCCCAAAATCCACCTGCGGAGTACTACCGCTTGGAGGCGTGACTGACCAGGATCCAGCCACCAATCATATAGAACAAGCATATAAGTAGTTATAAAAATCCACCCAATACAATTGGTGTTCAAACAAAACATAGTTAAGTTGCAAGCGGAAGCACAAGTCTTAAAAACAAAGCATAATGTTTAATTGTTTCAAAGTTTAACATGGCACACAGTCGTCCATGTCCCACAACGATCCTCCTCCATGCAAGCTCCAGCTTAAGAACCTAAGGACCTGCAAAGCATGTAGTAACGAGTCAACAACAAGTTGAGTGAGTTCACAGTTGGGTGTTTGTTTTAAGTTGTTTCGAAAACAGTTTCCTTTAGCTGGCATCCTGCCGTGGGGGTTACCCCATAGTTAAAAACGTGACTTGTTTATTCCCGGTTACTCTGGCTATCCAGCCGTGGGGGCTACCCCGTGTTAGTTATCTGGCGTTTCGGCCGTGGGGGCTACCCCATGTATACACTAGACTCGTTACCATATCGACTGCTGACTGTAGTCATGTTTATGTGCCCTGAACTGTCAATGTCTATCATCATTGACGTGCCAGTAGTCCATTAGTTCACGCCCGTCCTCTGCGGCACGGTGTGAGGTTTGTCAAACCTAAATAGCGCTATCTAACTAATGACCCGCTCGCCATTGGCCCGGCGATTAAGTCGATATAAAAATGAGGGACTTCGTGATAGAGTTTTGGTCTAGTACGAGTTATCTGTCCGTGAGGACGAGGAATTACATTCCTGAACCTTTGCTGTCCTACCCAAGGAGGACGAGGAACCCAGTTCCTTAACCCCATTCCCAACCCAGGGAATCCCATGCTTTGTATAGGGTGTGAACTCACCTTGGTTTGCTCGGTAGATACACAGAAAAGTCAAACAAGCAATATTGTGGTCACTCGCGTCCTATCATAGTTGTATCATACATGTCAGGTTCGTAACCAAGTAGCACACGGATGTTTCTAGCACATTGCATTCACGTATCATCTATAGCAGTTCATCAATCATTCCCGTTCAACAGTAACATATAAGGTCTGTGCATTAGGCCCAAGAGTCCGGCCCAATCAATTAAGCCCATAATCATGCAAGTCCAATTCAGCACGCATACGTTGGTTTCGAGTCGCAACCAGGTGTTCTCGGCTCGCAACCTGAGTCGCAACCGGCGGTCTCGAGTCGCAACAGGACTCGTAACCGTGGTTTCGGTTCTTGCTGTTTTGGTCTCGAGTCGCAACCTGACTCGTAACTGAGGTTTCGAGTCATGAGGTTTGTGTGCTGATCACTTGTGGTTTCGAGTCGCAACCAGGTGTTTGCGACTCGCAACCGATGTCGCAACCGGGGATTTCGACTCATCATGCGGTGGTTTCGAGTCGTAACCAGAGGTTTCGGCTGGGAACATTTGCTGAATTCCATATTGTACTTGGCCAATCAGATTTCAATGTTGTGATCTTATGTACTATCCAATAACAATACACTAACATGTCTAATTGTCTAACACTTAACCAAAATAGATCAAACATGGCAATTTTCAAATATCCAAAACATGTTCATATCACATTCAAGTTGATCTTCCTATGTTCATGTAGTTCATATTGCTTATTCAAACTTGTTCATCTTATTTCCGGGTTTTTATCATAAATCACAACATAATCATGAGCAACAAATCAACACACTTGAACATAGTCATCTAACGGTTTCAAATCATCACATAACATCTAAAGAATCAACCCTATACTAATCCGATTAGCATGGTATCACACATATGCAAGCCGGTTTTATGAACATCCACATTTTATGATTTGAATCACATTTTGATACAAGGTATCATGAGCTCTTTAGCAATATATCCGAAATTAAAACATGTTAGCCGATTATTAACATCACACACCTCCGATTCACAAAACATCATCAAGCATACAACTACACTAGTTAAATCATACCATTCGCACTATCATTTAACAACAACAAACAACATAAAATCACTAACCGGTTGATGAGTTTCAAAGGTGAGTATGAAGCTTCTAAACGGGTGCGTGTGGGAGTCGATCCGAGAGCTCCTAGTGGTCACCGGTTTGAATCCGAGAAGAAGGAGAGGAGTGTGATGCTTGGTGTCTAGGGTTTTAGTGAGAGAATGGAGAGTGTGTGTGTATAGGAGAGCATGAGTGTTGTCCAAAAATGACAAGTGTGGCTATCATGAGGATTATATACTTGTTTCACTTGTGCACCCTAATGGGTCTTTGAATGGGCTAAGGGGTGTGTGTGTGTGCGGCCCAACCGGCCCGTAAGTCATTGTTCACTCGAGACCACATGGTCTCGAGTCGGATTCGTGTTGTCTCGGTTCATACACATACTCGCATACATACACATAAGCATACATGTAACATAACACATAATCATATAAGTTCACATGTATTCATTAAATCATCAAATCAGTTAGTCACTAAACGTTCAAGCACACAACGAAAGGTTCTAAATTTCGAGTTGTCACATATATTAAGTAACTCTTTGTGTGTGATCTTATATCGTAATTGTGTTAAGTCATATATGGTGTGGTTAGACGTTGGAGCCGACACAAAATTTCTGACTCATATAATCCTTTTTTGATGTCACTAAGCATCATCTTAATTCTTATAAAAACCTCACAAAGCTAGTCGCAAGTTCATTATACATCTATTGAGTGTCATGAAATTTCACACCTCAAAGTTCTTTAATTATAATTTTATTGGTACAAGCTCCCAAATTCGAGTATGTTTCTTCAACCTTCTTACATGATGATTTGAAGTAGTTTAAGCTCCAAAATTCTTTCCTTGTCTTCTCTCCTCTCTCTAGAATTTTCTCTATCTAAATGTTATGGTATCAAATTAGTGAATGATGCTTCTTGCTACAACAAAACCAGTTATCACAATCTTCCCTCTATAGCTCTTCTTAATTTCCTTTAGTATACAATTATACAAATGAGAGGATGGAGAGATTAATGTGTGTTACCTCTTAACCCATCCCAAAATATGCTTTGGTGGTGTAATGACCAAGTTGCCCTTCACTTGCCATTTGACTAATATACCACCCTTTGACTGTTTCTTATTTACAACTTACAAGCATCTTTACTTATTTTAGTACCACCTACAAGGCTGCAAGCCACTCAATTTAATCATGATCATAAATTTGAAATATTCAAAATATACCCTTTTAACCGATTTCTTAATCCATATGTCAACCTTTAGGGTGTGTGGGGCACCTGCGGGGACTTCCTTCGGGGACCCCTCTTGCCGATTAGGGGAGACACCGCCATCAAGGCGGTGAGGTAGAGAGAGGGAGGAAAGCGGTGGGAAGTTACCGAAGAGAGGGGGAGGAGAGAGGATGAGTGGACCAATCAAAACTTTTCTTTTTGATTTTTTTTTTTTAAATAAAAACCAAGTCACCTAAGAGGGGAGTGCCGCCATCAAAATGGGGTGTTAGGGAAGTTTAAGAGGGGAGTTGACGTGGCACACGAGGATTGGTGGTGTGTAAGAGAGGGGACTCCCCTCTTAGGGGAGTGCCCCTCTCACCCTTATATATGGATTATATCCTCATCACATCAATCGTTTTTCATCTTACATAATTCAGTTGGTTATTTATACTACCAGAAAACCTTTGTAAATAATAGATTTATATAGCATAGTTTCTTGGTAAACTTAAAAAGTCATCTCATTTGTAAAATGTATCTCACTATTTGTAGATTTTAATGAATCAGATTAAGAGAGAAACATATTTTACAAGAAAAGAAGAAGTTATGTTACAGATATGACATAATTTAGTTGGCGGCGCAGTTTGTTGCTCGTCTACCTATTATCCTTATGTAATTTGCTCTGATGATTGAAATGAAAGAATTTGTTCAAATGAAAAAAAATATATGACAATATAGAGGCTGGATCAAATAGGGGACACGTGCGAAATGTGTGAAGTAGATCTGAACAAATAAATAAGCTTTTTAGTGGTTAAAACTGAGATGGTGTTAAAATTGTATATAATAAAAGATTAAAGAGCCAATTATCTCTAGCTCAATTGGTAGGAGCACTTGAGTTCTTTATTGAAGACTCAAGTTAATTTCCCATTTGGTGTAAAAAATAGTGGGACATTGGTGGGCAGTAAGTGTCAGTGATAGGAGACTCAGGAAAATCTGGGTTCGATCTTTGAGCCAAACGGGTTTTACTGACAATTTACCGCCGTACCTGCGGGCGGGTGAGTTATTGGGTTTTCCCCGGAATTGGTGGTAGACGACTCGGGTTACTCTCGGAGTACTCCGTTTGTTCAGTGGGTGCCCCGAGAGTGCTCGGGATTGATTTGTTGGCAGTTAAAAAAAATAAAAGATTAAAGATGGTTGAAGGGCAAAACCAGAAGAGGCTTCATTGTTGACCTTTTGTTTTGTTAAATTAAGTTCCATAAATAAATTAAACTAGTTTTGTTCGCGTCGCTCTTTGCGGCGAAATAGAGCAAATGATACTTTAAAACAAACGTTATTTGAAAATGTAGCATTTTTGTTTAGAAAGCCAAACCGTCATAATCAATTTAGTTGCGTACTTAAATTTTTAGAAAAAAAAATAACCAACATATGTTATTAAAGAAACATCAAATTAATTGATAAAAAAATATGTTTTGAAAAAATATATTAAAAAACTAAATAAATATAGTTTTAGAAAAAAAAAAAAAAAAAAGGAAAATAACGTTAAAGCTAAAAGAAAATCTAATTACAATTATTATAATATAAAAATAAAAATAAATTTAAAAGGTATATATTATTTTAAATTTTAAATCACTAATTACTCATAAACAATATATATAATATAATAGTATATAGGGAAAAGATTAAATAGGAAGTTTATTTTGGCTAGGAAGTGTAGGAAGCAATAGGATTAGGACATGTGACAACATTTAAAATAAAAAAAAGGGTATTTTAGTCAATCCAACCCTTTCTTCTTCCTTTTCAAAACCCAGTAACTTCAAACCCACCATTTTCAAAACCCACCATCTTCAACCATTTCTTCACTTTATATCTCAATAATCACTACATTATAGTGCGATTTTCATCACAAATCAATGATTCAAACACCCGATCAACGTGTTCTTTAGCTTTTTTGAAGAAAACCCAGTTTAATTTCATAAAAAATCTCGTTTTTTTCGGGTGATTTTGGAGATAATCACTCGATTCGTTCGATTCGAGCGCTGATAAGTGTTTCAATCATTCAAACTTCGTCAATTGTTGAAGAAATCATTTAGATCCATGTAAGAAATTCTTTAATTTCATTTTTACGATCTGGGTTTTTGATTTAGTCATTGCGTTTTACGATCTTGGCGGGGGTCCGGGGGCAGCGCCCCTGGTAGCGGGGTCCCAGGGGCGGCAGCCCCTGGCGGGGTCCAAGGGGCAGAGGCCCTGGCTGGGGTTGAAAATGCATCAGAAAAATTAATTTTCTGTAAATTGCCTCTGGAAAACTGCATTCGTAGACAGTGTTTCTGGTTCTGTAAACAACAGGTTCTGGAAATTGCGTTTTAGTTAGATTCTGGTTCTGTGAACAACAGTTTCTGGTCATTGCGTTTTAGACAGTTTCTGGTTCTATGAACAACAGTTTCTGGTCATTGCGTTTTAGACAGTTTCTGGTTCTGTGAACAACAGTTTCTGGTCATTGCGTTTTAGAAATAAAACATTTTTGAAGTGTTTTTACTCATTGCGTTTTAGGTAAACACATTTTTATGTGTATTCAGTTCATTGCGTTTTAGAGAGAACAGTTTTTTTTGTGTTTTTAGGCCATTGCGTTTTAGAAATAAGACATTTTTATGTGTTTTCTAGGCATTGCGTTTTAGAAATAAGACATTTCTTTGTGTTTTTGGTGCGTTGCGTTTTAGAAAAGGTCATTTTTTTACGTTTTTTTTTTCATTGCGTTTTACGCAACTGGGTTTTCTCCATTGCGTTTTACGCAACTGGGTTTTCAAAAAAAAAATTCGAAAATATAGCAATAGTATACTCGTTTTAAAGATAAAAAACGCTGGTTTTTTTGGTGCAATTTTTATAAAAAAATAATGTCATATGAAAAAGTTAATAGCGTTTAAAAAATGGGGGGGAATTGGAGGAGAGATAAACTATTGTGCTGGATTGACTAGAATGCCCCTAACAAACCCACGCGCCTCTTTTTTTTTTGCTTCAATTTCATTCAGTTAATCTTAGCCCTTGTTTAATTAAATGGATGGTCAAGATCACTTCCTAGCCTTGCTAGCCAAATAAACTTCCTATTGTATCTCCACCCATAGTATATAATCCATTAATTATTTCTTTAAACAATATATACCTTAAAAACCATAAAACTTATGTTAAAATAACGTCAGTTTTTTTACCCAAAAAAAAAACTTTAGTTTAGTTGGATGTAGTATAGTCGGGTGTGGAGGCTTGGGCCTAGGCGCGTTTCCTAATTTGCGGTTTTTTCAAAGTTATTTACCCTAACTTTGTACTATAAATAGATAGGTAAGAAATTATAATTTTATGACACCTTGAATAAAAGAAAAAACTCTTTGGAGGCGTGAACGTAGGTTAGGTTAGATTAGACCAAATTAAATCTCCGTGTCGTTTATTGCTTTCATTCGTGTTCTTGTGTGTTTAATCCTAATAAGCATTGTTATAAATTTTCTTGAAAAGTAACTTTTATAAAATAAAAACGCTAATAGTTGTTGGGGAAAAAACAGATTGCAAGGGATGATCTGAGAGACGTGTAGGCCTTTCAGATCGAATTATTTCGGTGGTTAACCAGAAAATTCCAATCGGATACAACTCATATTTAAGAACAAGAACTACTGTGTGATTTGGAGTGAATTTCGTATAAACCAGAATTTGTGTCAAATGAATTATATTGAATTTTGGGAATGAGGCCAGTAACTGCCTAATGCCAGTGATCTCCTTTTTAATGAAGCAAGGGGCTATGCCCCTGGCCTGGACACCGGTAGGGGCTGCCGCCCCTCGGACATTGCTCCCAAGGGAGCTACCGCTGGACCTCCGCCCAAACACTTGGAAAAAGACGATATATTTGCTGAAATTCAATTTCAGTATCCCAATATCAAAATTAAGTTAGAAAGAAAAGGGGACTTTTTCAACTCTAGTCTTTGAGGCATGTTACATAAAAATAGTCAGAAAGAAAAAGGTCTCACAAAAGATACAACCAACACTGTTGAATGTACAAAAACCAACCATACAACTTGATGGGCATTGTTTCGAAGAATTCGATTTCCAATATATGTTTTCTTAAAATTATTAGCCTAGCCATTGTTCGGCGCGCCGAGTATTACCGCCAACAGAATGGCGTATACTTATTTTTTCGGTCGAGTATTTCTGCTGCAGCCACTCGAAACCATTCACATCGAGTTTTCCAGATACCGATTTCCCTTGCTTTCTTCTAGTTTGTTGCTCTCTTATAGAAGCCCACAGTTTCTCAATTGCATTTCTCTGTTTACATGTAAATCTACTAACATTGTCAAAAGCATGTTTCACAGTTATGTCTATCACTGTTTGGCACCTGAAAGCAAGAAACAACTTAATTAACTGAATTTTCTAGCAAGCACACAATATTAACTGTAGATGTTTTCATGAACCATTGAAACTAACTGAACCCTCCAAACCAAAACAAGTTGTTCAGTTTGAGGTACAAAGGTTAAGTTGTCACGGTTTTCAGGTTTAACGATTTGATTTGAAACTTGAACCTGGCCGTGTAAACCCAATCAGCTGTTTAACCTTTTAGTGTTCATATATGTTTCATTTATGGAATATGTAGTTATGTACATATATTATAATCATGAACCATCTTGATCATTTTTATTTTCAATACAAACTAATGATTCTGAAAAAAGCAAAAAGAAATTCGTTTCAAACCATCGAACAGCCAAAAGCGAACTGTTAACCCATCAAAACTGGCTGATTTGGTTTTTCGTTCTCCACAACTGTAGTTAACAGTTCGCCTTAGAATTTTGGCAAAACCTACAAAACCAAACCGTGACCACCCTTAGCATACCCGTCTCCTTATTCGCTCATCTAAATTCAACAGATTTACATCGGAAAAGGCGAATATTATAGGTCCAATATGTTAAAACGGATCAAAACTCAAAAGTCACCTAAATTGAATAAATAATGCAATAAAAATCACCTAACAATTTATGAAAATTTTGAGTAATGTTTGGACAAAAGTGTTTAGGGTCAACCCGCCTTGACCATTACCCATATCAAGAAATTACTTGTATTGAACAAACATATTGGGAAGAATGCATAGAGGTTTTTATCTAAGATGCTTATCAACCAGAAACATAATTATAAAGTAACGCTAACCATGGGATTTTATAACGTTTCGCTGCAATCTCCAAACAGAGAATCAATGCTTCTCTTTGTGATTTCAAGAATCTCTTTGCTTCATCTTCTTCTTTTCTTATTTTAGATGATGGTTCAGCATCTGATTTCACTTTTACTTTTTCATTTTTTGGAATCAGAGCATCCAGTCCAAAGGGGTCAGACTCGTCTTGATTGGCGCTTGATTCAGGTATTGGATTCAAGGAAGCTTCTGTTTCAGCTTCATCATCTTTCAAGGCGGCAGCTTCTTCTACGTCATCATCTTTTGTTGCTACCGGAAGATTAGAAATAGCATCTTTGATTTTCCCACAAGCCTTTGAAAACTGAAGAGATAACAGAACGAAAGAATCATAAAATATATTTAATTACGTATTTCAAAGTAGTGGGGAAACTTTATAACGTTTATAAGGCTACAGTAACTTTCGACCAGTTTACTTTGCATGTAATGATTTGAGATATTGGGTTATTTGTCATCTTTAAAGGTCAAAAGTCATCCAGAGTGTATTCAAATGCATGGAACTGCCGATATTGTTTTAAGAAAAAGGTCATATTCTTAATGTAATAATGTGTTGGCAATCATATAACTTAAGGGCGAGAAAACAGAAACATAAGGCTCAAAAGGTCCACATTCATAATATAATATTCACAGCAATCATAGAATTTTCAGTGAACCAAGGAATAAATGATATCATCTTGAACTTTCAAGTTGCAACGTTACTTTCTGATACTAACAGTCAAAATAACTATCGTAGAATTCTCATAATTAACAAATTTTCTTGATTTGCTTTCATTATCTTGTGCAGGGCTTGTCTTGATATGTTACAAAAGCTGATGCCATTGAGTATTGGTCCCGATTTGATATCTTACTTGTAAGAGCATTCTCATCTAAGTCTCTTATCTCCATCTATTTAATTTAACTAAAAAACATTTTTCTCTAAACTTTGTTTATTTTTATAAAAACCTCTCACATCTGATTCTCCATCTCTATCTCTATCTTACAAGCACTTATTTTATTGTTTTGTCTCGGTTTTATACACTCACAGAATTATATAGATTGATGAATAGTCACCCTCTAATATTTAGAGGGCCACTATTGTTTTTATCAGTTTTTTCTATATTATAAAGATATAGATCAAGGGATATTTTAGTTGTTTTCTCTATTTTTTTCACCTATATTTATAGAGAAAGTGTGTATTATAGGCTCCAATGTGAGTGCCCCAAACTAGTTCTTCCGAAGTATGCTTACTCTTAAGTTCATACTTCCTAGTTCCTACCTAGGACAGTGAGTGAAGGTCTCCCCCAATGCTGTTTAACCAAAAAGTCAACACACATTATCGTTGTATGTTATATTCAACACAACAGAATCCTTTCTAATTTGAGAAGTCAATGAATAAAACGAAGCACAATGGAGGACGAAGGACGCCTTCTAATCTACTGGAAAAGCATAACTATATGTATATGTTGGCAAATGCTAGTAAGTCCTGCTATTTATATACCTTAGCCTCACTACTGCATGTCCAGATTTCTACACCTCCTATGGTCATTGACTCAAGGAGGACCAACCCAATGACACGCTTCCCATGAAATTTAACTCATGTCAACCTTGATATCCATAGTTGACGGATCTTTGACCACTATTTTGAGTCAAGAACATACTGTATGAAACCCGTATACACCCTACAAGGTGTGCTCCAAATGCCTAAAGCCCTAAACTTTCTACAAACCATGCATATATTGCCAACTCACATAGGATTTAGAAACAATGAAACATACACTTGAGTACCGAGTAATAATCACCTTCAATGCCTATTTCAGGACCAAGCTATACAAAGAGATATCAGTGTTGTAGAGATCGCTAGGCGCTAGTCGGGCAGTGGGGTACCGCCTAGGGATTAATCGAAATTAGTCGGATTGGACATTTTATATAAAATTTTACAAATTTATATATATATATATATATATATATATATATATATATATAGGGTGGGGTTCTAGAGTGAACACTAATGTATTTGCGAACTAAGTGAACAAATCTTGACCATTGATTTACACACGTGGATGGCTAGGATTTCATCATCAAATCGTAAAATACACTGGTGTATTTTATCATCAAATCCTGGCCATTGATCTACACACATGTATGGCCAGGATTATGATACGAAACCAGACTCAATTCAGGAGGGAAGTTAGGAAAGGAATAGTGGGTGAGTGGGGCTGAAAAATAGAAAGTAACTGTTGTTTAGTTTATGTTTAAATGTGTTTCTTTGTGTTTAGTTTAGGAGTAGGGTTTTTTATATTTTTAGAAAATTCAGAATTGTATTCTGGTTTGGAGACTTAATCCTTCTCGAAATGGATTAAAATCTGTAGTTGATTAGTTTAGTTTTCTGGGTTTTATCATTTGGTTCCATTGCCGGGAAATCGAATGGCACTTAAAACCCGGAATTTGGCGGATCAACTAGCAACCATTGCAGCAAAATTAGATGCCATTCTGGCATCTTTGAGGGATGTTGTTGACGACATCAAAGCCCAGATGATCGGAGATGGCTGTAACATTGAAGAATCAGGCAGTGATTTGAAGAAGACGGTGGAGATGGGCATAAAAGGGACGCCAACTGATGAAGAATTGAATGCTGGTAGGATCAATGTCCCTAATTGTACTTCCCAGAACTATGACCAACTTCAAAAGGACTTCCCCCATTAATTGATTTGTCATGAGAATGAGCATGTTGTTTTAACGCAGCCACATCCTCAATTGAAAACAAATCCGGAGATCAAAGATTTGGATCCACTAAACCTCTCAAGGGAAGATTTGACCAAACATAGGGATGCGAGGTTATCACCCAGATTTTTTGGGCCATACAGAGTCTTTGGTAAGGTGGACCCAATAGTCTATGAGTGTGCGCTTCCACAAGGCTCTTGCACCCACCCTATCATTCATATTATAACGTTCAAGGCGGCTAGTAGACAACTCCCTGCTTCATTGGATACTTCCCAGCCTACTACTAAAGTTCTAAACAATAATGGGGTCCAAGAAACCGGTCAAGCTATAATGGAATGGCTCATCGCTTGGTATAACAATCAATAAATATCAGATAAGCGACTTGAGGACAAGTCGTTCCACCGGCTGGGATGTATTGATACGAAACCAGACTCAATTCAGGAGGGAAATTAGGAAAGGAATAGTGGGTGAGTGGGGCTGAAAAATAGAAAGTAACTTTTGTTTAGTTTACGTTTAAATGTGTTTCTTTGTGTTTAGTTTAGGAGTAGGGGTTTTTATACTTTTAGAAAATTCTGAATTGTATTCTGTTTTGGAGACTTAATCCTTCTCGAAATGGATTAAAATCTGTAGTTGATTAGTTTAGTTTTCTGGGTTTTATCAGATTAGTTCGCAAACTACACTAGTGTTCACTCTTGAACCTAATCCTATATATATATATATAGTGTGAGGTTCATTGGGGAACACTAAAAAAGTGGGGAACAGTGGGGAACCGACTCAAACGAACTCCGATTGGACTCATTCCAGCGGCGTTGGAACCGGCTCGTCGAACCCTAACTAGGATCTCTTAACCCTAAACCCTAAATCATAACCCCTAAACCCTAAATATATTAGGGTTTGGCTTTTAGGGTTTAGCCTTAGGGTTTAGCTATAGGGTTTTAGCTTTAGGGTTTAGGGTTTAGCTTTAGGGTTTAGGGTTTAGCTATAGGGTTTAGGTTTAGGGTTTAGCTTTAGGTTTAGCTTTAGGTTTAGCCTTTAGGGAGCTTTTAGGGTTTATAGTTTAGATTTTACGGTTTAGCTTAGGTTTTAACCTTATTTTTCAGCTTTAGGGTTTAGAGTTTAGGAGTTAGGATTTAGGGTTTAGGGTTAAGAGATCTTAGTTAGGGTTCGACGAGCCGGTTCCAACGCCGCTGGAATGAGTCCAATCGGAGTTCGTTTGAGTCGGTTCCCCTCTGTTCCCCACTTTTTTAGTGTTCCCCAATTAACCTTCCCCTATATATATATATATATAGGGAGAAGATCATGCGAGAACCACCTCTTATTGCGAGAACCGCGAGAACCAATGTGAACACAACCAAAAATGCCTAAAAATAGCTAAAAATCACACAAATTTTTTTTTTAATATTTTTATATAAAAATAGCTACTTTTCGAAGCCAAAAATTAAAAATTTAAAAAAAAAAAAAATTTTTTTTAAATTTTTTTTTGCCACTAAAAGTAGCGATTTGAGCATAAAAAATATTAAAAAAAAAAATTAGATTTTTTTAGATTTTTTTAGGTTTTTTGGGGGGTTTAGTTTTTAGCATTTTAGCTTTGGGAGGGGGGGGGGGGGGGGGGGGGGGGGGGGGGGGGTTAGGTTTTTTTTAGCTAGTTGTGTTCACATTGGTTCTCGTGGTTCTCGCATGAGCCCCTCCCTATATATATATATATAGGGTAGGGTTCATGCAAAAACCACCTTTTTTGCGAGAACCGCGAGAACCAATGTGAACACAACAAAATAAACCCACTACACCATCACCCAAAACCTAAAAAAAACCTAACCCCCCCCCCCCCCCCCCCCCCCCAAAGCTAAAAACTAAACCATAAAGCTAAACCCCCCAAAAACCTAAAAAAAACCAACTACGGATTTGGGCGATTTTTGACCAATTATTTTGATTTTGACCATTTTTGACTTTGACTTCCTAGTTTGACCGATTTGGCCAAATCCGGGCGGTAGACCTCCAATGAGCGACTAATCGCCGCCTAGGCACCGCCCAAAAGCGATTTCTACAACACTGAGAGATATACTATGTACTCTATCCAACTGACATGTTCTTGCAATTTGATCAGTGATACATATGCATATGCTTCTAACTAGGAGCTCTAATGTACAAAGTTTTTTTAGTCCATTCTGATGAAGCCAAATCCGAATTCCAATAAACTAGTCTAGTTTTATGATTTTTACATCAAATTACATTATTCCACGTAAACCCTTCATGTCGTTTTGTAACTCATCAGTCATCCTAAATGGCAATACAGTAGTTCCACAAGGCTCACAAAGTAATTCCAAAAGCCTCTCTCAACAGAACCAACATAAACATATAGTTATGAGAAAAAGCACATACCACGAAACTATCATCCGTGAAGAGATCATTAGCCATTACAGCTCTGATAGTCCACAAACTTAACAACTTTTGCTGCTTCGGAGTAAAACACTGCACAACAACATCCAATTCACGATCATAAAACAAGCGGTACACACATCTACAAATCAAAAGGAAACAAACTTCTTACTTCAGTCAAGTCTTGTGCAGCTGAAAACAACGCATGATAATCTCCTCTCACCAGAGCATCATTACACGCGGTCAGTGAAGACATTGCTGCTTCAAGTATTGCAAAAAAGTAGTCACTATTACTAGACTTAACACTTCCTGCCTGAATCAGCTGAATTGCAAGCTTTGACGCCTTTCCGAATTAGAAACATTGCTTATATGTGAAGCTATCTTTTTCATAGCATCTATCACTTGCGTTTCGGATGTATCCGCTATCGTTTTAAACCTCAAACTTTTCTTCTTCGGGACAGCATCTGAAATATAAAAAACGAATAATAACTGTATGTTGTTTGTGTATGATAGGGTTACATAGAGTTTTTGCATACACACACTTGAATACCTTCTAAACATTGTAATAATTATATAATATTTCCAAACAATCTAATATTACGGTTAGAATTTTGAAGATAAAGTGAAATTGATATCAGATAAATTTGATTTAATAATTGGCATCACGGCTTCAAACCCTAGAAATTATTAGAAAAAATTTGAAGGAGAAGAAGGTATACCTTGGGGTTCGGATTGGGGAGGTTTGGAACGTTTAAGGGCGCTCTTGAGAGCGGGGGCAGGTGGAGTCGGAGAAACTTTGGCGATCACCGAATCCGGTTGCTCCGACGGAGGTTGTGGTGACGGCGGCGGTGGTGGGGCAGAAGGCGGAGGAAGCCCTTGGAATAGATTACTTGACATTGGTAGCTGATGAGTGAACAGAGGGATGGAGAAGGGTTTGATGTCGTATTTGGGGTTTGATCCTCGAGTTAAGGGGATTGTTGCGATAGAAGTAAAATGGATGAATAATAATGGTTTGAGTTAATTACTGTTTTCGTCCATCTGGTTAGTCAAAAATCATTATTTCAGTCCATTAGTTTAAAAATTGCGATTTCAGTCCCTGTGGTTTCACTTTCATAACCATTTCAGTCCATGTGGTTTCACTTTCGTAACAATTTCAATCCATTATTATGTCAAGTACAGGGACTAAAATGGTTACGAGGTGGACTGAAATGGTTACGAAAGAGAAACCACAGGGACTGAAATCGCAATTTTTAAACTAATGGACTGAGATAGTGATTTTTGACAAACCAAAGGGACGAAAACAGTAATTAACTCTAATGGTTTCGTGCTTTTTCGGGTGTTTGATTTTCATTGGTAAAATGGGCGGGTTGAGTTGGGTTGGTTGTTAGGTTAAGTTGGGTTTTGGTTAGAATGGGTTTAGGTTAGGATGGGCCAATTAAAAAAAAAGTCTGGGTTTTGGTTAGAATGAATTTGGGTTAGGATGCATTTGGGTTAAAATGGGTCATCCAAAACCAATGAACAACCTTGAATAGTATTGCCAAATCCTACCACCAACCACGGTTTTTTTTGTAATGCTTGTTGATTTTCTAGAAGACTTTTGAATGCATTTACCACTCCCTTTCAGACTTATTTTTATTGACTCATCCTGACTCGTCCACTAATTCCTATTCATCCATTTTAACCCGTCTGCAATTTAACCCCTTTATTTCTATCCCCGTTTCAAGTCATTCCCTACTAAGGAACTGTCCATCTAAATCCATATACAAGAAAAAAATGACCCATTCCAACCCATTTCTCTTCCCTTGGGCCAAGATTGCCAGGCATAATTTTCATAATACAAAAGTAAACTCTAACTTGGGCTTTCTAGTGTTTGATTTTCATAATAAAAAAGTAAACTCTAACTTGGAATCAACTTGCGTCCCCATTTTAAAAGTTGCCTAAATCCTTCACATTTTATTTCTGTAACACAATGAGGGTATGTTTGGCAAAAGTAGCTGGTTGCTGGAAGCTGGTGGTTAGTGGCTGGTGACTGAAAGCTGGTAGCTGTAGCTTTTTAGATATATTTAGATGTTTGGCAGAGTAGATGAATCTTTTAATAAAATGTATAAAATAACCAAAATGGACATAACTAGAAAAACATAATACTAAACGTAATCACACACACACACACATATATATGTTCTTTCTCAAATAAATAAAACATGGTCATTTTAAATTAAATAAAACATAGTCATTGACAAATAGTCGAGAACATAATATAATACTATTAAATCATTAATGTCGTTATCCTTTAATAACTAAGAATTTGATTTTTTGTTATCTTTAAAAAAAATTAATCAAGGAATTTGTTTAAAAGATACCTAAGAATTTGATTTTTCGTTATCTTTAGAAAAAAAAAAATTTAAAAAGTTGGTGTATTAAAAAGTTCATTATCTTTAGAGGTTAAAAAAGTCATTTTTTCCTAAAAGTTTGTACTTCCTTCTAAATGCTACTAGTAGGCGCGTTCTGTGACAATCGGCACGAAACCGGTAATTTCCATACTATTTTAATAATTATTTATTGTCTGCATTTATTTGTTTGAACGTCAACATTATATGCTTGCATGTCATGTATTTAATCATGCATGTTACATAAATCATTTATCGCATTGAGAAATAATTTAATCGTCGCGTCGAAACAATTAGTAAACTCACCGGTTAGACAAGTTGTGTCAGCACAACTTCAGTGCTCAATTAAACGATAGATTTAGGACTTAGATGTAAGTCGGACATCAAAAATACATTAAACCCAAGTGGGAGAACAAGGGTTTACATTAACACTTTCCGGAAGCTTAAAGAAGCACTAAAAACTGTCCGAAACGCACTTTAACACAAAATTATGCACTTTTCAGCAAAATTCAGCACTTATAAGCCAAAATAACATGTAGAAATAATGACTAAACATTCAGAATAACTTGTAAAGTGTCAGGAATGAAACCATGTCACAAAAGGTACTTCATACCTTACGAATTACACAATTTAGCACTTTAACGAACTGACAACTGAACAATTAACCAGACACTACCCCAAAACACAAAAAAATAAACTAGAAGCATAGTTTTAGTGTTTTAAAGCTAGTTATCATCATAAAACACATTAAAACACATAAGAACACTTAAACATACTTAACATTACATTTAACCTTCAAGTTACCTCTTTAACCCCTAATCTTCCTTTTTTGACATTTTACACCCCCCCCCCCTAAGTGTGGCCGGCCATAAGTAGCCCAACATCCTCCCCATGTTGACCAACTCTTTGTTGGTCAAAAATGCTAGTTATATGACTAATGGATATTAGATTTGGTGGTGGATTATAAGAAGATACACAAGACACCAAACCTTATCATTTCCACCAACATTTTTCAAACTTCTTCTCTTCTTCCTCCCTTCTTTGCTCTCGGCCACACCCACATTCCAAACACCATCATTTTTCTTCATCATTCAAGCCATTCCAAGGTTACTCAAAGGGGTTAGAAGATCATCTAAGAAGGTGTGAAACATTAGAAGTTGAAGGACCACCATTGGAAGCTTTTAACCACCACTTCTTCATCACTTTTCTTCTTTATCTTGTTCTTGCCACTTCCCTAGCCACAAGAGCTAGTGGTAAGCATCATAAACTCCGTTTTACTTCATGTTAGTAGTATGTACAAGTTACACCATCAAGAAATCTAAACCTTAAAAGATGAACACATGAAGAACTAAAATAATCTAAAGAAAAACAAGTGTTTTTAGTGTTGTTTGATGGATGTTATGAAGTTATTGTTGATCTTGTGTTTTTAGTTAGATCCATCATATGTAAGCTTGTTAGAAGCTTAGATCTAACAAGTTTAAGCATGGATTTTGAAAGATCCATGAAGAAACATGATGATGAACTTGAAAATCTTTAAAGTGAGCTTGAAGATGGTTTTAAAATAGATTTCTCATGATCTTGAAACCATTAAACTCATGGATGATCAATTTTACAATTTAAAGTTTCGTTAAAGTTTACTAAAGTTTACAAAGAAGCCTTGATTTAAGTAGATCTATATGTTTAGTGCATGGATATAAATTACTACATATTTTTATGAAATTTCAAGTTTATCACATGAAAAGTATGATGATTTTTATTGATCTTTACTTGCTAAATTGTTGAATCTTGAATTTTGATGAATAAAAGAAATTAAAGACATGTTTTAATACATGGGAAAACCTCCATTTTTTGGGGAATCTATGTCAAAATTTTTATAAAATTTTGACACTTAGAAAAATATAAAGTTTGGTGGAACTTTTTTTACAAAAATTGTTCAAAAATATTTAACAAAGGTTTTCCCAATTTTTTATACAAAAAACAAGTTAAGAAAATAAAGTTTTTTTCAAGAATAAAAACAAGTATAAGAATGTATATTTTTAGGATATATATATATATATATATATAGTGGTCACAAAAATTATCTGCTATGTGTATATTATGTGTAATATATATATATATATATATATATATATATATTAGTGTATATTTAGGAACATTTAAAAATACACAAAATACTCCCAAGGAGTATAAACATCCAAAATACACATAAAAATACACAAGGAAATATTAATAAATAATATATACAAAGTCACCCATAAATGGGTGTATGGACAAGATACCAAATATATATTTATATAAATATATTCCTTAACAATTTTGGACTTGGACAATATTTGAACATATATATATATATATATAGAGAGAGAGAGAGGGAGAGAGAGAAATATATTATTTAACAAGTTACTCATATTTCTTTTGAAAAATAATATAAGTATCATATATCTGGATAAGTTAAAAATATATATCATTTTTAATATATATCGTTTTCAACATATATTTTTGGGAATAAAAATATATATAATTACAAATAACAAATACAAAACTATATATATTGTAAAATATATATTAATAATTCATGAACATATACATGTAAAACACAACAAATACATAAAACAAAATGGTAACTTGTACATAGTGAATTTAGATGATTAACATACGTAGAACATTTATAGGTTACGTCATTTACGAAGCAGACACCGGTGAAGTTAGACGCTGAAGACGCAAACCAGTGAGTTCATGTCCCCACTTTTAAACGTTTTCTTGTTTTCTAAACTTGGGGAAAATACATGTACGATGGTATGTTAAAGAAAACTAAGAATGATACATTAGATCATGTCATGAATAGTGTATACATAAGCACCAATAATCTAAGTTAAGACCAAAGAGCAAAGGTTAGATCTAGCAGGTATTGGCAGCCTCAGTCTTGGCCCCCACATTTGCCATAGAGTGCTTTTGAGTCACAGTCGTGAATCGATGGATAAAAGTCGTCTAGGTTTGGATGCTTCCAATGTTGTCACACATGTTAATGTCCTCGCGAAACAATAGCGATCTTGATTTCCTTACGCATTACGTCTCAACACATTTACTTTTACAACTACATACCATATTTTATACAAATTACAACTCATACATTTTATACAAACTGCATGAATTCACACCACCTTTGTTGATGATTTTTAAACTTACATGTATTTCAGGAAATTAGTGGATGCTTGCGGGGTTTTGTTTAAGAAGTTAGTTTTATGTTCAAGATGTTATGTGTCTACTCTCCTTTGCCAACTTTTGAAGGATTTGTTCATTATATCCCGCCTCCTTGCGGCGATATAGTTTACAAAACCTTGATCTTTTAATTTGAAATGATGTTGTAAACTTTTAAACTACTGTTTTGAAGAGATGTAAACTCTTAACTTAACTTATGTTTTGAATGTTGAAAACAATGAATGGCAATTTGGAGTTGTTTTATATCATGTAGTATGTTTACTTATCGTTTGTAATGAGAATCAATCACGATCACACCTCGCGCTTCCGCCTCTGAAAGAGGTGTGACATATTGAACCAAAATATGAAAACAGGATCCGGCGAGTTTAACGAAGCTTTGGTCCCGAAACGACGTGTTCGGTGATAATAAACGATAAGAAATGAGTAGAAGATAGAATAGAACACCGAGAAGTCACTTATAATCTGGTCTCTTATTGATAATCCAACGTTACAGCACCGCGAGACCAGTTGGACAACATTTCCCCTCAGGGACCAAAAGCTTGTCCAACTAGGAACCCCAACTCCCTATTTATAGGCAACAACCGATGTCTGAATGAACCTATGTCCATCCGTTCGGATGGACTTTTACAATGTCATAACCATTCGGATGGGGTTTTGGACTAGAATGTTGTCCATCCGTCCGGATGGACCTTTACAATATCAACACCATGTCCAACTGATCCTATTCTATACAATATTCAACACACACTCTATCTAGCTATTCGCATAGTGGCAGACGTATGAAATATGCACCAACAGATTCCCCCTTGGCTGTCACTGTCGAATCATCACAAAACCTTGAGCTGTGTTTGAATATTCTATAATCTTCAACTTTTCTGCAACTTCAATCAGGCATCTTGAAATCTTCAATAGATTCCCCCTTGATTGATGATCCAGGTTTGCTTTGACAATGTCTAGCACGTTCCCCCTGAAATGAATCTTCAGGTCTTTTGTACAGTTCACGACTCATCCTCTGATTTGCTAATCTGCAATCTTCACGAACAATCACCAACTTGAAACTACTCACTGCATCATTCTCTGTTTCAGCTTTAACCACATCCACGTTCAGTTTTTAGATATAACCTTTCAGCACCACGATCTCGCATTCCGCTTACTCGATCTAAGAATGTATCAAAAACTCAACCGGCAATAGATAGAAACTTCAAATACCCCACTGGTTAACTTCAAATCTGTGATTTCCCCTGAAGATCTTATATCCCATTTTCCGTGATCACTTTTAAGTACCGTAAGAATGATTAATCCGTATAAACGGTATTCTCCACAATCAGCAAATCTTCATCGGATAACGAATCATCTGGTAAGGCATTCAGAACTCGAAAACATTCATTCACGATCAGATTCACATTCTTCCTCTTCAGTCATGATAACAGATGTATAGTCTTCTCCGCTAGTTCCAGTAGCAACTTAACCAACAAACATCTTCATTCCCCGGCGGTTAGTCCGAAAAACAATTCATATGCTCGAAGATTAACCATTCTAACACTTTAGACTATCACACGTCCGTGATATCTTATAAGTACCCACAATAAAGATTCTAATCTTGCTGACCGGCTTGACGAAGACCCAGGACTCAAACCCTAAGACGTCAATCTGACCCTGATCTTTAGATTCTAAACTTCCCATGATCACGAATTCATAAATCCAGATCCAATGCATTTCCAGACAACTCTGAAGTCTGAACTACCCGAATATTGTTGCATTGTCACGAATTTCAAAAATGCTGGAATTTCATCTGAAATTTTTATTCCCCCTCATTTTTTGCAAATTCTGATGTCTCTATCTCTGAATTCCCCTTCAAACTGAGCAACTCAGTTTTTTGTCATCTCTGAAAACTCGACTATATGAAGAATATAACAATTCTGCCACCAGAAGTTAGCTTTTCATCTATGCGGATTTAACGTTTTGGCGCATAAATAGTCAGATACACCTGAAGATAAACATTATGCACCAGTATCATGACTACCCCACTAATTTCCACAATCTGTGATCGCATCATCAAATTTATTCGCTAAAGCCCCAGACGGTGTCCCCGAACAACCCAGCTTGGTCGTTAAAAACCCGAAAAAAATTTATTCGATTGATTTGGGGACATGTAATAACCGGAAGGGTGAATACCGTTAACCGACATGTCGGTGAGAGTATTCCACCTATTAGGCCAAAGCATGCTTCTCAAATTCAAAAGACTTTTCGACCACTTTGGTTAGTCAAAGTTCCGTTTTGGAACCATCCAAGTTTTAATCAAACCTATTTTCTATTATTCTCAATCTTATGCAATACAATCTTTTCAAATTCAAATTTATATCGGGATTATATTTCTTACACACACATCATACTAAGTCATTTCGTACACTTATACGTACTTCACATGCATGCTTTCAAAAAACGTCACTCAACTTTAGTTACATTCCTTGTAACACCAAAATGGAGACATATCATCAAGATAGGAGTGATTTCCTTACCTTGATTATTAACTCCGCTCCTTTCTTTTCTTAAAATGACATCACCAACGGGTTAGGGGTGATTCCTTTACCTAGGTGATCGTTACCAAATTTCCTTCAAGGATACTTTATTATGCAAACACGATCATGTTTTACACCTATTTGTATCGATTTCAAAGTGCATTGTTTATTCAAACGTATTTCTTACCTTATAACCTATGTTTTCATAAATCACGTATACGAAATTCTTGGTCATACCTCAAAACGTTTTATTACCCGAATTTCAAAACCTTACGAAATGCTACCTATCAGTTTAATCGGTCCAATGAATCTCTTGCCCATGAACTTCATATTCGACTTAATCACTAAAACACACTCACGTTATATCACCATACTAAAGACTTCCATTCTCAATCGGAATCCAAACCAACTTTCTCATGTACTTATAAGATCTTATAGATATTATAAGATCATTTTACCAAAGACTCTTTTCAACATCAACGAATCATTTATTAAAACTCTTTTCAATGATCACTAAGTCCTTTTTGCTAAATTTCTTTTCCAAGGATCAACGTTTTCACAAGCACCTCCAAAATTCAAAATTTATTGTTTTGATGCAAATGAAGCGAACTTATCATATTCGAAAACCTTTTCCTACACCACTCAATTCGTCATTCAAGTTTCAAAACACGTGGGCAAGAAGACTTCATGGGGACCGACAATCTTCAACTTACGTAAACTCTTTTAAAACAAAAGTAGCGCTTCCATTCATTACAAAATACGTTATGCACAACCAATGGGCACTTTATATTCTCTTACATTTACCAACTATATTCTACCTTCCAAATCAAACTCAATATATTTTTGATTCGATAAACTCAACGTTTCGCTTAAACAACTATACATGAGTATCATCATACGCGTTTTAGTCAATATCTCGCGACGCTTTCGTTTACATCATTAGTTTTACATACTCAAATTTCTCAAACATTTTATATGCCTAAGTTCGTTTTGCTTCAACACATACTATATACACAATTTTTATTATTTGTACCTACACTTATACTCATGCGTTTTATGTTTATACTTACACCCACATGCATATTTACACTTACACTTATACTTATGCTCATACTTTCTTTCATATTCATGATTCATACATTCGTACCCGTACGCGAGCGGAATCCGAGGGATTCCTTTACGTGGGTCCCATACGTGCTTAAACATAAACATAAACATTCTTATATACTATTCGTTTACGTACTCATTCTTATTTTCAATGTGGATTGTTCCTTATCATTTTTATACTTATATACTACGCACCAAACATGTATACTCGCCAATACTTTTTGTATTGAACTACGCTTTTAAACCATGTTGCAGGTTTAACGATGATGTTGGTGATGCATGGAATCTAGTAGGATGCCTAGATACTCACTTTAAATTTTGTACTTTTATTGTATTGTGTTTCATTATTCATGTTGTTTTATTTATTTCAAATCCTTGTATTTGACTCTTTAGAAATGGAATGAAATTTATTATTTAAATACTTGTCACAAATATCAGTGTTATGATGTCTCAAGCAATCTATTTCGTCTCACTCCGATGTTTCCGCCATCGGTTGGGGTGTGACAGACTCCCCCCGAGGTTGAACATCTTCTCGTTCTTCATTCTATTCATCATTCAGATAATCATCAACTTGATTAGCACCAGGTGGTTTCACAATCAAAGGACCACCAGTACCACCCTGATCATCATCATCATCATCTTTATCATCATCTTTACCATCATGGTAATCATCATCATCACCAAACCATTCTTTCAAATCTTCATCATCATCATCATCTTCGTCAACAATCTCATACTTTCGTTGCTTTGCCTTCAGACGTCGTCTTTCAACTTCAATCTTTCTTAGATTATCTTCTTTGCTGTAGAACACCGTCTTTGGCTCACCAACCATAGTGAATAACTGTGCAGGAACTAGAGCATATTCATTGTTAACTTCAATCTCTGCAACATTTACCTCAACATCTGCAGCATTCACTTCAACATCTGCAGTATTCACTTCAACATCAGGTTGTTTTTGATCTTGTTGACTTGACGATCCAAGAATTTCTTCAGTATCCACCACAACACCCTATCTTTTATCCTTTAAGGCTTCAGCGGCTTCTTCAACACTTTTCTTTTCTTTCTCTATCCTCCGAGCCTTGGCTTTTCGGATTTCAATCTCATCGAACGCTGCATGCACATTGATGCCAAGTTTATCTTCTATCACAACATACAACATTTCTATTTGCTTGGACTTGTTTTCATCTTTCGCTTTCAGATCTTCTAACTCTTTCTTCAAGATCTCATTAGCATTGCTGATTGTAGTGTTTGCCACATTCAGATTATAATTTTCAACCAACAGCTCATCAATTGCTTCATTCACAGCATTGTTACCTGCTTCAACATCTAACAATCTTTAATTCAACACAAACATCTCATTCTTAAGTACCACGTTTTCTGCCTCAACCGGCTTCAGCTTATCCTCTGTGTTTTGCTTTTGACTTCTCTAACCCCGCCACTTTCTTTGACAATTCATTGACTTTTGCATCGTTAAAGAAATCCCCAAAATCTTCTAAGCCTGTTGGACCAGCATCAAGGTTTGAAGGAACTTTAGGGAAACCAGAACTCGAACCTTCTTGCCTTGGAGTCTTTTTCAATCTGAACTTTCCACTAACATATGAAGTAGGTGCCATATTTGTAACTTCTATGTCGCTTTCAGTCTCGCTTGAATCAGAATGCACCTCACCTTCAACTAATGTCTCTTTCACTTTTTCACCACCAGCTGCAGCTTCTGCATTCTTTGCTTTCCCAGCCTCTTGATTAGTTGCATCTTCTTCATTCAATGGCTTTCAGTCTTGCTTGAATCAGCTGCAGCTCTGATACCAATTATGAAAACAGGATCCGACGAGTTTGACGGACCTTTGGTCTCGAAACGACGTGTTCGGTGATAATAAACGATAAGAAATAAGTAGAAGATAGAATAGAACACCGAGCAATCACTTATAATCTGGTCTCTTATTGAAAATCCAACGTTACAGCACCTCGAGACCAATTGGACATCATTTCCCCACAGGGACCAAAAACTTGTCCAAATGGGAACCCCGACTCCCTATTTATAGGCAACAGCCTATGTCCGAATGAACCTATGTCCATCCATCCAGATGGACTCCATCCGTCCGGATGGACTTTTACAATGTCATAACCATTCGTTTGGGGTTTTGGACTAGAATGTTGTCCATCCGTCAGGATGGACCTTTACAATATCAACACCGTGTCCAATTGATCATATTCTATACAATATTCAACACACACTCTATCTAGCTATTCGCACAGTGGCAGCCGTATGAAATATGCACCAACACAAAAGCTTCAAGCTTCTAACCCATTTCTCTTCCCTTGGGCCAAGATTGCCAGGCATAATTTTCATAATACAAAAGTAAACTCCGACTTGGGCTTTCTAGTGTTTGATTTTCATAATAAAAAAGTAAACTCTAACTTGGAGTCAACTTGCGTCCCCAATTTAAAAGTTGCCTAAATCCTTCACATTTTATTTCTGTAACACAATGAGGGTATGTTTGGCAAAAGTAGCTGGTTGCTGGAAGCTGGTGGTTGGTGGCTGGTGACTGAAAGCTGGTAGCTGTGGCTTTTTAGATATATTTAGATGTTTGGCAGAGTAGATGAATCTTTTAATAAAATGTATAAAATAACCAAAATGGACATAACTAGAAAAACATAATACTAAACGTAATCACACACACACACACACATATATATATATATATATGTTCTTTCTCAAATAAATAAAACATGGTCATTTTAAATTAAATAAAACAGTCATTGACAAATAGTCGAGAACATAATATAATACTATTAAATCATTAATGTCGTTATCATTTAATAACTAAGAATTTGATTTTTTGTTATCTTTAAAAAAAATTAATCAAAGAATTTGTTTAAAAGATAACTAAGAATTTGATTTTTCGTTATCTTTAGAAAAAAAAAATTAAAAAGTTGGTGCATTAAAAAGTTCATTATCTTTAGAGGTTAAAAAAGTCATTTTTTCCTAAAAGTTTGTACTTCCTTCTAAATGCTACTAGTAGGCGCGTTCTGTGACAATCGGCACGAAACCGGTAATTTCCATACTATTTTAATAATTATTTATTGTCTACATTTATTTGTTTGAACGTTAACATTATATGCTTGCATGTCATACATTTAATCATGCATGTTACATAAATCATTTATCGCATTGAGAAATAATTTAATCGTCGCGTCGAAACAATTAGTAAACTCACCGGTTAGACAAGTTGTGTCAGCACAACTTCAGTGCTCAATTAAACGATAGATTTAGGACTTAGATGTAGGTCGGACATCAAAAATACATTAAACCCAAGTGGGTGAACAAGGGTTTACATTAACACTTTCCGGAAGCTTAAAGAAGCACTAAAAACTGTCTGAAACGCACTTTAAACACAAAATTATGCACTTTTCAGCAAAATTCAGCACTTATAAGCCAAAATAACATGCAGAAATAATGACTAAACATTCAGAATAACTTGTAAAGTGTCGGGAATGAAACCATGTCACAAAAGGTACTTCATACCTTATGAATTACACAATTTAGCACTTTAACGAACTGACAACTGAACAATTAACCAGACACTACCCCAAAACACAAAAAATAAACTAGAAGCATAGTTTTAGTGTTTTAAAGCTAGTTATCATCATAAAACACATTAAAACACATAAGAACACTTAAACATACTTAACATTACATTTAACCTTCAAGTTACCTCTTTAACCCCTAATCTTCCTTTTTTGACATTTTACACCCCCCCTAAGTGTGGTCGGCCATAAGTAGCCTAACATCCTCCCCATGTTGACCAACTCTTTGTTGGTCAAAAATGCTAGTTATATGACTAATGGATATTAGATTTGGTGGTGGATTATAAGAAGATACACAAGACACCAAACCTTATCATTTCCACCAACATTTTTCAAACTTCTTCTCTTCTCCCTCCCTTCTTTGCTCTCGGCCACACCCACATTCCAAACACCATCATTTTTCTTGTAAGTCCCGAAAATCGGATCTTTCAATGATATCAAACTACACCAAGTTTGTGCGGAATCCAAACTTGATGTGATTCAAGAAATAAAATGAAAATCAACAAGAAAAATGAACAACGAAGAACAAACCGGAATCACTTTCAATACTTGCACACGTTCTATTACTTGAATAAGCAAAACGTCTGGTACAAGTATTCTACCACCAAATCGCCTCTCTCTCTCTCTATAGGAATTCTGTAACTATGAAGCTCAAACCTAAAAACAAGTTAGAAACTTGTTTATATACATGTTAAAGCCCACTTCCCTACATGGGCTCCCCTTGGGCCTGCTTGGCCCACATGGCCTAAAGCTTGGCCCAAGTGACCTATAAAGGTCCAAAACCTAATATTAACTAACCCGATAAGGCCCAGTTCGTAACCATAGCTCGTTATGTTAATTTGATGCGTCGGTCTCACACTTTAGGGCCTAACAATCTCCCCCTAGACTGATGCCATCAAATTGTCTTCATAACATGAATTCATCAACGTCTTCAACGTAGTCTATGGTTGTTGCTATGCTGCAGATGTCGTGGAAGTTCTTGACTTCTGAACTCTTAGCATTGGGTCTCTTTCTTCAGCTTTTGTGGTTAGCTTCATATCAGGATCACGATCAGCTTTGCTTGAAACATCATTGTCAAAAAGAATGTGAGAGGAGGATTCTCAACAGCTTTTTTCTTCTTCAGTCTTTCTCTTTCAAGCAGGTTCATGGTACTTCTTTAAATGTACTTTCATTGTCAGACGGCGTTTCGTATCCGGTTCTTCTGACTCAGGTACATCTTGTTGTTGTGATGCTCCATGCTTCTTTAGCAACTAACAGCATCTCAGTCTTCATCAACCCCTGTTCTTAATTGAAATCAAGTTCTGCACATGCTCACAAACTCATAAGCAAACATTTCTTATGCAACAGGGAAAGTACCATATGAACACTAGGTACATCCAAGTACTTGTACTCAGATTTCACAATTTAAATTCTTTCAACTTTTGATGATCAGTCAAATCTTCAAGAACGATTATATTTTTAATTTTTAAGGAAACAAATAAACACTCTATTTTTGGATTTTTGATTTTATAGAAAAGCAAGACACTATTTTGTATTTTTGAATTTTTCTATTTTTTTATTTATTTTTTTAATATAAAGAACTAGAAACAAATAAAAACTCATAATATAAACAACTACCATAATATACAATTACAATTGCAATGGGATCAAAATTCGTTCTCAGGCAGACTAAGGAACACTTTTCAGTACGAGCCTAATCAAACTGGTCTATGTGATTGCCAATATATTTGTCCACTTAAACTTTAACGCTCAACTTTCAATTTTTCAACTTCGTGATATGCTTAATGTAATATTATACTATTATACCCGTGTGTCCCATTCCAAGGCATACCCCCGCGATCAAGGTAAGCACAGCGATTCATCGTAACAGGTGAGTATATTGATGTCATCCTTTTTGATTTACAACGTTAGATCATTGGTGACAGGTCAGTACTTTCGTACAGCAGAGCGACCAATGATTATGTCCAACGAGGGCGAAGCAAATACCTTTTTGGTACGAATTTGGCTCTTTGAGCTTTTGGAATTTTCTCATTTTGAGATTTGATTCCTTTGGCTTTTTGTCCTCTTTGGGATCTTTTAAGATATCTTGACTGTGTCTATGTCACACCCCCAAAAATCCACATGCGGAGTATCACCGCTTGGAGGCGTGACTGACCAGGATCCAGCCACCAATCATATTGAACAAGCATGTAAGTAATTATAAAAATCCGACCAATACAATTGGTGTCCAAACAAAACATAGTTTAAGTTGCAAGCGGAAGCATAACGATTAAATCCAAAACAAAATATAAGTTCAAATGTTTCAATGTTTATCATGGCACACAATTGTCCATGTCCCACAACGACTCTTCCCCATGCAAGCTCCAGCTAAGTACCTATTGACCTGCAAAGCATGTAGTAACGAGTCAACAACTAAGTTGAGCGAGTTCACAGTTGGGTGTTTGTTTTAAGTTGTTCCAAAAACAGTTTCCTTTAGCTGGCATCCCTGCCGAGGGGGTTACCCCATAGTTGAAAACGTGATTTGTTTATCCCATTTACTCTGGCCTTACAGCCGTGGGGGCTACCCCATGTTTAATTATCTGGCTCTACGGCCGTGGGGGCTACCCCATGTATATACTACTAGACTCGTTACCATATCGACTGCTGACTGTAGTCATGTTTATGTGCCCTGAACTGTCAATGTCTATCATTATTGACGTGCCCAGATCCATTAGTTCACGCCCGTCCTCTGCGGTATGGTGTGAGGCTTGTCAGACCTAAATAGCGCTATCTAACTAATGACCCGCTCGCCATTGGCCCAGCGATTAAGTCGATATAAAAAGGAGGGACTTCGTGATAGAGTTTTGGTCTAGTGAAAATTAACTGTCCATGAGGACGAGGAATTATATTCCTGAATCCGTACTGTCCTACCCAAGAAGGACGAGGAATCCATATTCCTTAACCCATTCCCAACCCCTGGGAATCCCATGCTTTGTAGAAAGTGTGAACTCACCTTAGGTTAGCTCGGCAGATAAGTAAAGGTCAATTCGAGCTGCTAGGGTCAACCACGTCCTAACATGGTTACCATACAAGTCAGGTCTAGGTTCAAGTAATGCACGTATGTTTACACAGAGATAGCAAGTTACGAACGCACGTAAAGCAATTATCAGACAAGTAAAAAAAACAAAGCCCAATGTGAATAGCTGGCCCAACCTATTGTGCGATCAGCACAACTTGTGCGATCCACAATGGGTTGTGCGATCAGCCTTAAACCCGGCCCAAATAACAAAAGCAGTTCAGTAAGTAAACGGCCCAAATAAAACATGTTGATCTCTTGTGCGATCCGAATGTCTTGTACGATCCGAACATCTTGTGCGACTAGGATTTGGGCTTTGAGGCCCAATAGTGTAATAGTTCCGATAGTTTGTGTGTGGCCCAAGCCTTGTGCGATCGGCACCGTCTTGTGCGATCCACAAGTCTTGTGCGATCATGCATAATAAAACAGTACCATGTGCTTTATGTGTTTGTACCCAATTTGTGCGATTGCACTTGTGCGACTAGATCAGATCTTGTGTGATCTGATCTTGTGCGATCCAAGAGCTTGTGCGTTCAGCTCTTGTGCGACTAGGGGTCTTGTGTTATTTGTTTTAATCCTTCCATGATTCTTGCAAAACAGTTACAACTAATTGGAATAGTTTCCTATTTTCATTCGATCAATCAAAGCTAACACTTAACAGTTTCCAAATTTGCCATTTATCAATCAACAAAATCAAAGATTTCTAACCAATCCCTTAATCGATCAAAACAAGGTTTTTATCATAAAGTTCATATGAACCCTAAATAACATCCGAATCAAGAACACAACCTATCATAACATTCAATCGGATCTAACACTAGGATCATCACATATCATCCGAGTTCAAATACAAAACAGCCGACTTACCTACCTTCGGTTCTAATCATCGTTATCATTATTTGATTACTAACTCGTATCATGATCCAATCATACACATATGAGCCGATTATATGAACATCAACCATTATACATATAGATCATAACATCATCTAACATACAGTTGATAATTACAAACACTAACCAAACCATTCGGATCCAAACACACATATGACCGATCACATATCATTCATATCAACATAACAATACATCATTAACCGAATAAAAACACATATCATGAAACACTAACCGATTAGAGATGGATGAAGGTGATCCGAATCAAAAGCTTCGATGGGGATGGGATGTTGTTTGGCGTCGGCTTCGAGAGGAGAGAAATAGGTCGTAGGGTTTGTGTGTGTGTTGTGCTTTGCAAGTTATGAGGAGTATACCCTATCTCCTAAGTGTTATGCGTGTAAAAGAGAGTGGGCCGAACCCATCATGGGCTGCCCTTGATCTGAATACAAAGAGTGTAGCCCGAATGGGCTTGTGCGATCGGGTTGTGTTGTGCGTTTGGGCTCGTTTATATACATACATACTTTACACAAAACACATATCAAACATAACATTTCATTAATCATCAAAGTTCATACAATCACATAGTGTTCACATACGTTACATTAACACAAAGATAGGTCTGCATATAATCTGGATGCAACAGAAGGACAGCCAAGATATCCCCGGATGATTCACCAATATAAAGACCCGAAACCTCAGATGTTGGCTATCTATCAACGCAAGATTTAAGACCATAAAATCATACGCCGTTGGTATGTTACCCACATGGTACATAGTTCGTTATATTTATATCACTTAGTATCTTTTAACATTTTGAGCGTCAAGCCTATCGACATATCACAGTAGATCCTAGTCTTTTCAGCTATGGCACCTTACATGTGTTAGTCAAACCCTTTAACACGAACATTTATTTCACTTCCCATATCATGCAATCTTTCTTTTTGGTTTTTTCATTTTTTCTAAGGTTTTTGTATTTTTTTCATTTTCTCCCCCTAAAACAATGCATATATATACAGCACACTCTTTTTTGTATTTTTCTTTTTCTGAGTTTTCTCCCCCTAAACTCTATATCTATCTATATGTCCCTCTCCCCCCTAAATTTGTGCATAAATCTTGTATTTTTGCGCAAATTTACCATTTACTAGAGAAAGGACACTTTATATACAAAATAATGAACTAAGAAAGGGAAAAAAATATTTTTTTTGCTTAACCGTTCTGTCATCAGATTGTATATAAAGTGTCATTTCTCTAGTAAATAGTAAATTTGCGCAAAAATACAAGATTTATGCACAAATTTAGGGGGGGGGGACATATAGATAGATATAGAGTTTAAGGGGGAGAAAACTCAATAAAAGAAAAATACAAAAAAAAGTTTGCTGTATATATATGCATTGTTTTAGGAGGAGAAAATGAGAAAAATACAAAAACATTAGAAAAATGAAAAAGCCAAAAAGAAAGATTGCATGATATGGGAAGTGAAATAAATGTTCGTGTTAAAGGGTTTGACTAACACATGTAAGGTGCTATAGCTGAAAAGACTAGGATCTACTGCGATATGTCGATAGGCTTGACGCTCAAAATGATAAAAGATACTAAGTGATATAAACATAACGAACTATGTACCATATGGGTAACATACCAACGGCGTATAATTTTATGGTCTTAAATCTTGCGTTGATAGATAGCCAACATCTGAGGTTTCGGGTCTTTATATTGGTGAATCATCCGGGGATATCTTGGCTGTCCTTCTGTTGCATCCAGATTATATGCAGACCTAGACACAGTCAAGATATCTTAAAAGATCCCAAAGAGGACAAAAACCCAAAGGAATCAAATCTCAAAATGAGAAAATTCCAAATGCTCAAAGAGCCAAATTCGTACCAAAAAGGTATTTGCTTCGCCCTCATTGGACATAATCATTGGTCGCTCTGCTGTACAAAAGTACTGACCTGTCACCAATGGTCTAACGTTGTGCGGAATCCAAACTTGATGTGATTCAAGAAATAAAATGAAAATCAACAAGAAAAATGAACAACGAAGAACAAACCGGAATCACTTTCAATACTTGCACACGTTCTATTACTTGAATAAGCAAAACGTCTGGTACAAGTATTCTACCACCAAATCGCCTCTCTCTCTCTCTCTCTGTAGGAATTCTGTAACTATGAAGCTCAAACCTAAAAACAAGTTAGAAACTTGTTTATATACATGCTAAAGCCCACTTCCCTACATGGGCTCCCCTTGGGCCTGCTTGGCCCACATGGCCTAAAGCTTGGCCCAAGTGACCTATAAACGTCCAAAACCTAATATTAACTAACCCGATAAGGCCCAGTTCGTAACCATAGCCCGTTATGTTAATTTGATACGTCAGTCTCACACTTTAGGGCCTAACATTTCTTCATCATTCAAGCCATTCCAAGGTTACTCAAAGGTGTTAGAAGATCATCTAAGAAGGTGTGAAACATTAGAAGTTGAAGGACCACCATTGGAAGCTTTTAACCACCACTTCTTCATCACTTTTCTTCTTCATCTTGTTCTTGCCACTTCCCTAGCCACAAGAGATAGTGGTAAGCATCATAAACTCCATTTTACTTCATGTTAGTAATATGTTCAAGTTACACCATCAAGAAATCTAAACTTTAAAAGATGAACACATGAAGAACTAACATAATCTAAAGAAAAACAAGTGTTTTTAGTGTTGTTTGATGGATGTTATGAAGTTGTTGTTGATCTTGTGTTTTTAGTTAGATCCATCATATGTAAGCTTGTTAGAAGCTTAGATCTAACAAGTTTAAGCATTGATTTTGAAAGATCCATGAAGAAACATGATGATGAACTTGAAAATCTTTAAAGTGAGCTTGAAGATGGTTTTAAAATAGATTTCTCATGATCTTGAAACCATTAAACTCATGGATGATCAATTTTACAATTTAAAGTTTCATTAAAGTTTTCTAAAGTTTACAAAGAAGCCTTGATTTAAGTAGATCTATATGTTTAGTGCATGGATCTAAATTACTACATATTTTTATGAAATTTCAAGTTTATCACATGAAAAGTATGATGATTTTTAGTGATATTTACTTACTAAATTGTTGAATCTTGAATTTTGATGAATAAAAGAAAATAAAGACATGTTTTAATACATGGGAAAACCTCCATTTTTTGGGGAATCTATGTCAAAATTTTTATAAAATTTTGACACTTAGAAAAATATAAAGTTTGGTGGAACTTTTTTTACAAAAATTGTTCAAAAATATTTAATAAAGGTTTTCCCAAATTTTTATACAAAATACAAGTTAAGAAAATAAAGTTTTCTTCAAGAATAAAAACAAGTATAAGAATGTATATTTTTAGGATATATATATATATATATATATATATATATATATATATATATAGGATATGGATCATTACAGAACACTAATTATTGCGAGAACAAAAAGAACAACTCTAAATCACTAAATTTTGGGATTTAAGGTTCATATTTCTTAAATTTTATGTTTCTTACATTCATATGTGTATTACATACATATAAAAAAAATCATATATTTTTCTCTACACATAGTCGACATACATGTAGGTAATTTTGCATACGCATAACCTACATGCGTGTAGGTTATTTCAAAACCGAAGCTTTTTCATATTTTATTTTAAATTCTAGTGTGAGAAACAATAAATCTTACATTTATAACATTTTCATTCACAGTTTAGGTTTTTAGAATTGAAAAAATGAGTGATTCATTTTGTTCTCGCAATATTTAGTGTTCTGCATAGAACCTTCCCCTATATATATATATATATATATATATATATATATATATATATATTTAGTGGTCACAAAAATTATCTGCTATGTGTATATTATGTGTAATATATATTAGTGTATATTTAGGAACATTTAAAAATACACAAAATACTCCCAAGGAGTATAAACATCCAAAATACACATAAAACTACACAAGGAAATATTTATAAATAATATATACAAAGTCACCCATAAATGGGTGTATGGACAAGATACCAAATATATATTTATCTAAATATATTCCATAACAATTTTGGACTTGGACAATATTTGAACATATATATATATATATAGAGAGAGAGAGAGATATATATATATAATTACTACAATTAATGGAAGTTATACAAAAATCGAACAAGTAACAATATATATATATATATATATATATATATATATATATATATTACAAATAGACTGTCACACCCCGACCACGTAAAACAACAAAACGTGGCGGAAACGTCGGGGAGTGTTGTAACAGAATCATTGTTTCATAACCATGGATTTAAACAGTTTCGTTTTATTAAATTAAAAGTATTACATTACATTGGAATTAGAAACAAAACAAGAACAAATAGACTTTCATTGTTATTAAGTCACTAAGGCCTCGTCTGTTCCTATGTGAGCGTACACAAGTATCATCATCAAACATCATCAATTATGGTACCTGAAACACATGTGAAAATACGTCAGCATAAAAATGCCGGCGAGTACATAGGTTTTATATGAGTGTCAGATCCATGGCTAGTTTACATGTTGCAATATCTTATTAAAAACCTTGTTTTGAAAAGTATAGCATTGCATCATAACTAACCAACTCAAATCAAGTTGGTTATACTTTATAAAATCTCATAGCCATGATTCTTAACCCAAAACATTTGTTTAAGAAAACCAAAATTTGTAAAACATCTCGTAAAAACTCGTTAATAAAACTAATGTGGTTTATATTGTTAGAAAAACCTTGTAATATAACTTTGTTTTGATAACCTTGCCCAAGTGATCTAGATAACGCAACGATATATAATGTGTTAAAAGCACTTATATATAGGAAGTACCAGCAGCGTATCCACCATGCTTTTAACACATTACACCCGCCACGTTACCTAGTCACTTCCCTAATCCCAATGGTTCAAACAGTTACAAGTGGTTCATATAAATCAAAAGGTTACAAATGGTTCACATAAATCAACAGGTTACAAATGGTTCACATAAATCAACAGGTTACAAATGGTTCACATAAATCAACAGGTTACAAATGGTTCACATAAATCAATCAACTTCAAATGGTTTAAAAAGATATAAAACAATGTGTCCATATACTGGATAAGCATATGCAACAAATGAACATACATAGCGTGAAAAGCAATGTAAAACAATGTACTAAGTATGCACTAAATGGACATACATAACATGAAATGACGTGTAAAACGATGTACTAAGTATGCACTAAAAGGACATACATAGCAAAAACATAATGAAATCATGTTCTAGTAGTCTACTAATGAACATAGCAAGTATATGATATGAAAACATGGAAAGCACGAAAGTAACAAGTAGGCACATGTGTTTCACCCGAAAATGTTTGAAAAACAGTAAAAGAGGGGACTATGTACTCACTTGAGGTTGCTTAGAAGTCTTGAGTAACAACCAAGCAAAGCTAGAGGGATCACGGAAATCAAACGGCACCTAATATAGGTAGCTACGTTAATAAGCGGACCTAAATCGGAGGATCGGATAAAATGTGGTTTCGTAAACCAAATGAGTGTAAGAACTTATGTAATATGGTTTAACAAAGCTCACATTCTAAAACGGAACCTATCCTAAGTGCTTACGACCCATAACGACTCGTTTAGGTAGCTTATGCTACTTTAACGCGTCATTCGCGTAAAATGCGTTCGGACTGCCTAACTAGTCATATGACAAGTAAAATATGCTTTATCGTGTCTAATATTGTTGCCAAATCAGTTTAGATATCAAAAATTATGTTACATATGCTTAAAATGAATTTTGGCGTAAAAAGGGCATTTTGGTAATTTTCCTAAGGCATACAAGCTACCTATCATACAACTAACTAAACGACGTGACCATAAGGTATAACCTCGGAAGGTTATTCCCTATGCAACTATGGTCACCTAATATGTTTGGTCGGATCCTAATGATCGACCAAACGGGTCGGGTTCGAAAGTCGAAGCGATTGTTTAGATTGCTTACCTTAAGACCCTATATAAGCACTAAACCTAAAGTGACGAGCTAAACATGTTAAAACATGTTTAATGAATTTAGAAAACAGGTTTGGTATCAAAATAAACGGTCTTGATACCTAAAAGTAGTTTGGTTACAAAATACGCAAGAATACGCATTTTGGCCGAAACTACGACTCGCCACTATGCCTAAATAACGTGGTAATCAGTAGGTATAGTCACAAGGGACTAGAACCATCGTGATTACGCTCATGTTACGAAGTTCAAACGAACTTCGTGTTGACCATAAACTGGTCAAAGCTAAACAAAGTTTGACTTTCACGCTAAAAACGCGTAAAAGAACGAAAGAGGACTTACAAAAGGTCCAAGAACGGAAGTTTGACCCGATTATTCTCAGGTATGAAGTGAAATCACTTCAAATTAGAGAGCAATCAGATCAAGGTATGAGTTTTGAGTGAAGGGGGGTAGGGTATTTATAGGAAAACCAAGACCGTTAGGATCGTTCATCGAAAACCGAACTTCGATCTGGACCTTACATGTGTGCCCATGGTTTTAGAATACCATGGGTACCCCAAAACAAGCCCCTAGTTTCATTAAAACCATGTGCAAATGAGGGGAACAGCTAGAACAAGCTGGAAATCAGATTTTCAATTTTGGTCCCTTCCTAAGATAACTATGGCAGATTGTTAATTTTGGTCCCTGAATGTGCAAAACATGGTTTTTGATGCATTTTTGACACGTTTAAGCCCCGTTAATCCCATTTCAAAGCTCTAAAATGAAGTTAAAGTATAGGGAACATGAAACATGCTCAAAAATATCTCGGATGTCGGTTCGTTTGGTCGTACGGTTGCGTTGTTCGGTTAATTACTACGAAACACGAACGAATGCGAAAAACGATCCAAATTACGCGACGAATGGAATTTTATCATGCCAATCACTAAAATAAAATATTTTAATGATTACATAAATTTTTGGATGACCGGATGTATTCAGAACGTAAGATATGCGCGAAAATGCAAACTTATGCACTTTTTGACGCTTTTAGTCCCTGAATGACCAAAAAGTTTATTTTAGCACACCGAACCCCTCAAAGCCTATTTCTAAGCTATGTAAAGGATATTTAGGGTATGTTTAACTTATGGTCATGTTTCGGAATGTCCGTTACAGTACGAATCGACATACTTTCGCAGTTTGTCGAATTTAGTCCCTGTAACTGAAACTTGATTTCGGCACACCAAACCTTCCAAAACTTATTTCTAAGTTATGTAAAGGTTATTTAAGGTATGTTAAGCCTATTTCACTATTCCAGAGTGTTCGTTGCATTAAACAGGTTATATTTACGCATCAGTGCACGTATAACCTTCCCGAAAGCGATTTAAAGCTTGAAATCGAACATGAATTGATATGTGCAAACGATACACATATTTTTACAAATCCCAAGTATGAAACACAATATTTCATAAATTTGCTATTTGTTTGATGGTTGCAGAGGCACATGTGTCACAGTCTCCCCTACTTTAGGAAATTTCGTCCTGAAATTTATTCGTAGGAGTCTGTCTGTGACGCTGTGTTAAATAATTGTCTTGCATGGAATCTAGGGTTTTTATCTATTTGCGTAGAATAACCCATCAAAGGTATGCAAGGCATAATCCTGTTATTTCTCTCAACGGACATTTTTCAGAAACGAAAATGAACGGAATGAGTCATTTTCCTCAATGGGTATTCTTCAGAAATGGAAATGAAGGAGGAATCAAGGATATTCATTTCCCTCAATGGATATTCTTCAGAAACGAAAATGCATGGAGTGAGTCAATTTCCTCAATTGGTATTCTTCAGAAATGGAAATGAAGAAAGAATCAAGGATATTCATTTCCCTCAATGGATATTCTTCAGAAACGAAAGTGCACGGAATGAATCATTTTCCTCAATGGGTATTCTTCAGAAATGGAAATGAAGGAAGAATCAAGGATATTCATTTCCCTCGATGGATATTCTTCAGAAACGAAAATGAACGGAATGAGTCATTTTCCTCAATGGGTATTCTTCAGAAAAGGGGATGAAGGAAGAATCAAGGATATTCATTTCCCTCGATGGATATTCTTCAGAAACGAAAATGAAAGGAATGAGTCATTTTCCTCAATGGATATTCTTCAGAAATGGAAATGAATTGTGTCAACTCTAGACACATGACAAAACTTGTTGTGGTTTCTGTGCACTGAATTCCATAATTATGTACGCATCCATAATTACGTAATTCCTTGCACAGTCCGCACAGTTTGTTTTGTAATGTGAAGGGTGTGACAACCCTCATAATTACATGTCACACCCCCAAAATTCACACGCGGAGTATCACCGCTTGGAGGCGTGACATGACCAGGATCAAGCCACCAATCATATTGAACAAGCATGTAAGTAGTATATAAAAATCCAACACAATACAATTGGTGTCTAAACAAAACATAGTTTAAGTAGCAAGCGTGTAGGTCCCGGTTTTGACTCCGAAACGATTGCGAACCGACTGTGCGACGTGCGAAATCCGTGCACGAACAAGACCGAAACACACGAGACGTAATATAATCTGTGATTCGATATAGATGTGAAATGTACAAAGAAACTTGAATCACCTTTTGCCTTTCTCTCTCTACTTTCTCTCTCTAGCTTCTATCTTCTCTAAATGTGCAAAATGGCAAAAGTCTCAAAAAGTTCTAAATGAGAACCCTAATGGTTCTATTTATAGGCCAAGGTTATAAGGAGGTTCTCCTTATTTACAGTTATGCCACCTTGCCTTTTACTAACTAGATATTACAAAATAAGCCTAGAATTAATCTATTTTTGCTACGGTCTTGAGATGACGGAGGCGATAGACATACTGCACTAATAGACTCCCCCTTGGATATTGCCGCAGTCAATCTCAAACATTTAGTCAAACTCATAGCGTCTGGTCTTTCTTTCTCTCACTGAGTCTTCTTGAAGCTTTAACACATTTTCAGCAACGAAGACTCCCTCTTTTGGTAAACTCTTCAGGCTCCCCCTTTCGTCAAACTTCCGTGCTTTGGGATCGACACCTGGATTTCCGTATACAAGCTCCTTCAGGATAGTTTCCTGGTTCCTTGAATCCACGTTTCCTCTTGCGTTGAGCTCGTCTTCAGACTCCCCCTTAGACTCGGCTGTCGGGATCGTAGTCTGGTATAACATCTGCAATTCTCTGACATTTATAAGTAAAACATTTTAACAATGAGAATAACTTCGAATTTCTAGAAATTGTAATCTGGCTCTATTAAACTTTCTAAATTTCACTTCCCCTGTCAACAAACTTCATAGATTTGGCAGTATTTAAGAATCCAATCCTCGAAAACTGACTCTTTATAACAGATTTTAACAATCTAAGAATCCAACTCCCTCACAGTTAATCATCCAAGTCCAACTTAATGACCTTGGAGATATCCCAAACTGTTTTTGATTTTTGATTTTAAAACTTCAAGTTTCAAATTAATGAACTTGTTTTATTTTCATAAACACAATCAGCTTACTTAGATTTTGAAACTCAGCTTCCCAGACATCGGTTGTCGAAAATAAAGCAGAATCAAAAATCTTTTTGTATTTTTCTGAAAATATAAAGCAGTAAAGAAATATTTACAAACATATTTACAGACAATATTTTTGTTTGAGTTTGCGTTAGAGGATCATATCAGTTTTTGACAAGTCACAAGTACCGTTGAGCTTAGTTACACATTAAGAATTAAACAATTCACTTAGATTGTCGATACACTGATCCACTTTAAATTTTCACACAAATTTCAACTGATTCAGGATACGAATTAGGTGAATTAAGAACTTAAACTCATTCATGTGTCCCACCTCTTGAATATACTCCCGTATCCAGATCCCAATATTCAGTCTTACAGGTGAGTATACCTAGATGATATCTGTAAGGGGAATAAATTATAGTACGAAACCGTGAGAGCTCAGGTCAGAACTTCCGTTCAGCAGAGAGATGATGACTCGACTTTTGGTGTGTCCCCTTTAGAGGATCTTTTGTATTACAACAGCAATGACTATCAATTTTATTGTTTCATCAATTTGGTGAGGGTAGCGCTATTTTTCAAGCAATGCGAAAAGTATTATTCGGAGACTAGGTCAGAACTTCCATTCAGCAGAAGTCCCGGAATAATACCCCAGATATCATTAAGCATAAAGACCTAGTATCTCAGAAAGAGGGGTCCTTCAAACGAGATTTCAGGGGTTACCTATATATCCAAGTAGTGTTCCCCACGAAATAAGCAAGTTTAAATTTAGGTTTATATCCCGAAAAAGTTTACTAAATGTATAAAAATCTACCGACACATCCACGGTGAGATCGTTTAACACATTTTAACTTTCCAATTCTTTAGCATACTGTAACTGTCTACTGATGTACTATTATTTCCTCTTTTTACACAAAAACTCAATTTTGAATTTTATCATGTTTTTGGCTTTTTCAAATTTTCTAATGTTTTTGGATTTTCCGACAATTTCTTACCCCCCCTAAAATTCAAAATCATTTAAAGAAAATTTGACAAACCGATGTAGATAGCTTTGTTTCGCCATCCATTTTCTGCTTTTCATGCTCTGATTTGCAGAAAATATAACGTACCCCCATGATTTACAACACATTGATATTTACAGTTTGAAAACCGTTTTTCAATCTTGTGAAATTAATCATGTTTGTTCCGCCGTGAGGGTTTCGGCATATTCAAGCAACATATTTTTGGATTTTTCAAAATTTTGTCAAAAGTAAAAACATATTTTTGGTTTTTAAATTTTTCAATTTTTAGGGTTTGTGAAATATTGTTTATTTATGTACAGAAAACGATAAACTCCCTGTTCAACCAAACCAGGATTCAGCAACCTTCTCTTCCTGTGCCAGGCTGCTCATCAATTCTCTTCCTTGACAATCAAACTTCATGAGCACCTGCACATTCACAAAAACTCAATTACTTGAACAATTTAGCCCAGGTCTGTTGGACCTTAGGCATTTCAACACAATAAGTTTCATTCAATGATGGAAAATCTTTGTCATCTCGTACAAAAACTTTTTCATCTTTGACTTTAACTTTTTCTTCATTCACAGAAGTCACTTGTTTCTTAACCACCCAGTTCTGTCCTTTTGAAGCATTTCTTTTGTAAAATCGTGACTCGTTTTGATTATTTTGACTTTGAACAACAGCTTTTGGTTTCCAAAATTGGTTTGGTTTTGACATATCAATTGCAATTTGCCAATTTTGTGTTGTTCTGAATCTGGGTGTGTGACAATTTTGAGTTTGTCTTGAATCAGACCTAATCTGTTTTGATTTCCAAGTTTGATTCGAAGCAAACTTGTTTGTGTTGTACCTCCAAGTTTGTTTTGAATCAAATCTGGCTGACCTTTGTTTCACATCCTCAGATTTTTGTTTCTCAATATTTTCAGACTTCTTTTTGTCAACAACCACAGGTTTCAGATTCGGACACTTTCGTGCAAGATGTCCAATTTGATCACACTTGAAACATGTTCTCTTGGACACATCTTTGACCTGTGGTTGTTGCTTTTTCTTTTGAACACAAATCTCTTCATTAGACTGTTGTCTAAATCTGAGTTTTTCCTCTTCTTCAAAACTTTGTCCTTGAACAAAACTCATTTTTGCCTGATAATTTGGCATTTCATTTCTTTTCCAACTTTGTTTCTTCTTATAACCCAACCCAGCCTTCATGTTTTTCTTTTTGAAACCAGGTTTGTTATAAAAAGTTTTGTGATTTTTACCAGCAAACTTTGAAATTTCTGATTTTTCAATCTCAACCATCTTAAAAACTTTATCAATCTTTTCTGAAATCACATTTTGAATCGGGAATACAATATCTAAGAATTATTTGTCCGATCCAATCATGGTATAAACCAATCCTTTTGAATCATCATTCACAACTTTCTCAGATTTTGAATGTTTGAGATAACCATCATGAAAATTTCCCTCATTTTCATCATGTGATTTAGACTTACCTTTGGTTTACTCATCTTTCAAAATGCTTTCAACAACCTTACTTACCACCTCTGAATCATTAGCCTCATCAGATTTGGCGTAAGTCACATCGATACTTTCAGGTAATTGGTCAACTATGTTCAGACCTTTTGCCACCTTTTCCTCATCATAAAAAGTATAATTGTTTCTCAATGGTGGTGGTACCTGATGAAATTCTGAACCAATACCCTTTTTGTTCTTGTCAGTATCTTTGTCATCTGGTGTGATGTTGAAAATGCGTTCGAGAATGTACGAAGAGTTATGATAACTTTGAAGTTTGGTAACAACCTTTTCTTTTTTAGCCAAAACTTGTTTGAGATTAGCAATTTCATCAACACACTTGTTTAATTCAAGTTGCTTTTCTTTAAACTTTCTCTCATACATTTCTTTAGTTACCAAAGTTTCAGACAATCTTTGATCAAAACATTTAACTTGGCTCTTCAAAGTATCATAAGCTTCTTGTACTCTCTGACTCGACCACTTCAAATTTTCATACTCCTTTTGAAAATCTTGAAACTTATTTTCTTTTTCAACACAACCAACACATTTAGCGGTACACATTTCTTTCAAAATCTTATTTTCTTCTTCAAGACCATGACATTTCTGTGTTAGCTTTTCAACCTTTAGTTTCAAAATTTCTTCTTTTTCAATCATTTCTTTACATTTTATTTTGAAAACATTTTCAAGTTTGTTTGTTTCAATATCTTTTGTTTTGATTATTTCATCTTTTTCAATACAGGCTTTGCACATTTCTATGCAATTCCTGCACTTGTTTTCATTTTTATCAACAATTTCAACATTCGATAGATCAGAAGATTCATTTACCTCGGTCTCTTTCAGCACCGGTTCTTCTGTCTGATCTTCCTCTTTGTTCTCTTCTTCTTCTTCTTTCTGTTCTTCTTCAATCTTCTGCTCTTCTTCAGCAGCAAGCTTTGCAGTAATCTTCACTTCTTCAACCATCTTTTTCAACTCTTCTTCTTTTCTCTTCTTCATTTCTACCACCTTTGGTAGACTTGCTTCGCAAACTTCTTTTATCTTGCGCACCAAATCCGGCAAATATTTTTTATCAGATAACCTTCTTGTGTTAAAAGTAGCCTGTCTTGGAAGCAAATTTGTTACAGCTTCAAAATCCACCTTTGATGGGTCAACAACTGGATTACCCCGTGGATCCATGTAACATTCTAATTCGTTATTCCATTTTTGGCTCTTTGGGCTTCTTTGAATGGTTCTCTGAATTTTTCAATTTCCCATCTCGCGTAATCTCTTCTCCACCATCTATCATGATCAAAAAAAATTTCACCGTTGCTCGACATCTTCAAACAGTTTCTTGAAATTCACAATGTAACACCTGTGCCTCCACGGCCATCAAACAAATACCAAACCAATGAAATATTATATTTCATACTTGGGATTTGTAAAAATATGTGTATCATTTGCACATATCAATTCTTGTTCAATTTCAAACTCTAAATCGCTTTCTGGAAGGTTATACGCGCACCGATGCGTAAATATAACCAGTTTAATGCAACAAACACTCCGGAATAGTGACATAGGCTTAACATACCTTAAATAACCTTTACATAACTTATAAATAAGTTTTGAAGGCTTTGGTATGGCAAAATCAAGTTAAATCGCTTACAGGGACTAAAGTTGACAAACTGCGAAAGTATGCCAATTTGAACTGTAACAGACATTCCGGAACATGACCATAAGTTAAACATACCATAAATATCCTTTACATAGCTTAGAAATAAGCTTTGAGGTGTTCGGTATGCTAAAATAAACTTTTGTGTCATTCAGGGACTAAAAGTGTCAAAAAGTGCACAAGTTTGCATTTTCGCGCATAACTTACGTTCTGAATACATCTGGACATCCAAAAATTTATGTAAGCATGACTACATTATATTTTAGTGTTCGCCATAAGAAAAATCCATTCGTCACGTCATTTGGATCGTTTTTCGCGCTTATGCGCATTCCGTCGTAATTAGCCGAACAACGCAACCGTACGGCTAAACGAACCGACATCCGAGATATTTTTGAGAACATTTTAAGTTCCCTTTACTTTAACTTCATTTTAGAGCTTTTAAATGGGGTTAACGGGCCTTAAACGCGTCGGAAAAGGCCTTATTACACTACAGGGACCAAATCTGCCATTTTTGAAACTTTATGTGTAGAAACTTTGAATCTGGTCCAAATTCAATTTTGCACATGTTTTAACAATACTATGGGCTGGTTTTGATGGCACATGGTATTACAATACCATGTGTGCTAAGTGTATGGCCAAGATCGCATCACGTTTTCCTAGAAACGATCCTAACGGTTCGGGTATTCCTATAAATACCCATTCACCCCCATTGCTAAAATCACTAGAATCTTGATCTTAGGAACTCTAAGTTGAAACCATTGTTTCATACCTGAGATTCTTGGATCGAGATTAGCATTCGGGGACCCTTCGTAAGTATTCTTTCGTTCTTTTATTGCTTTTCGAGTCTTTCGAGTCTGAAAGTCAAACTTTGTTTGACTTTCTACATTGACCAGTTATGGTCAATGCGAAGTTCGTTTGAACTTCACAACGTGAGTGTAATCACGTTGGCTATAGTCCCTTGGGACTATGCCTACTGATTACCACGTTGTCTAGGGTCGTAGGGTAAGCGATCTAATAAATCGCTTATACCTCGAACCCGACCCATTTGGTCGATCATTAGGATCTGACCAAATACATTAGGTGACCATAGTAGGTAGGGAATAACCTTCCGAGGTTATACCCTATGGTCACATCGTTTGAGTAGTTGTATGATAGGTAGTTTATATGCCTTAGGTAAATTACCAGAATACCCTTTTCATGTATAATTGGTAATTAAGCATATGTAACCTAAACCTTTGTCACATAACTGATTATGTAACATGTTTAGGCATATTCTACTTGTCATAGGACTAGTTAGGCGGTCCGAACGCGTTTCACGCACACGACGCGTTAAAGTAGCATAAGCTACCTTAATGGGTCGCGATGGGTCGAAAGCACTTAGGTTTGGTTTCATTGTAGTATGTAGGCCTTGTTAAACCATATCATATGAGTTCCAACACTCATTTGGTTTACCAAGCCTCATCCTATCCGATCTCCCGATTTAAGTCCGGTTTATTTATATAGTTTTAGATTGCCGACTGATTCCGTGCTCTCTCTAGCTTTGTTTGGTTGTTGTTCAAGACCTCCAAGCATTCTCAGGCGAGTACATTATTCCCCTATTTTACTGCTTTCAATTGTTTTGGGGTGACTCATATGTGCTAAATGTTTTCTATGTTATAACAATGGTTTCAAAAACGATTAAGACGATTTATACAAAACTAATAACGATTTCAAAAAGTGAACAAACTTGTTGGTTGTAGTTACATAACAAATGACATTCATTAGCAATGATCAAGCCGACCAGTATTAGGTTATGGTACCATAGGATCTGACAAGTCCCGCTATTTACTACACCCGTAGTTATGTGTGGGTGTTGTGGGTAGCGACTGAATCTGTAATTTTTAATTTACTCTTTGGTAAGGGTTTATTAATGCGAGATGTCAATCTATCCTTTGGTAAGGGTTTATTAATGCGAATTATTAATCTATCCTTTGGTAAGGGTTTATTAATGCGAGTCAATAAGGTTTGAATGTTATTAGCGAGACGACCATTTAAGTAGTTTCACGACCTAAAATGAATTTTAACGATTGGGTAAACGATTGGCTTCAAAGCGATATACGATTGGGTTTTGGTTATACATATTACATGATTTACATTGGGCATGAACATTACTTTGGTGGTTTGGTTTGACTAAGTGATTAAGTAACAATGCGTGTGGAATATGATACAAGCATGGTGGATACGCCGCTGGTACTTCCTATATATAAGTGTTTGTATGGTATTACATATTGTAGTGTTATTTGAATCATTTCAGTTTGAGACATAGAACATTTTATACAAGTAACATACTTTTCACAAGACATTTAATTACAAACAACTTATCTTATACAAACTCATTTTACATGATTATTCATTTAATCATGCATTATTCTCCTATTTATACATATCACCTGAACTTATTATTTTTCAAATGATTTACAAAGACAAAGCAAATTACAAGGTTCATGACTAAACATTTTCTTAAAAACAGAAGTCATGAATCTTATTTTCACAAAACCTATGTACTCGCCAGCATTTCTTTGCTGACCTCGTTTTCACATATGTTTCAGGTATTGTTGAAAGATATCGATTGATAGGATGCATGCTCACATAGGACTGGACAAGGCCTTAGTGACTCAATAACAATGATAGACTATGTTTAAATTGTGTATTTAGATTTCCAGACAATATAATTATTCAATGATTAATAAAACGAAACACTTTTTGGTATCCATGGTTATGAAACATTAATTCTGTTGCAACACGCCCCGATGTTTCCGCCGCGATTTGTTGTCCTACGCGGTCGGGGTGTGACAGAAAAGATGGTATCAGAGCCAATGGTTATAGGGAATTAGGTTATTAGTAACGCTTTGACCTAGTCTATAACCTTCTTAGGACCCTAACGCGAGTTTACTTGCGTTTAGTCATAAAACAATACCGTCACCTATCCTTAGGCGACGACCACAACAAGAACATAAATTTCAAAACCGCTTTGAAAACTAATCATCTGTTCTAGGATGATTGATTACTAGGTTTTGAACTCTCAGTTATATGGTTTTGAACCCCTTTGAGTTTTCAAAACTTCGTCAAGGTTTTGGGTTTTAAATAATGTGAACACGTGCAAACTGGAAGGGTGAATGTCTGTATTCTGGGTTTTCTGTCTAGGCAAGCACTTCGTATACATCTCATCAGACGCGAGACCAGTTGTGCTTACCTGGGAATTCTTGGGATGAGTGTTCACTTATAGGCGAGCATGTCTTCGCGATACATTATTTTTGACCCATTTACTTTGATTAGTCACCGTCTCATTTGTTTGCCTTAGGTAACAAACAAATGATCGCAATTTTCATGCGTTATCTTTCTGTTTTGATTGTCCAATAATCTTTCACCTGTTTCTCCCTATGCCTTTCTTTTTCTTCAAGAATGTCTCTTCATCACGATGACGCCCAGATATCTGAGCAAGCAGCCAAAATTCGCTCAGCGAATAGGCGAAGTAGTCCTGAAGACTGTTGAATTAGCTGCTGCCATGTATCATCTCCAGGATGAAGCCACTCAAGAGTCACCAAGACAGGCAGGACCTAGTCAGGCGACAACCCCATCAGCCAATAAACCAATCGAGGAATCAAAGACCATGGATGAACGATCCCCTAAGAAGTCAAAGAAGCGAAAGGCTTCTCAGAACTTCACCATGGTCACTCACAATGGTAAAGCAGTCCCCAACCAACCAGCTCAACCCCCTGCTAGGTGTGTATGGCTTTTCCTATGATACCTACATCAAGGAACTATGTACCTTACAAACTACTCTTGTGATTTCTCTCTTTCAAATGATTGCTCATGATTCCCTCGAAAATTTTAAGTACTCGTTTCACTCTAAGAAACAAAGTACAGAAAATTAAGTGACATTATGAGTAATCGTGCTTTTCGCACATCCGTGCCTTTAAATCCTTGGTTAGATAACTAAGGGTATTTTCAAATCTCATACCCATTATGTTTCGATTTTTCAACATACACAGTACCAGTATTTCAAAACAATCTTCATGATCTCAAAACATTTCATATAGTTTTAAAACAATTTTTCTAGATGCATTGTCTATGTTATTTCAAAAACATTGGCCATGTTATCAAAACCAACCTTCCTATTTTCAAAATATTTCATATAGTCTGAAGACAATATTAACACAATACATTTTCTTATCAAGTGCATGATTTCGAAAAGCATCATTCATGTCTTTCAAAAACCTTATACATAATTTCAAAATTCATCTCGCATGATTTTAAAACATTTTTGTAAATATATCTACCTAATACACCTACTTTATTTCAAAAGTATTATATATAAGGTTTCAAAAACGTTAAACACATTTTTCTTAAAAGAACCCCATGCATAGTTTTCAAAAATATTTTCCTCATACATTGACTTAACCTTCAAAATTCTGCTTCATATGTCGCCTTGACATATCAAGCATCTCAACTTCATAAGCATTTTACATCATGTTTTGACCTAAGCACATCCAGTGCAAGGTTACAAAACATCTTCAACTTCTAAAATCCATATGGGATCTTTTTATCTTCATATTTAGACCCTTGTGGATGATCATCATTCAAATCAGAGTCCTTAATTGGATTCCTTATGTACCTTAATTCGAACACTTCGGTTCCTAATAATCGAAATCGAATTTTCTTATTGAATCTTTCTATCTTTATAGTTAGATTCTTGTTAACGTTTAAAGTACCAAACGAAATCCACGGAATGGATTCCTAGTGTACTTTAAATGCATGTACGCAATTTACAAGACAAATTAACGAACAATTTTGTGGTTATGTGATATGTGTTTATGTGTTCTCCTCTATGATTTTGTGTGATCCGATTTTCAAATCCTCATATAATCTTTCATGTTTTCATATGAGGGATTCATAGTAGGATATTCAAAAGGTACTACCTTAAATCCTTATGGGCTTCTACGTGGTAGTTAAGACCCTTGGGTTATATAGTACCATTCCATGATTCGATGAGAGACCCTTGAGTGGTCTAGTTAAAGATTGATTCAAGATCTGGTTAAGAATGGCATGTGATGATACAGCTGAAAGGACCCTATGGTGGTCCAGTCACACTCATCACAGGTTTGTTCATTTGGTTTTACCCTACACATTTTAAAATAGACTGTGTGAACTGTGCAAGGAATTGTCTAATTATGGACGCGTACATAATTATGAAATATAGTGCATAGAAACCCAGTAGGATTTATTATGTGTAAGAACCGATAGTGACAACAATAACAGAATGAGAACGATGTAATGGAGGTATGGTGGACGCACCAATGACGCTTCATATACTTGTATATAAGTATCCCTCTTACATTACAATCATGATGTTATTAAGGTTACTAGAAGTTCAAGAACCCTAACCAATGTTGTTCGATCTTTTCAACTTCATGTTTTAAACTCTCACAAGTTTCCTCTAAATAAATTTCGGGACGAAATTTCCTAAAGTAGGGGAGACTGTAACACCTGTGCCTCCACGGCCATCAAACAAATACCAAACCAATGAAATATTATATTTCATACCTGGGATTTGTAAAAATATGTGTATCATTTGCACATATCAATTCTTGTTCAATTTCAAACTCTAAATCGCTTTCTGGAAGGTTATACGCGCACCGATGCGTAAATATAACCAGTTTAATGCAACAAACACTCCGGAATAGTGACATAGGCTTAACATACCTTAAATAACCTTTACATAACTTATAAATAAGTTTTGAAGGCTTTGGTATGGCAAAATCAAGTTAAATCGCTTACAGGGACTAAAGTTGACAAACTGCGAAAGTATGCCAATTTGAACTGTAACAGACATTCCGGAACATGACCATAAGTTAAACATACCATAAATATCCTTTACATAGCTTAGAAATAAGCTTTGAGGTGTTCGGTATGCTAAAATAAACTTTTGTGTCATTCAGGGACTAAAAGTGTCAAAAAGTGCACAAGTTTGCATTTTCGCGCATAACTTACGTTCTGAATACATCTGGACATCCAAAAATTTATGTAAGCATGACTACATTATATTTTAGTGTTCGCCATAAGAAAAATCCATTCGTCACGTCATTTGGATCGTTTTTCGCGCTTATGCGCATTCCGTCGTAATTAGCCGAACAACGCAACCGTACGGCTAAACGAACCGACATCCGAGATATTTTTGAGAACATTTTAAGTTCCCTTTACTTTAACTTCATTTTAGAGCTTTTAAATGGGGTTAACGGGCCTTAAACGCGTCGGAAAAGGCCTTATTACACTACAGGGACCAAATCTGCCATTTTTGAAACTTTATGTGTAGAAACTTTGAATCTGGTCCAAATTCAATTTTGCACATGTTTTAACAATACTATGGGCTGGTTTTGATGGCACATGGTATTACAATACCATGTGTGCTAAGTGTATGGCCAAGATCGCATCACGTTTTCCTAGAAACGATCCTAACGGTTCGGGTATTCCTATAAATACCCATTCACCCCCATTGCTAAAATCACTAGAATCTTGATCTTAGGAACTCTAAGTTGAAACCATTGTTTCATACCTGAGATTCTTGGATCGAGATTAGCATTCGGGGACCCTTCGTAAGTATTCTTTCGTTCTTTTATTGCTTTTCGAGTCTTTCGAGTCTGAAAGTCAAACTTTGTTTGACTTTCTACATTGACCAGTTATGGTCAATGCGAAGTTCGTTTGAACTTCACAACGTGAGTGTAATCACGTTGGCTATAGTCCCTTGGGACTATGCCTACTGATTACCACGTTGTCTAGGGTCGTAGGGTAAGCGATCTAATAAATCGCTTATACCTCGAACCCGACCCATTTGGTCGATCATTAGGATCTGACCAAATACATTAGGTGACCATAGTAGGTAGGGAATAACCTTCCGAGGTTATACCCTATGGTCACATCGTTTGAGTAGTTGTATGATAGGTAGTTTATATGCCTTAGGTAAATTACCAGAATACCCTTTTCATGTATAATTGGTAATTAAGCATATGTAACCTAAACCTTTGTCACATAACTGATTATGTAACATGTTTAGGCATATTCTACTTGTCATAGGACTAGTTAGGCGGTCCGAACGCGTTTCACGCACACGACGCGTTAAAGTAGCATAAGCTACCTTAATGGGTCGCGATGGGTCGAAAGCACTTAGGTTTGGTTTCATTGTAGTATGTAGGCCTTGTTAAACCATATCATATGAGTTCCAACACTCATTTGGTTTACCAAGCCTCATCCTATCCGATCTCCCGATTTAAGTCCGGTTTATTTATATAGTTTTAGATTGCCGACTGATTCCGTGCTCTCTCTAGCTTTGTTTGGTTGTTGTTCAAGACCTCCAAGCATTCTCAGGCGAGTACATTATTCCCCTATTTTACTGCTTTCAATTGTTTTGGGGTGACTCATATGTGCTAAATGTTTTCTATGTTATAACAATGGTTTCAAAAACGATTAAGACGATTTATACAAAACTAATAACGATTTCAAAAAGTGAACAAACTTGTTGGTTGTAGTTACATAACAAATGACATTCATTAGCAATGATCAAGCCGACCAGTATTAGGTTATGGTACCATAGGATCTGACAAGTCCCGCTATTTACTACACCCGTAGTTATGTGTGGGTGTTGTGGGTAGCGACTGAATCTGTAATTTTTAATTTACTCTTTGGTAAGGGTTTATTAATGCGAGATGTCAATCTATCCTTTGGTAAGGGTTTATTAATGCGAATTATTAATCTATCCTTTGGTAAGGGTTTATTAATGCGAGTCAATAAGGTTTGAATGTTATTAGCGAGACGACCATTTAAGTAGTTTCACGACCTAAAATGAATTTTAACGATTGGGTAAACGATTGGCTTCAAAGCGATATACGATTGGGTTTTGGTTATACATATTACATGATTTACATTGGGCATGAACATTACTTTGGTGGTTTGGTTTGACTAAGTGATTAAGTAACAATGCGTGTGGAATATGATACAAGCATGGTGGATACGCCGCTGGTACTTCCTATATATAAGTGTTTGTATGGTATTACATATTGTAGTGTTATTTGAATCATTTCAGTTTGAGACATAGAACATTTTATACAAGTAACATACTTTTCACAAGACATTTAATTACAAACAACTTATCTTATACAAACTCATTTTACATGATTATTCATTTAATCATGCATTATTCTCCTATTTATACATATCACCTGAACTTATTATTTTTCAAATGATTTACAAAGACAAAGCAAATTACAAGGTTCATGACTAAACATTTTCTTAAAAACAGAAGTCATGAATCTTATTTTCACAAAACCTATGTACTCGCCAGCATTTCTTTGCTGACCTCGTTTTCACATATGTTTCAGGTATTGTTGAAAGATATCGATTGATAGGATGCATGCTCACATAGGACTGGACAAGGCCTTAGTGACTCAATAACAATGATAGACTATGTTTAAATTGTGTATTTAGATTTCCAGACAATATAATTATTCAATGATTAATAAAACGAAACACTTTTTGGTATCCATGGTTATGAAACATTAATTCTGTTGCAACACGCCCCGATGTTTCCGCCGCGATTTGTTGTCCTACGCGGTCGGGGTGTGACAGAAAAGATGGTATCAGAGCCAATGGTTATAGGGAATTAGGTTATTAGTAACGCTTTGACCTAGTCTATAACCTTCTTAGGACCCTAACGCGAGTTTACTTGCGTTTAGTCATAAAACAATACCGTCACCTATCCTTAGGCGACGACCACAACAAGAACATAAATTTCAAAACCGCTTTGAAAACTAATCATCTGTTCTAGGATGATTGATTACTAGGTTTTGAACTCTCAGTTATATGGTTTTGAACCCCTTTGAGTTTTCAAAACTTCGTCAAGGTTTTGGGTTTTAAATAATGTGAACACGTGCAAACTGGAAGGGTGAATGTCTGTATTCTGGGTTTTCTGTCTAGGCAAGCACTTCGTATACATCTCATCAGACGCGAGACCAGTTGTGCTTACCTGGGAATTCTTGGGATGAGTGTTCACTTATAGGCGAGCATGTCTTCGCGATACATTATTTTTGACCCATTTACTTTGATTAGTCACCGTCTCATTTGTTTGCCTTAGGTAACAAACAAATGATCGCAATTTTCATGCGTTATCTTTCTGTTTTGATTGTCCAATAATCTTTCACCTGTTTCTCCCTATGCCTTTCTTTTTCTTCAAGAATGTCTCTTCATCACGATGACGCCCAGATATCTGAGCAAGCAGCCAAAATTCGCTCAGCGAATAGGCGAAGTAGTCCTGAAGACTGTTGAATTAGCTGCTGCCATGTATCATCTCCAGGATGAAGCCACTCAAGAGTCACCAAGACAGGCAGGACCTAGTCAGGCGACAACCCCATCAGCCAATAAACCAATTGAGGAATCAAAGACCATGGATGAACGATCCCCTAAGAAGTCAAAGAAGCGAAAGGCTTCTCAGAACTTCACCATGGTCACTCACAATGGTAAAGCAGTCCCCAACCAACCAGCTCAACCCCCTGCTAGGTGTGTATGGCTTTTCCTATGATACCTACATCAAGGAACTATGTACCTTACAAACTACTCTTGTGATTTCTCTCTTTCAAATGATTGCTCATGATTCCCTCGAAAATTTTAAGTACTCGTTTCACTCTAAGAAACAAAGTACAGAAAATTAAGTGACATTATGAGTAATCGTGCTTTTCGCACATCCGTGCCTTTAAATCCTTGGTTAGATAACTAAGGGTATTTTCAAATATCATACCCATTATGTTTCGATTTTTCAACATACACAGTACCAGTATTTCAAAACAATCTTCATGATCTCAAAACATTTCATATAGTTTTAAAACAATTTTTCTAGATGCATTGTCTATGTTATTTCAAAAACATTGGCCATGTTATCAAAACCAACCTTCCTATTTTCAAAATATTTCATATAGTCTGAAGACAATATTAACACAATACATTTTCTTATCAAGTGCATGATTTCGAAAAGCATCATTCATGTCTTTCAAAAACCTTATACATAATTTCAAAATTCATCTCGCATGATTTTAAAACATTTTTGTAAATATATCTACCTAATACACCTACTTTATTTCAAAAGTATTATATATAAGGTTTCAAAAACGTTAAACACATTTTTCTTAAAAGAACCCCATGCATAGTTTTCAAAAATATTTTCCTCATACATTGACTTAACCTTCAAAATTCTGCTTCATATGTCGCCTTGACATATCAAGCATCTCAACTTCATAAGCATTTTACATCATGTTTTGACCTAAGCACATCCAGTGCAAGGTTACAAAACATCTTCAACTTCTAAAATCCATATGGGATCTTTTTATCTTCATATTTAGACCCTTGTGGATGATCATCATTCAAATCAGAGTCCTTAATTGGATTCCTTATGTACCTTAATTCGAACACTTCGGTTCCTAATAATCGAAATCGAATTTTCTTATTGAATCTTTCTATCTTTATAGTTAGATTCTTGTTAACGTTTAAAGTACCAAACGAAATCCACGGAATGGATTCCTAGTGTACTTTAAATGCATGTACGCAATTTACAAGACAAATTAACGAACAATTTTGTGGTTATGTGATATGTGTTTATGTGTTCTCCTCTATGATTTTGTGTGATCCGATTTTCAAATCCTCATATAATCTTTCATGTTTTCATATGAGGGATTCATAGTAGGATATTCAAAAGGTACTACCTTAAATCCTTATGGGCTTCTACGTGGTAGTTAAGACCCTTGGGTTATATAGTACCATTCCATGATTCGATGAGAGACCCTTGAGTGGTCTAGTTAAAGATTGATTCAAGATCTGGTTAAGAATGGCATGTGATGATACAGCTGAAAGGACCCTATGGTGGTCCAGTCACACTCATCACAGGTTTGTTCATTTGGTTTTACCCTACACATTTTAAAATAGACTGTGTGAACTGTGCAAGGAATTGTCTAATTATGGACGCGTACATAATTATGAAATATAGTGCATAGAAACCCAGTAGGATTTATTATGTGTAAGAACCGATAGTGACAACAATAACAGAATGAGAACGATGTAATGGAGGTATGGTGGACGCACCAATGACGCTTCATATACTTGTATATAAGTATCCCTCTTACATTACAATCATGATGTTATTAAGGTTACTAGAAGTTCAAGAACCCTAACCAATGTTGTTCGATCTTTTCAACTTCATGTTTTAAACTCTCACAAGTTTCCTCTAAATAAATTTCGGGACGAAATTTCCTAAAGTAGGGGAGACTGTAACACCTGTGCCTCCACGGCCATCAAACAAATACCAAACCAATGAAATATTATATTTCATACCTGGGATTTGTAAAAATATGTGTATCATTTGCACATATCAATTCTTGTTCAATTTCAAACTCTAAATCGCTTTCTGGAAGGTTATACGCGCACCGATGCGTAAATATAACCAGTTTAATGCAACAAACACTCCGGAATAGTGACATAGGCTTAACATACCTTAAATAACCTTTACATAACTTATAAATAAGTTTTGAAGGCTTTGGTATGGCAAAATCAAGTTAAATCGCTTACAGGGACTAAAGTTGACAAACTGCGAAAGTATGCCAATTTGAACTGTAACAGACATTCCGGAACATGACCATAAGTTAAACATACCATAAATATCCTTTACATAGCTTAGAAATAAGCTTTGAGGTGTTCGGTATGCTAAAATAAACTTTTGTGTCATTCAGGGACTAAAAGTGTCAAAAAGTGCACAAGTTTGCATTTTCGCGCATAACTTACGTTCTGAATACATCTGGACATCCAAAAATTTATGTAAGCATGACTACATTATATTTTAGTGTTCGCCATAAGAAAAATCCATTCGTCACGTCATTTGGATCGTTTTTCGCGCTTATGCGCATTCCGTCGTAATTAGCCGAACAACGCAACCGTACGGCTAAACGAACCGACATCCGAGATATTTTTGAGAACATTTTAAGTTCCCTTTACTTTAACTTCATTTTAGAGCTTTTAAATGGGGTTAACGGGCCTTAAACGCGTCGGAAAAGGCCTTATTACACTACAGGGACCAAATCTGCCATTTTTGAAACTTTATGTGTAGAAACTTTGAATCTGGTCCAAATTCAATTTTGCACATGTTTTAACAATACTATGGGCTGGTTTTGATGGCACATGGTATTACAATACCATGTGTGCTAAGTGTATGGCCAAGATCGCATCACGTTTTCCTAGAAACGATCCTAACGGTTCGGGTATTCCTATAAATACCCATTCACCCCCATTGCTAAAATCACTAGAATCTTGATCTTAGGAACTCTAAGTTGAAACCATTGTTTCATACCTGAGATTCTTGGATCGAGATTAGCATTCGGGGACCCTTCGTAAGTATTCTTTCGTTCTTTTATTGCTTTTCGAGTCTTTCGAGTCTGAAAGTCAAACTTTGTTTGACTTTCTACATTGACCAGTTATGGTCAATGCGAAGTTCGTTTGAACTTCACAACGTGAGTGTAATCACGTTGGCTATAGTCCCTTGGGACTATGCCTACTGATTACCACGTTGTCTAGGGTCGTAGGGTAAGCGATCTAATAAATCGCTTATACCTCGAACCCGACCCATTTGGTCGATCATTAGGATCTGACCAAATACATTAGGTGACCATAGTAGGTAGGGAATAACCTTCCGAGGTTATACCCTATGGTCACATCGTTTGAGTAGTTGTATGATAGGTAGTTTATATGCCTTAGGTAAATTACCAGAATACCCTTTTCATGTATAATTGGTAATTAAGCATATGTAACCTAAACCTTTGTCACATAACTGATTATGTAACATGTTTAGGCATATTCTACTTGTCATAGGACTAGTTAGGCGGTCCGAACGCGTTTCACGCACACGACGCGTTAAAGTAGCATAAGCTACCTTAATGGGTCGCGATGGGTCGAAAGCACTTAGGTTTGGTTTCATTGTAGTATGTAGGCCTTGTTAAACCATATCATATGAGTTCCAACACTCATTTGGTTTACTAAGCCTCATCCTATCCGATCTCCCGATTTAAGTCCGGTTTATTTATATAGTTTTAGATTGCCGACTGATTCCGTGCTCTCTCTAGCTTTGTTTGGTTGTTGTTCAAGACCTCCAAGCATTCTCAGGCGAGTACATTATTCCCCTATTTTACTGCTTTCAATTGTTTTGGGGTGACTCATATGTGCTAAATGTTTTCGATGTTATAACAATGGTTTCAAAAACGATTAAGACGATTTATACAAAACTAATAACGATTTCAAAAAGTGAACAAACTTGTTGGTTGTAGTTACATAACAAATGACATTCATTAGCAATGATCAAGCCGACCAGTATTAGGTTATGGTACCATAGGATCTGACAAGTCCCGTTATTTACTACACCCGTAGTTATGTGTGGGTGTTGTGGGTAGCGACTGAATCTGTAATTTTTAATTTACTCTTTGGTAAGGGTTTATTAATGCGAGATGTTAATCTATCCTTTGGTAAGGGTTTATTAATGCGAATTATTAATCTATCCTTTGGTAAGGGTTTATTAATGCGAGTCAATAAGGTTTGAATGTTATTAGCGAGACGACCATTTAAGTAGTTTCACGACCTAAAACGAATTTTAACGATTGGGTAAACGATTGGCTTCAAAGCGATATACGATTGGGTTTTGGTTATACATATTACATGATTTACATTGGGCATGAACATTACTTTGGTGGTTTGGTTTGACTAAGTGATTAAGTAACAATGCGTGTGGAATATGATACAAGCATGGTGGATACGCCGCTGGTACTTCCTATATATAAGTGTTTGTATGGTATTACATATTGTAGTGTTATTTGAATCATTTCAGTTTGAGACATAGAACATTTTATACAAGTAACATACTTTTCACAAGACATTTAATTACAAACAACTTATCTTATACAAACTCATTTTACATGATTATTTATTTAATCATGCATTATTCTCCTATTTATACATATCACCTGAACTTATTATTTTTCAAATGATTTACAAAGACAAAGCAAATTACAAGGTTCATGACTAAACATTTTCTTAAAAACAGAAGTCATGAATCTTATTTTCACAAAACCTATGTACTCGCCAGCATTTCTTTGCTGACCTCGTTTTCACATATGTTTCAGGTATTGTTGAAAGATATCGATTGATAGGATGCATGCTCACATAGGACTGGACAAGGCCTTAGTGACTCAATAACAATGATAGACTATGTTTAAATTGTGTATTTAGATTTCCAGACAATATAATTATTCAATGATTAATAAAACGAAACACTTTTTGGTATCCATGGTTATGAAACATTAATTCTGTTGCAACACGCCCCGATGTTTCCGCCGCGATTTGTTGTCCTACGCGGTCGGGGTGTGACAGAAAAGATGGTATCAGAGCCAATGGTTATAGGGAATTAGGTTATTAGTAATGCTTTGACCTAGTCTATAACCTTCTTAGGACCCTAACGCGAGTTTACTTGCGTTTAGTCATAAAACAATACCGTCACCTATCCTTAGGCGACGACCACAACAAGAACATAAATTTCAAAACCGCTTTGAAAACTAATCATCTGTTCTAGGATGATTGATTACTAGGTTTTGAACTCTCAGTTATATGGTTTTGAACCCCTTTGAGTTTTCAAAACTTCGTCAAGGTTTTGGGTTTTAAATAATGTGAACACGTGCAAACTGGAAGGGTGAATGCCTGTATTCTGGGTTTTCTGTCTAGGCAAGCACTTCGTATACATCTCATCAGACGCGAGACCAGTTGTGCTTACCTGGGAATTCTTGGGATGAGTGTTCACTTATAGGCGAGCATGTCTTCGCGATACATTATTTTTGACCCATTTACTTTGATTAGTCACCGTCTCATTTGTTTGCCTTAGGTAACAAACAAATGATCGCAATTTTCATGCGTTATCTTTCTGTTTTGATTGTCCAATAATCTTTCACCTGTTTCTCCCTATGCCTTTCTTTTTCTTCAAGAATGTCTCTTCATCACGATGACGCCCAGATATCTGAGCAAGCAGCCAAAATTCGCTCAGCGAATAGGCGAAGTAGTCCTGAAGATTGTTGAATTAGCTGCTGCCATGTATCATCTCCAGGATGAAGCCACTCAAGAGTCACCAAGACAGGCAGGACCTAGTCAGGCGACAACCCCATCAGCCAATAAACCAATCGAGGAATCAAAGACCATGGATGAACGATCCCCTAAGAAGTCAAAGAAGCGAAAGGCTTCTCAGAACTTCGCCATGGTCGCTCACAATGGTAAAGCAGTCCCCAACCAACCAGCTCAACCCCCTGCTAGGTGTGTATGGCTTTTCCTATGATACCTACATCAAGGAACTATGTACCTTACAAACTACTCTTGTGATTTCTCTCTTTCAAATGATTGCTCATGATTCCCTCGAAAATTTTAAGTACTCGTTTCACTCTAAGAAACAAAGTACAGAAAATTAAGTGACATTATGAGTAATCGTGCTTTTCGCACATCTGTGCCTTTAAATCCTTGGTTAGATAACTAAGGGTATTTTCAAATCTCATACCCATTATGTTTCGATTTTTCAACATACACAGTACCAGTATTTCAAAACAATCTTCATGATCTCAAAACATTTCATATAGTTTTAAAACAATTTTTCTAGATGCATTGTCTATGTTATTTCAAAAACATTGGCCATGTTATCAAAACCAACCTTCCTATTTTCAAAATATTTCATATAGTCTGAAGACAATATTAACACAATACATTTTCTTATCAAGTGCATGATTTCGAAAAGCATCATTCATGTCTTTCAAAAACCTTATACATAATTTCAAAATTCATCTCGCATGATTTTAAAACATTTTTGTAAATATATCTACCTAATACACCTACTTTATTTCAAAAGTATTATATATAAGGTTTCAAAAACGTTAAACACATTTTTCTTAAAAGAACCCCATGCATAGTTTTCAAAAATATTTTCCTCATACATTGACTTAACCTTCAAAATTCTGCTTCATATGTCGCCTTGACATATCAAGCATCTCAACTTCATAAGCATTTTACATCATGTTTTGACCTAAGCACATCCAGTGCAAGGTTACAAAACATCTTCAACTTCTAAAATCCATATGGGATCTTTTTATCTTCATATTTAGACCCTTGTGGATGATCATCATTCAAATCAGAGTCCTTAATTGGATTCCTTATGTACCTTAATTCGAACACTTCGGTTCCTAATAATCGAAATCGAATTTTCTTATTGAATCTTTCTATCTTTATAGTTAGATTCTTGTTAACGTTTAAAGTACCAAACGAAATCCACGGAATGGATTCCTAGTGTACTTTAAATGCATGTACGCAATTTACAAGACAAATTAACGAACAATTTTGTGGTTATGTGATATGTGTTTATGTGTTCTCCTCTATGATTTTGTGTGATCCGATTTTCAAATCCTCATATAATCTTTCATGTTTTCATATGAGGGATTCATAGTAGGATATTCAAAAGGTACTACCTTAAATCCTTATGGGCTTCTACGTGGTAGTTAAGACCCTTGGGTTATATAGTACCATTCCATGATTCGATGAGAGACCCTTGAGTGGTCTAGTTAAAGATTGATTCAAGATCTGGTTAAGAATGGCATGTGATGATACAGCTGAAAGGACCCTATGGTGGTCCAGTCACACTCATCACAGGTTTGTTCATTTGGTTTTACCCTACACATTTTAAAATAGACTGTGTGAACTGTGCAAGGAATTGTCTAATTATGGACGCGTACATAATTATGAAATATAGTGCATAGAAACCCAGTAGGATTTATTATGTGTAAGAACCGATAGTGACAACAATAACAGAATGAGAACGATGTAATGGAGGTATGGTGGACGCACCAATGACGCTTCATATACTTGTATATAAGTATCCCTCTTACATTACAATCATGATGTTATTAAGGTTACTAGAAGTTCAAGAACCCTAACCAATGTTGTTCGATCTTTTCAACTTCATGTTTTAAACTCTCACAAGTTTCCTCTAAATAAATTTCGGGACGAAATTTCCTAAAGTAGGGGAGACTGTAACACCTGTGCCTCCACGGCCATCAAACAAATACCAAACCAATGAAATATTATATTTCATACCTGGGATTTGTAAAAATATGTGTATCATTTGCACATATCAATTCTTGTTCAATTTCAAACTCTAAATCGCTTTCTGGAAGGTTATACGCGCACCGATGCGTAAATATAACCAGTTTAATGCAACAAACACTCCGGAATAGTGACATAGGCTTAACATACCTTAAATAACCTTTACATAACTTATAAATAAGTTTTGAAGGCTTTGGTATGGCAAAATCAAGTTAAATCGCTTACAGGGACTAAAGTTGACAAACTGCGAAAGTATGCCAATTTGAACTGTAACAGACATTCCGGAACATGACCATAAGTTAAACATACCATAAATATCCTTTACATAGCTTAGAAATAAGCTTTGAGGTGTTCGGTATGCTAAAATAAACTTTTGTGTCATTCAGGGACTAAAAGTGTCAAAAAGTGCACAAGTTTGCATTTTCGCGCATAACTTACGTTCTGAATACATCTGGACATCCAAAAATTTATGTAAGCATGACTACATTATATTTTAGTGTTCGCCATAAGAAAAATCCATTCGTCACGTCATTTGGATCGTTTTTCGCGCTTATGCGCATTCCGTCGTAATTAGCCGAACAACGCAACCGTACGGCTAAACGAACCGACATCCGAGATATTTTTGAGAACATTTTAAGTTCCCTTTACTTTAACTTCATTTTAGAGCTTTTAAATGGGGTTAACGGGCCTTAAACGCGTCGGAAAAGGCCTTATTACACTACAGGGACCAAATCTGCCATTTTTGAAACTTTATGTGTAGAAACTTTGAATCTGGTCCAAATTCAATTTTGCACATGTTTTAACAATACTATGGGCTGGTTTTGATGGCACATGGTATTACAATACCATGTGTGCTAAGTGTATGGCCAAGATCGCATCACGTTTTCCTAGAAACGATCCTAACGGTTCGGGTATTCCTATAAATACCCATTCACCCCCATTGCTAAAATCACTAGAATCTTGATCTTAGGAACTCTAAGTTGAAACCATTGTTTCATACCTGAGATTCTTGGATCGAGATTAGCATTCGGGGACCCTTCGTAAGTATTCTTTCGTTCTTTTATTGCTTTTCGAGTCTTTCGAGTCTGAAAGTCAAACTTTGTTTGACTTTCTACATTGACCAGTTATGGTCAATGCGAAGTTCGTTTGAACTTCACAACGTGAGTGTAATCACGTTGGCTATAGTCCCTTGGGACTATGCCTACTGATTACCACGTTGTCTAGGGTCGTAGGGTAAGCGATCTAATAAATCGCTTATACCTCGAACCCGACCCATTTGGTCGATCATTAGGATCTGACCAAATACATTAGGTGACCATAGTAGGTAGGGAATAACCTTCCGAGGTTATACCCTATGGTCACATCGTTTGAGTAGTTGTATGATAGGTAGTTTATATGCCTTAGGTAAATTACCAGAATACCCTTTTCATGTATAATTGGTAATTAAGCATATGTAACCTAAACCTTTGTCACATAACTGATTATGTAACATGTTTAGGCATATTCTACTTGTCATAGGACTAGTTAGGCGGTCCGAACGCGTTTCACGCACACGACGCGTTAAAGTAGCATAAGCTACCTTAATGGGTCGCGATGGGTCGAAAGCACTTAGGTTTGGTTTCATTGTAGTATGTAGGCCTTGTTAAACCATATCATATGAGTTCCAACACTCATTTGGTTTACTAAGCCTCATCCTATCCGATCTCCCGATTTAAGTCCGGTTTATTTATATAGTTTTAGATTGCCGACTGATTCCGTGCTCTCTCTAGCTTTGTTTGGTTGTTGTTCAAGACCTCCAAGCATTCTCAGGCGAGTACATTATTCCCCTATTTTACTGCTTTCAATTGTTTTGGGGTGACTCATATGTGCTAAATGTTTTCAATGTTATAACAATGGTTTCAAAAACGATTAAGACGATTTATACAAAACTAATAACGATTTCAAAAAGTGAACAAACTTGTTGGTTGTAGTTACATAACAAATGACATTCATTAGCAATGATCAAGCCGACCAGTATTAGGTTATGGTACCATAGGATCTGACAAGTCCCGTTATTTACTACACCCGTAGTTATGTGTGGGTGTTGTGGGTAGCGACTGAATCTGTAATTTTTAATTTACTCTTTGGTAAGGGTTTATTAATGCGAGATGTTAATCTATCCTTTGGTAAGGGTTTATTAATGCGAATTATTAATCTATCCTTTGGTAAGGGTTTATTAATGCGAGTCAATAAGGTTTGAATGTTATTAGCGAGACGACCATTTAAGTAGTTTCACGACCTAAAACGAATTTTAACGATTGGGTAAACGATTGGCTTCAAAGCGATATACGATTGGGTTTTGGTTATACATATTACATGATTTACATTGGGCATGAACATTACTTTGGTGGTTTGGTTTGACTAAGTGATTAAGTAACAATGCGTGTGGAATATGATACAAGCATGGTGGATACGCCGCTGGTACTTCCTATATATAAGTGTTTGTATGGTATTACATATTGTAGTGTTATTTGAATCATTTCAGTTTGAGACATAGAACATTTTATACAAGTAACATACTTTTCACAAGACATTTAATTACAAACAACTTATCTTATACAAACTCATTTTACATGATTATTTATTTAATCATGCATTATTCTCCTATTTATACATATCACCTGAACTTATTATTTTTCAAATGATTTACAAAGACAAAGCAAATTACAAGGTTCATGACTAAACATTTTCTTAAAAACAGAAGTCATGAATCTTATTTTCACAAAACCTATGTACTCGCCAGCATTTCTTTGCTGACCTCGTTTTCACATATGTTTCAGGTATTGTTGAAAGATATCGATTGATAGGATGCATGCTCACATAGGACTGGACAAGGCCTTAGTGACTCAATAACAATGATAGACTATGTTTAAATTGTGTATTTAGATTTCCAGACAATATAATTATTCAATGATTAATAAAACGAAACACTTTTTGGTATCCATGGTTATGAAACATTAATTCTGTTGCAACACGCCCCGATGTTTCCGCCGCGATTTGTTGTCCTACGCGGTCGGGGTGTGACAGAAAAGATGGTATCAGAGCCAATGGTTATAGGGAATTAGGTTATTAGTAATGCTTTGACCTAGTCTATAACCTTCTTAGGACCCTAACGCGAGTTTACTTGCGTTTAGTCATAAAACAATACCGTCACCTATCCTTAGGCGACGACCACAACAAGAACATAAATTTCAAAACCGCTTTGAAAACTAATCATCTGTTCTAGGATGATTGATTACTAGGTTTTGAACTCTCAGTTATATGGTTTTGAACCCCTTTGAGTTTTCAAAACTTCGTCAAGGTTTTGGGTTTTAAATAATGTGAACACGTGCAAACTGGAAGGGTGAATGCCTGTATTCTGGGTTTTCTGTCTAGGCAAGCACTTCGTATACATCTCATCAGACGCGAGACCAGTTGTGCTTACCTGGGAATTCTTGGGATGAGTGTTCACTTATAGGCGAGCATGTCTTCGCGATACATTATTTTTGACCCATTTACTTTGATTAGTCACCGTCTCATTTGTTTGCCTTAGGTAACAAACAAATGATCGCAATTTTCATGCGTTATCTTTCTGTTTTGATTGTCCAATAATCTTTCACCTGTTTCTCCCTATGCCTTTCTTTTTCTTCAAGAATGTCTCTTCATCACGATGACGCCCAGATATCTGAGCAAGCAGCCAAAATTCGCTCAGCGAATAGGCGAAGTAGTCCTGAAGATTGTTGAATTAGCTGCTGCCATGTATCATCTCCAGGATGAAGCCACTCAAGAGTCACCAAGACAGGCAGGACCTAGTCAGGCGACAACCCCATCAGCCAATAAACCAATCGAGGAATCAAAGACCATGGATGAACGATCCCCTAAGAAGTCAAAGAAGCGAAAGGCTTCTCAGAACTTCGCCATGGTCGCTCACAATGGTAAAGCAGTCCCCAACCAACCAGCTCAACCCCCTGCTAGGTGTGTATGGCTTTTCCTATGATACCTACATCAAGGAACTATGTACCTTACAAACTACTCTTGTGATTTCTCTCTTTCAAATGATTGCTCATGATTCCCTCGAAAATTTTAAGTACTCGTTTCACTCTAAGAAACAAAGTACAGAAAATTAAGTGACATTATGAGTAATCGTGCTTTTCGCACATCTGTGCCTTTAAATCCTTGGTTAGATAACTAAGGGTATTTTCAAATCTCATACCCATTATGTTTCGATTTTTCAACATACACAGTACCAGTATTTCAAAACAATCTTCATGATCTCAAAACATTTCATATAGTTTTAAAACAATTTTTCTAGATGCATTGTCTATGTTATTTCAAAAACATTGGCCATGTTATCAAAACCAACCTTCCTATTTTCAAAATATTTCATATAGTCTGAAGACAATATTAACACAATACATTTTCTTATCAAGTGCATGATTTCGAAAAGCATCATTCATGTCTTTCAAAAACCTTATACATAATTTCAAAATTCATCTCGCATGATTTTAAAACATTTTTGTAAATATATCTACCTAATACACCTACTTTATTTCAAAAGTATTATATATAAGGTTTCAAAAACGTTAAACACATTTTTCTTAAAAGAACCCCATGCATAGTTTTCAAAAATATTTTCCTCATACATTGACTTAACCTTCAAAATTCTGCTTCATATGTCGCCTTGACATATCAAGCATCTCAACTTCATAAGCATTTTACATCATGTTTTGACCTAAGCACATCCAGTGCAAGGTTACAAAACATCTTCAACTTCTAAAATCCATATGGGATCTTTTTATCTTCATATTTAGACCCTTGTGGATGATCATCATTCAAATCAGAGTCCTTAATTGGATTCCTTATGTACCTTAATTCGAACACTTCGGTTCCTAATAATCGAAATCGAATTTTCTTATTGAATCTTTCTATCTTTATAGTTAGATTCTTGTTAACGTTTAAAGTACCAAACGAAATCCACGGAATGGATTCCTAGTGTACTTTAAATGCATGTACGCAATTTACAAGACAAATTAACGAACAATTTTGTGGTTATGTGATATGTGTTTATGTGTTCTCCTCTATGATTTTGTGTGATCCGATTTTCAAATCCTCATATAATCTTTCATGTTTTCATATGAGGGATTCATAGTAGGATATTCAAAAGGTACTACCTTAAATCCTTATGGGCTTCTACGTGGTAGTTAAGACCCTTGGGTTATATAGTACCATTCCATGATTCGATGAGAGACCCTTGAGTGGTCTAGTTAAAGATTGATTCAAGATCTGGTTAAGAATGGCATGTGATGATACAGCTGAAAGGACCCTATGGTGGTCCAGTCACACTCATCACAGGTTTGTTCATTTGGTTTTACCCTACACATTTTAAAATAGACTGTATGAACTGTGCAAGGAATTGTCTAATTATGGACGCGTACATAATTATGAAATATAGTGCATAGAAACCCAGTAGGATTTATTATGTGTAAGAACCGATAGTGACAACAATAACAGAATGAGAACGATGTAATGGAGGTATGGTGGACGCACCAATGACGCTTCATATACTTGTATATAAGTATCCCTCTTACATTACAATCATGATGTTATTAAGGTTACTAGAAGTTCAAGAACCCTAACCAATGTTGTTCGATCTTTTCAACTTCATGTTTTAAACTCTCACAAGTTTCCTCTAAATAAATTTCGGGACGAAATTTCCTAAAGTAGGGGAGACTGTAACAACTGTGCCTCCACGGCCATCAAACAAATACCAAACCAATGAAATATTATATTTCATACCTGGGATTTGTAAAAATATGTGTATCATTTGCACATATCAATTCTTGTTCAATTTCAAACTCTAAATCGCTTTCTGGAAGGTTATACGCGCACCGATGCGTAAATATAACCAGTTTAATGCAACAAACACTCCGGAATAGTGACATAGGCTTAACATACCTTAAATAACCTTTACATAACTTATAAATAAGTTTTGAAGGCTTTGGTATGGCAAAATCAAGTTAAATCGCTTACAGGGACTAAAGTTGACAAACTGCGAAAGTATGCCAATTTGAACTGTAACAGACATTCCGGAACATGACCATAAGTTAAACATACCATAAATATCCTTTACATAGCTTAGAAATAAGCTTTGAGGTGTTCGGTATGCTAAAATAAACTTTTGTGTCATTCAGGGATTAAAATTGTCAAAAAGTGCACAAGTTTGCATTTTCGCGCATAACTTACGTTCTGAATACATCTGGACATCCAAAAATTTATGTAAGCATGACTACATTATATTTTAGTGTTCACCATAAGAAAAATCTATTCGTCACGTCATTTGGATCGTTTTTCGCGCTTATGCGCATTCCGTCGTAATTAGCCGAACAACGCAACCGTACGGCTAAACGAACCGACATCCGAGATATTTTTGAGAACATTTTAAGTTCCCTTTACTTTAACTTCATTTTAGAGCTTTTAAATGGGGTTAACGGGCCTTAAACGCGTCGGAAAAGGCCTTATTACACTACAGGGACCAAATCTGCCATTTTTGAAACTTTATGTGTAGAAACTTTGAATCTGGTCCAAATTCAATTTTGCACATGTTTTAACAATACTATGGGCTGGTTTTGATGGCACATGGTATTACAATACCATGTGTGCTAAGTGTATGGCCAAGATCGCATCACGTTTTCCTAGAAACGATCCTAACGGTTCGGGTATTCCTATAAATACCCATTCACCCCCATTGCTAAAATCACTAGAATCTTGATCTTAGGAACTCTAAGTTGAAACCATTGTTTCATACCTGAGATTCTTGGATCGAGATTAGCATTCGGGGACCCTTCGTAAGTATTCTTTCGTTCTTTTATTGCTTTTCGAGTCTTTCGAGTCTGAAAGTCAAACTTTGTTTGACTTTCTACATTGACCAGTTATGGTCAATGCGAAGTTCGTTTGAACTTCACAACGTGAGTGTAATCACGTTGGCTATAGTCCCTTGGGACTATGCCTACTGATTACCACGTTGTCTAGGGTCGTAGGGTAAGCGATCTAATAAATCGCTTATACCTCGAACCCGACCCATTTGGTCGATCATTAGGATCTGACCAAATACATTAGGTGACCATAGTAGGTAGGGAATAACCTTCCGAGGTTATACCCTATGGTCACATCGTTTGAGTAGTTGTATGATAGGTAGTTTATATGCCTTAGGTAAATTACCAGAATACCCTTTTCATGTATAATTGGTAATTAAGCATATGTAACCTAAACCTTTGTCACATAACTGATTATGTAACATGTTTAGGCATATTCTACTTGTCATAGGACTAGTTAGGCGGTCCGAACGCGTTTCACGCACACGACGCGTTAAAGTAGCATAAGCTACCTTAATGGGTCGCGATGGGTCGAAAGCACTTAGGTTTGGTTTCATTGTAGTATGTAGGCCTTGTTAAACCATATCATATGAGTTCCAACACTCATTTGGTTTACCAAGCCTCATCCTATCCGATCTCCCGATTTAAGTCCGGTTTATTTATATAGTTTTAGATTGCCGACTGATTCCGTGCTCTCTCTAGCTTTGTTTGGTTGTTGTTCAAGACCTCCAAGCATTCTCAGGCGAGTACATTATTCCCCTATTTTACTGCTTTCAATTGTTTTGGGGTGACTCATATGTGCTAAATGTTTTCGATGTTATAACAATGGTTTCAAAAACGATTAAGACGATTTATACAAAACTAATAACGATTTCAAAAAGTGAACAAACTTGTTGGTTGTAGTTACATAACAAATGACATTCATTAGCAATGATCAAGCCGACCAGTATTAGGTTATGGTACCATAGGATCTGACAAGTCCCGTTATTTACTACACCCGTAGTTATGTGTGGGTGTTGTGGGTAGCGACTGAATCTGTAATTTTTAATTTACTCTTTGGTAAGGGTTTATTAATGCGAGATGTTAATCTATCCTTTGGTAAGGGTTTATTAATGCGAATTATTAATCTATCCTTTGGTAAGGGTTTATTAATGCGAGTCAAGAAGGTTTGAATGTTATTAGCGAGACGACCATTTAAGTAGTTTCACGACCTAAAATGAATTTTAACGATTGGGTAAACGATTGGCTTCAAAGCGATATACGATTGGGTTTTGGTTATACATATTACATGATTTACATTGGGCATGAACATTACTTTGGTGGTTTGGTTTGACTAAGTGATTAAGTAACAATGCGTGTGGAATATGATACAAGCATGGTGGATACGCCGCTGGTACTTCCTATATATAAGTGTTTGTATGGTATTACATATTGTAGTGTTATTTGAATCATTTCAGTTTGAGACATAGAACATTTTATACAAGTAACATACTTTTCACAAGACATTTAATTACAAACAACTTATCTTATACAAACTCATTTTACATGATTATTCATTTAATCATGCATTATTCTCCTATTTATACATATCACCTGAACTTATTATTTTTCAAATGATTTACAAAGACAAAGCAAATTACAAGGTCCATGACTAAACATTTTCTTAAAAATAGAAGTCATGAATCTTATTTTCACAAAACCTATGTACTCGCCAGCATTTCTTTGCTGACCTCGTTTTCACATATGTTTCAGGTATTGTTGAAAGATATCGATTGATAGGATGCATGCTCACATAGGACTGGACAAGGCCTTAGTGACTCAATAACAATGATAGACTATGTTTAAATTGTGTATTTAGATTTCCAGACAATATAATTATTCAATGATTAATAAAACGAAACACTTTTTGGTATCCATGGTTATGAAACATTAATTCTGTTGCAACACGCCCCGATGTTTCCGCCGCGATTTGTTGTCCTACGCGGTCGGGGTGTGACACACAATTTGTATATCTTCAATCACCTTAATCACGAACAAACAAACACAATGAGTTTAATCAATATCAAACAAATGAATCGGATGGGTATCCGATTGAGTGAGTCAACACAAATCAACAGTGAAAATAATCGTGTGACAACGCTGTCCGTTCGGGTGGGATTGTTGTGATGCTGTCCGATCGGACAGTGATGTTGTCTGATCGGATAACTACTCAATGTATTGCACTAAACGACAAAAACACTTATGATTGTTGATCGGGTGGCGTGTTGTCTTTTCAACGATGAAATATAATCTTTCTAAACTTATCACATCAATTCAGAATGTGCCGACAATCCTTTTAATACTTCACATGTAATCTTGATCATCGAGTCTCACATGTATACTGACAATATGTTTATCATGCAAACAATTAATAATCTGAATAGACTTTTAATGCAATCAATTTGAATGGCCGACAAAATTTATCACTATCACATGCAAGAATTACTTTGATCACATGAAGTCTGATGTCTTACAATTAAAACACACTGACCAAGTTGACTAAGTGACACGCACAGGTGATAACACAAGACTCGGATTGTTGTGACGCGGATTGCTATTCGTGCGGACAAGTGTACGTCCGGATAGGTCAAATAAAGTCAAAGCTTTTTAATGAATTTAAGGAGGTGCTGAGACCCGGATTGCTGTCCGTGCGGGTGGACTTATATGCTATCCGCACGGGTGGGAAATGATGCTATCCGCACGGGTGGGAAATGATGCTATCCGCACGGGTGGGTGCTATCCGTACGGGTGGTGATCTGTAACAGTCAACAAAGTCAAACTTTTAATGAGATGTTATGCAACGGATGGTCATCCGCGCGGATTGCCATCCGGGCGGTGAACTTCAAGAACAATAACAGCAACAAAAGTAAGCATTTTGTTCAACTTTTTCGAACCAAAAATTCTAGATATCTCCCAAATTACTTTGAATTAAGATCTGAAATTTTATAGGCTTATAGATCATGTATTTTCGCACAACATATCCAAATTTTAGCAATTTTCGTCCGTAAAAACCTGTGTAATTTGATGATTTTCAGTTAAAAACATGAATAGATGAAAAGATGAAGAAATTTTGACAAATCTGTATGAATTTGGATCTGACTCTGATGAATTTCTGTACGAATTTGTGCGTTTGATCTTCGCAACCAAGCACCTGCTCTGATACCACTTGTAGGTCCCGGTTTTGACTCCGAAACGATTGCGAACCGACCGTGCGACGTGCGGAATCCGTGCACGAACGAGACCGAAACATACGAGATGTAATATAATCTGTGATTCGATATAGATGTGAAAAGTACAAAGAAACTTGAATCACCTTTTGCCTTTCTCTCTCTACTTTCTCTCTCTAGCTTCTATCTTCTCTAAATGTGCAAAATGGCAAAAGTCTCAAAAAGTTCTAAATAAGAACCCTAATGGTTCTATTTATAGGCCAAGGTTATAAGGAGGTTCTCCTTATTTACAGTTATGCCACCTTGCCTTTTACTAACTAGATATTACAAAATAAGCCTAGAATTAATCTATTTTTGCTACGGTCTTGAGATGACGGAGGCGATAGACATACTGCACTAACAAAGCGGAAGCATAAAGTTTAAAACCAAGTCATAAATTTAAACGTTTCAAATGTTTAGCATGGCACACAGCTGTCCATGTCCCACAACGACTCCTCCCACTCCGATGCAAGCTCCATAGATACCTAACGACCTGCAAGGCATGTAACAGAGAGTCAACAACAAAGTTGAGCGAGTTCACAGTTGATTGTTCAGTTATTGAGTTCGTTCCAAAAATCGTATGTTCATTTCATAACCATGTGTTACCCAGTATCCTTGTTTCCCAACATTTACGATATTTAGTGGGGGCTTCCCATGTTGTATGTTACTAGACTAGTCGTATCCATAAGTGTCCTTCCCAATCCGAGGACAGTGGTATGTATGAGTTTACGTAGGTTTTACGTAAGTGCCCTTCCCAATCCGAGGACAGTAGTAAGTATGAGTTTACGTAGGTTTTACGTAAGTGCCCTTCCCAATCCGAGGACAGTAGTGAGTAGTCTAGTAGTGATGACAGTACGTGCAGTTATTAAATCCCATTCCTAACCCACCGGGAATCCCATGCCTTGGTAAGAGTGTGAACTCACCTCAGTTTGCTCGGTAAGATTAGTTACTTGTTTACGTTTACAGTTGGTCAACCAAATCCTAACATGATTACACACATCAATCAGTTTCATATGCACTTAGGACACGTATCCTTTACACAAACCATACTTGTATCACACTCATACCATTTGCGCATAACGTCATACCCATCACAGTAGTATCTCGTGCAACATACTAATCCATATTTATACACATAGTAGGGAGTTGGTTCACGTATACATTCACCTTACACAATCATACTTCACAAAACACGTATCAAATAACATCACGTTTAATTCCGTTTTGGTCACACCCCCGACAATGCAACCCATACACTAACAATTTGCGTTGGACCAGACTAGTGTGGCCCAACAGTGCAACAGGCCCCAAGACCACCCAAGGCCTGCCCAACTGTTGTGCGGCCCAGTATGCTTCGTGGCTCATTTCCGAGGATACAAGATTTGTGTGTAACTTATAGTTGGTGTGTGGCCCAACGTTACCCCTCGGCCCACTACAAAAACACATATACTTCAATCCAAAGTGCAATCCGATCCAGCACATTATCTCTTTAAAAATCATCCGATCAGATTTAGTGGTCCAATTAAAAACAAGTCGCATGTGAAAAAGTTGAACATAAGTCACTCCATTAATTACAAACTTAAGAAATTTGCATGTAAAGCATTAATATTGTCGGCCATTGTTTGTTGAAAATTCATTATATTTGATTGAAACTTCATTACTGATTGTGTATTTTTGTGGTCCAATAGAATTAGAATAACAAATAGTACCCTAAACATGTTAACAATTTGTCACATACCATTCGAGTACATTACACTTCTAACCACATATCAAGATCATACAATATCATTGATCAGCAATCCACGACTACAAGCATACCATGCCTAATATGTTACCACACGTATATACCCACAACTTATAATCTGATTCATGCGTATACTATTAGAACAATATTACTCATGCTCCTAGTTCTTGATCATACAATATACATGTTATGTTGCACGTTGATTATACCTAGATAACACAATAATCATAACAACCAACCAATTCGACAAACGTGAGAAAGTTACTAACCGAGAGACTAAGGGAAAGATGGTGCTGATGATCACGATGGGGGGGGGGGGGGGTTCACTTCTGCCGACGAGCACTAGATGAGTTTAGGGTTTGATAACTTTGATTGTGTATGATATAAGATATAAGGGGTTACGTACAATCACATATAGGGCCAATCTCTTAGACAAATGGGCTGAATCTTTATTACTCAAGACATACCAACCGAGCCTACACTATCTTGTTTACACATAAAATCGGTTGGGCTCAGTTTGATGTTGGTTTGGGCAGGATGTTTCACAAAGGTTTCTAACATAGCCCCACTAACTTGCGGCCCAAGACAAAACTAACCAAAACAACGCGGAACATAAAACACATTGAAGCGGAATAATAAGAAATTAGATTAGAAAGTTAGACACCACTAACCTCAAAGGTTCAGGTTGTCACATCATCCCCAACTTGAAAGAAATTTCATCCCGAAATTTAGCACGTAGTTACTGAGGAAGCTAGTTAGGTTGCGTGGTTTCCTGGTTTTCCTGGGGTGTCACATCACCCCCCCCCCCCGTTGGTTTGGAATTTCATCCCGAAATTCCGCAGTAGCTTCAGCCTCAATAGTGGTTGCATTGTTTCCAAACAACTGGGGATACTTGAGTTTCATTTGATCTTCTCGTTCCCAGGTAAACTCTGGGCCACGACGGGAGTTCCAACGAACTCGAACCAGAGGTATTCTGGTGTGCTTGAGGACCTTAACGTCCCGGTCCGTGATTTCAACTGGTTCCTCGACGAATCGCAACTGATCGTCAATAGTGAGCTCCTTCAGAGGAACTATGAGGGTCTCATCTGATAGACACTTCTTCAGATTTGACACGTGAAATACGTTGTGAACTCCACTGAGTTCTGTTGGTAGGTTTAGTTTGTAAGCCACTTTGCCTATCTTCTCAATGACTTCGAATGGTCCGACGTAACGTGGATTGAGTTTGCCCCTTTTTCCAAAGCGAACCACACCCTTCCAGGGTGAGACTTTGAGTAGCACTCGATCCCCAACCTGGAACTCGAGTGGTTTCCTGCGCTTGTCAGCGTAGCTTTTCTGACGGTCACGAGCTACCGCCATTCGTTTTCGTATCTGAGCAATCCTTTCTGTAGTATCAACCACGAGTTCTGGGCCAGTGATTTGGCTGTCGCCAACTTCTGCCCAACAAAGAGGTGATCGGCACTTACGCCCGTACAGTGCCTCAAACGGAGTGGCTTGAATGCTAGTGTGGTAACTGTTATTATACGAAAACTCCACTAGAGGGAGATGTTTTTCCCAACCATTGCCAAAATCGATTACACATGCCCTAAGCATGTCTTCAAGGGTTTGGATGGTGCGTTCAGACTGCCCATCCGTTTGCGGGTGATAAGCTGTGCTCAAGTTTAATCGAGAGCCAAAAGATTTGTGCATTTCTTTCCACAGTTCTGAATTAAAACGTGCATCACGATCAGAGATAATAGAGGTCGGCACCCCGTGCCTCGAGACAACTTCCTTAAGGTAAACATCTGCTAAGGTGGAGAACTTATCCGTTTCCTTGATAGCCAAGAAGTGTGCAGACTTTGTGAGTCGATCCACGATCACCCAAATAGTATCATTTCCACGTTGAGATCTAGGCAGGCCAGTAACGAAATCCATGGAAATTTGCTCCCATTTCCATTGTGGTATTTCTGGTTGTTGGAGTAGGCCCGATGGTTTCTAATATTCAGTCTTGACCCTCGCACAAGTCAAACACTTGCTAACGTAAGTTGCTATGTGAGCTTTCATGCTAGGCCACCAATACGTAGTTCTGAGATCGTGGTACATCTTATCCGAACCAGGATGTACTGAGTAACGAGACTTATGTGCTTCATCCATCACAAGCTCGCGTAAGTTTCCATAGTGTGGGACCTAAATGCGCCCTGCTACGTAGTAGGCGCCGTCTTCTTTTTGTTCCAACCGTTTCCTTGAGCCGCGTAGGGCTTCAGCCCTGACGTTTTCTGGTTTCAATGCTTCTACCTGAGCATCTCGTATCTGAGCAGGAAGACTAGATTGGATGGTAAGTTGTAATGCACGCACGTGTTTAGGTGTAGTATCTTTTCGACTAAGGGCGTCGGCCACCACATTGGCTTTGCCGGATGGTACTTGATCGCGCATTCGTAGTCATTCAAAAGCTCGACTTGTAACACCTGTGTCATTTCAACCATCAAACAAATGCCAAACCAATGAAATATTATATTTCATACTTTGGACTTGTATAAATATGTGTATCTTTTGCACATATCAACTCATGTTCGATTTCAAGCTCTAAATCGCTTTCTGGAAGGTTACACACGCACTGATGCGTAAATATAACCAGTTTAATGCAACGAACACTCCGGAATAGTGAAATAGGTTTAACATACCTTAAATAACCTTTACATAACTTAGATATAAGTTTTGGAAGGTTTGGTGTGGTGAAATCAAAGTTTATTCGCTTACAGGGACTAAATTTGACAAACTGCGAAAGTATGCCAATTTGAACTGTAACAGACATTCCGGAGCATGGCCATAAGTTAAACATACCATAAATATCCTTTAAATAGCTTAGAAATAGGCTTTGAGGGGTTCGGTATGCTAAAATAAACTTTTGGGTCATTCAGGGACTAAAAGTGTCAAAAAGTGCACAAGTTTGCATTTTCGCGCATAACTTACGTTCTGAATACATCCGGACATCCAAAAATTTATGTAAGCACTAAAATATTTTATTTTAGTGTTCTCCATAAGAAAAATCCATTCGTCACGTCTTTTGGATCGTTTTTCGCGCTTGTGCGCATTCCGTCGTAATTAAGCGAACATCGCGTTCGTACGACCAAACGAACCAACATCCGAGATATTTTTGAGCATGTTTTGAGTCCCCTATACTTTAACTTCATTTTAGAGCCTTGAAATGAGGTTAACGGGGTTCAAACGCATCGAAAAAGGCCTTAAACACGTGCAGGGACCATTTCTGCCAATTCTGAAACTTTTCTGATTCAGAGGGGTGCTAGCGTAGCGCGAGCCCTATGAGCTTACCCGTCGCACTACGCGACTGCCTATTCTGGACAGAAAACATGCAGAAATATCCGTTTTGCACTTTCGGGACCAGATTCGATGTATAAACAGCTGTTTAATTCACAACCACACATTCTAACATGCTTAGTCAGCGGATAAGGATGGAATTTAGGCACCATAACTTTGCAACACATGTATGGATGGAATTTAGGCACCATAACTTTGCAACACATGTATGGATGGAATTTAGGCACCATAACTTTGCAACACATGTACGGATGGGATTAAGGCACGTTTTCCATGAAACGATCTTAACGGTTCGGGTATTCCTATAAATACCCATCCACCCCCATTGCTAAAATCACTAGAATCTTGATCTTAGGAACTCTAAGTTGAAACCATTGTTTCATACCTGAGATTCTTGGATCGAGATTAGCATTCGGGGACCCTTCGTAAGTATTCTTTCGTTCTTTTATTGCTTTTCGAGTCTTTCAAGTCTGAAAGTCAAACTTTGTTTGACTTTCTACATTGACCAGTTATGGTCAATGCGAAGTTCGTTTGAACTTCGCAACGTGAGTGTAATCACGTTGGTTATAGTCCCTTGGGACTATGCCCACTGATTACCACGTTGTATAGGGTCGTAGGGTAGGCGATCTAATAAATCGCCTATACCTTCGAACCCGACCCAGTTTGGTCGATCATTAGGATCCAACCAAATACATTAGGTGACCCTAGTGTAGGGAATAACCTTCCGAGGTTATACCCTATGGTCACATCGTTTAAGTAGTTGTATGATAGGTAGTTTATATGCCTTAGGTAAATTACCAGAATACCCTTTTCATATATAATTGGTAATTAAGCATATGTAACCTAACCTTTTGTCACATAACTGATTATGTAACATGTTTAGGCATATAACACTTGTCATAGGACTAGTTAGGCGGTCCGAACGCGTTTCACGCGAACGACGCGTTAAAGTAGCATAAGCTACCTAAACGGGTCGTAATGGGTCGTAAACACTTATGTAAGGTTTCATTTAGTATGTAGGCTTTGTTAAACCATATGACACGAGTCTCTATACTCGTTTGGTTTACGAACCCTCATTCTATCCAATCATCCGATTTAGGTCCGGTTATTAACATAGTTATCTATATAAGGTGCCGTTTGATATCCTCGATCTCTAGCATTGTTTGGTTGTTACTCAAGGACTTCTGAGCAATCTCAAGTGAGTACATAGACCCCTCTTTTACTGTTTTCCAAACTGTTTTGGGGTGGAACACATGTGCCTACTTGTTATTTTCATGCTTTCCTGTTTTCACATCATATACTGCTATGTTCGTTAGTACATGATAGTACATGATTTCATTACATCTTATGCTAGGTGTGCCCATTGTGTGCATTACTTAGTACATTGTTTTACATTACATTTCATGCTAGGTGTGCCCATTGTGAGCATTACTTGGTACATTGTTTTACATTACATTTTGTTGCATATGCTCATCCAGTATATGAACACATTATATTACATTTTGAACCGTTAATAATCATTTGACTCTGTGAACCGTTTGTATCTGTGAACCGTTTGTATCTGTGAACCGTTTGTATCTGTGATCCGTTGATATCTGTGAACCGTTTGTATCTGTGAACCGTTTGTATCTGTGAACCGTTTGTACTCTGTGAACCGTCTGTATCTGTGAACCGTTTGTATCGGTGAACCGTGTGAACCGTATTTGACCATACATAAACATTTCTACAACTGTTAAACATTACTTTGGTGTTTTGGTTTGATTAAGTGATTAAGTAACGATGCGTGTGTAATATGATACAAGCATGGTGGATACGCCGCTGGTACTTCCTATATATAAGTGTTTGTATGGTATTACATATTGTAGCGTTATTTGAATCATTTCAGTTTGAGGCATAGAACATTTTATACAAGTAACATACTTTTCTCAAGACATTGTTTTACAAACAACTTATCTTATACAAACTCATCTTACATGGTTATTTATTTAATCATACATTATTCACTTATTTATACATATCATCTGAACTCATTGCTTTTCAAATGATTTACAAGACAAAGCAAATTACAAGGTTCATGACTAAACATTTTCTCAAACATAAGTCATGAAACCTATTTTCACAAAACCTATGTATCTCACAGGCATTTTTATGCTGACGTACCTATTTTCACATGTGTTTTTCAGGAACTGTTGCATAAGATGATCAAGATACCCATAGGCAGACTTGGGCTTTAGTGACAATAAAAGATGCAAGACTAGTTAATTATGTTGTATTTCTTTGTTTGTTAAGACATTGTAACACCTTTAATCAATAAAACGAAACTTCAATTGCCATGGATTTGAAACAATTAATTCTGTTACAACACTCCCCGATGTTTCCGCCACGTTTTGTATGTTCTACGTGGTCGGGGTGTGACACGACTCATCGACGTTGTCGCATGTTCAACTCCTTTTGCTTGAAAATATGCTCAAGACTCCTGTGATCGGTGTAGATGGTGCACTTGGTACCGTACAGGTAATGTCTCCATATCTTGAGTACGAAAACAACAGCTCCCAGCTCCAAATCATGTGTAGTGTAATTCCTTTCGTGAATCTTAAGTTGACGTGAGGCGTAAGCAATGACTTTATCCCGTTGCATCAAAACACAACCAAGACCCTGAATTGACGCGTCGCAATAAACCACTAAATCGTCTGTGCCCTCTGGCAATGAAAGAATAGGTGCGCTACAAAGTCTATCCTTTAAGTGCTGAAATGCTGATTCCTGTGCATTACCCCAACGATAGATAACGCCTTTCTGAGTTACTGAGGTGAGGGGCTGTGCAATCTTGGAGAAGTCCTTGATGAACCTTCTATAGTAGCCCGCCAAACCCAAGAATTGGCGGATTTCTGTTGGTGTACGGGGTGCAGGCTAGTTCTTAATCGAGTCAACCTTGGATGGATCAACGTGTATCCCATCCTTGTTTACCACGTGGCCTAGAAAGTGGACTTCACGAAGCCAAAAGTCGCATTTCGAAAACTTAGCGTACAACTGCTCTGTTCGGAGGAGTTCCAAAATAAGTCGTAGATGGTGCTCGTGTTCCTCCTGAATCTTCGAATAGATCAGGATGTCGTCAATAAAAACAATAATGAACTTGTCCAGGTAAGGCTTGCACACTCTGTTCATAAGATCCATGAAGACTGCTGGTGCGTTCGTCAATCCGAAAGGCATAACCAGGAACTCATAATGCCCATAACGAGTCCTGAAAGCTGTCTTAGAGATGTCCTCGTCTCGGACTCTCAGTTGATGATAACTTGACCTCAGGTCAATCTTCGAATAGTAGCTCGACCCTTGCAACTGATCGAACAAGTCATCAATACGTGGAAGAGGATAGCGATTCTTCATGGTCACCTTGTTGAGTTCACGGTAATCTATGCACATACGAAAGGTACCGTCTTTCTTCTTCACAAACAACACTAGAGCTCCCCAGGGCGAAGAGCTAGGATGAATGAAACCCTTATTCAAGAGTTCTTGCAATTGCTTGGACAGTTCTTCTAGTTCGGTTGGAGCTAAGCGATAAGGTGCTCGAGCTATGGGCGCTGCTCCAGGAGCCAGCTCGGTTTGAAATTCAACCTGATGATGAGGCGGAAGACCAGGTAAATCCTCATGAAACACTTGAGGAAAGTCGCGTACAACTGGAATATCCTCTATCTTCTTCTCTTTCGGTGATGCGTCAGTAACGAGTGCTAAAATGGCAGTATGGCCCTTTCGCAAACACTTCTGGGCCTTAAGGAAGGAGATGATGCCCACCACAGCACCACTCTTGTCGCCTTGAATCTCGAGAGGTTCCTTACCAGAACAAGGAATACGAACGATATTTTCCTTGCACCGAATCTCTGCTTGCTGTTGGGATAACCAATCCATCCCAATGACGATGTCGAAACTCCCCAAGACTATAGGAATGAGATTGATGGAGAAGGTCTGACCCGCTAAAACGAGATTACAACCCTTGACTATGTGTGTGGCCTCTAAACTTTTACCATTTGCTAACTCTACAACATGTTTGGTGTTTAAAGGAGTTGGTGTGCGTTTAAGCATTTGACTAAATTTTAGAGACACATAACTGGTATCGGCACCCGAATCAAATAACACAGTAACATAAAAGTCGTCGAGAAGAAACTTACCCATCACCACGTTAGGATCATTCCTTGCGTCACCCTGACCAATCACGAACGCTCGATCCCTGAAACCATTGCCGTCGTTATTACCCCCGTTGTTATTCCCATTATTGTTCCCGTTTCCTTGGTTGTGGTTCTGATTCTGATTCTGATTCTGATTTAACTGCGGGCAGTGTCTCTTGAAGTGACCTTCAGCGCCACACTGATAGCATCCCCTCTTACCCTGTTGCTGTTGCTGATTCTGCGGTGCTTGCTGTTGTTGCTGACGATTCTGATTTGCAGGCCGTGAGCTCCTGCAATCCTTGGCTTCATGACCCATCTTGAGACACCTCTGACAACGTCCCTTGTTGCACTGACCACTGTGGTGTCTGTTGCATTTGTTGCACCTTGGGTGGTTTCCTCGATATCCACCTTACCCTTGACTACCAGAAGATTGCTGACCAGGACTCTGGTAGTCATCACTCTTTCGCTACTGTGCCTGGGACTGAACTGTAGTCGAACCCTTGCTGGAGGCCCCATCCCATTTTCGCTTGTTGTCACTGGGAATAGCAGAAGTGGTAGTAGTAGTAGCAGCTGCACCGATACGCTTAGGCAGCTTATTCTGTTCCACTGCCTGGTCTGTGAGACGATGAGCAAGACGAGTAACATCCTGGATAGTAGCAAGGTTAGCAGAGGTCACAAGGCTTTGAATCTCTGGTACCAAGCCTTTGAGGTACAGCTCGATACGCTTGATGGGAGGATCCACCATAGTTGGACATAACACTGCCAGTTCGTTGGATCGCTTCGTATACGCCTCTATCTCTGACCCCATCATCTTCAGGTTAAAGAACTCCACTTCCAGCTTGTGGATGTCATCACGATTACAGTACTCTCGCTTGATCAGTTCCTTGAAGTCGTTCCATGGGGTGGCATTAGCAGCAACTATCCCCAGCATTTGAACCTGAGCGTTCCACCACATGAGCGTTATGCCCTCGAGAGTACCAGTAGCATACTTCACCCTTCGAGCCTCAGGGCATTCACACATTTCGAAGACCGAATCGAGCTTCTCGAACCAGTGAAGGAGGCCTACAGCTCCTTCAGTGCCGTTGAAAGTAGTAGGTCGGCAATCCATAAAGGTTTTGAAAGTACACACAGGAGGCTGAACGTGTTGACCTGTCGTGTGTGTAAAGAAAAATTAAGCACAAGTGTTGGTTTACGAAAGTAGGATCTAAAGATCCTAGAGTAAGTTGTGATGGCAGGTTATACCTCCTGCCTGGGCAGCTGCAAGTGCTGCTGCAACTTGTTCGTTGATCAAAGCCGTCAACTGGGCTTGAGTTAGGTTAACACGTCCACTCATGATCTTCATATCAAAGGAAAACATCAGTGAGAGAGGTTCGCGAAAGTGTGATGACAGAAGAGAGTAAGCACACATGTGTTTTCCAACAATAGTTGTTATGTTTATCTAAGCATACCATAATCAAAGTTCTATGTAACTAGCAAGTAGGCAATATGTAACAACTCTCATCAAAAGTCATATTTATTATAATAATTGGTCCAATAGGAAACCCTAATTGAGACACCCAAGTGATTCTGTACAAACCCTAAAATTTTCAGAACAATCAGAATCAGGATCAGGGCCCCTAAAACTCTGGGGGGGGGGGTAAACCCTAGTTACGATTATCTTAAAATCTCGTTGTCAAATATCAAAATTACAAAACTGTCAATTCAGCAAGGCTAGTCAAGGACGTGGCTGACCTAGGGTGAAATCGTGTCCCTTGCGCACCGTAAGGGATTAGTCTTGCGGTGCGCAAGCCTGGTCAAAATTTTACTATAAATAGCAGACATTGGCAATCGAATTTGGGCACTGAAACGACGTAAAATCTCGTTACGTAGACTGAGATATCACAGAAACACTTCTAAAACACACACGGATCACTAATCGCCGCCGCAATACAGGGTAATAACTCGATCGCTGATACGATTCAATGTCCGATCGATTAAACTATCCAATGGATGTTTAAGTGCTGCCCACATTAGGGTTTATGCTTTGTCATTCGTTGTTAATTCGATGGATGTTTAAGTATCACACTTTGTCATTCGTTGTGAAGGTTTTAATCTCGTGAGTTATCGTAAATGCTGTATTAAGTTACTAACCAAATTGTGTGCCTGTTATTAAATATTAGGTTAAAAGGCTAATCAGTAGGCTAGGCTCTGCTTAATTAAACCTGCAATGTGAGTCATTCTCTTTTTATCAAATTACTTTCAAAAGCATGTTTATTTTCAAGGTTATAATTACAGGGATTAAGTCTTTGTAATCACCAAATTACAGCCGGTATGTGGGGTATTGTATACAATACTTGATAATCGTCACCATTGGGGCAGCCAATGGGGGATATGACCATAGTCACAGATCCGGTCGAGTGACAAATACCGTGGGTAGTTGGTTTGATATCAGAAACATTGTAATCACTCTTAATACTGTAAATTATAACAAAAGAGTCGTTTTAGTAAAAGAATGATTCACTCAGTATTTCCCGCTGAAAAAACCTTTTTTCAAACATGTTTCAGGTAATCTGTTGTGATTCAGGAAAAGTGCCGAGAAGCACTACAAGCTTAAGGAAGTGGCTCAGTATAAAATAAAGAAACATGTTTTGTAAAATAAAGATTTCTCCGTGAAATCTCAAGATTGTAAATTACCGGGTTTTATCCCGAGTTGTGAAATAAAATAATCGGGAAATATTTCAGTTTTTAAAAGATCCTGATGAAAACTTCCGATGTTAATTAAATACCACGGGATTTCTGTCCCGCGGCTCCTGAAACGGGTCAAACCGGGTCGGGGGCCGTGACAGAAAAGGTGGTATCAGAGCCACTGATTTAAGCCTATTAAGTATTTAGAAAATACTTAATTTTTCTACTTGTCATTTTGTGATTATGTGATTTCTTATTTGAATATTTGTGTACAGTATGGGTAAACAAAAGCTATCAAACATCTATCTTAAATTAGATAGGTCATCCAACGAGAAGGGAAGTTCATCCCAAACCAAATCCTCAAATCAGTCTGTAATTCCTGAAGAAGGAATATTTGTGCGAAAGGCACAATATGAGGAACCACTATCTCCTAGTAAAAGAAATCTGATTATTAAGAAAAGTCAGGAGAAAATAAAGAAACTCCGAGAAAAGAAGGTTAAACAGGAAACCCAGGAATTAACCACTAAAACACCTTGGGAGGACAAGTTAGATAAGAAATGGGCAGATCTTTATATGCTAGCTACTATAGCGGTTAATGCAAATCTTTAAATAATTTTTACCCAAGTATTAGCACCTTTATCAACTACAGTCCAGAAACTTTATTTCAGTAAATAAATAAGTTACAATAAACCTTAGTATGTTTTATTTTAGTTGTTTTGTAGTACCAAGTACGAAATAATATTTAAAAAGTTTTTCTATAAAATTTTGTTATAATTTTTAATTATGTGTATTTTGCTAAACAGCATGAGTGACTTGTCTGACGCCCTTCAGAACTTAAATCTCTATCCGGTAAAATTAGAGGTTTCCAGAGATTTCAATAGGTATATACCAGACATAGAAGAACCTATTGAATTTAATGCTTCACCACCTCCAGAGAAACCCAAGCCTAATAAAAGAAGGAGATTTGTAGGATGGAGGCGTGTGCGTAGGAGGAAGCCCGTCACTAGAAAGATGCCTAAAATTGAAAATCCTTTAGATAAAGGGAAGGAAATTGAAGTCGGGGAAGAGTCTAGGCAAATGGGAATACAGTTTGATGAATATTCAAAGCAAATAGAAATAGAAACTGGAGGAGGATTTAATCAAACCCAGATAGAAATGGGAGAAAGCTCTAAGCAAAATCAGGAAATGACATTGCAAGAAGAGCTGGATTTTATATTGGCAAGCTGTGATACTATTCAGCCTGTCAATAGAAATGTTTTTACTCAGCCTCTTGAATCTCAATTACCAATAAATTTAGAACCAGCAATCCCAGAACCTATAGTCCATACCCAACCTTTAGGAATAGACGAATGGTGGACGAATGACTGGCAATTCCAAAACCAGCTCAACAGTCCTAATTCCTTTCTTCCTCAATTCGACCCAGAACCATTACCAAATCCACCCATGAGTAACGAGAATTTAGCAGAACTTCGCCATTTTGGCGAAGAATTAATGGATGCGGGAAATAGAATCCGGGAGATAGGGGGACAAATTGCCTGGAAATATGATGAAAGGGAGCTTCGTTTTTAGGAAAACAAATGACGAAAGATAGTAGGTTTATGAAACTGTGGTTGTGTAATAGTAATAGTAAAATCAGTGTGTGTAAAATAAATAATAAAACGGTTGTATATAAAAGCATGATATAATCTATAAACAAATGAAATTTTAGAAAAATTTACAATTTTGTTTGTATATTCGTTTACATGATTATGTGCAATTAATTGTGACATTGGATTATTTCTTGTATACTAATTATTTATCTATAAATTAATTATCAGATGGCAAACATTGGTAATGAACCAGTAAATGAAGTAAATCAATCTGAGCAAATTCAGGAAGAACAATTGTTAAATAGACAAGATATAGAGGATATCGTTGCACAAGGAATAACCAATGCTATTCCAGCAATTGTGGCTGCTGTCCAGAAACCTATTAAACCTCAATCAATCATTCCTAGTAAACGTACCCAAGGCGACAACTTTAGTAATAGTATAAATGGAGGCGGAAATCATGTTAATAACAATAATGATCTGCAAGCTCCAATTTTCAAGAAAATGAAAGCTGCAACACCTGGTTGCACTTATAAAGAATTTCTTGCCTTTAAACCAACTGAGTTTGCAGGTAATGAAGGGGCTATTGCAGCATTACGTTGGTTAGAGAAAACTGAGGCAGTAAGCACTATAAGTAAATGTGCTGAGGAAGATCAAGTTATGTATGCGTCAAATCTTTTTAAAGAAGGGGCGTTAGAATGGTGGAACACAATATTACAAGCTAAAAGAAGGATTGTGGCCTAGGCCATGAACTGAGAAGAATTTAAGAATCTTGTAGAAAGAAAATTCTGTCCCGAGTATGAAAAAGATCAAATGGCAAATAAGTTTTTAAACCATAGAATGATGGGTGTAGATTGTCGCGGTTATACTTCGACATTCTTTGAATATGCTAGAGTGGTACCAACACTGGCTTCGCCAGAACCGGTACTCATTTCTCGCTATATATGGGGCTTGATTGGTGAAATCCGCAATATCGTTAAAGCTGCGAGACCTCGTACGATTGACGATGCTGTGGAATTAGCCAATACCCTAACTGACGAACTGGTACGCACGCAAGATGAAAACAGGAAGAAGGAACTGGCTCAGAAAATTACCCAAGGATTTCGTACGGGTAATAATAATAGCTTCAAGAGAAGAGGAACAGGGCAATCTCCAACTCCGTCATTCTGCAGGAAATGCAAAAAGAAACATTATGGAAGATGCGATATAACCTGCAATTTTTGCAAAACTATAGGACATCGTGAAGAAAACTGCAGGAAGAAATCCATAATTTGTTACAATTGTGGAGAAGCAAGGCATTTCAAAACAGAATGTCCTAAATTGATCAAACCAGCAGACAACAAAGCCAAGACAGCTGACGGAGCTAACAAGAAGAATGTTCGAGCCTTTGAGTTAACAACTCAGAAGGCCGAGTTAATTCCAGATGTGATAGCTGGTACGTTCTTAGTTCACAACATTTACGCCAAAGTATTATTTGACTCTGGTGCAAACCAAAGTTTCATAAATACTTCATTCTGCCAAACTCTTAACTTACCTTTAACCCAAATTAGGCAGATTTTTACAGTCGAAACTGCAGATGGGAATTCAGTTAAAATAGATCAGGTTTTGCAAAAAGTAGAAATAGAACTTTCAGGTCATAAATTCTCTGCAAACCTGTTACCTATGAAATTAGCTGAATTTGATGTAGTGTTAGGAATGGATTGGTTAGTAACCAACCATGCTCGAATTCTTTGTGATAAGAATTCTGTAGAAATTCAAGCACCTACTGGTGAAATAATCACGATTACAGGAGATAAACCACGAAAACCCATGAAGTTCATATCAGTAATGAAAGTTGCTAGTTATGAACGAAAGCAAGGAATAGTATATATGATTTCAGTAATCATTAGTACTAAGGGTAAAGAACTTAAGGAAATTCTTGTAGTCTCAGAATACCCAGATGTATTCCCAGAAGAGTTACCAGGATTACCTCCAGATAGGGAGGTAGAATTTAGGATTCATCTAATTCCCGGAACTATACCGATAGCCAAGGCACCTTATCGGTTAGCTCCTACTGAAATGTTAGAACTGAAAACGCAATTAGATGAATTACTAAGTAAAGGTTTCATACAACCTAGTTCGTCCCCGTGGGGAGCTCCAGTGTTGTTTGTTAAGAAGAAGGATGGTTCAATGAGAATGTGTATTGATTATAGAGAATTGAATAAGGTTACAATTAAGAATCGATACCCATTACCTAGGATTGATGATCTTTTCGATCAACTTCAAGGGGCTAGATATTTTTCTAAGATAGATTTACGCTTCGGATATCATCAATTGAAAGTACAAGAAGAAGATATACCTAAAACTGCTTTCAGGACTAGGTATGGTCATTACGAGTTTACAGTCAAGCCCTTTGGGTTAACGAATGCACCTGCAGCATTCATGGACATGATGAATAGAATCTGTAAGCCGTATTTGGATAAATTTGTAATTGTCTTCATAGATGATATACTTATTTATTCAAAAAGTCAAGACGAACATTGTCAGCACTTGCATGCACTCTTAACTTTGTTAAGAAAAGAAAAATTGTATGCCAAATTCTCGAAGTGTGAATTTTGGCTACAAGAAGTGCAATTTTTAGGACACATGGTGAATCAAGAAGGGATTCATGTAGACCCTGCTAAGATCGAGGCAATTACCAATTGGAAGGTTCCACAATCCGTAATGGAAATTAGAAGTTTTATAGGTTTAGCTGGATACTATAGACGGTTTATTAAGGATTTTTCCAAGATAGTTGTACCATTAACTAACCTAACCTGTAAAGCCATTAAGTTTGAATGGGGACCTAAGCAAGAAGAAGCTTTTAGAATCTTGAAACAGAAATTAACCAATGCTCCAATCTTAGCCTTACCAGAAGGAACTGAAGATTTGGAAGTATATTGTGATGCTTCAAAACTAGGATTAGGATGTGTGCTTATGCAACGCAAGAAGGTAATTGCGTATGCTTCAAGACAGTTGAAAAAGCACGAAGAGAACTATACAACACATGATTTAGAATTAGGAGCTGTAATTTTTGCCCTTAAGATTTGGAGACATTATCTGTATGGAAGTAAATTTACTATCTATACAGATCATAAAAGTTTAAGATATATATTTGGGCAAAAAGAGTTAAACATGAGGCAAAGAAGATGGATGGAAATCCTAAGTGACTACGACTGTGATATTCAATATCACGAGGGAAAGGCAAATGTAGTTGCAGATGCCTTAAGTCGTAAGTATCATGAAAAACAACGACGAATTCGTGCTCTTAGGTTAAATCTACAATTAGATTTAATGGAACAATTGAAGAATGTTCAGGAAATAGCAATCAAGGATGATGCTGAAGGAATGAAGGGACGAATAAAAGAATTAGAGCAAGGAGCTGATGGAATTTGGAGATTCCACAAAAGCAGAATTTGGGTACCTAAGCAGGGAGAATTAAGAAATAAAATTTTAGAAGAAGCCCATAAGTCTAGATATACCAAGCACCCAGTAAACAATAAGATGTACCAAGATTTAAGAAATAATTTCTGGTGGATAGGCATGAAGAAGGACATAGCTAGATATGTTTCTAAGTGTCTTACTTGTTCACAAGTTAAGGCAGAACACCAGAAACCTTCAGGTCTACTACAACAACTAGAAATGCCTATATGGAAATGGGAACTCATAACAATGGATTTTGTTACTAAGTTACCCAAAACCAGAAAAGGTAATGACGCGATTTGGGTAATTGTGGATCGATTAACCAAATCTGCTCATTTTCTACCTATGAAAGAAACCTTTAGCATGGAAAGACTGGCAAAGTTGTATGTAGATGAAGTCGTATCTCTACATGGAGTTCCACTCGCCATTGTATCAGATAGAGATAGTCGTTTCACTTCTCATTTTTGGAAAAGTTTCCAAGAAGCTATGGGAACTCGACTAAATTTAAGCACTGCATATCATCCTCAAACGGACGGGCAAAGTGAAAGGACAATCCAAACTCTAGAAGACATGCTCCGAGCATGTGTGATAGATTTTGGTGGAAACTGGGATGATCACTTACCTTTAATTGAATTCTCCTATAACAATAGGTATCATTCAAGTATTGAAACTGCCCCATTTGAAGCACTGTATGGAAGAAAGTGCAGAACTCCAATATGTTGGGCAGAAATAGGAGAAAGTCAATTGTCAGGTCCCGAGATAGTGCAAGAAACTACTGATAAGATTACTCAAATCAAGGAAAGGCTGAAGACGGCTCGAGATCGCCAGAAGAGTTATGCAGACAATAGATGTAAGCCGTTAGAATTCCAAGTTGGAGACAGAGTACTGTTGAAAGTTTCTCCTTGGAAAGGAGTAGTTAGATTTGGTAAGAAAGGAAAGCTAAGTCCAAGATACGTAGGACCATTTCCAGTGATTCAACGTATAGGACCAGTTGCTAATCGTTTACAACTACCAGAAGAGTTAGCTGGAGTACATGATGTATTTCATGTATCCAACCTTAAGAAATGTCTATCAGACGAATCTTTGGTAATACCTCTCCAAGATATAAAGGTAAACGAAAAGCTAAAATTTGTTGAGATACCTCTTCAGACAGAAGACAGAAAAGTGAAGTTTCTCAAGCACAAATGACTAGTGCTAGTTAAAGTAAAATGGGATTCAAAGAGAGGAGCTGAATACACTTGGGAACTGGAATCTGAGATGAAGAAAAAGTATCCTTACTTATTCCAGTAAATCTCGAGGACGAGATTTTTATTAAGGTGGGGAGAATGTAACAACTCTTATCAAAAGTCATATTTATTAAAATAATTGGTCCAATAGGAAACCCTAATTGAGACACCCAAGTGATTCTGTACAAACCCTAAAATTTTCAGAACAATCAGAATCAGGATCAGGGCCCCTAAAACTCAGGGGGGGTAAACCCTAGTTACGATTATCTTAAAATCTCGTTGTCAAATATCGAAATTACAAAACTGTCAATTCAGCAAGGCTAGTCAAGGACGTGGCTGACCTAGGGTGAAATCGTGTCCCTTGCGCACCGTAAGGGATTAGTCTTGCGGTGCGCAAGCCTGGTCAAAATTTTACTATAAATAGCAGACATTGGCAATCGAATTTGGGCACTGAAACGACGTAAAATCTCGTTACGTAGACTGAGATATCACAGAAACACTTCTAAAACACACACGGATCACTAATCGCCGCCGCAATACAGGGTAATAACTCAATCGCTGATACGATTCAATGTCTGATCGATTAAACTATCCAATGGATGTTTAAGTGCTGCCCACATTAGGGTTTATGCTTTGTCATTCGTTGTTAATTCGATGGATGTTTAAGTATCGCACTTTGTCATTCGTTGTGAAGGTTTTAATCTCGTGAGTTATCATAAATGCTGTATTAAGTTACTAACCAAATTGTGTGCCTGTTATTAAATATTAGGTTAGAAGGTTAATCAGTAGGCTAGGCTCTGCTCAATTAAACCTGCAATGTGAGTCATTCTCTTTTTATCAAATTACTTTCAAAAGCATGTTTATTTTCAAGGTTATAATTACAGGGATTAAGTCTTTGTAATCACCAAATTACAGCCGGTATGTGGGGTATTGTATACATTACTTGATAATCGTCACCATTGGGGCAGCCAATGGGGGATATGACCATAGTCACAGATCCGGTCGAGTGACAAATACCGTGGGTAGTTGGTTTGATATCAGAAACATTGTAATCATTCTTAATACTGTAAATTATAACAAAAGAGTCATTTTAGTAAAAATAATTATTCACTCAGTATTTCCCACTGACAAAACCTTTTTCAAACATGTTTTAGGTGATTTGTTGTGATTCAGGAAAAGTGCCGAGAAGCACTACAAGCTTAAGGAAGTGCCTCAGTATAAAATAAAGAAACATGTTTTGTAAAATAAAGATTTCTTCGTGAAATCTCAAGATTGTAAATTACCGGGTTTTATCCCGAGTTGTGAAATAAAATAATCGGGAAATATTTCAGTTTTTAAAAGATCCTGATGAAAACTTCCGCTGTTAAATAAATACCACGGGATTTCTGTCCCGCGGCTCCTGAAACGGGTCAAACCGGGTCGGGGGCCATGACACAATATAACATAAACCATATCACCTATAGTGTCGAGTCTTGCACATGGAGCGAAGCGTCGTTGTGGATCGTTGAGCACTGTTCAGGTTATAGTCTGGTTTTAACAAAAAACTTTTTCCCTCATTAAAACCAAGTTCACTATAACCAATGGCTCTGATACCAATCTGTCACACCCCCAAAATCCACACGCGGAGTATCACCGCTTGGAGGCGTGACATGACCAGGATCAAGCCACCAATCATATTGAACAAGCATGTAAGTAGTATATAAAAATCCAACACAATACAATTGGTGTTTAAACAAAACATAGTTTAAGTAGCAAGCGCAAGCATAAAGTTTAAAACCAAGTCATAAATTTAAACGTTTCAAATGTTTAGCATGGCACACAGCGATCCATGTCCCACAACGACTCCTCCCACTCCGATGCAAGCTCCATAGATACCTAACGACCTGCAAGGCATGTAACAGAGAGTCAACAACAAAGTTGAGCAAGTTCACAGTTGATTGTTCAGTTATTGAGTTCGTTCCAAAAATCGTATGTTCATTTCATAACCATGTGTTACCCAGTATCCTTGTTTCCCAACCTTTACGATATTTAGTGGGGGCTTCCCATGTTGTATGTTACTAGACTAGTCGTATCCATAAATGTCCTTCCCAATCCGAGGACAGTGGTAAGTATGAGTTTACGTAGGTTTTACGTAAGTGCCCTTCCCAATCCGAGGACAGTAGTAAGTATGAGTTTACGTAGGTTTTACGTAACTGCCCTTCCCAATCCAAGGACAGTAGTAAATATGAGTTTACGTAGGTTTTACGTAAGTGCCCTTCCCAATCCGAGGACAGTAGTAAGTAGTCTAGTAGTTAAGACAGTACGTGCAGTTATTAAATCCCATTCCCAACCCACCGGGAATCCCATGCCTTGGTAAGAGTGTGAACTCACCTCGGTTTGCTCGGTAAGATTAGTTACTTGTTTATGTTTACAGTTGGTCAACCAAATCCTAACATGATTACACACATCAATCAGTTTCATATGCACTTAGGACACGTATCCTTTAGACAAACCATACTTGTATCACACTCATACCATTTGCGCATAACGTCATACCCATCACACTAGTATCTCGTGCAACATACTAATCCATATTTATACACATAGTAGGGAGTTGGTTCACGTATACATTCACCTTACACAATCATACTTCATAAAACACGTATCAAATAACATCACGTTTAATTCTGTTTTGGTCACACCCCCGACAATGCAACCCATACACTAACAATTTGCGTTGGACCAGACTAGTGTGGCCCAACAGTGCAACAGGCCCCAAGACCACCCAAGGCCTGCCCAACTGTTGTGCGGCCCAGTATGCTTCGTGGCCCATTTCCGAGGATACAAGATTTGTGTGTAACTTATAGTTGGTGTGTGGCCCAACGTTACCCCTCGGCCCACTACAAAAACACATACACATCAATCCAAAGTGCAATCCGATCCAGCACATTATCTCTTTAAAAGTCATCCGATCAGATTTAGTGGTCCAATTAAAAACAAGTTGCATGTGAAAAATTTGAACATAAGTCACTCCATTAATTACAAACTTCAGAAATTTGCATGTAAAGCATTAATATTGTCGGCCATTGTTTGTTGAAAATTCATTATATTTGATTGAAACTTCATTACTGATTGTGTATTTTTGTGGTCCAATAGAATTAGAATAACAAATAGTACCCTAAACATGTTAACAATTTGTCACATACCATTCGAGTACATTACACTTCTAACCACATATCAAGATCATACAATATCATTGATCAGCAATCCATGACTACAAGCATACCATGCCTAATATGTTACCACACGTATATACCCACAACTTATAATCTGATTCATGCGTATACTATCAGAACAATATTACTCATGCTCCTAGTTCTTGATCATACAATATACATGTTATGTTGCACGTTGATTATACCTAGATAACACAATAATCATAACAACCAACCAATTCGACAAACGTGAGAAAGTTACTAACCGAGAGACTAAGGGAAAGATGGTGCTGATGATCACGATGGGGGGGGGGGGTCACTTCTGCCGACGAGCACTAGATGAGTTTAGGGTTTGATAACTTTGATTGTGTATGATATAAGATATAAGGGGTTACGTACAATCACATATAGGGCCAATCTCTTAGACAAATGGGCTGAATCTTTATTACTCAAGACATACCAAACGAGCCTACACTATCTTGTTTACACATAAAATCGGTTGGGCTCAGTTTGATGTTGGTTTGGGCCGGATGTTTCACAAAGGTTTCTAACATAGCCCCACTAACTTGCGGCCCAAGACAAAACTAACCAAAACAACGCGGAACATAAAACACATCGAAGCGGAATAATAAGAAATTAGATTAGAAAGTTAGACGCCACTAACCTCAAAGGTTCGGGTTGTCATATTACAGGTATCCGTATAATTAATTAATATTAAATTTGTGCTTAATGACTGTGCTTAATTACAACTGATGATATAAACTGCTTTATGATTTTTGCATCATACATACATGTGCATCACATTTCATACTGTCACAACATTTATTACATACAAACTTTAGTGACATACTTAATGCACAAAGCACAGTTAGCACAGTGAGCGGATAACTCAGAATTATACTGACAGTGCCAGTACATAGACAGACAGTGTTTTGAGGTTCAGTATGAGCGAGAGACAAGGTACTACACTAGTATGGAGTGTAGGGAAGTAAGGACCATAAAACTGCGTCACTAGGTGATAGTTTAAGTGCCGGAAAGTGCCTAAAACCCACTCAAAGTGCAGAATTCTGCATTAATTAACAAAATTCAGCATTTTAACATGCTAAGTAATGTGCAAAAATATGGCAAAATGGTCATGTATGCTTTCCTAAGTGCCGGGAATTAAAAGTGTCACAAAAAGTTGTATAAAAGACACTTTACGGTATAACTTAGCACTTTAACGGAACGGTATATAACCGAACAACCGGACATTACCCGGGACACCAAAATATTGTTAAAAACATTGTTTCACTTTTTTTTCTGTGCTAGTCATGATCCCCGAACACCCTAACACCCGCTAAAATATCTAGTAACTAACCCACTTAACTATATAATTAAATTGGAATTATGAACTAACTACATGGTACAAAAATTACAATCTACCCCCCCCCCCATATGTGATTACGGCTCACATAAAGCCCCACCACAAAGATTGGTGTAATCTTCATAGTTCCCATGCAATCTTCCATGATCTTTCATTGGATTTTGAACTTGATCTTGTCATGTACTTCATGGACACATTGACTAATGGATAATAGAAGTTAGTGGAATTATAAGAATCATTATCCTCATCATCATCATCACATTACACAATACCAACTCCTCTCATTTCCCCACATAAAGCTACGGCCGAAACCCCCTATATACCACCACCATTTTCCAATTCAATCCAACTAATCCAAGTGCACTACAAGGTGATACAAGGTGATTTAGAAGGTTTGGTGAGCTCGGAACTTGAAGGACCTCTATCACAAGCTTTTATCCACTCATTTTTTCTCCATTGATCTTCCCTAGCTTTAAGCTAGTTGTAAGACTTCTTTAAACTCTTGTTTATTTCATATTCTTAGTGGTTAATAGATATATTATGATGAAATAACTAGAACACTAAAAGACTTGAATCTTGAATCATGAAACATAAGCTTAAATAAGATGAAACATGATGAAATAATGCTAGTATGATGTTGTTTTGAATGTGTTGATGATTACTTGTTGATTTCTTAGTAATGTGATGTTGATCATCCTATGGAACTTGTTAGATGATGATTAGAAACATGATTTAACAAGATTAGGAGATGATTATGTATTTGCATGAAATAATCATCTTCTAATGAAAATATGAACCTGATAAATAAAGATGGTTTCTTGAAATATAGTAAAACAAAATGAGTTGGTGATCATGTAGATCCGAGATTTACAAATGACTTTTCTAAACAAACCAAGTTCAAGAGGCGGTTTTTGAAAGATCATAACTTTTCTAGCACTTACATTATTTTTGGAAATAAAATAAGTGAAGGAAGGCTAGTAATACATGAAAATGTTGTAAATAAATATTTTTGCAAAATATGTTCACAAGTTGTGAACATCTAAAAATCACAAGAATGAGATTTTAACAAAAGTAAACACACTTTGGAGGGTAACTAAACCCACTAAACACTTCACCGAGTTACTACGCGTTTTTATAAAACATCAAGTTCATGTTGTGTTATAAATGGAATAGTTTTGCACATGGTAAGTGTAGTATTGTTTAGTGAATCGTTGTTGATTGCTTGAATGGTTTTCGAAAAGAAAATGATATGCTAAATAGCATGGACACCTCTATTTACAAAGGGAACTATGGCGAAATTTCCTAAAAATTCCAACACTTAGAAAATATTTTCTAACAAGTGTTTACAAATGTGTTTTTAACTTTGTTTCTCAAAATAAACTTCGCCATAGGTTTTGTCACAAAAATACGAAGTATCGGAGGTTGATTTTTACAAATAAAATGGATAAATATATATTTAGAATATATATTTTATACTAAAACACTTGTGTGAATACTTGTATGATTTGTGGAATAGTTATATTATTTTAGGGTAAAATAATATAACTTAACAATACCATGGAAATTACAACTCCAAAATAATACCAAAAATCACAAGGAATAAATATTTAAGTTACCCGCTTGATATTGGGAAACCGAACGCAAAAATGTAACTTATAAAATATTCCAGAAAATACTCATACACATATATTTTTGGTAAATATTATTTTGGAAACTAAAGAAGTGAAAATATATTATTTTTGGGAAAAATATATATATTTTGGAATACATTATTTTTGACAAATAAGTTATATATTTTCTAAGTGGACTTAAAAATATAATATTTCGGAGCTACAAAATACATGTATAAATACCCCCATCCTTGGGAAGGAAATACGAAGCTAAAATACTTGAGAAGTATTAATACAGAAATATTGTTTAACGATTATTCCAACACTTGAATATAATTTAAGGTTAAAATAATTTATTTTAACAAATAATTATAACTTGGAATAACATAAGAAACGCAACTCAAAAACATTAAACTCTAAGCCAAGGCACGGCCCGTTCGTCTAATAGACGTTAGTACACTGTAGGTTGTCGTGTAGCTGACAGGGTTTGAGTTGACGGTACAGAAGACGCACTACTGTGAGTTCATGTCCCCCTTTTCTTAAACTGTTTTGTTTATTGTACTTCGGGGGTGAAATACATGTTACGATTATTACAGACATTTTTTATACATGGTATGGTTAGCTTAAGGAGGGTTTACTACTAGATCATGTGAGTGGTGGGTACAACACTTAAGGCCATTAATCCTCGTCGTAGGACCGAGGGACATGAGTGATAGATCTATTTGGGTGTAGCGAGCCCACACCCATGAGGCCAGGGTGGCCCATAGTGGTGACTATGTCTTTCAGCCGGAGGCCCGGTAACAAATCTGCTAGGTTTGAGTACTTCCTGCACCATTTCACACATACCAGTGGCTTTGCAACCCATTGGTGATCTCTTTTTCCTTAATTGCTACATACCAGGGACTTTCATACATACAAACATACTTTAAAGGTTTATTCACACAGACATACACATGAACTCGCTCAACTTTTGTTGATTTTTCAAACTACATGTATTTCAGGGAACTAGTGGATCTGGCGGGGTATGCATGTGTCAAGCTGCGTTTGAATAAAAGATGTTATCCAGGGCTGTTGGGTTTAGAGGGTGTATCCCTTTCCTGGACGGGATACAAAATTCTAATCTCAGGTTTTATTTAAGTACTTTTGTTGAGTCTTTGTGAACTCGTTAAACAAGTCATGGTTTGTAACTTAATTCGGTATTGATGTTTTCAAACAATGGTATTGTGGTAGTTTCTAAACTTTATTAATGGATAAACATCTCATGTTTTTATCATATAGCATTGTTATGATTGTTGCTATGGTATTAAGAAGTCACACCAAATAAACCACGCTTCCGCAAAAGTCAGGGAGAAACGAAAATGAACGGAATGAGTCATTTTCCTCAATGGGTATTCTTCAGAAATGGAAATGAAGGAAGAATCAAGGCTATTCATTTCCCTCGATGGATATTCTTTAGAAACGAAAATGAACGGAATGAGTCATTTTCCTCAATGGGTTTTCTTCAGAAATGGAGATGAAGGAAGAATCAAGGATATTCATTTCCCTCGATGGATATTCTTCAGAAACAAAAATGAACGGAATGAGTCATTTTCCTCAATGGATATTCGTCAGAAATGGAAATGAATTGAGTCAACTCTAGACACATGACAAAACTTGTTGTGGTTTCTGTGCACTGAATTCCATAATTATGTATGCATCCATAATTACGTGATTCCATGCACAGTCCACACAGTTTGTTTTGTAATGTGAAGGGGATAGAATATTAAACCTGTGATGAGTGTGACAAGACTACCATAGGGTCCTTTTAATTAGATCGACAAATGATTTCCTTAATTAGACCACCAAGGAGTTTTTTCAGCTATATCATCACATGATATTCCTAACCAGATTTTTGGATCAATCTGTTTAACTAGACCACTTAAGGGGTCTAATCATGGAATAGTACTTTATAATCCAAGGGTCTTAACTATTACGTAGAAGCCCATTAAGGATTTAAGATAGTACTTTTGGATATCCTACTATGAATCCCTTATACGAAGATATGGAAGATTCTACGAGGATTTGGATAACAAAAATTTGGATCACACAAAAACATAAAAGGGAACACATAATCACATAATTGTTTAATTTGACCTTTAATTTGTTATCTTTGGACGCGGATACTTAAAGCACACCAGGAATCCAATCCGTGGATTTCATTTAGCACTTTAATCATTTTCAAGAATCTATCTATGAAGATAGGATGATCTTCCAAAAATTCGATTTTGTTTTCAAAGAAACATAATATTCGAATTAAGGTACACAACAATTTAGGATTTACGAAAATACCCTTACGTACCCTATTTAAGGATTTATAGTGGCACTTTAGGTATTCGTCCAGAGTTGTAACTTCCGCCTTGTACTTTGTTTCCTTGGAAGAAACGGGTACTTTGGATTTTCGTGGAAAACACAAGAGATCATAAAATGGAAGAATTTTGGGGGTAGTCTGTTCTTCAAGGAATACGATTCCCTGATTGTCGGTATTGCAGGGGATATGTTGTTTATACATGCAACCAGAGTTGTAAAAGTTGGATTCCAAGGCCGAGTACTCGGCGAGTACTCGGTCCTCGGAACCCCTCCGAGGCGACTTCCTCCTAGGCGGACTCAATTAGTCGGCCTCGGTCAAACTCGGCGCCTAGTCGGCCTAGTCGGCGCCTAGTCGGACGTAGTCGGAAAGAGTCGGCCTAGTCGGTCTAGGCGGTCAACGTGGTTTGTTGACTTTTAATTAGTCAAAATCGGCCTACTCGGCCTTGTACTCGGACTACTCGGCCTTGTACTCGGACTACTCGGACTTGTATTCAGAATATTTGAACTTTAAACATGTTTCATTTTAAATTATACTCAGTTGACATGAATTATGCTTATTTTAACATATGTATAATATATAACAATTAATTTTCTTTATAGTTACCATGTCCGCGTACTCCCCGAGTACTCTCCGAGTACTCCGATTACTCCCAACTCCCTAGTCGGCCGACTAGAGACCGCCTAGCGACTTTTACAACACTGCATGCAACCACATAAATACATTGCAATGTAAATAAAAGATTTATTTATAAACAATGATAACAACTGTTTCATGGACCTTGACATCAAAAGAAAATAATACATAAGACGTGATTATTTCTAAACAGTGTTGTCTTCTAGTCGGTCAGATGCTCATCCCTGTGCTGGATTTGCATTAGCAAGCTTTGGGCAATTTCTTCGGAAATGACCCATCTCGCCACAGTTGTAGCAAGAACCTGGTGGAAAACGAGCCTGAGCAGGATTGTTGTCAGCTTGATTGGGTGCAACTGCAGCTCGACAAACTCTTGCAGTATGACCTATAAGTCCACAAATTTGGTATTTGCGGCACTTCACACTAGCATGATGATGAAGGTTACATTGGTTGCACAAGGGTGCAGTTCCGTTGTATGGCTTCCTAGCAGGGGGTTGAGCTGGTTGGTTGGGGGCAGCTTGATTATTGTGAGCAACCACGGCAAAGTTCTGGGAAGCTTTTCGCTTCTTTGACTTCTTGGAGGATTCAGTCTGTTCATCTTTGGGTTTCGATTCCTCGATTTGTTTCTTATCACCTTTTCGAAAAAGTTTACCTTTCCTGATTTGAGATTTAGTTAAGGTAGCAGATAGCTAAATGTTCGTGTTAAAGGGTTTGACTAACACATGTAAGGTGCTATAGCTGAAAAGACTAGGATCTACTCCGATATGTCGATAGGCTTGACGCTCAAAATGATAAAAGATACTAAGTGATATAAACATAACGAACTATGTACCATGTGGGTAACATACCAACGGCGTATGATTTTATGGTCTTAAATCTTGCATTGATAGATAGCCAACATCTGAGGTTTCGGGTCTTTATATTGGTGAATCATCCGGGGATATCTTGGCTGTCCTTCTGTTGCATCCAGATTATATGCAGACCTAGACACAGTCAAGATATCTTAAAAGATCCCAAAGAGGACAAAAACCTAAAGGAATCAAATCTCAAAATGAGAAAATTCCAAATGCTCAAAGAGCCAAATTCATACCAAAAAGGTATTTGCTTCGCCCTCGTTGGACATAATCATTGGTCGCTCTGCTGTACGAAAGTACTGACCTGTCACCAATGGTCTAACGTTGTGCGGAATCCAAACTTGATGTGATTCAAGAAATAAAATGAAAATCAACAAGAAAAATGAACAACGAAGAACAAACCGGAATCACTTTCAATACTTGCACACGTTCTATTACTTGAATAAGCAAAACGTCTGGTATAAGTATTCTACCACCAAATCGCCTCTCTCTCTCTCTCTCTCTCTCTCTCTCTCTCTGTAGGAATTCTGTAACTATGAAGCTCAAACCTAAAAACAAGTTAGAAACTTGTTTATATGCATGCTAAAGCCCACTTCCCTACATGGGCTCCCCTTGGGCCTGCTTGGCCCACATGGCCTAAAGCTTGGCCCAAGTGACCTATAAAGGTCCAAAACCTAATATTAACTAACCCGATAAGGCCCAGTTCGTAACCATAGCCCGTTATGTTAATTTGATGCGTCAGTCTCATACTTTAGGGCCTAACATTTCTTCATCATTCAAGCCATTCCAAGGTTACTCAAAGGTGTTAGAAGATCATCTAAGAAGGTGTGAAACATTAGAAGTTGAAGGACCACCATTGGAAGCTTTTAACCACCACTTCTTCATCACTTTTCTTCTTCAACTTGTTCTTGCCACTTCCCTAGCCACAAGAGCTAGTGGTAAGCATCATAAACTCCATTTTACTTCATGTTAGTAATATGTTCAAGTTACACCATCAAGAAATCTAAACTTTAAAAGATGAACACATGAAGAACTAACATAATCTAAAGAAAAACAAGTGTTTTTAGTGTTGTTTGATGGATGTTATGAAGTTGTTGTTGATCTTGTGTTTTTAGTTAGATCCATCATATGTAAGCTTGTTAGAAGCTTAGATCTAACAAGTTTAAGCATGGATTTTGAAAGATCCATGAAGAAACATGATGATGAACTTGAAAATCTTTAAAGTGAGCTTGAAGATGGTTTTAAAATAGATTTCTCATGATCTTGAAACCATTAAACTCATGGATGATCAATTTTACAATTTAAAGTTTCATTAAAGTTTACTAAAGTTTACAAAGAAGCCTTGATTTAAGTAGATCTATATGTTTAGTGCATGGATCTAAATTACTACATATTTTTATGAAATTTCAAGTTTATCACATGAAAAGTATGATGATTTTTAGTGATATTTACTTGCTAAATTGTTGAATCTTGAATTTTGATGAATAAATGTTAGGCCCTAAAGTGTGAGACTGACGCATCAAATTAATACAATGAGCTATGGTTATGAACTGGGTCTTACCGGGTTAGTTTATGTTAGGTTATGGACCTTTATAGGTCACTTGGGCCAAGCTTTAGTCCATGTGGGCCAAGCAGGCCCAAGGGAAGCCCATGTAGGGAAGTGGGCTTGTCCATGTATATAAACAAGTTTTCAACTTGTTTTTAGGTTTGAACCTCATTGTTACAATTCTAGAGAGCTAGAGAGGAAGGCGATCGATTGATTGTGGTGTACTCATACCAGACGTTTTTGCTTGTTAAAGTAATCGAAACGTGTGTGAGTTAAAAGTTATTTCGGTGTTCTTGTTTTTCATATTTTTCAGTTTATCTTGAATCATCTTGTGATTGGTTTCCGCACTCTCACAAGATTAGGTTTGATATCATTGAAAGATCCGGTTAAACGGGACTTACAAGTGGTATCAGAGCCTTTAGAACCTATTTCTAGGCTCGTTTTGATATCAAATATTCAAGATTCTCATTATTTTTGGGTTGGTGTTCTTCGCGTTCTTCGTATTCTTCGTGGTGTTCATCCGAATTTTATTGAAAATTCTTTTATTTTGGTGTTTTGATCTTTTGAAAAGGTGTTAACAGATTGGTCAATTTTTAAACTTTACAAAATTTTCGGAATACCAACTGTTTCTTATTTGGTATATTTAAAAAGATTTGATAAAATCAAATATTGATTTGAAAAGTTCCATTATTTTCGAAATTTCATATTTTGTTTTGCTTCACATCGTTTCGAGTCCCCAAAATCTCGGGAGAAATTCATTTCCAAAAGCAGGGTTGGAGTTCTCGAGTCATCTCTCAACGTTCTCGAGTCACGGTCTCGACTCTTCATCACCCTCATACGGTCTCGAGTCTTCTCCTTCACAACTCCAAGATCTCGAGTCATCATCATCATCCTCGGTCTCGACTCATAATTTTTCATAGTCTCGAGTCGCAACCGAGATCTCGAGTCATCATCCATATCTTCCTGGTCTCGAGTCATCATCTTCCTGGTCTCGAGTCATCGTTTTCCACGGTCTCGACCTTCACAAAGGTCTCGACTCACTTTCACGGTCTCGACTCAACAAGAGGTTGTCAGCTCCAAAAGTTTACACAGGTCTCGAGTTGCAAGCTTCTCCGTCTCGAGTCGCAACCTCGGTTTCGCTAATCAACCAAATCCAGTCGAAACCACAGTCTCGAGTCATCACTCATCACGGTTCCGACTCCATCTACTGACCAGTTTAATCATCATCTTCTTGTCTGATAACTGTCGCCGGAAACCTGCAACACCTTCGCTTCGAATCATCATCACTGCTTGATAATCTCCATTCATCACTGGTCATCTTCTCATCTATTATCACCGCCACTTTCACCATCTCCGTTGACAACAGCCCTCCACTGTTACCACTGTACATCACCGATCATCATCATCTCCGGCGACCATCACACTCCATTGTCGTCGGACCTGAAACTACCACCTGACATCATTTTGGTTTTGGTCTGTTGCCGGGAATGGAAGAGGGAAGGGTGTGACGGCTGAACATTATTTAGGGTTTTGCTGGGTTCTATCGAAGAAGAAGACATACAGTCTTTGTTTTTTGATAATATTATCCATCAGGTTTAATAATATTAATTAAAATAATAAATTGACTAATCATTGGATCAAAATTACCTAATCATTAGTTATTTATAATAATAATAGTTTTATTATATTGTGTAATTAATTAATTAAATAATAATAAAAAAATTAAAAAAAAGGTTTGTTTGGTTGTGATAACGGTTTTGACAGATTGTTGAGGTACGGTTCAGATAGCTAGTTCATTCGACTGCTAAGGGTTTGAGTTAGCGAGTACACAGGTTCTCGCTTTGGGCTTGTGTTGAGGAAATAGTTAAAAGATCACATTCTTGGGGGATCACTTCTTAAAAATGTCTTCTAAGAGAGAGGTGCTTGAGCAGGAACTCCAAGGATTCAGTTACTCATATGGTGAATCTATAGAAGCACTTACAGGCCGGTTTGCTGAACTGCTCTCTAAAATGGAGAAGGCAGAGATGGTGGTGTCTACTCGCATGAGCAACAGAAAGCTTCTGGATGCTATAAAAGGGATTCCAGATCAGGCGAACTGTAGTTGGTTTCGCAATGTTAATCAGATATTAGTGACAACCGACTGCGACTGTTACAAAATGAAGTCAGATGAGCTAATCTCACTCATCAAATCATATGACAATGCTGACAAGCAGTCTACTCAAGCCAACACATCTGTTCCTATTTGCTCATCCACACAAAATTCAGTATTTATGTTTAACAAACCCCTGGCTCAAGAAGTTACTCGTGATCGTGAAGAGATACTTTCTGTCTTTTGCACTCCTGAGTGTAGAGAAAGAAATGAGGCATATCGGTTACACAACGCTGAGTTGATTCAAGACTACAACGACATAAAAAATAAAAATTTTACTTTATCAAAGAATGAAAAGCTTTATAAAGATAAAATTGAAGCTCAGCGAAAAGACATCGTCAAACTCAATGATGATGTAAGTGTGAAATCCACTCAACTCTTTTATGTTCAGGAGAAACTGTGTGCTGTGACTAAGGAACTGGAAGATATCAGAGATAGATATCAAATAAATGAGCTTAATATTAAGAAATTTGATTCTTCTAGCAAATTAGTCAAAAACTTGTGTGATCAACAGCTCGCATACAAGGAAAAGAAAGGGTGTGGATTGGGTTACAATCAGGCTCCTCCTCCTTACAATGATAACTACACATATTTACCCATGACTGAGAAGGAATTGATGAATGAGGACAAGATGGCTTACGGTCCTAAAACTGATAAGTCATCAATCAACAGCAGACCTGTTAATAAACGAGCGACTCCTTCGGTAAATTTTATTTCAAAGGGTACTTTTGATCCTAATGCTTCGTCTTCCCCTGCAGATAAAATTAAAGTTGAAGGTGTCGTTGGAGATGAACAAGCATCAAATTCTCATGTGTGTGACATTTTTGGCTCATTTTTTCACTCTATGATTAATTTCAGGCCTGATGGTTTGGGCGAAAACGTTGATGCTTGTGTAACAGAGACTGAAATGGCAAACGAAACAAATGAGCCAGCTGAACCATCTAATTCCAAATGCGAATCACCTGAAGCAGCTGATTCTGAGAAATTGGAATCGGTTGATTCTAGTGAATTCAGCTCAAGGGTGTCATGTGCAGAACCGTCTTGTGCTGAAAATTCGTCAAATGTTTCAGCTGAAGTTTCTGCTAAAGTTTCTGGTATTTCTTCCGACAAACCAGAGCTCTCCGATTCTGTCAAAGCTGATGACATGAAGGATGAAGAGAAGACATGCGTGAACAAGGCTCCAAGTGCGCAAGCTAAACAATCTGAACCTTTTGTTAGTGATGACAAAGTTCAGATCAAGCAACAAGAGCCGAAGCGAGCAGGTAAAGGACGCGGAAATAAGAAGCCTAAACATCAAAGACGATTAGGCTCTCCATAGTCCTCAACGGGCAGTAATAGTCCTCAAAAGGCCCGTGATGTGAAAAATGTCTTTGTTAAGCCAGTCTGTAATGGCAAATGTGAGAAATATGCATTTGACTGTGCTAACAAGGGTTTCAGAAAGACTGGTGAGATTTCTGAACAAGACTTGCAGTCTAAGGAAAACAAGAAGAATCAAAGGAAATCTCCACCACAGAAAGCCCCTGCAAACGACAAATACAGGCACCCAAATTCATCTTCGTCTGCAGGAAATGTGCAACACAAACAAGCACAGAGAGGACCGGTTCGTCCTTCAGGGCCTGCAAGAGCAAATCCAACTGATCAGAATGCCTTCTACGTGAAGAGACAAACATGCTTCAATTGCGGCATTGCTGGTTACATTGCTCGAAATTGCACACATCGTCCCTATGTACCCTATTATATGCAAAATCAGAAGGTTACATCAAAGGATAACTACCATTCCAAGCCGATAAAGGTATCATCACCTAAGGCAATGAAGAATGTGAATCCCAAGGTTAAACCATCTGATGGGGATTGGAATGCTGCTAAAAACAAACGCAAGGCTGTTCAAGAACTAAAACGTTTTTCTAAAACTAATAAGCCTGAATCAGCTAAAGTTGCTCAACCGAAGGCAACAAACACGTTTGTTAAACCGAAACAGATTTGGAAACCCAAATCCAAAGCAGCAATATCTCCAATCCTTGAAAAGAAAGGGGACTTGTGTTTGAAGGAAGTGTCTTACTTTGATGCTTCAGGTAAACCCAGGACCACGATGGCCTGGGTACCCATGTCTTACTAATCTCCTTACCTTTCAGGAACAACCAAGGAGGAGCTGTTGACAATCTCTGGAATGTTGATGGCGGTTGTTCCAGAGATAAAAACGGGTAACATTTCACTGTTGCAAAAAGTTCAATTTTTTTTTACAGATGATATGTTTCCTTTGGAGGAGATAACAGAAGTAAGAAATGATCAGCAAAAGGTACCTTTTAAATTCAGTACTTTGCTTTGAATATTGATTAGTCTTCAATCTGATGACAGAACGGTTAAAAAAATATATTTTCTTATAGTGTCCTTTCTCTAGTAAATGGTAAATTTGCGCAAAAATACAAGATTTATGCACAAATTTAGGGGGGGAGAGGAACATATAGATAGATATAGAGTTTGCTGTAAATATGTATTGTTTTAGGGGGAGAAAATGAGAAAAATACAAAAACATTTGAAAAATGAAAAAGCCAAAAAGAGAAATTGCATGATATGGGAAGTGAAATAAATGTTCGTGTTAATGGGTTTGACTAACACATGTAAGGTACCATAGCTGAAAAGACTAGGATCTACTGCGATATGTCGATAGGCTTGACGCTCAACATGATAAAAGATACTAAGTGATATAAACATAACGAACTATGTACCATGCGAGTAACATACCAACGGCGTATGATTTTATGGTTTTAAATCTTGCGTCGATAGATAGCCAACATCTGAGGTTTCGGGTCTTTATATTGTTGAATCATCCGGGGATATCTTGGCTGTCCTTCTATTCAGAACTAAAATTGTACATGAACCCAGGAAAGAAAGTCACTTGGAATTAGCTCATTTCTATTTGAATGTTTGTATGTTGTCCCGATACACACAATTTTGATCTGATTCTGAAATCTTCTCTGAAAAAAGTCGTGTACCTCCTCTGCTGCATCCAGATATATGCTGACCTGGAGGTGCTAGGCAACGACAGCTTCTGCTGCATCCAGATACATGCTGACCTAGCTGTACGTTGTCGCGCTATATCAAACTGAGAAAAACTCATTTGATCTGTATATTATACCATCTATGCAAAAGATCTATTCTGTTCTCTTCTCAACCTATTCCCAGTTAAGATTTCAGAAATCTGGATTGGACTTGTGAAATATGTGGTAGGGAAGATACTTGCATGATAGAGTGTGCTGTTTATATTTCCAGGATTTGATTAGTATTTATTTGGGTGTTCATTGTTAAGAAATCAAAACATGATAAAACAGATTATATGCAGACCTAGACACAGTCAGGATATCTTAAAGGATGACATCAGTATACTCACCTGCTACGATGAATCGTTGTGCTTACCTTGATCGCGGGGGTATGCCTTGGAATGGGACACACGGGTATAATAGTATAATATTACCTAAAGCATATCACGAAGTTAAAAAAATTGAAAGTTGAGCGTTAAAGTTTAAGTGGACAAACATATTGGCAATCGCACAGACCAGTTTGATTAGGCTCGTACTGAAAAGTGTTCCTTAGTCTGCCTGAGAACGAATTTCGATCCCATTGCAATTGTAATTGTATATTATGATAGTTGTTTATATTTTGAGTTTTTATTTGTTTTTAGTTCTTAAATTAAAAATAAAAATTTGAAAAATTAAAAAAAAATACAAAAATAGTGTCTTGTTTTTTATATAAAATCAAAAATCCAAAAATAGAGTGCTTATTTGTTTTTCTTAAAATTAAAAATGTAACCGTTCTTGAAGATTTGACTGATCATCAAAAGTTAAAAGAATTTAAATTGTGAAATTTCATGTACCTAGTGTTCATGCGGTACTCTCCCTGTTGCATAAGAAATGTTTGCTTATGAGTTTGTGAGTATGTGCAGAACTTGATTTCAATCAAGAACAGGGGTTGTTGAAGACTGAGATGCTGTTAGCTGTTGACGAAGCATGGAGCAGCACAACAACAAGATGTACCTGAGTCAGAAGAACCGGATACGCATCGCCGTCTGACAGTGAAAGTACATTTGAAGAAGTACCATGAACCTGTTTGAAAGACAAAGATTGAAGAAGAAAAGAGCTGCTGAGAATCCTCCTCTCACATTCTTTTTAACAAAGACTTTCAAGAAGATGCAGATCGAGATCCTGATATGAAGCTAACCACAAGAGCTGAAGAAAGAGACCTAGTGCTGAGAGTTTAGAAGTCAAGAACTTCCACAACATCTGCAGCATAGTGACAACCATAGACTACGTTGAAGACGTTGCTGATTTCATGTTATGAAGACAATTTGATGGCATCGGTCTAGGGGGAGATTGTTAGGCCCTAAAGTGTGAGACTGACGCATCAAATTAATACAACGAGCTATGGTTATGAACTGGGTCTTACCGGGTTAGTTTATGTTAGGTTGTGGACCTTTATAGGTCACTTGGGCCAAGCTTTAGGCCATGTGGGCCAAGCAGGCCCAAGGGAAGCCCATGTAGGGAAGTGGGCTTGTCCATGTATATAAACAAGTTTTCAACTTGTTTTTAGGTTTGAACCTCATTGTTACAATTCTAGAGAGCTAGAGAGGAAGGCGATCGATTGATTGTGGTGTACTCATACCAGACGTTTTTGCTTGTTAAAGTAATCGAAACGTGTGTGATTTAAAAGTTATTTCGGTGTTCTTGTTTTTCATATTTTTCAGTTTATCTTGAATCATCTTGTGATTGGTTTCCGCACTCTCACAAGATTAGGTTTGATATCATTGAAAGATCCGGTTAAACGGGACTTACAATAAAAGAAAATAAAGACATGTTTTAATACATGGGAAAACCTCCATTTTTTGGGGAATCTATGTCAAAATTTTTATAAAATATAAAAATTTTGACACTTAGAAAAATATAAAGTTTAGTGGAACTTTTTTTACAAAAATTGTTCAAAAATATTTAACAAAGGTTTTCCCAAATTTTTATACAAAATACAAGTTAAGAAAATAAAGTTTTCTTCAAGAATAAAAACAAGTATAAGAATGTATATTTTTAGGAAATATATATATATATATATATATATATATATATATATATATATATATATATTATATATATATATATATATATATATATTTAGTGGTCACAAAAATTATCTGCTATGTGTATATTATGTGTAATATATATTAGTGTATATTTAGGAACATTTAAAAATACACAAAATACTCCCAAGGAGTATAAACATCCAAAATACACATAAAAATAAGCAAGGAAATATCTATAAATAATATATACAAAGTCACCCATAAATGGGTGTATGGACAAGATACCAAATATATATTTATATAAATATATTCCATAACAATTTTGGGCTTGGACAATATTTGAACATATATATATATATATATATATATATATATATAGAGAGAGAGATATATATATATATATATAATTACTACAATTAATGGAAGTTATACAAAAATCGAACAAGTAACAATATATATATATATATAGGGAGAGGATCATGAGAAAACTAGATATAAATGAGAAAACTAGAAAACTAACTAAAAACCACTAAAATGGAGGGGGGAGGCTTTTAATGAAGGGGGGGGGGGGGGGACTTTTAATGAAGGAGGGGTAAAATTGGAAAAAAATATATATAACTTTTCAAACATTTCTCATTTCTCCATACGTTATCATTTTAAAACAAAAATGGCACCATAAGATCACAAATTTTTGTATCTTTCATTCAAGTATATTCGAGCATATTTTTTATGACATAAAAAAAGATTTATGGTGTCGTCTTGTTTTCAATACTATTATTATAGTAGTGCACATGTGCAATATAACATGTACTACAATTGCATTACATGCTTAAAATTAGTTTTTTGAGTCTAGTTTAGCTTTTAGGGTTAGTTTTTTTGGAGGTTTAGGATTAGGATTAGGTTTTTGGGTGTGGGGGGGAGGGGGGTTTAGGTTTTTGGGGGGTGGGGGTGGGGGGGTTTAGGTTTTTTTCGGGTTTATGTTTAGGGTTTAGTTTTAGGTTTTCGGGAGGGTGGGGGTGGGGGGGTTAGGCTTTTGGTGGGAGGGTGAATTTAGGTTTTTGGGGGGTGGGGGTGGGGGGTTTAGGTTTTTGGGGGGTTTCGGTGGGGGGGGGGGTGGGTTAAGTGGTTTAAGCTTTATGTATTAGTGCACATGTGCAGTACAACCAAAAAAAAATTATTTTTATTTTTTAAAATTTTTTTCCATACATAAAAAGTAGCGATTTTTCTATAAAAAATTGTAAAAAAAAAAAAATGGTATGTTTTTAGGTTTTTTTTAGGCTTTTTTTGGTTAGTTTTTTGGTTTTCTCATTTAAACTAGTTTTCTCATGATCCATCCCCTATATATATATATATTACAAATAGACTGTCACACCCCGACCACGTAAAACAACAAAACGTGGCGGAAACGTCGGAGAGTGTTGTAACAGAATCATTGTTTCACAACCATGGATTTAAACAGTTTCGTTTTATTAAATTAAAAGTATTACATTACATTGGAATTAGAAACAAAACAAGAACAAATAGACTTTCATTGTTATTAAGTCACTAAGGTCTCGTCCATTCCTATGTGAGCGTACACAAGTATCATCATCAAACATCATCAATTATGGTACCTGAAACACATATGAAAATACGTCAGCATAAAATGCCGGCGAGTACATAGGTTTTATATGAGTGTCAGATCCATGGCTAGTTTACATGTTGCAATACCTTATTAAAAACCTTGTTTTGAAAAGTATAGCATTGCATCATAACTGCCCAACTCAAATCAAGTTGGTTATACTTTATAAAATCTCATAGCCATGATTCTTAACCCAAAACATTTGTTTAAGAAAACCAAAATTTGTAAAACATCTCGTAAAAACTCATTAATAAAACTCATGTGGTTTATATTGTTAGAAAAAACCTTGTAATATAACTTTGTTTTGATAACCTTGCCCAAGTGATCTAGATAACGCAACGATATATAATGTGTTAAAAGCACTTATATATAGGAAGTACCAGCGGCGTATCCACCATGCTTTTAACACATTACACCCGCCCCGTTACCTAATCACTTCCCTAATCCCAATCGTTCAAACAGTTACAAGTGGTTCACATAAATCAAAAGGTTACAAATGGTTCACATAAATCAACAGGTTACAAATGGTTCACATAAATCAACAGGTTACAAATGGTTCACATAAATCAATCAGCTTCAAATGGTTTAAAAAGATATAAAATAATGTGTCCATATACTGGATAAGCATATGCAACAAATGAACATACATAGCGTGAAAAGCAATGTAAAACAATGTACTATGTATGCACTAAATGGATATACATAACATGAAATGACGTGTAAAACGATGTACTAAGTATGCACTAAAAGGACATACATAGCAAAAACATAATGAAATCATGTACTAATAGTGTATTAATGAACATAGCAAGTATATGATATGAAAACATGGAAAGCACGAAAGTAACAAGTAGGCACATGTGTTTCACCCCAAAATGTTTGAAAAACAGTAAAAGAGGGGACTATGTACTCACTTGAGGTTGCTTAGAAGTCTTGAGTAACAACCAAGCAAAGCTAGAGGGATCACGGAAATCAAACGACACCTAATATAGGTAACTACGTTAATAAACGGACCTAAATCGGAGGATCGGATAAAATGTGGTTTTGTAAACCAAATGAGTGTAAGAACTCATGTAATATGGTTTAACAAAGCTCACATTCTAAAACGGAACCTATCCTAAGTGCTTACGACCCATTACGACTCGTTTAGGTAGCTTATGCTACTTTAACGCGTAGTTCGCGTAAAATGCGTTCAGACCGCCTAACTAGTCCTATGACAAGTAAAATATGCCTTATCGTGTCTAATATTGTTGCCAAATCAGTTTAGATATCAAAAATTATGTTACATATGCTTAAAATGAATTTTGGCGTAAAAAGGGCATTTTGGTAATTTTCCTAAGGCATATAAACTACCTATCATTAGGGGTGAGCATACAACCGAATTAACCGAACCGTAACCGAAAAAACCGAACCGAAATAACCGATAACCGAAATAACCGAAGGGTTGGTTATTTATATTTTTAATAACCGATTTTTGCGGTTCGGTTATGGTTATTCTCATTTTTATAACCGCAAATAACCGAACCGAACCGAATATTTTAAACATAGCCAAATCCGTAGCACCATAAGTCTTTAAGTTTGAATTTAAATGCTTAACCATGGCCTAATCTATATGTATCTTTGGTGAAGCATTTGAATGTTTTAACTTTTAACCATGACCCAACCTTATTGGCCCATTATAGTTTACACTAATAAAAAAAGAATGGGTCCGACCCTAGTTTATTGTTTGCGCATTAATTTTGCACGACCCACGCATTTAAAGTCCAACATTAGAAACAATGAAAATAACCGACCTATAACCGAACCGAAACCGCATTAACCGCAATAACCGATTAACCGAAACCGCATTAACCGAAACCGAACGGTTATGACTTTTTGATAACCGCACTGTGCGGTTATGGTTTCGGTTATAAGTAATAACCGAACCGAACCGCACCATGCTCACCCCTACCTATCATACAACTAACTAAACGACGTGACCATAAGGTATAACCTCGGAAGGTTATTCCATATACAACTATGGTCACCTAATATGTTTGGTCGGATCCTAATGATCGACCAAACGGGTTGGGTTCGAAAGTCTAAGCGATTGTTTAGATTGCTTACCTTACGACCCTATATAAGCACTAAACCTAAAGTGACGAGCTAAACATGTTAAAACATGTTTAACGAATTTAGAAAACAGGTTTGGTATCAAAACAAACGGTCTTGATACCTAAAAGTAGTTTGGTTACAAAATACGCAAGAATACGCATTTTGGCCGAAACTACGACTCGCCACTATGCCTAAATAACGTGGTAATCAGTAGGTATAGTCACAAGGGACTAGAACCATCGTGATTACGCTCACGTTACGAAGTTCAAACTAACTTCATGTTGACCATAAACTGGTCAAAGCTGAAAGCCAAACAAAGTTTGACTTTCACGCTAAAAACGCGTAAAAGAACGAAAGAGGACTTACAAAAGGTCCAAGAACGGAAGTTTGACCCGATTATTCTCAGGTATGAAGTGAAATCACTTCAACTTAGAGAGCAATCAGATCAAGGTGTGAGTTTTGAGTGAAGGGGGGTAGGGTATTTATAGGAAAACCAAGACCGTTAGGATCGTTCATCGAAAATCGAGCTTCAATCTGGACCTTACATGTGTACCTATGGTTTTAGAATACCATGGGTACCCCAAAACAAGTCCCTCGTTTCATTAAAACCATGTGAAAATGAGGGGAACAGCTGGAACAAGCTGGAAATCAGATTTTCAATTTTGGTCCCTTCCTAAGATAACTATGGCAGATTGTCAATTTTGGTCTCTGAATGTGCAAAACATGGTTTTTGATGCATTTTTGACACGTTTAAGCCCCGTTAATCCCATTTCAAAGCTCTAAAATGAAGTTAAAGTATAGGGAACATGAAACATGCTCAAAAATATCTCGGATGTCGGTTCGTTTGGTCGTACGGTTGCGTTGTTCGGTTAATTACGACGAAACACGAACGAATGCGAAAAACGATCCAAATTACGCGACGAATGGAATTTTATCATGCCAATCACTAAAATAAAATATTTTAATGATTACATAAAGTTTTGGATGTCCGGATGTATTCAGAACGTAAGATATGCGCGAAAATGCAAACTTATGCACTTTTTGACGCTTTTAGTCCCTGAATGACCAAAAAGTTTATTTTAGCACACCGAACCCCTCAAAGCCTATTTATAAGATATGTAAAGGATATTTAGGGTATGTTTAACTGATGGTCATGTTCCAGAATGTCTGTTACAGTACGAATCGGCATACTTTCGCAGTTTGTCGAATTTAGTCCCTGTAAGCGAATAAACTTGATTTCGGCACACCAAACCTTCCAAAACTTATTTCTAAGTTATGTAAAGGTTATTTAAGGTATGTTAAGCCTATTTCACTATTCCGGAGTGTTCGTTGCATTAAACTGGTTATATTTACGCATCAGTGCGTGTATAACCTTCCAGAAAGCGATTTAAAGCTTGAAATCGAACATGAATTGATATGTGCAAACGATACACATATTTTTACAAATCCCAAGTATGAAACACAATATTTCATAAATTTGGTATTTGTTTGATGGTTGCAGAGGCACGGGTGTCACATAGACCTTAAAAATATATTATTTTTAAGAAATGTATTTCCGGAAAGTATTAAAAATCATAATAATTGATTTTTGACAATTAATGCAAAATAAATAAGTATTTATTCTTAAATACAAGTATACTTTCCTAAGTATACTTATACTAAAATAATATTGGAAATATTATTTAACAATTTACTCATATTTCTTTTGAAAAATAATATAAGTATCATATATTTGGATAAGTTAAAAATATATATCATTTTTAATATATATCGTTTTCAACATATATTTTTGGGAATAAAAATATATATAATTACAAATAACAAATACAAAACTATATATATTGTAAAATATATATTAATAATTCATGAACATATACATGTAAAACACAACAAATACATAAAACAAAATGGTAACTTGTACATAGTGAATTACAAGTTTAGATGATTAACATACGTAGAACATTTATAGGTTACGTCATTTACGAAGCAGACACCGGTGAAGTTAGACTCTGAAGACGTAAACCAGTGAGTTCATGTCCCCACTTTTAAACGTTTTCTTGTTTTCTAAACTTGGGGAAAATACATGTACGATGGTATGTTAAAGAAAACTAAGAATGATACATTAGATCATGTCACGAATAGTGTATACATAAGCACCATTAATCTAAGTTAAGATCAAAGAGCAAAGGTTAGATCTAGCAGGTATTGGCAACCTCAGTCTTGGCCCCCACATTTTCCATAGAGTGCTTTTGAGTCACAGTCGTGAATCGATGGATAAAAGTCGCCTAGGTTTGGATGCTTCCTATGTTGTCACACATGTTAATGTCCTCGCGAAACAATAACGATCTTGATTTCCTTACGTATTACGTCTCAACACATTTACTTTTACAACTACATACCATATTTTATACAAATTACAACTCATACATTTTATACAAACTGCATGAATTCACACCACCTTTGTTGACGATTTTTAAACTTACATGTATTTCAGGAAATTAGTGGATGCTTGCGGGGTTTTGTTTAAGAAGTTAGTTTTATGTTCAAGATGTTATGTGTCTACGCTCCTTTGCCAACTTTTGAAGGATTTGTTCATTATATCCCGCCTCCTTGCGGCGATATAGTTAACAAAACCTTGATCTTTTAATTTGAAATGATGTTGCAAACTTTTAAACTACTGTTTTGAAGAGATGTAAACTCTTAACTTAACTTATGTTTTGAATGTTGAAAACAATGAATGGAAATTTGGAGTTGTTTTATATCATGTAGTATGTTTACTTATCATTTGTAATGAGAATCAATCACGATCACACCTCGCGCTTCCGCCTCTGAAAGGGGTGTGCCATGTTGAACCAAAATATGAAAACAGGATCCGGCGAGTTTAACGAAGCTTTGGTCCCGAAACGACGTGTTCGGTGATAATAACCGATAAGAAATGAGTAGAAGATAGAATAGAACACCGAGAAGTCATTTATAATCTGGTCTCTTATTGATAATCCAACGTTACAGCACTGCGAGACCAGTTGGACAACATTTCCCCTCAGGGACCAAAAGCTTGTCCAAATGGGAACCCCAACTCCCTATTTATGGGCAACAACAGATGTCCGAATGAACCTATGTCCATCCGTCCGGATGGACTTTTACAATGTCATAACCATTCGGATGGGGTTTTGGACTAGAATGTTGTCCATCCGTTCGGATGGACCTTTACAATATCAACACCGTGTCCAACTAATCCTATTCTATACAATATTCAACACACACTCTATCTAGCTATTCGCATAGTGGCAGGCATATGAAATATGCACCAACAGATTCCCCCTTGGCTGTCACTGTCATCACAAAACCTTGAGTTGTGTTTGAATATTCTGTAATCTTCAACTTTTCTGCAACTTCAATCAGGCATCTTGAAATCTTCAATAGATTCCCCCTTGATTGATGATCCAGGTTTGCTTTGACAATGTCTAGCACATTCCCCCTGAAATGAATCTTCAGGTCTTTTGTACAGTTCACGACTCATCCTCTGATTTGCTAATCTGCAATCTTCACGAACAATCACCAACTTGAAACTACTCACTGCAGCATTCTCTGTTTCAGCTTTAACCACATCCACGTTCAGTTTTTAGATATAACCTTTCAGCACCACGATCTCGCATTCCGCTTACTCGATCTAAGAATGTATCAAAAACTCAACCGGCAAAAGATAGAAACTTCAAATACCCAACTGGTTAACTTCAAATATGTGATTCCCCTGAAGATCTGATATCCCATTTTCCGTGATCACTTTTAAGCACCGTAAGAATGATTAATCCGTATAAACGGTATTCTCCACAATCAGCAAATCTTCATCGGATAACGAATCATCTGGTAAGGCATTCAGAACTCGAAAACATTCATTCACGATCAGATTTACATTCTTCCTCTTCAGTCATGATAACAGATGTATAGTCTTCTCCACTAGTTCCAGTAGCAACTTAACCAACAAACATCTTCATTCCCCGGTGGTTAGTCCGAAAAACAATTCATATGCTCGAAGATTAACCATTCTGACACTTTAGACTATCACACGTCCGTGATATCTTATAAGTATCCACAATAAAGATTCTAATCTTGCTGACCGGCTTGACGAAGACCCGGGACTCAAACCCTAGTTCGTCAATCTGACCCTGATCTTTAGATTCTAAACTTCCCATGATCACGAACTCACAAATCCAGATCCAATGCATTTCCAGACAAATCTGAAGTCTAAACTACCCGAATACTGTTGCATTGTCACAAATTTCAAAAATGCTGGAATTTCATCTGAAATTTTTATTCCCCCTCATTTTTGCAAATTCTGATGTCTCTATCACTGAATTCCCCTTCAAACTGAGCAACTCAGTCTTTTGTCATCTCTGAAAAACTCGACTATATGAAGAATATAACAATTCTGCCACCAGAAGTTAGTTTTTCATCCATGCGGATTTAACGTTTTGGCCCATAAATAGTCAGATACACCTGAAGATAAACATTATGCACCAGTATCATGACTACCCCACTAATTTCCACAATATGTGATCGCATCATCAAATTTATTCGCAAAAGCCCCAGACGGTGTCCCTGAACAACCCAGCTTGGTCGTTAAAAACCCGAAAAAAATTTATTCGATTGATTTGGGGACATGTAGTAACCAGAAGGGTGAATACCGTTAACCGACATGTCGGTGAGAGTATTCCACCTATTAGGCCAAAGCATGCTTCTCAAATTCAAAAGACTTTTCGACCACTTTGGTTAGTCAAAGTTCTGTTTTGGAACCATCCAAGTTTTAATCAAACCTATGTTCTATTATTCTCAATCTTATGCAATACAATCTTTTCAAATTCAAATTTATATCGGGATTATTTTTCTTACACACACATCATACTAAGTCATTTCGTACACTTATACGTACTTCACATGCATGCTTTCAAAAAACGTCACTCAACTTTAGTTACATTCCTTGTAACACCAAAATGGAGACATATCATCAGGATAGGAGTGATTTCCTTACCTTGATGATTAATTCCGCTCCTTTCTTTTCTTAAAATGACATCACCAACGGGTTAGGGGTGATTCCTTTACCTAGGTGATCGTTACCAAATTTTCTTCAAGGATACTTTATTATGCAAACACGGTCATGTTTTACACCTATTTGTATCGATTTCAAAGTGCATTGTTTATTCAAACGTATTTCTTACCTTATAACCTATGTTTTCATAAATCACGTATACAAAATTCTTGGTCATACTTCAAAACGTTTTATTACCCGAATTTCAAAACCTTACGAAATGCTACCTATCAATTTAATCGGTCCAATGAATCTCTTACCCATGAACTTCATATTTGACTTAATCACTAAAACACACTCACGTTATATCACCATACTAAAGACTTCCATTCTCAATCGGAATCCAAACCAACTTTCTCATGTACTTATAAGATCTTATAGATATTATAAGATCGTTTTACCAAAGACTCTTTTCAACATCAACGAATCATTTGTTAAAACTCTTTTCAATTATCACTAAGTCCTTTTTGCTAAATTTCTTTTCCAAGGATCAACATTTTCACAAGTACCTCCAAAATTCAAAATTTATTGTTTTGATGCAAATGAAGCGAACTTATCATATTCGAAAACCTTTTCCTACACCACTCAATTTGTCATTCAAGTTTCAAAACACGTGGGCAAGAAGACTTCATGGGGACCGACAATCTTCAACTTACGTAAACTCTTTTAAAACAAAAGTAGCACTTCCATTCATTACAAAATACGTTATGCACAACTAATGGCCACTTTATATTCTCTTACATCTACCAACTATATTCTACCTTCCAAATCAAACTCAATATATTTTTTATTCGATAAACTCAACGTTTCGCTTAAACAACTATACATGAGTATCATCATACGCGTTTTAGTCGATATCTCGCGACGCTTTCGTTTACATCATTCGTTTTACATACTCAAATTTCTCAAACATTTTATATGCCTAAGTTCGTTATGCTTCAACACATACTATATACACAATTTTTATTATTTGTACCTACACTCATACTCATGCGTTTTATGTTTATACTTACACCCACATGCATATTTACACTTACACTTATACTTATGCTCATACTTTCTTTCATATTCATGATTCATACATTCATACCCGCACGCGAGCGGAATCTGAGGGATTCGCTTACGTGGGTCCCATACGTGCTTAAACATAAACATTCTTATATACTATTCGTATACTTACTCATTCTTATTTTCAAAATACCCTAAATCATACACAATTAGTACAACCTATGCGGATCATACGACGATCAATATAATCGCGGGTGCACACGTGATTATAGTGATGGGCGTATGAAAACCATAGAGTGTACTACTGTGTATGGTAAGACACGGAACGTAACATTACACCGAATAACGAGACGGAGGTAACATGGTCAAAACATGGTGGATACGTCGCTGGTACTTCCTATACATTAGTGTTTTCATCATGTTACCAAACTTTCATAAAACATGCCATGAGAAATTCAGTGTTTTGCAGACCTTTTGACCTATTACAAACTTAAAGCAACTCACAAACGCAATATATCCGATTATCCACGATGAAACTCCATTCTTAGCACGCTACTTTCGTCTATCCAATACTTAAGCCATTCTTATACTCGCATTCGTTCGTTCACTTTTATACCCCCATTATTATCCATTATTCTTCGTCTTTTATACGAACCCCATTCGCAATCAAGTCTGTCTAAACGTTTGAATCTTAATCTACCTCCTTACTTTCAAAACTACCTTTCTATTCCTTATCCGTGTGCAAACACCGCAGTTGGTCGTCATCTCTAAAACCGTTTATTGTCAAACGTCAAACTTCTCGTTCCTCTCAATAAAACAATCTTCTACAATATGAGATTTGGTGCTATCTTTTAAACTTTCCATGCGAACTACCTCATCAAATACAAACCATTTTATACATGATTTTCCTTCTTAAATATGACAGCTTTTATATACATCTCCAACTTGGTTTAGACAAAACAACTTAAACTCAGTTTGCCTATACACACACGTAGACGTTTTACCTATGCTTAATATCTCGATTCATTTTCAGTCAAACAAACCCCTTTTACAAACCTATCTTGTCGTTCTTCAAAAATTCATACTCCTTACGTTTCAAAATTTTCAAGTCTAAATTTTAATTAATCACCTTTTTACCAAAACACTTTCAAGTCTTCCTCTTGAATAAATTTCGGGACGAAATTTCATAAAGGATGGGAGACTGTAACGCCCTGCGTTTCCATACTTTCTATATTTGGGAAACCCTTACTTGTAATCCTATTTTTGGAAACCTTGTATTCTTGTAATCGTTCTTTCGTTGTAATCGATGTAAAATCTGAGACTTGAACCCATAATGAGATTCGTGTTTCCGTTACATTTATGTTATATACACCTCATACATGTTCTTACGTTCAAAGATATTATTCATATGATACTTTATTATAACAACCCTAAAGAAAACCGACACCCTTGAATTATTTTCGACACCCTAATATATTTTTAAAATATCCCAATATGTCTTAAAATACACCCCATACGCGAAAACGGACCCCGAATACCTTAAATATTATTAAAATTAATTAAAAATGGAGTTTTTGGAGTTGAGGCGGGCCGCGTAAGCCACACCTCAACCCTTACGCAGGCCGCGACAAGGAAAAACCTGGCGAAACCCTGGGCCGCCACGTGGCCCAACACCTGTTGAACCTACTAGCTGACCCGGATCAGCTACGCTGTTGACCAGCGTTGACGTGGGCCGCGTAGCCTCTCGGCTATACCTTACGCGGGCCGCGAGGAAGTCAGGTTTCAGCTCTATAAATTGCATGCAGTGGCCTTCAGTCGAATTCGTTCAGATTTCTTTTCTCAATCTCAAAATTAAAGTGTAGGCATTATACACGGGTATAATACCCCCTAACTATCGAAGTTCTGCTCCGTTGTAAGTATTATAACCCCCGGATACGTATTAGATACTCTGCCCGATTGATCTAGGGTTCCGTAACGGCTGTCGTGGTTCTGCCCGACGTAGTCGTTGGAATGCCATCTCGGGGAGGGTATTACTAATGTTAAAATGGGTTATTATACTAACACGCGTGCATTTGTGTAATTTATAGATTGTCACTAGGAAACCCTAAAGGATAATCTAAGACAGCAATGTGAGTAATCTCCTTTTTGTAAATTGTTTTTACAAAACCTCACACGATTAAATATATATTAAGTAGTTATTGAGTATTTGTAAGAATACAATTATCATGGATATGTTGGGATTTTGTATACAAAGTTATGTTACTACCTTGCGAGGGGTAACATTTCCACAAGTCAGGTCTGCCAGTACCATGAATGTTAATTGATATAACTTGGAAACAAATGTAATTGCGAGACCGCCCTCAATACTGTACAATGGTTTTTATTAAACTTGAGAAAACTGGGATTCACTCACCAGTATTTCCCACTGACAAAATGTTTTTAAACGCGTTTCAGGTAAAAATGTGAAAGCCAAATAGAAGCCAGCTGGATAGCACTGAAGGCTTAGAAAAGTGGCAATAAAGTTACCTAAATATAAATAGATGTTTTTATTAAATAAAAATAGGATTTATTCCTATGAAAATGTGTGTACTGCAAACTTGGGCTTTATCCCATGTGTTTAATATTATGAAAATGTGGTATTTTACTCTGATCCAATATTTCCTAACAACGGTCCTGATGAAAATTCCGCTGCCAAATTAGACAATACGCGATACCACCGATACTGGCTCGCAGCCGCCCTTCCCGAGGAGATAGGGATCGGGGGTTGCAACAGAAGGTGGTATCAGAGCTAAGCCACTGATTCAGCCACATAAGTGTTCTGCTGACATCAAAATTCAAATTGTTAGGAAATAAATTACGGAACTACGTGCATAATTGTATTTTCTAGTTGTGTGTTATTTGACTATTTGTTAGTTTACAGTATGAGCGATCAAGGACCATCTGACGCGTACCGTCAATTGTCTGGTTCACCTAGAAGCGAAGGTGCCTCTTCTTAGCCTGCCCTCTCGGGGTACTCTGCTGATACGGAAGAAGGAATATTCGTGTTTAAGGCTCAGTCTGAAGAGCCATTCCCTCAGAAAAAGAGAGGATGGTTCAGTCGAGGGGCACATGAGCGTAGGAAGCGTATGAAAAAGTTACAAGACCAGAGAGTACTAGTCGCAGCCAAAAGAGAAACCGATGCCTATGCCCAGGATATGCTTAATAGGGATATAGCCAATATCCACATCCTAGCAACCACTGCAGCTGACCCTAACCTGGAACAAATGATAGCACCACAACCACCAATTCCTGACCAACCGATGGAGATAGAAAACCCTGAAAATCAAGTAGAAATGCATGATTTTAATCCGGAGGAAATACCTAGGGTACCTGCACCAAATCCCTTAGACCCAAATTACAACCCGTGGTGGGATGGCGTTAGAGACTATATGCAACGCTACCCGATACATGAAGACACGCCCATGCCAAACTTAGGATCCTACCCAGGTTTGGACCCTCTAGATCCCTATTACAATAATGATGTATACATTAAGGAGATTTTAGAAAATCCTTACCCATACCAGGCACCTACACCTCCATACCAGGAACCCGCACCCCAGATTCCGAACCCAGTCCTAGAAGCTGCACCCCCAATGAGTGCCAAAAATGTACAAGAACTTAGGACATTTGGTGAGGAAATTTTAGAGAGTAGTGAAAGAATGAGACAGGTGGGAGAGCGACTCGTCTGGAAGTACGACGAGCGCAATATGGATTTCTGGATGAATCCATATCCATGAATGTGATGGTGGAAACGGTAGTAATAATAATAATAATAATATGTGTGTATGTGTATGAAAAAAAAAAACTACGGATGCCTATTATTAGTAGTGTAACTTTAAATTTCGGTCGGTATTGTAATTTTAATTTCAGTACTGGTGTGTAATAGATGCATATTATATGAATAGAGTAAAGTCGCAATGATCGACGCTTTTGACCAAAATGCGTGTCCTTGGTTTAAAAAAGCGGTAAGCGCACAAAAGCGATGAGGTCTAAAACCAATTTTTTAAAAGCGAAGCGCAAAAGCGGTAAGCTTTTCGTAGGCAAAGCGCAAAGTGATTATATAATTTAATTTTTATATCCTATAAGTTTTTAGCACCTAATACCTATGATTTAGCTATAATTAAGCTTTATATATGTTTTAGAATGAAAAAAACATAAATGTACAGCCTAAAAAGCCTGTTGTACAACACTCAGCAGCACAGAAACACACCATGTACATAAGGCACGCGCCTCACCTGTGCCTCAGGTCAATTTTTAGGCTAAAAAGCGCGCCTCACCTGCGCCTTTCGTACATCGTGCGCCTTGTGTCACTTAAGGCGATTTGGGTGGCACCTTGGGTCGCCTTGCGCCTAGGCGCGCTTAAGGCGCGCTTTTTTAAACCAAGTGTGTGTCATGTGATTGGCTATATTAAATATTATTTTGTGATATTAATACATGGTAAATGTTTAAAATTCAGATGGCCGACAAAGGAAATCAAGGAAATCTGAATAACGATAACTAGAGTAACATTAACTTGGTTAATGAGAATCCGAGCATCAATAACAATGGAAACCAAGTGGATAATAGTGATATCCAACACATAGTGGCACAAGGAATCATAGATGCAATGCCATTTATTATTCAAACGGTTCAGGAAGAGAATACTAAAAGTAAACATAGTAGTAAGCGACCAATTGAACCAGAACACAGCGCGAACAATGGACCCGTAGTTCAAGTGCCCATTCCCAAAAGAAGAAGAACCATGCCTTATGGTTGTTCTTATAAAGAATTCTGGTCTTGCAAACCGATAGAATTCTCGGGCAATGAAGGACCCATTGCAACTCTGCGCTGGATAGAAAAGACTGAGGCTGTTTTAAAAATAAGCAAGTGTGCTGAAGAAGACAAGATAATGTTTGCTTCTAATCTATTTAAAAACTCAGCCTTAGAATGGTGGAACACTATCCTCCAGTCAAGAGGAATTAATAGGGTATACAACATGGAATGGGAGGAATTTAAAAATATGGTAGAAAGGAAATTTTGCCCTCCCAATGAAAAGGAACAGATAGCAAATAAGTTCCTAAATCTTAGGATGACCGGGGTAGATAGTAAGGGTTATACTACCACATTCTTTGAATATGCTAGAATAGTACCAACCCTTGCATCACCTGAACCGGTATTAATCTTCCGTTACATCTGGGGATTAATTGGGGAGATTAGACATGTAGTCAAGGCAGCTAGACCTCAAACTATAGAAGAAGCTGTAGAACTAGTGAATACCTTGACAGATGAGTTAATCCGTACTAGAGAAGAAGACCAGAGGAGAAACCTAGCTCAAAGGCTTACCCAAGAGTTTCGTTCTGGGAATTCCAACCGTAGGAATATAGGTTCTACCTCTGCACCATACTGCAAGGTCTGCAAGAAAAAACATTCAGGAAAATGCTCCACTCACTGCAATTTCTGTAAGGCACCAGGACACAAGGAAGAAGACTGCAGGAGAAAATCCAGTAATGGACTATGCTTCAACTGTGGAGAAAAAGGTCACATCAAGCCGAACTTTCCAAAACTAGCTCCAGCCGCGAACAACAAGAACACTAAAAATGCTAGAGCATTTATTCTGACTACAAATGAAGCCAAAATGATTCCGGACGTAATACCCGGTACGTTTTTAGTTAATGATGTTTTTGCTAAAGTATTATTTGACTCTGGTGCAAACCAAATTTTTATTAATACTTCATTTTGCAAACTTCTTAATCAACCATTAACTAAACTCTCACAAGAATGTCTAGTCGAGACAGCGAATGGAGAAACGGTTAGGATTTCTAAAATCTTGCAGGGAGCAAGAATAAAATTTTTAAATCAAAAGTTTATGGCAAATCTTTACCCAATGAATCTGACAGGATTTGATATCGTATTAGGAATGGATTGGTTAGTAGCCAATAAAGCTAATATTTTATGTGATCAAAATTCAATTCAAGTAAATTTACCAAAGGGTGAAAAGATCACAATTAAAGGTGATAAACCCTTTAGATCCACGAAATTAATCTCTGTGATGAAAACTGCAAGTTATATAAGAAAAAGATCTATAGTGTATTTGATTTCCATAATCACTAACACTAAAGGAAAAGAATTAAAGGACATTCCAGTAGTGTCTCAGTTTTCAGATGTATTTCCAGAAGAATTACCAGGACTACCACCAGATAGAGAAGTTGAATTTAGAATCCATCTACTGCCAGGAACAACACCAATTGCCAAAGCACCCTACCGTTTGGCACCCGCCGAAATGCAGGAACTGAAGAAACAGTTAGATGAATTGTTGGAAAAAGGATTCATACAGCCAAGCTCATCACCATGGGGAGCGCCGATACTGTTTGTCAAAAAGAAGGACGGATCAATGTGTATGTGCGTTGACTACCGTGAATTGAACAAGGTCACAATTAAGAACCGGTACCCATTACCGAGAATCGATGATCTGTTCGATCAATTGCAAGGATCTTGATTTTTCTAAAAAATCGATTTAAGGTCAGGATATCATCAATTAAAGGTACAAGAAGAGGACATTCCTAAAACCGCATTTAGAACAAGGTATGGTCATTATGAATTTACTATCATGCCATTTGGTTTAACCAATGCCCCAGCCGCATTTATGGACATGATGAACCGAATATGCAAGCCATATTTGGATAAATTCATAATTGTTTTTATTGATGATATTCTCATCTATTCTAAAGGTAAGGAAGATCATGCAAAGCATTTGCACGCACTTTTAAGTTTATTAAGAAAGGAACAGCTTTATGCTAAATTTTTAAAGTGCGAATTTTGGTTATAGCAGGTACAGTTTCTTGGACACTTAGTTAATCATGAAGGAATTCATGTAGATCCATCTAAGATCGAAGCGATTACCAAATGGAAGACCCCTGAATCACCAACCGAGGTTAGAAGTTTTTTAGGATTGGCCAGTTATTATAGAAGATTTATTCAAGATTTTTCTAGAATAACCATTCCTTTAACTAAGTTAACCCGTAAATCCATTAAGTTTGAATGGGGAGCAAAACAAGAAGAAGCATTTAGAATTCTTAAGCAAAGACTAACCCATACACCCATACTAGCGTTACCAGAAGGAACTGAAGACTTTGTAGTCTACTGTGACGCTTCCAAACTAGGTTATTGTTGGTACATACGTCTGTCGACTTCGTCTTGTATCGAGTCTTGCATTGTTCAGGGCACGAAGATCGAGAAAACAAGACAAAAAGTTAATTCCGCTTGAAGTAGTTAATTCCGTTTGAAGAAGACATTTTGTAATTCCGTACGGAATTAGCTTATAATTCCGCTTGAGTATGTAATTTCGTTTGTAATGTGATTCCGCTTGAGTAATGTTCAAGCGGAATTAGAAAGGCTATATATAGGTGTTATTCTGTATCATTTGAAACGGAATTAGAGAAGAGTGTTTCCGATGGCGAAGCTCTGTCGAAGTGTCTACAGATCTGTAATAGTATCAGAATCAATACAAGAGACAATTTAAGTGAATATCTTGCTTAATTTCACACAATATGTCTGTTTCCGCCTTTCATATTGTGTAGAACGTCTCTGAACGACTCGTTTCGGGTCCGAACACGATCCTACATGTGGTATCAGAGCTCAGGAGGAGGAGTTCTGTCAAATTCAGCCTGATTTCATCTCATTTTCTTACTTCTACACCTTCTTTTCAAAATTGAACTTGTTTTCACGGTTAAAATGACTTGAAATTCTCACAGTATATGCGCAATTGTGTTTTAACAAAACTTTGAGAGAATTGGACCATAATTCAATCTAAAACTGATAAAATTTGTAATTTCGCTTGAAAAGTTTGTTCGATATGATGACATCAGCCTAATCTCGTTTGAAATTGCACCTAATTTCGCTCGAAATCAGTAATTCTGCTTGAAAACGTTATTTCTCTTGAGTAATACCGTTTGAAATCACTATTCCGTTTCAAGGTGTTATTTCGCTTGAAAGTTCAAACGGAATAAGTGATTCCGCTTCAAATCTTGATTCCGTTTGAGTTGGGATTTCGTTTGGAACTGGTTTGCAAGTAATTTCGCTTCAACTGGTTTTCCGTTTGAAGAGGTGATTTCGCTTGAGACTTAATTCCGTTTGAAAAGTTCTGATTTGTGAAATTTTTTTCCAAAACATGGACGAAGAATTCTACAACGCATTTGCTACATCCCCGACTACTCCAGCTACCATTGCTCAAAACATGAACATGGAGAATGAAACCGGAACTTTGCAAAAGCCCCTGAAGCTTATGGGTATTGAAGAATACCATGGTTGGAAAGAAAGATTTGAGAACTGGGTTCAAGCAAATCATCTGAGATCTTGCGAAAGCATTGAAACCAAATATGTTAGACCTCAAACTGCTTTGAATGTTGACAAAATCATTTCAGAATTTTCAGACAAAGAGAGAGATAGTTATAAAGGAGAGAAAATGATGATCAGTCTCTTACAACAAGCTATTAAAGAGGATATATTTGTTTTGCTTCAGCATGATGGAAGTGCGTATTCGATTTGGGAAGCACTTAAGAAAAAGTTTGAAGGAAGTACAGAGATGCTCAAGAGTAAAAAATCTTTACTGAAAAAAGAATTTGAGTTGTTTACTAGTGTACCAGGGGAGACTACAAAGGCTCTCATTGAGAGATATTGTCATCTTGTGCGTTCGATGTCTTTGTTGAAAATTACTAAAACTCCGGATGAATGGGTCGAGAAGCTTGCTGATGCTTTACCGCAGAAAGAATGGGGTACTTATCTAATGATCTTAAAGAATTCTAGAGAGTTTAGTAGATTGTCTATTGGACAGTTCATTGAAAAGCTTGAGGGACGGGATCTTGAACAGCAAAAGATTGCCAGAATGAATAGCTCGAGCAATCAACAAGATATCAAATTGTATTATAAAGGAAATATTCCAACTGTTGAAACAAGTCCAAAGATCCAAACTGCTTTTAGTGCAGAAAATTCATCAGGATCAGTCAACCAGAGTTCAGTCAAATCCAGTGGATTTTCTTCATTTTCGAATGTTAATCCAAATGTTTCAGATTCAAGTTTCCATTCTCAAAGTTCAAAAAGTGGAAATGGTTGTGTGATACAGTGTAACATTGCTTTGAATCTTCCTAATGGTCAAAGTTTTTCTGAAGAAGTTGCAAAAGATCACATGGCGTTACTTGCAACTGTGCTGGAATCCTATGAGGGATTGGTTGCAGGAAGGATCGGAAATCCTATGCTGACTAAAGAGGATTACGATCAGATAGATGCTGAGGAAATGGAGCTCATGGATATCAAATGGTGTCTAGCTAGTGTCTTGAGAAGAGCTGAAAAGTTCAAAATGATTAGAGGAAGAAATGATTTTTTGGATGCACATGTGTCTACTTTGGGTTTTGATAAATCTAAAGTTACGTGTTTTCGATGCAGGGAGAAAGGTCATTTCAAGAGAGAATGCAAAAATCAGGAAGCTAGTGGAGCAAAGAATCCTTTTGGAAAAGATGATTACTATCGAAAAGCCATATATCAACAGGTTGCTCATCAACCGAATCAACAAAAAGAACCACAAACTGCACATGCCAGAATGATCGAAGATGCAAATAAGAAAGCTTATTATGGTATCATTGATCAAGATGATGAGAAAATGGCTCCAGGCTTTAGCTGGGATAAGTATGTGGATGAGAATAGGGAGTTTAAGGCGTTTATCGCACAAATTGTTCAAAAGCCAGAATTGATGAAAGAATGGATAGCAGTGATGTCAGATGAAGAAAACAGTCAAGATGAAAAATCTGTTTCTTCAGAAAACAGTTCAACAGAAAGCAGTGATGATGATGATGAGGAAATTGAACAGATTAATATTGGAAACGCTCATTTATCTTCTGATAGTTTTGAATTTTATTTTGCAGATAAATTGAAGAAACTTAAAGAGAGAAAAGCTGCAAAAGAAATGAAAGAAGTCAAAATTGTTGAGAAGATAGTTGAAATGGAAAAGGTAGTTGAAGTTGAGAAGATTGTGGAAATTGAAAAGATTGTTGAAGTCACAAAACCTTGTCTTACATGTTTGGAATCCTGCAAACAATGTGTAGAAAAAGATGAGAGGTTTAGTGAACTAGAAAAGTTGAAAGAGAAGTTATTGTTTGATGTTAAGAATGTGAAAGAATCATATGATGTATTGAACAAAACTGTGAATAGTTTGCAGAAAACAAATTCTGAAAGAGAAGATGCTTTGACGATGATGAATGCAACCATGATGTCTAAGCAGAAAGAGATCAACTACTACATTGAAGAATGTGCTAAGTTGAAGCAGGAGTTGGAAATTGAAAAAGTTGAAAATGAAAGAATCAGAAGATTACTAAAAAGTTATACAAGTTCCGATTACTTAATAGACAGAATTTATCCAACTGTTGCAGGTTTTGAAGTGTTTGAAGACAAGAAGTCGAAGAAAAAGGATACTGGTAAGAAACAGAGTGTCAGTTATAACAAGTGTCCGCCTCCGATTTGGGAAGGGTATTCGCCTAGAAAGCCAGATGAGGAACAAGTAAAAAAGGCAGTCAAAATAAAGTTAGAGTCCGAGATAACAGATGCATTACCAGACAATATTGACATTACATTTACAGCGTCCGACACAGATCATGAGTCTGAGTTAATAAAAAGGAAGGTGTTGGATAAGGATGAGGAGTCCGAGTCAAAGTCCGAGTCCGAAAGTTCGTGTTTGTCAGTCGGGAGTTCGAGTTCGTTTGTCAAGAGTTCTAAGTCATCGGAAAAACGGGTTTATAGTAAAGAGTTTTTGTTATCAAAGTCTAATTTGAATGACGAAACATTTGAAGTTGCATACACTTTGAATGATTCTGACAAATTATATTTTGATAATGAGTTTCCAATAAGAAGTGTTCAAATTGAAAAGATCAAAAAGGTTTTCAAAATGACAGAAATTAATATTTCTGAAATAAAAGATTTAAATCTTACTGAAAAACCTAAAAAGTACACTTCAAGAGTTCAACAACGGTTAAACAAGAAAAAGGGTTACAGTTCTGGTTCTGGTTTTCAAAAGAAATCAAACCATAACGGTAATTTCAAAAAGAAAGGATTGGGTTTTATACCACCAGAAATTTATAAAAATGAGAAAATTTCTAAAAATACAAAATTTGTGTCAGGTACTTCTACTGAGGATGAAATGAAGAGCTCATTCTGGAGACAGTCAAATCAAGAATTTCTCGCTGAAAAGAAGAAAAATGAAACTCAGAGAAAAGAGACAAGAACTTGTTACAGATGTCAAGAAGTTGGTCACATCGCCTGGAACTGCCCAAAGGCAACTAACACAACACAGGGAGTCTCAGAAAAACTCAAAGAAATAGTTGTTGATAAAACCGAACCACCAACTGAAAGGTTTAAAGTGTTTAAAAATTCAAAATATGAAGTTGGTGAGTGTTCGAAAAGATTTTACAAGAGAAGAGTGAATTCTGACAACCAAACATGGGTTGTTAAGAAATATGAGGTAAAATCTGGTGATGAATCTGATTCCACAAAATCAGAGGAGCCACAAGTTGTTAAAATTGGTGAAAACTCAGTTCCGCCTTTGGATGATGTTCATTTTCCACCATTGCAGACTGAAAATTTTAAATCTAAAGTTGGAAAAGTTGAGATCTCAAATCAATTTTATATTGAAAAGAACGAATTCGATGTTGAGAAAGCGTTTAATGGAAATGTGAAAAAGATTTTTGGGAAAATGGTCGAGGGAAAGGCCAAAGGGGTTAAGGATTTTTATGCAACAAAGAAAGCAACTTATAACCCAACTGCAGAGGAGTTAAGATCACCCAAGGCTAGTCAGGCTTGGGTGGATATTTTCTTTAATTGAAAAACCTGACTTGCCGGAGCTCCCAGGTTGGTAAGAGTGGAGCAGGAATCGGCATCTTTCTTGAGAAATTCACGAAAGTGATTTCGTCTTACAAGTGGTAAATCAGGGACATTAAGTTGTACTTGATTTTCTACATGTGGTATTTGTTTAGTTGATATAAAATTGTTAAATATTTCAAGTGGTTAAATGAACAATGTGATGAGATCCCCTAACCTACAAGTGGTTTATAATGAAAACAAAGCTTATTTTCCGGAAAAACCATTTGATTAAAACAAACTTCAGTGTTTTGAAATCACAATGGGAAAATAGTTTGTTGTGAGGGGGAGTTCTGATTGTTTATGCCAAGTGGATGGCGAATTGAAGCTTGAAAATCAGTTGTCACTTTACTTGTATAGTTTGTTTACAAATTTCTTTAAATGATTTTGAATTTTAGGGGGAGTAAGAATTTTCAGAAAATCCAAAAACATTAGAAAATTTGAAAAAGTCAAAAACATGATAAAAACAAAATTGAGTTTTGTTATGAAAGAGAGGAAATGATAGTACATCAGTGGACTATCACAACATGCTAAAGAATTGGAAAGTTAAATATGATAAACGGTCTCACTGATGATGTGCCAGTAGGTTTTTGCACATTTAGTAGATTGTGACGAGATATAAACCTAAATTTCAAACTTGCTTATATCGTGGGGAACATCTCTTGGATATATGGGTAACCCCCAAAATCTTGTTTGAAAGTTCCCTCTTTCTAAGATACTAGGTCTTTATACTGAGTGATATATGGGGTATTATCCCGGGACTTCTGATTTTGCGGAAGCAATGGCCTAGTCCCCGGAGAATACTTTACGCTTGCTTGAAATATAACTCACCCTCAGCATAAAAATGATAAAACATTGAAAAATGCTAAATCATGTGCTGTTGAAGAAAAGATCCTCTAAAGGGGACACACCAAAAGTCGAAGCCGTCATCTCTCTGCTGAACGGAAGTTCTGACCTGAGTTCTCACGGCCCTCGCATTTAACCCTTTACATATATCATCTATGGTATACTCACCTGTAAGACTGAATATTGGGATCAGGATACGGGAGTATATTCAAGTGGTGGGACAAGCGAATAAGTTTAAGTGCTTAAAACATTAATCTCATATCTCGAAACAGTTGAACTTTGTGTGAGAATTTAAGTGGATCAGTATACGGACAATCTAAGTGAATCGTTTAGAACTTAAAATGTTTAAAGCTTAACTGTAACACCTCGAAAATTTACGTCCAATAATGTATTGACACGTGTCATGGGCTTTGAATATGTGAAAACATACTTTAGAGGGACTAAAGTTGACAACCAGTGAAACTATGTGAATATAAGAGTCCAAAGTGTCAACAATGGATAAATAGGCTCTAAAATAACCCTACATGATGTTTATAATCTTAAACGGATAAATCATGGATCATACGGAGCGGAAAATGAAAGAAAGTGAGGAATTACAAACTACAGGGGCTAAATGTGTCAACATGTTGAAAGTATACCTCTAAGTGACCTTTTGGCAAACCCGAAGCTTTGTAATGATAAAATATACTCACTAGAACATGTGATAAAAATTTCATCAAGTTTCGTTATCGTATGAGAAAGTTATGATCAAAACCGTGCACGAAGGGTTAATTACGTTAACGTTGAATTTCGAGACTTTTCGGGTAAGCACAAAGTTAACCAAGGACTTTACCATATTTATAAAAGTCCCAAGGTCCTTAAAAATCAGATTTGAGGGTCTAGAGTGCAAGGAAAATAGCAAAAACCACGTATAAAAGGACAAGGACCAAATCGTAAAACATAAGAAACTTGTTTGGCTGGTTTGCACTTGTACGCGGCCCGCGTAACAGGTCTCGCGGCCCGCCTACGAGTCACCAGCGAACAAAAATGCACAGCTGCCAGTTGAAGACCTGATTTCGAGTTGTTTCCAGCTGTTGTCGATTCAGGGGGCTCACCAATGGGTTTACATGCACTTAGGGGCACTTGTCCTCATCCCACAACCTCAGTAGACTCACATGGCAACATCAAATGTGATCAAAATTGTGATAAAAAGGGTCTTGTAGTTGCAAACCTTCAACACTTGCATGTTCAAAAATTCACAAGATCATCTCTGGAGCTCTCTGGACGTTAAGACATCTTTCTAGTGATCTCTAAGCATTATTAGGACTCTTGTAAGTGTTCATAACCTTCTCAAATTCGTTCTAGCTTAGTAAATTAGCTAATAGTCAAACCATCGTAAATTTAGTTTGACTTTGTGATTAAACGAAATTTGCTCAGTCATTTCTCAAATTGAAAGTACCTACAAGTTGGTATTTATGTGGGTAACAAACCCTCAAAAGGGTATTTTCAGATTCCCACTCTAAGTATGATAATTGTCGAGTCAAAGCTTGTTTCAAAAAGTCAACAGAATGTGTATTTGCAAATTTAAGCATGATTAGCAATGTAGGGTACATGCAACCTGTTTGATCATTAAAATAACTTGGTAATTAATGAAAGAACATGTCTCAACATGTTCATCTCGACAATTTTCAGTTTAAACCCGAATCGGAACCGAAAGTCGCATAAATTGACTTTTTCTTTGACTTTCAGTTCTGATCCGTTCATGCATGTTTGAGATCTGCCTTAGAGCTTATTTTGGACCAAGTTTCATATAAGTATAACTCTCTGAGATTTTACAACTTGGTTCAACACTTATCCGATTCATATGCATGTTTCCGATTTATGCTTAAATGTGACTATTATGCCCTTTTGACTATAAAACGTGATTTTTGAAAAAAGTGAAAGAGTAGAAACATTTGTTACTGATTTATAAACTTGCACCTAAAATTTGATATCAGTTTGAGGTCTAGATTAAGAGTTATGCTCATTATCGTAATTTGAAAGCTTTAAGTTACTTAAATGGCGTAATTAGCATATAACCCATTTAAACCCACTTTTTGATACCAAACTTTTTACCCACTGATGTAATATAATATTTTGGGATTTTTAAAGATTTTTATTTAATTTTTGGCTGATCATATCATAGGTCTCTAAGTTTAATTCGATAAATACCGATTTTGCCCTTTTAAGCCATAAAATGAGTTTTACAAATCCTTTTGACCCCAAACCTTTTCTACTGATTTTATTTGATAAATAAAATATTTTGATTATTCTGGAAATATAAAAATATCAGCTTTCTTTTAAAAACCCGGAAACGGCTCTAAATCGCCTTTTTAAGCGTTTTTAACGCATAGTATGTACTATAACCATATTAAACATATAAGGTTGATACCTACTGATGTTTTTAGTATATTTTTATATAATAACAGTAAGTATAAGTTTTTGAACTCAGGTTTCCAGTTTTGACATTTTTAGCTCTTGTGAAATTACCAAAATACCCCTAAGGTGCATAATTTGGTTTTAAATGATAAGTTTCACATATGGGTCATGCCCTACTGTTATAACATGTTAAATTAATTATATTTACTGTATAAACCAGACCCGTAACTCAGATTTACAAATAAACTCTTTTATAATCTCTTAAATGACCAAAATGCCCTTATGAGGCATAATTTGTGTTTAAATCCGTTTTGGGCATAATAGGAGATATCTTACTGATGTTATAACATATTTAAGCCATATTATCTCAGGGAACTTGCATATGACTCTTACGGTTACCCGTAACGCTCTTTTCGCGTTCGATTCGGTTTATGTAACTAGTTTGCATAAATTGACCGAGACGGGTCAAACATTATCATTTTTGTCTCAAAATCCAGAATGTATTTAGTATACCCATATTATACAAGTATTCAAACTTGTCGGGTCTAAATCACATTCTATCTGGTCTTCGCTTAATCGTGCGTTTGAACCGTTTCGTCCTTAAAGCTAACCGGTCTAAGCTTAAGCTTAAATAAAGACCCGTTAGAAATCTAATAGGTTATTATAAACCTTCGTTCCAGATTAGGAGCACCGGTAAAAGCTACTTGCCTTTTTGCTTGTTGAGAATTATACTTTACTCAGGTAAATACTTTTAACTTATTTTCCCTATACGGGCTTGGGTTACGGTATATAAAATACCGCTTGATCGAGCATCAAATCTTACATCTTTGGGTGGTTAATTGAATAATTTGATCAGCTCGTTTAAACAGTCTTGTTCACTTAAAGCCTTTGGGGGGTTAATGACCATGTCCCGGATATCCTTGGCATCATCTTACGAGATGGCCACGACTTGAGCACGGGGTGTAGGCGTACACCTGTCAGTGTATAACTCTATAATGTGGTGTGTCTATTGATCTTTAACCCGGACAAGATCCGGGCTACTGAACGCACAAGTAACATGTAATTCGTTCACAAGATTATATAAAATAATTATCCCAAGTTATAAAATGTTTTGTGCCTTGAGCATTCAAATCAATTTTCAACCATTTTCAAAATGAGTCAGTTAAATTGTATTTACCAGTGTAATCTGACGTATTTTCCCGAAAGGTTAAGTGCAGGTACTACACGTAATAGGCTGGCTGTCTTCTAGAGCGTCCACAATAAGTCTCGCAAGCTTGGATGACAATAAACTGTTGAACAATATCTTATTTTATTTTGATCCGCCTGTGGATCCGTTTCAACTATTAGTGATATTTAATATTACACTTTATTAAAGTTGAAATGAATCTATCTTTGCTTCCGCTGTGCATTTTATATATTGTGTTGTTTGTCTATGATGATACCAACTACGTCACGATACTCCCCACCGAGCCCACCAGTGACACGTGGAAAATAGGGGTGTGACATTAACGGTGTTTGTGATATGTCTCAGAAACTGATATGATCCTATTACACAAACTCACAAAAATATTATTGTCTGTAAATTTTTCTTTACTGCATTTAATATAATATCAAAAATCCAAAAAGATTTTAGTGTGTTTTAGCATAATTTTTGAAAAATCCAAAAAGATTTTCGACAGATGATATTGAAAAGCTGATTTTCAAAATTCGAGTGCTAAACATGATGAACAGGTTTGGGAGAGTGTGAATGAAGAAATGTTTACAAGTGGTTCATCAGAGATAAACATTGTAAAATCATTTGTTGTGTGTTTTGTATCTACAAGTGATAAGCAGAGAATGAATTTGTAAAATGTTAAATTTGTGAAATTTATTGTTAGGTAGAGAATGTGCAGGATAGCTTGGATTCTGATTCTAAATATAGAGCCAGGTCACGATCCTGATCCTGTGAAACTCTTTGAAGATCAACATCCAAGGATTCGTTCGAGGGGAGTGTGTTGGTGCTGAAGAGGAGAATAAAGGGAAGATTGAAGAAGGTTTACACTGTCAAATACTTCAGAGAGAGCAGACAGACTGATAAAGACTGAAGACGTTGAAGACTCGACACTTAAGACTCGTCAACGTCCGAGGGGGAGTCTGTTGGTGCATACGTCTGTCGACTTCGTCTTGTATCGATTCTTGCATTGTTCAGGGCACGAAGATCGAGAAAACAAGACAAAAAGTTAATTCCGCTTGAAGTAGTTAATTCCGTTTGAAGAAGACATTTTGTAATTCCGTACGGAATTAGCTTATAATTCCGCTTGAGTGTGTAATTTCGTTTGTAATGTGATTCCGCTTGAGTAATGTTCAAGCGGAATTAGGAAGGCTATATATAGGTGTTATTCCGTATCATTTGAAATGGAATTAGAGAAGAGTGTTTCCGACGGCGAAGCTCTGTCGAAGTGTCTACAGATCTGTAATAGTATCAGAATCAATACAAGAGACAATTTAAGTGAATATCTTGCTGAATTTCACACAATATGTCTGTTTCCGCCTTTCATATTGTGTAGAACGTCTCTGAACGACTCGTTTCGGGTCTGAACACGATCCTACAGTTATGGATGTGTGTTGATGCAACGCCAAAAGGTTATAGCTTACGCATCTAGATAACTTAAGAATCATGAAGAGAATTATTCAATCCATGATCTAGAATTAGGAGCCATAATTTTTGCCCTTAAGATTTGGAGACATTACCTTTATGGTAGTAAGTTTACCATATTCACCAATCATAAAAGTTTAAGGTATGTTTTCAGGCAAAAAGAATTGAATATGAGACAAAGACGCTGGATGGAGATGCTTAGTGATTATGATTGTGATATCCAGTATCATGAAGGAAAAACAAACGTAGTGGCTGATGCTTTAAGCCGAAAATATCACGAAAAGCCAAAAAGGGTACGTTCTCTTAAATTAAATCTACAAGTAGATTTAAATGATCAAATTAGAAAAGCACAAGAATCAGTAATCAAGGATGATACTGAAAAATTAAAAGGAATGATTAAGGAATTAGAACAAGGAACATATGGAATTTGGAGATTCCATAAACAGAGAATGTGGATACCTAAGTTAGGGAACCTGCGCCATCATATATTAGAAGAAGCCCATAAGTCTAAATATACGATGCACCCAGGAAATGATAAAATGTACCAGGATTTAAGAAAGAATTTCTGGTGGATAGGAATGAAAAAGGACATAGCAACCTGATCGATGTCGTAAGGTCGGTCAAAAATATAATTGAAGATGTCCTATTCACCTTTTACTAGTAAAGGGCAAGTAGGGTGTCGAATCCACGGGGAATCAGTGGAAAGTATGAAAGTTCGTTGCTTTAATTACCATCTACGTCTAAACTAATTGCTTTTTGCAGTTTTTAGAATGATTGTGAAAACAAAATAAATTAGAATTGTAAACAATTGTGAGAAAAGGGACCAATCTCCGGGTTTTCAAGTTATGTAGAAAATCAGGTTACTTAGCTACTACCAGTTGGAAATCACAAAGACATGATTTGAAAACTTGTTTTGATAAATAATTAACGAATAATATATTTGATTGCAATGATCCACGATCGAAACCGAAGGATTGATGCAAATGAATAGTAATTCAGTTAATTACCAATTTCAGATTTCATAAACATTAACCAGTTCAATGATTAAAGGTTTAAAACAATGACAACCTAGAATTTAATCTCGATCGTTGATGAACAAACCAAATAATTGATGAACAAGAATGAATACGATAATCAAATATTGTTTAATCAAAACAAAAACAATAAGAATAACTAACCGAAATATTAATCAATTCTCAATCCAAAAAGTTGTAAACATAAGCAAACCCAATGTTCAAACATAAACCCTAGTCCCGGAGATGGTCACGGGACGACTAGCCGCTCATGACGTGCGTGCAATCCTCAAAAGCTTGGTAGAAAGTCGAACTCATGATTAATGGATGTGATGATATTCGATGATGTTTTGTGATGAAGTTGGAGCTCCAAAGTTATAATATGTGGCTGCCGAAATCAATCCTCTAATTCCTTCATGTTGCTGCCTCCAAATCGTGAATTAATGATGATGTTGGGCTGATTTGGGCCCAACTATTATTATATATGGCTGCTCAACTTTTGTGATAATGGGCTCCAATATCGAGTGTAATGAATTGAATTTTGAGAGCCCAAAATTATTGCTTATGGCTCTAAATCTTCGACGATGATAATATTTTATGATTGTGAGATCCCACAAAGTCAAATAAAGTTGCCGCTTCTTTCATGTGCCCTTGCTCCGATTCCGTAAGTTACGGAATCAAACCGTAAGCAGCAAGTCCAAGTTGCTGTTCATTTTGTGACATCCTACTTGAAACCGTAGGTCACGGTTGTACAACCATAAACCACATGTTGATATCACTGTTTCTTTTTGTTCCTTTGCATGTGTTGTTCTTCCCAAGATCATCCAGCCAACACATGATTATTACTCCCACTTTATAATATGCCTTCTACCGTCCCACTATGTCTGCATACTTGTGATGATGATCAATGTTGTTGACTCTTTTGTGTCTCCATTCCTTTTCTCATGTGCACCACCAGCCGCCAAAGATGATTATATGGATTCCCTTCAATTAGTTCCTCCCAAGTAATGTCTTTTCACATGTGCACTTCTTGTCTTTCCCTCATTGTCTCGCCATCCAAGAAGAGTATTATATTGATTCCAATTAATGCTTTCAACAAAGTCCCCTCTCTTGTCACTGTTGAAGTCTTTTGCTGCATTTATCAACGTTGGACGCTTCACTTTATCTCTAACCCAGTTAACTTCCCCGAATTAAGCAATTTAACCTGCACAGCCACAATTTCTCGTAGTTAACTTATTCACTGCATATAATTACTTAAAACTAAACAACACACGCAAGATAGACACTTTAAAGCTCGGCTTTCACCCTCTCCATCAAATCCACACAAGTCCTTTGATTGTCCTCAAGCAAACCGATACGGAATTACTCACCATCGTAACAATACCTCTAAACCCCTAAACCGATGCAACAGTTTAAGTCCCAAGTCATACCCGTTCCATAGACTGACACAATCAAGATTGACAGTCCGACAAGCAATTGATGCAATTTTTAAAACCTAAGACTTGTCTATTCAAAACTAACATGCTTAGGATTATTATACACATGCTACACGCCCCTCACAATCAACTCTCCTCTTGGTTTAAAAACTGAACTAGCGTGTAATGTGCTAGCATTTAAAACACTCATAACCAAACATGAAATTCTGTAAATCATAAGCTTGTATAACAATCACACCTCCACTGTATCATATAACACTACACATATCAAAAGGACTTTCGGTTTTGGGCTTAGGGTAAAGGTAGGAAGATTTTTGGTTTTTATTTGTAGATTTTTATGTGGCGAACAAACAAACGACCAAACCGTGCCAAATTTATTTGCAACACATAACATACTCACACTTTGGGTTGGTTTCTACCCAAGAACACAAACAATATTCACAAAACTTCTATTTTTGTTCTTTTTCCTTTTTCTATTTTTCTTTTCTTTTCTTTTTTTTTTCAATTTTTTTCACTTATTCATAACTTGTCATTCACGGTCGGTATCACAAATTTCACATCGGGTGGACAAACGAAAGGGTAAATAGGCTCAACAGGGCTACTAGGGGTAATGATTAGGTAAACATAAAACAAAACACAGTTGGTGTAAGGTATATCCTAATGCCTTTATCATTTACGTGCACATATTAAACCACAGTCTCAGCATGCATCAAATCATACAAGTTCTAACACAAAATAACATGCGGCCTGCTCTCATCAAATGAAGTCATAATATAAATCATTTTATCATTCTACAGGCTCAAAGTTCTCACCAAGAAAGGGTAAAAGGTTACCGACACGTAGCATATGCAATCTAAAGCATGTTACCCCTAAATAGACATCTCTTCTCAATTCTTTTAACTAAAAACACCTGTCGGACCTATCTCATGAAACTTAAAGGAACGACCATGACAAAGGACTATGTTAGTTACTACCGGCAAGGAACCCATTAGTGATTGAAACGTTCGGTTTTCATATCCATTTAGTTCACTTAAGGCGATGAAATTCTTTTAAAATTTTCAAAATTTTCAATTTTTTCGCTTTTCATCGTTTTTAATCATTTTCAACCTCTTTCAAACTCTGTCCCAAGCCTTCCCTTCCCGGGTTTCCATATCCCCACACTTGGTCGACATTGTCCCCAATGTACCGTGCTTTTAAAACAAAACCCGGGAATACCTACTAACAAACATCATGAGCGACCATTCCTAACACACATAACCTAACGCATTCCCTAAACACCACATAGTTTAACACCACCAAAAACACGAATAAAAATGCAATAACAAAAGTGGAACAGACTCCCCTGGTTTAAAGCGTAGAATCCTCATGCGTCATGTTCCACCACGACCGTATAGCATTTCATTCGCGGCAGTGTCCAAAAGTATTCAGGTTAATCTCTACAATTAGTGTTCGGATCATCCCTGTCCAAATAGAGATTGAGTATGGATAGTTTTAACTGACTCTAATCCGTGCTTTGTCCGCCACTGCAACTAGAACGTAATGGGACTTCACCAAACATCCCCACACTTGGACCATTGCATCCGTAGAGATTAATAATCTGATCACCTGCAAAAGTACTCGCGCAAAAACTAAACAAATATACACTACTCTACATCCTCGGGCTGCCTCCCGAGAGCGCTAAGTTTATAGGTCTTCAGCCAGACCGTACCTGATATACCCTCATGGTGATTGAGTGGGATGCTTGCATCCTGTTGGGATTGAACCCTAACAAAGGAACAGATAATGTAAAGTCAAAACCAGGTCACAACAGAGGATTCACAATAAACAGTAGTTTACACTTTGCTCTCCCCTTGTAAGTGAGTTATAACATTTGATGGTCTCTATCTGCTGCTCATAATCAACTGCTACTGCCCTTTCAACTGCTGATATGATCCTAAAGACTGCTGAAGACAAACTCTGTTGCTCTATCTACTGCTGTCTCTTAAGTGCTGCTGAAGACACAAACACTGCTCATTCAAGGACTGATCACCTTTGAAGAAAGCACTGATGTTGTTGTTAAGCATCAGGGCTTAGGCTACAATAGTGGAACGTGAAGCAGTTGTTTCCTCATAATTTGTATTTTAATTACAATCAGTTGTTAGACATCAGTGTTTGTGTAAAGACAGTAGATACAGGTTGTTAGGTTGTTAGATGTCACTTTCATGGTGACGTCAGCTGAGATACCTCAGTGGTTTGGTTTGCCTATAAATGTAACAGTACCCTGTACTGTTACATTTGATTGACTGAGCGGGTTTTTCTCCTCATGTCTAATCCTTTCATCTTGTGTGCAACCAACCTTGGGGCATCAGGCTGAGGGGGAGTATAGTTTGTAAGCATGACTGTAATCTTTTGCTTTGATTTGTAATCTTTTGACTCTATGTGAAGCAATTGTTTATCAAACTATTTTCTCCTTTGATTGTGTTTACAAAGTTTGTTTTCATTTCCGCTGCACCTAACATGTTTTCATACTCATTGATTGTTCATTTTAAACAAACAAACACTATCATGAGAGCCTCAGATCCTAACACATCCCATGGCCTCTAAGTATGTACCCCGCCAATGCTCTAGTAAGTCGTCAACTGTATTCCACATAGGACCGAATAACTTTAACCTCTGTTTTGCATTATCACATTCAGGCGGTTTCTTTTTCTTCTTCTTCCCTCGTGGCTTCCCTTTGTCTGTTTTGAACTCCTCATGAGCCACACCTTCCTTTTTCCTTACTGCTTTGCTCCCTGCCACTTCAAACCTATCAACCATAAAACACTCATGTTTTGTATGAATCTCCTTTGCAGGAGAGACATTTTCTTCACCACTTTCAGCTTTTGAGTATTCACCTGTAACAAGAGGATCAGTAGCATTTGAAAACACATTTAACCGCAATTCGCGGTCTCCAAACTTCATACTTACCGTTCCATCAGCGCAGTTTATAACCGCATGAGCAGTCGCTAAGAACGGTCTACCCAGGATGACTGGAGGTTGCGTGTTCTTTGAACTTGTGGCACAATCAAGCACTAAGAAGTCAACTGGGTAGTAACACTCTTCTACCTTCACAATTACATCCCTTACAATCCCCCTCGGACACATGGGAGTCTGATCAGCCAACACTACGGTAGTGTTGACCTTTTGTAGCGGACCAAAATCATATTGGTCATACAGACTCCCAGGTAGAATACTAACACATGCTCCAAGATCCAACAGTGCCCTTTCTATTCTAAATTCACCCACTTGTACTGAAATAATGGGTGCTCCTGGATCTTGGAGTTTCGGGGGAAGGGTACCCAACAAAACGGCATTCACATTTGCAGTCAAATCAAGTTTTTTAGGAAACTTGTGAAGCTGTTTTTGGGTACTTAATTCTTTCAAACACTCAACCTGATCAGGATTCTCTTTAATTGCATCGAGTAAGGGTAGATTAATTTTAACTTGTTTAAAATTTTCCCACCTTTTATCCCTTGGTGGGCCCCGTTTACTCAAAACAAATGTTTCAGATGGTTCTAATAAAGCCATAGGAAATGGAACCTTCACTTTCTTACCATCAACTTCCATAAACATTTCCTTTTCACAAAAAGATTTTTTCAACTTAGTGTTTTCCTGATCATGTTGCGAATCCGATTTAGTATCAACATCCTCCACCACCTCCTCAACTACTTGTGATGGTAGAGCTACCTCAACGCTACAAGTGTCAAAAATTGGATGAACACTTACCGCATTGATGTGCACATTTCTTCCATTCTTTGAGCTAGATGACTGATGTGCTGGATTAACTATGGTAGTGCTCGGCAACTTACCTGGATCTCTTCTCAGCTGGGCTAGATCCTCTGCTAACTGCCCCAGCTGCTTCTGCATAGCTTCAGAAGTTTTGTCTCTAACTTCATTATCCTTTTGGATGTCCTTCATAAACTTCATAATAGCATCAAATTTGTCATCACTCGTTCCCCCACTAGCACTTGAGGAGTTCCCCTGCTGATTACCTGGATTATACTGGCCCTGGGTTTGGTTATTACCTTGCAAGTAATTACCTTGACAACTCTGATACTGCTGGCCTCCTTGCATGGGTACCTGAAAATTAGGGTTCATTTGATTAGCAAAATTACCATAACTAAAATTGGGGTGGTTTCGCAAACCTGGATGATATGTATTCGATTTCATATCATATTGCTTTCGTCCACCATGGATTTGATTCATTTCATCAGTCTGACCACCCAATACAACACATTCTCCAACTTGATGCCCTAACTCTCCACACTTAGTACACACCGAAAACGTATTGGCGGTTTTAACTTCGGCTCCCTTTCCCAACTTCATCTGAGCCACTTGTCGTTCAAGCAATAAGTTTTGGTGCCTCAACTTCTTGATCCGCTCCTCAGCTTCATAATCAACCGACTTTGCTGAACTCGATCTTGCCCTCCTGCTAGATTGTGCCTGTCTCTTCGAAGTGGCACTTTGTCTCTCCAAATATGCCCAATCCGCAGCTTCTGTATTTGTGAGAAACGTACCATTGCTGATGGCTATAAGATCTCTTACATCATCAGGAAGTAGCCCATCATAAAACGCCTTAATTAATTCCCATGTCTGAATTTCATGATGTGGGCATTTCCTAAGCAACTCCTTAAACCTTGTGAACGCCTCATGGAACGGTTCCCCTGAATGTTGCCGGAATGCTCTGATTGCATCCCGAGCTTCACTGGTTCTATTCGTGGTGTAGTATTCCTCCAAAAACACATGCTGCATCTCTTGCCAAGTGTATATACTACCTGGAGGTAATGTCGCGAACCATTGTCGAGCTTTGTCTTTCAAGGTGAACTGAAACAGCATCAGCTTCACCTCATCCTTTGTAAACCCTTAACCTCCTATAGTTTGGCAAATCGAATCAAAACTCGCAATGTGCAAGTATGGTTCTTCGGTCCTTTTTCCATAGAATTCTGGCAAATGGCCTAAGTATTGAGGCCTCACCTCGAAAGGTCGGTTATTGTTCCCCACCGGTGTAACTATAGCTGATGAGTTGCGTACTACAACGGGTCGACAATGACCTTCAACGCCTTGAATTGGTGCCCCTTGAACTACTTGTGGGACACCATCAACAAACTGTATCTGATCGCCCCCAAACCGATTATTAGCTCTCTGATTCCCCGCATTGAATTGCGGGACTCCATGTTGAACTTGATTCTGTGGAATCGGGCGCAGGATGTGATTTCTTTGATTGACATGTTGTTGTTCTGGATAGCCTTGATTCACATTTTACCCCTCATCGTATCTGTAACCAGCATATCTCCCATCGTACTGATTTTGGTAATCATCCTCCTCCCAACCAGATTCCCAAGTATGAACACTACCTTCTCTGCGTTGGGAACCTTCATCATACCCGTGTTGATGCTGTGGTTGATTAAGGCGAATAATTTCCCCATGTCGGAGATCAAGGTTTCCAGGTTGGTTTTGTGGGCCTGGGTTGAATTGTAGGAATGGTTGTGGTGGTGGTTGATTCTGGTTTTGGTTATTGGGCTGGTTTTGATTTTGATTTTGGTTTTGGTTTTGGTTTTGGTTTTGGTTTTGAGGGATAGGTGGATCTGGAATGGGCGGGATTGGTTCGTTCTGAGCTTGGTTTTGTGGTTCTTGATCAGCCATCTCGTTAGCTGCTTGTTCAAGATCTTGAGCAACTGTTGATGACTGAGCTCTAGCTTTCATCGCTGAACGAAGAAGAACGAGATTCTGTCGTGCAGTCTTTTCTATTTCTGGATCAAATAAGAGCGGTGAGGATTTCTTTGAAAACCTAGTATGCATGCAACACGAGAATCACCTGCACACAGACAAACAAGAAACCAAGCGTAATATGGAACGAAACAAATAAAACAAAAAACTAAAAGAAATATTTTTGGATTTTTTGTCTTGTTTTTTTTTTAGGTTTTTTTTTTAAGAAAAACAACTAACTAAACTAAGCGCACCGATTCCCCGGCAACGGCGCCATTTTGATCGATGTCGTAAGGTCGGTCAAAAATATAATTGAAGATGTCCTATTCACCTTTTACTAGTAAAGGGCAAGTAGGGTGTCGAATCCACGGGGAATCAGTGGAAAGTATGAAAGTTCGTTGCTTTAATTACCATCTACGTCTAAACTAATTTCTTTTTGCAGTTTTTAGAATGATTGTGAAAACAAAATAAATTAGAATTGTAAACAATTGTGAGAAAAGGGACCAATCTCCGGGTTTTCAGGTTATGTAGAAAATCAGGTTACTTAGCTACTACCAGTTGGAAATCACATAGACATGATTTGAAAACTTGTTTTGATAAATAATTAACGAATAATATATTTGATTGCAATGATCCACGATCGAAACCGAAGGATTGATGCAAATGAATAGTAATTCAGTTAATTACCAATTTCAGATTTCATAAACATTAACCAGTTCAATGATTAAAGGTTTAAAACAATGACAACCTAGAATTTAATCCCGATCGTTGATGAACAAACCAAATAATTGATGAACAAGAATGAATACGATAATCAAATATTGTTTAATCGAAACAAAAACAATAAGAATAACTAACCGAAATATTAATCAATTCTCAATCCAAAAAGTTGTAAACATAAGCAAACCCAATTTTCAAACATAAACCATAGTCCCGGAGATGTTCACGGGACGACTAGCCGCTCATGACGTGCGTGCAATCCTCAAAAGCTTGGCAGAAAGTCGAACTCATGATTAATGGATGTGATGATATTCGATGATGTTTTGTGATGAAGTTGGAGCTCCAAAGTTTTAATATGTGGCTGCCGAAATCAATCCTCTAATTCCTTCATGTTGCTGCCTCCAAATCGTGAATTAATGATGATGTTGGGCTGATTTGGGCCCAACTATTATTATATATGGCTGCTCAACTTTTGTGATAATGGGCTCCAATATCGAGTGTAATGAATTGAATTTTGAGAGCCCAAAATTATTGCTTATGGCTCTAAATCTTCGATGATGATAATATTTTATGATTGTGAGATCCCACAAAGTCAAATAAAGTTGCTGCTTCTTTCATGTGCCCTTGCTCCGAATCCGTACGTTACGGAATCAAACCGTAAGCAGCAAGTCCAAGTTGCTGTTCATTTTTGTGACATCCTACTTGAAACCGTAGGTCACGGTTGTACAGCCGTAAACCACATGTTGATATCACTGTTTCTTTTTGTTCCTTTGCATGTGTTGTTCCAAGATCATCCAGCCAACACATGATTATTACTCCCACTTTATAATATGCCTTCTACCGTCCCACTATGTCTGCATACTTGTGATGATGATCAATGTTGTTGACTCTTTTGTGTCTCCATTCCTTTTCTCATGTGCACCACCAGCCGCCAAAGATGATTATATGGATTCCCTTCAATTAGTTCCTCCCAAGTAATGTCTTTTCACATGTGCACTTCTTGTCTTTCCCTCATTGTCTCGCCATCCAAGAAGAGTATTATATTGATTCCAATTAATGCTTTCAACAAAGTCCCCTCTCTTGTCACTGTTGAAGTCTTTTGCTGCATTTATCAACGTTGGACGCTTCACTTTATCTCTAACCCAGTTAACTTCTCCGAATTAAGCAATTTAACCTGCACAGCCACAATTTCTCGTAGTTAACTTATTCACTGCATATAATTACTTAAAACTAAACAACACACGCAAGATAGACACTTTAAAGCTCGGCTTTCACCCTCTCCATCACAACCTATGTTTCTAAATGTTTAACCTGTTCACAAGTTAAAGCTGAACATCAGAAACCCTCATGATTGCTGCAACAATTAGAAATGCCAGTATGGAAATGAGAATTGATAACAATGGATTTTGTTACTAAATTACCCAAAACAAGAAAAGGCAATGATACAATCTGGGTGATTGTAGATAGGCTAACAAAGTCATCTCATTTCCTACCAATGAAAGAAACTTTCAGTATGGAACAATTAGTCAAATTGTATGTAAATGAAATAGTTTCATTACATGGAATACCTTTATCAATTGTTTCTGATAGGGACAGTCGTTTTACTTCTCATTTTTGGGCAAGTTTCCAAAAAGCCATGGGAACCAAGTTAAATCTAAGCACAGCTTATCATCCTCAAACAGACGGGCAAAGCGAAAGAACAATTCAGACAATGGAAGACATGCTTAGAGCTTGTGTAATTGATTTCGGAGGTAATTGGGACGATCATTTACCTTTAATAGAATTTTCTTATAATAATAGTTATCACACAAGTATCAATGCTGCACCATTTGAAGCACTTTATGGATGAAAGTGCCGAACCCCAGTCTATTGGGCAGAAATTGGGGAAAAGCAACTATCTGGACCTGAGATAGTACAAGAAACAACTGACAAAATCATTCAAGTCAAGGAACGACTGAAAGCAGCACGTGATCGACAAAAGAGCTATGCTGATAACCGATGCAAATCGTTAGAATTTCAAGTAAGAGATAAAGTATTCTTAAAAGTCTCTCCTTGGAAAGGAGTAGTAAGATTCATCAAACGGGGAAAGCTAAGTCCTAGGGATGTTGGACCTTTTGAGATTATTAGAAGAATAGGACCTGTAGCCTATCATCTACAACTGCCAGAGGAAATGGCAGGAATACATGATGTATTTCATGTATCTAATCTCAAGAAGTGCCTAGCTGATGAATCACTTGTAGTGCCTCTTAAGGATATAGAGGTAAATGAACAACTCAAGTTTATAGAAAGGCCTCTGCAGATTAAAGACAGGAAAGTCAAGAACCTCAAGCACAAGAGATTAGTTCTGGTCAAAGTGAAGTGGGACTCCAAAAGAGGACCAGAGTATACATGGGAGCTTGAATCGGAAATGCAAAAGAAATATCCACACTTATTCCAGTAGATCTCTAGGACGAGATCTAAAACAAGGTGGGGAGGATATAACAACCCTAAAGAAAACCGACACCCTTGAATTATTTTTGGCACCCTAATATATTTTTAAAATATCCCAATATGTCTTAAAATACACCCCATACGCGAAAACGGACCCCGAATACCTTAAATATTATTAAAATTAATTAAAAATGGAGTTTTTGGAGTTGAGGCGGGCCTGGCCGCGTAAGCCACACCTCAACCCTTACGCGGGCTGCGACAAGGTAAAACCTGGCGAAACCCTGGGCCGCCACGTGGCCCAACACCTGTTGAACCTACTAGCTGACCCGGATCAGCTACGCTGTTGACCAGCGTTGACGCGGGCCGCGTTGACGCGGGCCGCGTAGCCTCTCGACTATACCTTACGCAGGCCGCGAGGAAGTCAGGTTTCAGCCCTATAAATTGCATGCAGTGGCCTTCAGTCGAATTAGTTCAGATTTCTTTTCTCAATCTCAAAATTAAAGTGTAGGTATTATACACGGGTATAATACCCCCTAACTAACGAAATTGTGCTCCGTTGTAAGTATTATAACCCCTGGATACGTATTAGATACTCTGTCCGATTGATCTAGGGTTCTGTAACGACTGTCGTGGTTCTGCCCGACGTAGTCGTTGGAATGCCATCTCGGGGAGGGTATTACTAATGTTAAAATGGGTTATTATACTAACACGCGTGCATTTGTGTAATTTATAGATTGTCACCAGAAAACCCTAAAGGATAATCTAAGACAACAATGTGAGTAATCTCCTTTTTGTAAATTGCTTTTTACAAAACCTCACACGATTAAATATATATTAAGCAGTTATTGAGTATTTGTAAGAATACAATTATCATGGATATGTTGGGATTTTGTATACAAAGTTATGTTACTACCTTGCGAGGGGTAACATTTCCACAAGTCAGGTCTGACAGTACCATGGATGTTAATTGATATAACTTGGAAACAAATGTAATTGCGAGACCGCCCTCAATACTGTACAATGGTTTTTATTAAACTTGATTAAACTGGGATTCACTCACCAGTATTTCCCACTGACAAAATGTTTTTAAACGCGTTTCAGGTAACAAAATGTGAAAGCCAAATAGAAGCCAGCTGAACAGCACTGAAGGCTTGGAAAAGTGGCAATAAAGTTACCTAAATAAAAATAGATGTTTTTATTAAATAGAAATAGGATTTATTCCTATGAAAATGTGTGTACTGCAAACCTGGGTTTTATCCCATGTGTTTAATATTATGAAAATGTGGTATTTTACTCTGATCCAATATTTCCTAACTACGGTCCTGATGAAAATTTCACTGCCAAATTAGACAATACGCGATACCACCGAAACTGGCTCGCGGCCGCCCGTTCCCGAGGAGATAGGGATCGGGGGTTGCGACATTTATTCACATCTTGTGCAAAATACGTCAAACTTATAAACATATACCTTATATGCTAAATTTACGCAATTTTGACACTTAATCTCGACAAATATACTTGTTTATGCTTATTTTATAATGTTTTTATGATTCACTTACACATCATACCCCTAAACATGTTCCTTGGACTTAAAACACCCTAAAACATACTTGAACCATGCAAATATGGAAGTATGAGGGCCTTTCTTGCCAAAAATCAAACTTGGATCACCCTGGAGGAGAGTCACAGGCCGCGACCCACTAGGCCCATTCCTTACGCGGGCCGCGAGCCCATCAGACTCGCAGAAATGTGATCAGCCTCGATTTTGGGCGGATTTTTATGTTTATTTGAGTTTAAACTTGGTTTCTAGTCTTAAATGCTCACAACCAACAACCCTAATCACTTCACTATAAAAGCCAACCCATCTCCAAGCATTTTTCAATTTTCAAACACCTCAAACTCACTCTTAAACACTCTCAATCAGCTGGAAATTCGCAAGGTTGGACAGATTCATCAAAAGTTCCTAAAACAAGCATATATCACTCATTTCTTAACCTTTTGCTTTTATTCTTTTTCCTACTTGCTTGGATTGACCTTAGGAACATTTCCACAGGTTTTCCATGGAAAACCAAGCTCTGGAATGTCACCAAAAAGGCTCCAAAGTAGACTGAACTTTCTGTTTTTTATTCAAACTTTGTTAAACTTAGTTAAACTTGAGTTATCTCATCTCAAACCTATGTGCTAATGCTCATAATCAATTGAATGGTTAATTGGGCTTAAAAACAAGGTTGAGACATGTAAAATCAGAGGTGTAAACCTCATAAACTTTCTGTTTTGTTTAGGGTTTTACCCACAAGTAGTGTTCAAGCTTGAAGCTTGATGTTTGTGTGATTATAGGACAAGCTTGGGCTATCCTACTAAAAATCCACACATTACTTGATGATTTCTTAGTTTAGTTGTAATTATTTCCATTCTTATTGTATGTTCATGACCCTCCTTGAATGTTTATAACATCAAGTGTATTGGTGAACACCTAGAGGTACCAAAATGGAAGACTTGTTCTTCCTACCTCCTACATGACTTCTATGACATTCTTGTGATAATATTGGACTTAAAACCTATAATATAACCTGTATAATGTATGTAATACTTAAGATAACCAAACTTTTGCTGATAACCTAAATGTTATTTGTCAAAATGGTAGGTTACACCACCTAAGAACATAATACTCATCACGATTCTAATGGGTATTTTGACCCATGAAAACATTTAAACTCATTTGAGTTTTATAGTGTCAAGAATGAGTTTATGTGATTAGATGGTTAATTTCTCATATGTACTTTCCATATTTCTTTTTAAATCCCGAATCTCGACTCTAAACATACCTTGAACTTTAACCCTTATGCATTCGTCCTCCCAATCTCATACACTCGTCAACACTTGGATAATCGGAAGACTTATCAATTTTGTGAGTATACTTGACCCATTTTTACCATTTTTGCACTTATGGGTGTAACACATTTTTATATACAAAACCCACTTAGTATACATATACTTATGCAAATACATAAACAAGCAATCCAATACATGCTTACTATTTGTTATGCTTGATTCGTGTTTTCTGGGTGATTCTTATGTGATGAACTTGTCATTAGCTTCGTACGAGCCTCCACTTAACATGTATAACGCTATAGGAGTAACGCACCACCCGTGAACGAGAGGTCATGTTAGGTTTATTCATTCATACTTGCGTAAACAGAGGGTTGACTTGTAAATCGCATGCCAGTTTAATACGTTAATCTTGATAACTAGGTTTGCCATGTGGATTGTTCCTTATCATTTTTATACTTATATACTACGCACCAAACTTGTATACTCGCCAATACTTTTTGTATTGAATTACGCTTTTAAACCATGTTGCAGGTTTAACGATGATGTTGGTGATGCATGGAATATAGAAGGATGCCTAGATACTCACTTTAAATTTTGTACTTTTATTGTATTGTATTTCATTATTCATGTTGTTGTATTTGTTTCAAATCCTTGTATTTGACTCTTTAGAAATGGAATGAAATTTATTATTTAAATACTTGTCACAAATATCAGTGTTATGATGTCTCAAGTAATCTATTTCGTCTCACTCCGATGTTTTCGCCATCGGTTGGGGTGTGACAGACTCCCCCTGAGGTTGAACATCTTCTCGTTCTTCATTCTATTCATCATTCAGATAATCATCAACTTGATTAGCACCAGGTGGTTTCACAATCAAAGCACCACCAGTACCACCCTGATCATCATCATCGTCTTTATCATCATCTTTACCATCATGGTAATCATCATCATCACCAAACCATTCTTTCAAATCATCATCATCATCATCATCTTCATCAACAATCTCATACTTTCGTTGCTTTGCCTTCATACGTCGTCTTTCAACTTCAATCTTTCTTAGATTATCTTTTTTGTTGTAGAACACCGTCTTTGGCTCACCAACCATAGTGAATAACTGTGCAGGAACTAGAGCATATTCATTGTTAACTTCAATCTCTGCAACATTTACCTCAACATCTGCAGTATTCACTTCAACATCAGGTTGTTTTTGATCTTGTTGACTTGACGATCCAAGAATTTCTTCAGTATCCACCACAACACCCTATCTTTTATCCTTTAAGGCTTCAGCGGCTTCTTCAACACTTTTCTTTTCTTTCTCTATCCTCCGAGCCTTGGCTCTTCGGATTTCAATCTCATCGAACGCCGCATGCACATTGATGCCAAGTTTATCTTCTATCACAACATACAACATTTCTATTTGCTTGGACTTGTTTTCATCTTTCGCTTTCAGATCTTCTAACTCTTTCTTCAAGATCTCATTAGCATTGCTGATTGTAGTGTTTGACACATTCAGATTATAATTTTCAACCAACAGCTCATCAATTGCTTCATTCACAGCATTGTTACCTGCTTCAACATCCAACAATCTTTCATTCAACGCAAACATCTCATTCTTAAGTACCACGTTTTCTGCCTCAACCGGCTTCAGCTTATCCTCTGTGTTCTGCTTTTGACTTCTCTAACCCCGCCACTTTCTTTGACAATTCATTGACTTTTGCATCGTTAAAGAAATCCCCAAAATCTTCTAAGCCTGTTGGACCAGCATCAAGGTTTGAAGGAACTTTAGGGAAACCAGAACTCGAACCTTCTTGCCTTGGAGTCTTTTTCAATCTGAACTTTCCACTAACATATTAAGTAGGTGCCATCTTTGTAACTTCTATGTCGCTTTCAGTCTCGCTTGAATCAGAATGCACCTCACCTTCAACTAATGTCTCTTTACTTTTTCACCACCAGCTGCAACTTCTGCATTCTTTGCTTTCTCAGCCTCTTGATTAGTTGCATCTTCTGCATTCTATGTCGCTTTCAGTCTTGCTTGAATCAACTGCAACTCTGATACCAATTATGAAAACAGGATCCAGCGAGTTTAACGGAGCTTTGGTCCCGAAACGACGTGTTCGGTGATAATAAACGATAAGAAATGAGTAGAAGATAGAATAGAATACCGAGCAGTCACTTATAATCTGGTCTGTTATTGAAAATCCAACGTTACAGCACCTCGAGACCAATTGGACAGCATTTCCCCTCAGGGACCAAAAGCTTGTCCAAATGGGAACCCCAACTCCCTATTTATAGGCAACAACCTATGTCCGAATGAACCTATGTCCATCCTTCCGGATGGAGTCCATTACAATGTCAGAACCATTCGTTTGGGGTTTTGGACTAGAATGTTGTCCATCCGTCTGGATGGACCTTTACAATATCAACACCGTGTCCAACTGATCATATTCTATACAATATTCAACACACACTCTATCTAGCTATTCGCACAGTGGCAGCCGTACGAAATATGCACCAACACAAAAGCTTCAAGCTTCTAACCTAAAAGTTTCAAGCATCTTCAACTAAACAAGGCTTTTTATTGAGTAAGAGCTTTTTCTTAAAAGCTTAAAGCTATAAGCTCCTAAACGCTCCATGACAAACATACCCTGAGCCTCTTCATCAAATTCACCATAATGTAATTATTTATTATTAATTCATTATGATATTTCTATAGTTATTTTTTTCATTTAAAAAAATCAACATGTTACGTAATTACCAATGTGTGTGTTTTTATGTCGCATCAAGTGGACACCCTCTAGGGTATATAATATATAGAGGCAGGTTAACGTACAAAATCCTTAATGTACGAACTGTACGCAATTCAGAATCAACATGCGAAATTGGTTTATAAACATGCGATTTTGGTATTTTTTTTTTTACACCCAAGATTTTTGTTTTTTAAATAACATGCGAAAATTGGTTTTTGTACACACATGTGATTTCCCATTTTAATTTGTAATATGCGATTTACAATTTCTTGGAACATGCGAATTCTATTTTTATAACATAACATGCAAAATTGATATCGCGTACAATTCGTACGTTAAGGTATTTTGTACGATACACTTTTTCTATTATATATATATATATATATATATATATATATATATATAGGGAGTCGCTAGAATGAGAACCACCTCCAGTTGTAAGAACCGCGAGAACCACTTTCCACCAATCAGGCTTTGCCAACATAAAGGGTAGTTAGGTCATTTACTCCATATGTCATTTCATATATCTCCTCTCTCTTTTTTAAAAGCCTGTCGAAGTCTCTTTCTTCATTTAATATATCATCTCTCTTTCTTTATCACAAGCTCTCCATCTCTCTCCTGATTCATCTTTTTCCCCCAAATACATAAACCCAAAATCCCCTTTAAAACTCTCCCACCATCAACAGATTGAATCTTTCAACTGCTCAAACACACACAAACCAAAAGCATCGACATCCCCTTCTCCGCCACCCACAACCACCTCCTCCGCCGCCCACAACCACCCTTCTCCGCCGCCCACAACCACCCTTCTCCGCCATCCACAGCCTACCGCACCACCCTGCCACCGCCCCAGATATGATGAAGGGAAGAAGAAGGGGGTGGCGGCCATCAGAGGCGATAACGGTGAGATGAACGTCGGAGCTGTACGGCGGCGTGGTTTCATTGTTGATCAGTGGGTGAAAGGTGGTATGGTCGGCGGTGGAAGACGGCGGTGGGTACAAACCCCACCTGCAACTCCGACGGCGACTGTGGCAGTGGTGGAGAGAAAGGGGACGACGACGGTGGTGGTGTGGAGGATTGACGTAGACGGTGGTGGTGGTGGTGGTGAGGATTGACGGATAAGCTTGTGGTAAGGTTTTTGCTTGTTTTTTGCTGGATTTGTTGATGTCTTTTGGGCTGATTTTGAAATTTTGTGGCTGATTTTGAAATTTTGTGGGTGTTCTTTTGGTGGGTGTTCTTGAAATTTTTGGGCTAATTTTGAAATTTTGTGTCACACCCTCAAATTACCACTTAGGGAGTGTCCCTGTTAGGCGTGTGACCACTAGTAATGAGCCACCAATTACATTGAATCCATAAGTTTAAAATAAAGTTTCACCATTTAATAGTAATAAAATCCAAACATAAGTAATTCGAAACCATCAAGTTCAGCGGAAGCGTTAACGTAACATAATATAAATACTTTCCAAACAACCATAGTAAATAAATGTTCGATAAATAAACCCATCAATGCAACCATGACCACTCACGCCCTCCAGCCAGCAAGTTCCTGTTCCCAAGTACCTAACAACCTGCGAGCATGCAACAAGTGTATCAGACAAAGCTGGCGAGTCCACAGTTTAAGAAAACGTTTGTTACCAGTTGAATGTAAAACAGTTCAATAACCAATGCAAGTAATATTGTTAATATCTCATTTCTGAACAAGACGGCTCCTGAAATACATGACTGCCCTTCCCACGTACTCCTATCTAGTACTGGGCCCGACTGGGTCATTAGTTCACATCCGTCCTATCCAGGAGCGGTGTGAGGGTGCCAAACCTAAGTAGCGCTACCAACTAATACCCGATAAGGGACTTACAAGAATGATAGGTGAGAATATTAACCAATATACCCGTTTTTACCCAAAAGACTTATCCCTCCACGGGATACCCACTGACTGTCCCCAACCACTGGGACGCATGCTCAAAGTAGTGAACTCACCTTCGGTTTGCTCGGTTAGATTAAATATCTTGTTTAACAGTTGATCAGTCAAGCCCTACCGTAGTTACCAAAGATAGTCAGTTTCATGAATTCATAGTTCACGCATCTAATCACACGTTTTGTTCAAACAGTGAGCAATGAAACATATAACATCACGTACGTCTTTCAAGCATTCGGGGCGTGGTATATGTACAATGCAAGCTTACATAGCATACCAATCGTATTCGGATCACATAAGTTTTGTATCACAACCATCACTGTCTAGCAACACAATCCACTATTAACATGCGGCCAATTAAAAATATCCCAAACCACCGTCCCAGTAATTAGTTAATATAAAATTAACACACTTTAGTTATCATGTTTTGATTATGCGGCCCAGTTACACGATCCGTTCTCATAAGCAGTCCACTTATTATGTCAGGCCCACTATAAAGACATATGATCACTAATACACATTCAGTTAGCACAAACATGTAGTCCACTGCCATCTTTACACGAAAATTGTAAGTTGTTGATCCTAAGTGATGTGCATTATTAGATTTGCATAATTATCTCATGACCATTCGGTCATACCTATGTGTGTGTGTGACCCATGCATCCAATTAATGTTGACAGTGACAAGCATTACAAAACAATCAAAATGTCCCTATCTCTTATAACTACACTATCATCATGGTAGCCAAGAATAGTCAAGACCCATCACATGCAACATCACATCACACATTAATTGAGGACTTGTCATTATCTTAGCATAGGAATCATTCATCATTTTCTTAAAACCACATAGATCATCATCATCAAAAATCGGCGTCACATGTGTTGGTTTGGGATTTGTGACTTCAATCTTTATTACACAGTTTCATATTGGGTGAATCATCATCACAATGAACCCCTAACATGTGCATATTAACTAATCATGCATGCTTTGACAAATACATCCTACAATCAGTCCTATATTATCTAATAACCATGCTATACCTATTATGATTCTCTCACACATACAACCCTTCATGCACATAACACCACCAACAATCAAAAGAGTTAATATAAACATGTACCTATTACTTCAAAAGGGTTGATCGATAGATTGCTATTGCTATAAACCTACCATAACATAGTCTAGGTTGTAACCTATCTTGATTCATATAATGCACCTAATCCAAGCAGACAGTCATCAAATTCTTGTCCTACTTTCATGTTAACTGCTATGTATATATTATTGTTTTACTCTATGCGCACATAAACAACTCAACATGTAATATCACATAATCGTTTCATTCAACTTCGTACCGAGTCACATACACAAGGATATATATACACACGCATGATCGATTAACAATAAACCGTGCAATGAGATCGTGATTACCTGAATACAAGAGGAGGGAAGGAATTCGATTTGAGGGCTGATGTCATGTTGCTCGAGAGGGGTGGGGAGGAGATTAGGGTTTGCAAACTTGCATACGGTTAGGGGATTATGGAATGTTACGTATACATAAGGGATAAGTGGGCTCAAGGGGGAGGTGTGGGCTCGGATTGCATCTAAAGTGATATGGGCCGAATAGTTAATCACTTCATTCAGTGGGTTGGGCTACAAGTGTTATGAGTGGTTTCCATAACCTAAACAATGTAATTAGAGGGTTCATGAACCAATACTGTAACTATTAGCCAATATACAAATAACGGATTTATGATCAAACCATAGTATGATTATCCAACACACTAAATAACACACATCTAGTGAGTTCATGCATAAGGGGTTTCATGGATGATCATTCGCACGCACACAAACATATAATGGATCGAACGTAAGAACACGCGTTAAAGGTTGTGGGATTTAAGAAATGCTAACCTTGGAAATACGGGTTGTCACATCATCCCCAACTTGAAAGAAATTTCGTCCCGAAATTTGACAAGTAAGCACAAAAGAGTGAGGTGAGAAGTCAAGATTGTTGCGGATTGTTCTCAGGTGTCACATCATCCCCAACTTGAAAGGGAATTTCGTCCTCGAAATTCACCAGTTGCATCGGAATTGATTCAGCAGATTCGTACAATTGCGGGTACTTAGTCTCGAGTTCCAACGAACTCTCATAATTGGAATTTGACAGTGCTCGCAAACCTTAACCTCCTGGGGTATGATTTCAATAGGCACCTTGACAACTGCAACTTGACGTTAAACTCAGACTCTAAGAAGGTATCACAAGCATTTCGTCAGACAAACACTGCTTTAGACTCGCGGCATAAATGACATCATGAACGTTACCCAATTCGTCGGGTAACTCGAGTTTTAGGCGACGTGACCGATTCTTTCCAGAATTCCGAATGCTTGTCAAGCTTCCCAAGCGTACCACACCCTCCCAGGGTGAGACTTTCAACACAATACGATTGCCTCTAGCGTTTCCCAAGTTTATGAGCTTTCCTGACGGTCACGTGTTGCCGTCAAACGATTTCCAATCCAAATAATCTTCCCAAGTGTTTCGAGTGCAAGTCCTGGACCCGTGATTAGGTTATCATCCACCTCCGTCCACGAGGAGATTGGCATTATCACCCATGCAATGCCTCAAACAGAGCTGTATGCATACTAATACGATAACGACTACAGTAGAGCTCACCCAAAGATAAGTGTCCTTCCCAAATGTTTACTAGAGTCAATCACGCACATGCTCGCAGCATGTCTCCGTGTGTCAGGTTGGTTCGTTACTCTGCCCGGTTGTCCTACAGTGATAAGTAATGCTCATGCCTATATGTGAGCCAAGGGTGTTGCGTATTGCCTGCCATAAATCAGGTATAGCTCAAAATCAAAGGTAACAGGAGTTGGCACCTGGTGCCTAAAAGTCGCCTCTCTCAGATGAAAATTTACAAGCTGTGATGACTCGTCAGTTTCCTTGATTGCAAAAGGGTGTACTGGTAACGTGAGACAATCAACGATCACCCAGGTGATACTGTCTTCGTTCTGGGTTTTAGGTAATCTAGTGACAAAATCCGTGGCAGTCTGTTCTCATTTCCCAATGGGTGTTTCTGGTTGCTGACACCAGCCAGAAGGTTCTTGATATTCCATCTTGATTTCGCACAAGTTAAGCATCGTTCACCTACATTGCTGTATGAACCTTCACGCCCGGTTGCCAGTACTAGATTTATAGATCCTAATATCCCCTATCAAAATTCAGACGACTAGAATAACGATGCTGGTGTACTTTTCTCAACACAAGTTTCCCCACGGTTGCCGTATAGTGGGTTCCACATTCGTTCCATGAAGTAGCGAATATCGTCCGACTCGCCAACAATTGTTCCTCCATGCCCCGCATGGATCCAACTTGAAGGTTTTCTTCCTTTAATGCTTCGGTTTGAACAGAGCGAGTCTGATAAGATAGGTTAGAGTCGATAATGAGCTGCAAGGCTCGGGCACGTTCAAGTTTCACAGTCGTAATCATTTGAAAGTTCCATCCAGCGATGCCATCACATGCTTAGCTTTCTCGAAACAAAGGTACACGGGAGGCCCTTGTGATCGGTCTAAGTGGTGCATCCGGTACCGTCCACGTAGTGCCTCCAACTTAAATCCAAAGACCATGGTTCCCACCGCAGGTTGTGACTCATGCCACTCTTCTTGTAACTCCACTATGTAAGCCATCACCATCTCGTGTTGCATCGGCGTGTAACTTGGACTCTGATTCGAACCATCATGGTATACCACTAAATCACCTGTACCCTCGGGTAAAGACGATGCTCAGCGCACTGCAGCGTTGGGTTTCAAAAGCTGAAAAGATGTTCTCCTATTTGTCTCCCACGAATACATAGCACCCTGATGTGCTAAAGTGATTGAAGCTGCGAAATCCTCGAAAGTCCTGTGATGAATCTACGATAGTAACTAGCTAAACCAAGAAATTATTGTATCCCCGATGGACTATTTGGTGCCGATCAATATCTAAAGAAATGGATCTCTAGCGAGATCTGCATGTGTCCCCACTTTGTTGACTACGTGACCAAGAAAGTGTACCTCCCAAATCCTGAAGTCACACTTTGCTAGAGTTCGCGTGAAGTTGCTCCTCCCCTAGGAGCTCTAGGACAAAATACAGGTGTCGTTCATGGTGTTCCTTTCCCCTGGTAGTGATTCAAAACGTCATCAAAACACGGTCGATTCATGTGATCCGTAAAGCTGTTAATGTGTTGATTACCCTAAAGGTCATGGACTACAAAGTCATATGGCCATACTGCGTTTGATATGCCGCTTTGGGAACATTCTCCCCTTGGACTTCCATCTGATGATAGCCCGTTCGTAAATCAATCCTCGAATGAAAGCTTGTCCCTCGCAACTAGTCGACAGGTTGTCACTACATGGTTGAGGCAAACGGTTCTTAACTGTCACCTTGTTAAGTTCCCGATAATCAGTACACGCACGAAAAGGCTAGGCCCGTTTAAACTTCCGTCCAATAGCTCCTGAAGTTGATTAGGCAGCTCTTGCAACCCTCCTGGTGCAAGACGGTAAGAGTATGAGTATTCAGAGCGGCATCTAGCGTGAGATCAAACTGAGATTCTGCCTAACAGTTGTGGAAGTAAACCTGGAAGTTCCTTGGGTAGCACACCGAAGAATCACGAATGGTTTGTGGATCCTCAATCCTCTGTCTCCTTAGCCCTAACATCAGTAACGCTTGCTAGTATGGCGGAGTAATCCCTCCGTAGACACTTCTGGCCTTCATAGCTGAAATGGCGCTAACCTTTGCACCACTCTGACGCTTTAGAACAAATAACGATTCTCCACACAAGATTTTCCCCTCACTGGTGTATCTGCGCGATCTCTGGATAACCAATCCACATTAACTACTGTATTGCAACCATCAAGGGTAGTGGAAGGAAGGTCGATGTCGAACACCTGTCCCCCAAGGTCGAGTTTGCATCCCAGCAAACATATAAGGCTTCAATTGACTTGCATCAGCCGACTCCACAACAGGTTCGGTTTCAAGAAGCATCAGGGTTAAACAGAACAGAAACGAAGCGAATAGCTACCCATCCAAGCTATCGTGTTGCTATTACGCCTGGTATAGCTTATGCCTATACTAAATGTCCTTCCATGAGCTTCGTTTCCAGTGTTGTTTTCGTCACGAGAATTTCCAGTACTGCCGTCGTTCCATTGGTTGTCGTCACCTTGACTTAACACAGTCAATCCTTGTCGAAGTCACCTTCGCTTCCATATTGTAAGCTACGATCACGAGTACCTTGTTGTTTCCGCGACTGTTGCCTCTAATATTGTTGCCTGAAATGGTGTCCTGCGTCCTTTCACCAACAAGGTCCATCTTTTCACATTCCGTGCCACGTCCTAAGGCACTACTCATGGTGCGGGCAGTTACACAGTCCGCTCTACAGTCAATCGTTATCGATTTTGTCCCAATTGGTTCGTAAGAGTCGACTCCCATGAGTCGCTGGCTGGGGTTAAGCATTCGATTGGAGTCAAATCGCTGTTGTTCGTTGCCGGTAACTAGGTTCGTTCAAATGCTGAAGTCGGTAAGGTACTACGTTTACCCTCTTGTCCATCGTTCTTGCAAGTTGACTGAGTAATACACGGTATGTCGCGAGAGTGTTGCAGAAGTCATCGCATTTCGGGATCTAAGGCATCAACACGCTAAGTTCCAGCAAACAAAGATAAGTGAGGAAAGTATAGTCCAACCATTTGATGCTGAGCCATCCAACTCAGGGACGTTCATACTAGCACCTAACATTCTACACAGTTCTCTAGGTGTTCAGATGTGTGATCAGGTGATACTCGATAGCATCGAGATTCGTAAGGATTCAGAAAGGGGTGAAAAGATCATGTTCGAGTAGGAGACAATCACTGCTATGATTCCTATAGACTGTTGTGTTCTAACATAACATTAATTAACAGAGCGGAACTCCTCTCACACTCGTTAAGCCTCACTGGGACTCACATGCACCCCACATTATTATTATGTGTGCACCCATAATAATAAGGCAATTTGCATGCTTATCTCAGTGCCTCTTAACTCGCGCTAAAAGGTTCCCCCGAATTCGAGCAACACGACCAATGACATCACAACATAGAGCATGTAAGTTCAAGAAGAGTCCCTCTCTTAACACACGTAACATGGGTGGGTAACATAGAAACTCATGCTGTAGTGCCAAGTGTGCATTCGCATGTGATGTTAATCATAAGCAAACACTAGATATACTATGGAATAGTAAACAAGAGACGAACCTTTCAGTCTGGAGCTGAGTGTCATGGTCGATTTCGGATCAGTTCGGTTATAGTCTGGTTTTATAAAAACGTTTTAAAACCAAGTTCACTATAACCAGTGGCTCTGATACCAAACTGTCACACCCTCAAATTACCACTTAGGGAGTGTCCCTGTTAGGCGTGTGACCACTAGTAATGAGCCACCAATTACATTGAATCCATAAGTTTAAAATAAAGTTTCACCATTTAATAGTAATAAAATCCAAACATAAGTAATTCGAAACCATCAAGTTCAGCGGAAGCGTTAACGTAACATAATATAAATACTTTCCAAACAACCATAGTAAATAAATGTTCGATAAATAAACCCATCAATGCAACCATGACCACTCACGCCCTCCAGCCAGCAAGTTCCTGTTCCCAAGTACCTAACGACCTGCGAGCATGCAACAAGTGTATCAGACAAAGCTGGCGAGTCCACAGTTTAAGAAAACGTTTGTTACCAGTTGAATGTAAAACAGTTCAATAACCAATGCAAGTAATATTGTTAATATCTCATTTCTGAACAAGACGGCTCCTGAAATACATGACTGCCCTTCCCACGTACTCCTATCTAGTACTGGGCCCGACTGGGTCATTAGTTCACATCCGTCCTATCCAGGAGCGGTGTGAGGGTGCCAAACCTAAGTAGCGCTACCAACTAATACCCGATAAGGGACTTACAAGAATGATAGGTGAGAATATTAACCAATATACCCGTTTTTACCCAAAAGACTTATCCCTCCACGGGATACCCACTGACTGTCCCCAACCACTGGGACGCATGCTCAAAGTAGTGAACTCACCTTCGGTTTGCTCGGTTAGATTAAATATCTTGTTTAACAGTTGATCAGTCAAGCCCTACCGTAGTTACCAAAGATAGTCAGTTTCATGAATTCATAGTTCACGCATCTAATCACACGTTTTGTTCAAACAGTGAGCAATGAAACATATAACATCACGTACGTCTTTCAAGCATTCGGGGCGTGGTATATGTACAATGCAAGCTTACATAGCATACCAATCGTATTCGGATCACATAAGTTTTGTATCACAACCATCACTGTCTAGCAACACAATCCACTATTAACATGCGGCCAATTAAAAATATCCCAAACCACCGTCCCAGTAATTAGTTAATATAAAATTAACACACTTTAGTTATCATGTTTTGATTATGCGGCCCAGTTACACGATCCGTTCTCATAAGCAGTCCACTTATTATGTCAGGCCCACTATAAAGACATATGATCACTAATACACATTCAGTTAGCACAAACATGTAGTCCACTGCCATCTTTACACGAAAATTGTAAGTTGTTGATCCTAAGTGATGTGCATTATTAGATTTGCATAATTATCTCATGACCATTCGGTCATACCTATGTGTGTGTGTGACCCATGCATCCAATTAATGTTGACAGTGACAAGCATTACAAAACAATCAAAATGTCCCTATCTCTTATAACTACACTATCATCATGGTAGCCAAGAATAGTCAAGACCCATCACATGCAACATCACATCACACATTAATTGAGGACTTGTCATTATCTTAGCATAGGAATCATTCATCATTTTCTTAAAACCACATAGATCATCATCATCAAAAATCGGCGTCACATGTGTTGGTTTGGGATTTGTGACTTCAATCTTTATTACACAGTTTCATATTGGGTGAATCATCATCACAATGAACCCCTAACATGTGCATATTAACTAATCATGCATGCTTTGACAAATACATCCTACAATCAGTCCTATATTATCTAATAACCATGCTATACCTATTATGATTCTCTCACACATACAACCCTTCATGCACATAACACCACCAACAATCAAAAGAGTTAATATAAACATGTACCTATTACTTCAAAAGGGTTGATCGATAGATTGCTATTGCTATAAACCTACCATAACATAGTCTAGGTTGTAACCTATCTTGATTCATATAATGCACCTAATCCAAGCAGACAGTCATCAAATTCTTGTCCTACTTTCATGTTAACTGCTATGTATATATTATTGTTTTACTCTATGCGCACATAAACAACTCAACATGTAATATCACATAATCGTTTCATTCAACTTCGTACCGAGTCACATACACAAGGATATATATACACACGCATGATCGATTAACAATAAACCGTGCAATGAGATCGTGATTACCTGAATACAAGAGGAGGGAAGGAATTCGATTTGAGGGCTGATGTCATGTTGCTCGAGAGGGGTGGGGAGGAGATTAGGGTTTGCAAACTTGCATACGGTTAGGGGATTATGGAATGTTACGTATACATAAGGGATAAGTGGGCTCAAGGGGGAGGTGTGGGCTCGGATTGCATCTAAAGTGATATGGGCCGAATAGTTAATCACTTCATTCAGTGGGTTGGGCTACAAGTGTTATGAGTGGTTTCCATAACCTAAACAATGTAATTAGAGGGTTCATGAACCAATACTGTAACTATTAGCCAATATACAAATAACGGATTTATGATCAAACCATAGTATGATTATCCAACACACTAAATAACACACATCTAGTGAGTTCATGCATAAGGGGTTTCATGGATGATCATTCGCACGCACACAAACATATAATGGATCGAACGTAAGAACACGCGTTAAAGGTTGTGGGATTTAAGAAATGCTAACCTTGGAAATACGGGTTGTCACATTTTGTGGCAGTTGATAGGGTTTGATCTGTTAAAAAATGGCTTGCTGGTGATGAAAAAAAAAACGTTGATTTTGTGGCAGTTGATAGGGTTTGATCTGTTAAAAAATGGCAGTTGAAATTTTGTGGCAGTTGATAGGGTTTGATCTGTTGAAATTTTGTGGCAGTCGATTGGGTGGCGATGATGAAAAAAAAAACGTTGATTTTGATGACGATGGCGCGGCAAAGACGGCGGAGGGTAGGTTTTTTGAACCTGCAACCCCATTTTGCAGCCTTTTTTATTATCGGAAAATCTGAGCCAAACCACTTTTTTTTTCGAGATACGCTTTGTTTTGATGTTGTTGGCTTTTTATATTTTTTTCCCTAGTCGATGACGATAACAATCTATCTGAGACACCTACCGAGTTTCCGTTTTCTGGGTGCGGTCGTGTTGTGTAAAACAGTTTTTGTAAAAAAAATTGTTAAACCGTAAACTTTTTAACGTAAAACGTAAAAAGTTTTACGTAAAATGTAAAAAGTTTTTTGTAAAGCGTAAAAAGTTTTAGGTAAAACGTAAAACGTAAAATTTTTTTAGTAAAATGTAAAGAGTTTTACGTAAAACGTAAAAAACCGGCGCGTAAAACGTAAAAAAACGTTAACGTAAAAAACCGGCGCGTAAAGCGTAAAAAAACGTTAACGTAAAAAACCGGCGCGTAAATCGTAAAAACGAAAAAAAAAACGTTAACGTAAAAAACCGGCGCGTAAAAAGTAAAAAACCGGCGCGTAAATCGTAAAAACGTAAAAAACGTTAACGTAAAAAAACCGGCTCGTAAAACGTAAAAAAACGGCGCGTAAAACGTAAAAAACCGGTTGAAAAAACGACGCGAAAAAACGGAGCGTAAAAACAGAGCGTAAAATTTTTTAGGTAAAACGTAAAACGTAAATTTTTTAAGTAAAACGTAAAGAGTTTTACGTAAAACGTAAAAAACCGGCGCGTAAAACGTAAAAAAACGTTAGCGTAAAAAACCGGCGCGTAAAGCGTAAAAAAACGTTAACGTAAAAAACCGGCACGTAAATCGTAAAAACGAAAAAAAACGTTAACGTAAAAAACCGGCGCGTAAAAAGTAAAAAACCGGCGCGTAAATCGTAAAAACGTAAAAAACCTGCTCGTAAAACGTAAAAAAACGACGCGTAAAACGTAAAAAACCGGTCGAAAAAACGACGCGAAAAAACGGAGCGTAAAAACAGAGCGTAAAATGTTCCGTAAAGAAACGCTCGTAAAAAAACGGGGAGTAAAAAACGGTTTAAAAAAAATTATCATTAAAATCTGAATTTAAAATATTTGTTTAATATAAAATTCTGTTTTTTAATAAAAAGTATTTAAAGAATAGGACAAAAAAACAATTAAATATAATATATGTAAAAAGACAAAAAAAGTAATTTTACTTAAATACCCTTTTACATTATAATATTAAAGACATAATAAGTCAAAAAAAACTTAATATTATTTTTTAATACTTTTAATCTCATCCATCCATCATCTTGATCTAATGGTCAGAAAGTGGTTCTTGCGGTTCTTACAACTGGAGGTGGTTCTCATTCTAGCGGTAACCTATATATATAGAGGACCGCTAGAATGAGAACCACCTCGAGTTGTAAGAACCGCGAGAACCACACCATCCGGGGCGAGGTGGACCAAAATTTTTTTTACAACTAGATGTGTGTGTTAAAAAAATTTTTAAAAAAAAATGCCGTGTGGGTAGTTTTTTACACCACAAGTTTGGTATAAAAAAAAAACACCAAACTTGTGGTGTAAAAAACTACCCACACGGCATTTTTTAAATTTTTTTTTTACGAATGTGTTTATAACACACACATCTAGTTGTAAAAAAAAAATTTTGGTCCAACTCGCCCCGGATGGTGTGGTTCTCGCGATTCTTACAACTCGAGGTGGTTCTCATTCTAGCGCTCCCCTATATATATATATATATAGGGGAAAGATAAATCGAAAACCCACTCCAGTTGACTAAACCCTGAAAACCTTTGTAAAAAACCCATGTAACCTCAAGATACATTTCTAAAAAAAAATAGGAAATGTAATATACATATATTTGAACATTTTTAAAAAAGAAACACAAAAAAACACTGAGTAGTTTTTTTTTTTTTAAATGTTGAAAATTTCAGGTTACATAATATGTATGTCCAAAAAAAATGTAACATACAAATTTTCAACATTTAAAAAAATAAAACTATTAAGCGTTTTTTACATTTTTTTTCATAAATAGGTCCGTGTATATATATTACATTCCCTATTTTTTTTAGAAAAAAATAAAAATGTTACATAGGGTTTATTTGGGTTTTCTCAACTCAAGTGGGTTTTCTATATAGCCCTCCCCTATATATATATATATATATATATATATATATATATATATATATATATATATATATATATATATATATATATATATATATAGGGGTAGGTTAACATACAAAAGGGCTTATCATACAAAACGTACGCGACGCGCTGAACCCTTGGATCAGGCCAAAAATCACGCATGGACCAGTTAATCACGCATGGGATCAATTTTTTTGACCTAATCACGCATGGGAAATTAATTACGCTAGTTCATTTTATGAAACCTTGTTGATAATCACGCATGGACTCTAATTACGCTAGTTGTCGTACGTTAATGTAGGTTAAGGGTTTTTGTACATTATACTTTCTCTCTCTCTCTCTCTCTATATATATATATATATATATATATATATATATATATATCGCACACTTGCTAGACAATTGGTTGAGTTCGCCCATTCACTCTATTATAAAGAGAAATGTGATGTCCTTTGCCACCGACTAAAACACCCCCTCTTCTTTTTGATTATTGACACCTACATCCAATATTCTTTAAGAAATACCAATGCACTTTCTGAATTAACACCTACACCCCTTATATTTTAAGTGAGTTACACATTCGTTTCTAACTTTTGTTAATTGACAACTTGGACCCCCAAACTTTTATTCTTAATAACTTGATACCTCATTTTGTTTAAATTACTTTTACGACTTTAGACAACGTGTGACATATTATTATATTTTTTATCTATGTTTAACCACGTTAATTCCTAAATTACTTTTATGTCTACATTACCTTTATACTCTTTTTGATCTATTTCTAATGACATTAATGTCACGAACGTGACGTGTGTAACAAAGTAAAAAATGCGTATTGTCACGTGCGGGCACCACACGTTAATATCACCATCATACACTGTAATCACAATGCTTATATAGGTTATAGTGAGTTACATCGGATATGTCGAACACACATTTTTATATGGTTAATTTTATCACATGACGTGCCGTCAGCTATAAACAACTATAGCGTCGCCGGCACAACGCAAAGTCTATGAAAACAATCTAGTTATTTATGTGAACTAACTTTTGAATTTTTTACATTTAATAAATAAGTAAAGTATTTCACAAGTGCATTTATTAAATTATAAAGGGAAATAACGGACGAGATAAGTTGATAAATGATTCAAAAGTAGTTTATATCAAAGTTGACATAGACTATGAAGCTGTCGATACCTACAAACCATTCTCTATTATTTTTTCTCTTGCACCTTAGCACCTACAAACCATTCGTTATTGTTTTTTCTCTTGCACCTTAGCAACATATTTTCTTGAACAACCCAGAAACATGATTGGCATAAAACCTCATTTTGGACACATCGAAATTAACTTGAAGTCAAAACAAGAGTGGTTTGATATTATGTGTCACGATTGGATAATATATATGGTTAACTGGACCCACTCCCCCCAATCCCCATTGAGTGATCACCATATATACATACTTCATTTGGAGCTTCCGCCACCACCAAACCAATCCACATTCAAACATTCAAACCAATCCACATTCTCATTCAAAATGTCCCTAGTTTCCGAAAGGCATTGCCAAGAATACCCCTTGGATATGATACAAAGGGCTATCGATAATTTCGATGAGTCAAACCTCATCGGAAAAGGAGGTTTCGGAAAAGTATACAAGGGTATGCTTTATACCGGATGGAATACGACCACTGTGGCAGTGAAACGTTTGAAACCGGGATCAAAACAAGGTGTTCAACAGTTCCACACAGAAATCAAGATGCTTTCCATGTGCCACCACTCTCACCTTGTGACCCTGATGGGCTATTGCAAGGAGAATGAAGAGATGATCCTGGTGTATGAATATATGTCGCGTGGCAACCTTGCTGCTCAACTATTCAAATTTCCCAACTCCGGTTTGAGATGGGAGCAACGCCTTAACATATGTATTCAGGCTGCACGTGCGTTACAGTATCTTCACACAGGACACTCGGATATGGTCATTCATCTTGACGTAAAGTGTTCCAACATTTTATTAGATGAGAACATGAATGCTAAAATATCCGATTTGGGATTATCAACCATTATTCCTGCGAACCAGCGTGAAGCGCTAACAACTTTTGTTCAGGGTACTCGGGGATACATAGATCCCCATTACCGCAAATCCAACAAATGCTCAACCCAAACAGATGTATATGCTTTTGGTGTGGTACTATTGGAACTGTTGACCGGGACACATGTCACAAGTGGTAGGGTCATCCCTGATCCGGATGTCACTGATCTAGCCAAATGGATCCAACAACAGATAAGTAATGGATCACTTAATCAAATCATTGATCTAAGTATTGTGCATGAAATTGCTCCAAATTGTAGGAATAGTTTTGCAAAAATCATATGTAAATCTTTGCAAATTGATCCTAGCAAACGACCTTTGATGTCCACTGTTGTGGCCCAGCTTGAAGATGCATTGGCAATGCAAACAGGCACAAACCCGTCGTCTTCAATAAATGAGGGTGTTGTTTATGACCACTTTAATGCAGTCCACACCCACACCCACACCAACACCAAATCCGATGAACACTTTAATCCGTTAAGCACGCACACCAATTCCTACATAGATACTCTTCATGAAGACGTCAATATATTCGGCACAATCAGCAATTCCGACGATCTTAATGAATCCTATAACATATTCAGCACGGACACCAATCCCGCAACATCAGAGACTCGTGATTCTTTCGATAAATCCAAACGAACAAGCCGTTCACTGACGCCTACAACCGAGAGCTGGATGAAATCAGTCCAATCTAGGACAAGCGCATGTGAGTATATGCTATCAAAAATTTGCTTAGTTACTTTTTTGTAAGCAAGTATGCACATTTTACTCGAAAATATAAGATTAGCATTGCTTATAAATTATAATCAGTTTTGATAAAGACCACTTTACCTGTCTATACCAGACATATACTCTATAATAAATAAATTTGACCTCTTCAGTGTTTAGAAGAATTGTCGTTGCAAAATATGACTTATTAACTTTGATCTGTGTTTGCAACAGTTGCCATGCCATCTCATTCGTTATCAAAAACAGTTATCGGCTTGTTGCAGAAAAGAGGGAACTGGCGGCCTGGACGTTAATGAAAATGGCTAAATTTGCATTTTACATCGATCTTCTTTGTATGTGTTCTAGTAGACACTTATGTTTGTTAGGATAATGTTAAAATTTTGCGTTTCTTGATTGGCTCTGTAAACTAACGCAAAATAAACTTGTTTTATTTTGTTTGATCATGATTCATGAAGAAGTGGTGCAGTGTTTGTTGTGTTTATGTATTCGATTGCCCTCATCTTCATTCTCAATCATCTTGGTCCTGGGAACCCGTAAAAACTGATACCAACAGACACCCGCAATGGTAGATTGTGGCAACAAGAAGCATAACGACGACATTAGGCAGTTTGGCTGTTGTAACCACCGTGCCATGAAATCAAACAGAAAATGTGAAATCCGATAAGTATAATTAAATAGTGGTAGACGATCGTAAAACTTACACTTGGATTCTTATGTAACTTAATTGAAATCTAAAATTGATTTGTACATATCATTTTTGTTGACGGATCAAATACTCTAATTCCCTTGAAATCTAAAACTTACACTTGGATTCTTATGTAACTTAATTGAAATCTAAAATTAATTTATCCAACCAAACACACAAAGGAATGGAATTCAAATTCCAATTCCCTTGAAATCCTATGGATTCCTGTCAACCAAACAGCCCCTATAATACATAAACCATTCAAAATTAGTTCTGATATGAATGCCCACCTTTGGCATAACTGTAAACATACTTTGAATGGAACAAACGAACATCAAATATTCGAGTTGAAGATCCCCACTCTCGCTGCATGTTTAAGTAAGCCTAGACAGATGTAACAACATCAACTCGTGTGAAAATGGCTTTATATATAGGGGAAGTATCACTTTCCACGCTGACTCTTGTATAGCAATCCTTCCAATTTGCACTGCTTTCTCGGCCTGCATATGGTGTTTTGTTATAAATTGCATCCCAAGCAGCACCATCAAAGTGCCCCACTTCGTTGATCTCACAATATGCCTGTGAAGAAGATTTTTCAGATGATAAGATTTCTCAGTATGAACGAAAAAAACCAATGAAATATATTATTCCATCCGTTTATAAATGATATTATTTGATTACTGAAGTTGATAGTATTGGATTTAGTTATACAAATCTTTGAAGGTGCTAAAGGTTGCAAGCGTTTTAACACACATACCGCGTTGTCTTGGGTGAATCTTTGCCATGGGATAGACCAAGTAATCATACGGTCACAAAAAGCATTGTCTGTGTATTTTCCACGGTACACTACGGCTGCAGCAGATCCACTTGGCATCTTTGGGATCTTCGTGTGTAGATACGCACCCCATTGTCCATTCAAAATGATTGTCGGGTATGGTGATGGCCCAATATCACCAAACCAGTTGCGGCTTGTAGCGTATGTCAGTGTTTCGCCTGTTGCATTGTAAAGCAGACAAAGGGTAGAAATCCCATTGCCCCATTGTTTCTTTAGGTCTTTCACAAAACTCAGAGCGTTGTCATATTTGTTACCATGGTTCATCATCTTGTAGGCTACCTGTGCCTTGTTTTCTTGGGTTGGGGTAAGCCCCATTTGCACCACTGTTTTGTTCCTGATTGGTTCACCAAATATGTTGCGAGCTTTATCTAGTTTTAGCAACACAAAGTAACTTTTATTATGTCACAAACATTTAACGAAGCATTGAGATATTATTTCATCTTTAGATAGATTATTTTCAACTGTGTAAATTTGCTATTGAAAAATACATGAAATTTTATACAACAAAAGTAATGATAAAAATGCAATGTTTATTTGGCTATCATGAAATCTTTACAAAAAAATATGATACCTATATATAATACGTGTTACATTGTCGAACATACAACATTATGCCAAATTGGCTAACACACAACGGCACGCCTAAATCGTCAAGTTCTTACACATGGCCACATGGGTGAACTATTCGAAGTTAATGGACTGTAATGATTAAAAGGTCCCTCTAGAAAGTACTTGCGATTTAATAGATGCATACACCCTGCCCTAAAAATTACATGCCGTATCGTAGATACTTCTTACGCTTGGCACACAAAAATAACTGAATAACATCTAAAGATAAAAATAACAATTTTACCTAAATATTCGGCCATGGAAATTCCCATGCTCGACCAGATTGCTGAATCCTCAGAGTCAATGGAGGATTCCACTTTAGAATTAGTGGCGACACCATTGTTAGATGAGACGCTGGTCTCTAAATTGCCGCTAACAGCATTAGAGTGCTGAAAACATCATCTTCCATTAGTGAAGTTAAAGTAACCCAGCTCAAATAAAAACTTAATTTGGTAGTTGGTACTAGTCAATCTGAGTTATGATCAAAATAAGTTCGGTATGACTGTATGAGAAATATGTTTTAGAAAACAAGGTGTCAGATGAACACAATAATAAGTATAGTAACTATATTCGGTAAAAACTCAAACTTACATGCACTTCCATTGCTTCCTTAAGTTTCTTTACCACCAACCCTATTGAGGGTCGTTTCTCTCGATCATTACGCAAGCATTGATACGCAATCTCCGAGATCTTATGCAAGGAACTCGAGTCCAATTGCTGCTTCATATCAGGATCAATAATCTCATGTAATTTACCCTTCTCATAGTAGCTTTGGACCAAAGTGGCAAGAAATCTACGTTCATCATTTACATTCATAAAGCATAACCTTCCGCATAAGACTTCAAACAGTACCACGCCAAATGAATAAACATCGGATTCTTTTGTGAGTACCAGGGTATCCTTATATATGGGATCACAATAACCAGGTGTGCCACAAGCATTGGTAACGAGGAAAGAATCATTTTCGTTTGCACGGCCTATTGTGGAAAGTCCAAGATCAGAAATCATGGCTTTCCAGTTGTGGTCTAACAGAATATTTGCACTTTTTATATCCCTATGGATAATTCTGTAATTTTCGGCAACATGGTTATGAAGATAGTCCAAACCGCAAGCTGCGTCAATGCATATATCAATCTTTTGCTTACATGTCAAGGGACATACAGTTGCATCCTTACGTAAAAACTTATCGAGACTTCCATGCTCAGCGTGCTCATAAACAAGTATCTTTTCGTTTCCTTCGTGGCAAAAGCCAAGAAGGGAGACAAGGTTTGGATGTTTATATCGGGATAACAAATGAATCTCGGTTAAAAACTCTTTAAATCCTTGACCAGAAATGTGAACATCTAATCTCTTTACAGCAACAGTAGTAAGTTTACCAAAAAGTGAGAGTTCTCCTTTGTAAACGTTTCCATATCCACCTTTCCCAATAAGAGTAGTGAAGTCTTTTGTGCCTATTTTTATGTCCTCAAGTGATATACGGAGGTGCTCCGACTCTTTAATTAACGCCATATTTTAAGAAACTCGTGAGAGTTGAGAAATTCCACGTCCAAATATGAGGCTAGATTGCTGTTTGTCCAATATAAGTAACATTCCATTATTATAAGTACAGTTTTATTTACTTTTTGAACTGATAACATAGGTCTTAGATATTTAATAACATTCCAAGCCGACTCCACCGCAAGTGTTTTTTTCGCTTGTTAAAAAATACTTACATAACACTACACGGAAAAAGAGCAATAGGGGCGATGCTAGTCGCCGCTAAGACCACCCGTAGTGGGCGTCATTTTTTCAAAAATATTGCCCAATAACGCCCAATTCCGCCCCTTGCCCACCCCCATGGGCGTTTCGGGCGTGTTTTCGCCTAGATTTTGTTTTGGCGTGTTTTGAAAGACGCTGAAGAGGGGATTTCTTGGCCAATCACATTTGAGCTTCCATTTTTTGGCCAATAAGATTTTTTAAATGTTTTTATTTTATTTTATTTTATTTTATTTTATTACTAACATAATGCCCCACAATCCCCACATCCCCACTACACCCCTTTTGTAAAAACGCCCAATAATGCCCCATTGCTGACTGGGCTGTTACATGGCGCAAAACGCCCTAGGATGGGGCATTATTCACCCCCAACGACTACGCATGGTCTAATAATGTTGTTTGTCGCCCCTAAGGATGAGAGGAAAACATGTGTGTGTGGATTTAACACGGGTTTCCCCTCTTGTGGTCTTGGGGACTGGTGGTTTCATGGTTAGTCGGACTCCTTTAAAAGCTGCTTCATGCAAAGTGACAAAACACGAGAAAGCATGCATTGACAACCAACACGTGTTCGTACCATTTGCATTCGACACTTTTGGCTTCCTCGCACCTGAAGCTGTGGAGCTACTTAGTCGAGTCCAGCTGGTCATGCATAGTTATGTTACGAGTGCAAGATCTATGAATGTTGTTTCTAAAAGATTTAGTTTTGCTATTAAAAAAGGACTAGCGGCGCAGCTTGTTGCCTGCTTGCCTTCTATTATTTTAGCTTGATATCATTCTGTTAAAATGAGCAGGGGTTGCTATGAGGGTGTGCGGGGAGGACTTCCGCACATGGCCCGTGATTTCGAGGGGCACGTGTTTTTTTTAAACTGATACATATATGTTAATAAATAGAAATCGAATCAAACAATATACATAAAAATATCTTTGGTGCAGTGGTACGTGTGTTTTGGTTAGTTCTTTGGGCCCGGTGAGACCCGGGTTCGAGTCCCTTGGTTTACTTCTTTTTTATTAAGTTTCATTTAACAGTTTCCAATAATTGCACAACTGGTCCCTGCACTTAAAAGTTCTAAAGAATTACCAAATCAGTCCCTTCAATTAGGAAATTAGTTTAATCTAAAATTTATAACTAGGTTAGTTATTTCTTTTGTAATTATTAACGGGACTAACAAGTTTCATAGTAATTTCTAAATACGCGACATCTAATATAAATAAAAAAAGTTCGTTTAGGATCCGGTTTTCAAAACGGAGGGGTATCGGCGATCCGTTTTTGGCGGATGTTACACATTGTTTATCGAATAATACGATTTTGTCATTTTCGTAAATGTCTTGTTTATCGTTAAGATATAAGGGCACATTTTTTTGACCTCGAACAGGGTACATGAATTCTCATATACGCCACTGAAAATGAGTTAGTGTTGTTATCATTCATATGTTAAATGGGTAATCATTATAACTGTGTTATAAAGTGTTGGTTAAGTATAAACAGGTTTATAAGTTGGAGGACTGGAATGTAAGAAAAGAAGATATAAAGGTTCTGGTTGAAACGATGCAAGGACTGCGATGATAAAGTAATAAGCTGGAGGGTGCAAAGTGTAATTCTTTGATAACCCTATTTCATTTTCTCTATTACACTTTCTCTCTCTAGATTGTATTGTTGTTGTTATGACAGACCTTAGAACACCCGTAGTGGTAGAGAAAAATAATGCCCCCATCATGGGGCATTATCCGACACGTGGCATCCTAGTCAGCGTTGGGCATTATAGCAAAAGTGGCGTAGTGGGGCATTATTCCAATAACGCCCCTTCCAATTATTAAACAAAAAAAAAAAAAAAAGCAAAGAGATGGGATTGGTTGGTCAAAGTGGCACACATGCAAAAAGTGGGAAGTTGTCAGAATGCTCTTGTTGATTGGTTGCCCATATTTGTTCAAAGCGTTATATTTAAAACGCTGGAAAGCAATTTTTGAAAATTTAAAAAAAAAACGCCCCATGTAATGGGGGGAGGGGCGTTTTTAGGCGTTTTTTTCAATTTTTTTTAAAAAAAACGCCCCACTACGGGCAGTCTTACTATTGTAAGATCCAGGGTTTGGTTAGGTGTTTTTCTAATCAATAAAAAAAATAGAAAAAGAATCATGATATTTTATTGGAGGTTCTTTAAATTTTTTGGAAATGTTTTATTTAACTTTTTCCAAAATGTTCTTTCGATAGACAGGTTTTCTAGTTTTTCAAAAATACTTGGTTACCTTCTTTTAACATGTTTTTGTAAATGTTTTATTTTAAAGAATATATATATATTTAAAAAAAACGTTTCTAAATAATTGTAAAAGTGCAAGAAAAGAAAAAAACATTCTTAATAGAAAATGCTAACAGATTATTTTAAATATTTTATAAAATATCAAGACCAATCAAAAAAACTTTTTAATGGTTTATTTGTTTTAAAAAGGTTTAAATATTTATATTCAAGCCATCGACATTCGCTACCATAATCAACATTACAATTCATGATTCTTAAAAAAAAAAATTTAATGTAATATTACAACATGGTTTCCATGTATTCAAAAAGAGTTAAAAATGTATTATGTTAAAATCTTGTACGATCAATTTTATTCTTATACTGATATATACCTTTAATATGTTAAAATCTTGTACGATTCAATTCATGAAACTTGGTAAACATAACTAGACCTGATATATTAAATAGACTTATCACAAATCTACGAGAAGATTCTATTTTTCACTACTCTTATTTCAACATTTTTATCTTCTTTCTTAATATAAAAAAGTTTACTAGAAAAAATCAATAATAATTCTTATCATATATTATTTCAAAATATCATTTATAAACTCTTAATTTAAAATCAACAATAATTCTTATCATATATTATTTTAAAATATCATTTTATAAACTCTTAATTTATATTTATATTTAGATATATAACAAATCATGAAATGGCTTATGAGTAGTAGTTTTTTTCTTTTGTCTTTTATTGCTTTTGACTTTTTGTGTTATTTTTTATTTTTGTATTAATATCATTGGAACTGGTATTCATATTTGTTTTATCGAATTTCGCTTTTATGGTTTCTGATTAGTAGAGCCGATAATAACTAAAGTCACACGACATAGCAGGGGAGAAAAACGGTTAACCTCGCGCCGCGTAGCGTATTGGGAAAAACCTATTTTTATTTTTTTATTAGTACTATTGAAACCGATGTCAATATTTGGTATTATGGTTTCTAATGAGTCGAGTCGATAACGACCAAAGTCACGCCGCATAACACGAGGGAAAATCGATCATACTCCCGCCACGTAGCACGAGGGAAAAACCCAGTATGGATATTCGCTTTTATTGATCTTCGCTTTAATGGTTTCCGATAAGTCGAGCTAATAACAGCCAAGGTCATGCCCGTATCACGGGGAAAACGATCAAACTCCCGCCACGTAGCACAAGAGACTTTTTTTCTTTTTTTTTTAATTGGTATTATCGGAACCGATATCGATATTCGTTTCTATCGATCTTCGTTTTAATCGTTTCCAATGAGTCGAGCCGATATATACATTTAAGTTTTTATTAATATATAGCATTCATCTCCATCTATATAGTTTAACTAAAAATATATTTTTTTTCTCTAAATTTTGTTTATTTTTCACAAACATTACACATCCAGTTCTCCATATTTATCTCTTTCATATATATACAAACACCAATTTTATTATTATTTTTATAATTTTATACACACTCATAATAAAATATAGAGGGTTTATTCTCTAAATATAGAGATGTACTTTAATTTTCTATAAATTTACCTTAATTATAGAAAAAAACAATATATTGATGTTTTAGTTGTTTCCTCTTTTTTCTCTATGTATTATATAGAAAGTACTAAGTTAAAATCTCATGTATTACACGAGTTGATAAATATAATGTTATATAATTAGTAATAAAAAAAAGTTATGTTTTAAAAAAACAAATGCATTGCACCATTGAATAAATATGTGTATTATATTAAGAGAACAAAATCTATCTAATTATAATAAAAAAACTCTAACAAATGCCACATGTCATTTACTTATTCAAAATTTCAATTAATGTCACATGGTATTTTATTCTTAAAATCACTAATAATATTATTTAATTAATATCTAATTATCATTAATGATTATTAATAATATATTATGCTATTAATATTAATTAAAATTAAAATTCAAGATTGATAATTAAAAAATACCTAAAGTTTTTTTTATTAAAAGAATACTTCAACTCTTTTTAACTATTTTTTAACGGTAGCTATCTATAATTTTAAAACCTTTTAAAATGAATAATTATGCTTAAGTTTTTTTTATAAGATCTATAAATTTCATATTCCACATATTTTCTAATGGCTAAACTTGCATACTATGAGAATTGAATCCATTACCTCTTACTATTCTACACCTTATCTTAACTCATAGACACCATTAGAGGTGCACAAACCGGTTAATTTTAATAACCGGTTCGGTTAACCAGTTATACCGGTTAATTTGACTTTTTGACTTTAACCGGTTAATGCTTTAACCGGTTATTACTTTAATCGGTTATTTTTTTAACTGGTCCGGTTAATTACTTTAACCGGTTCGGTTAATTAACCGGTTATTTTCGGTTATTAACCGGTTTTTTTTGCCTTTTTTTTGAATTTTTCGGTTATTTTTTCGGTTAACCAGTCTATCGGTTAAATAACCGGTTTAAAAAAACCGGTTAATAACCGGTTATTATACTAAACACTTATAACCGGTTACTAACCTACGGTTAAATAACCTATTGAACCGGTTATTCCTAAATCGGTTATTAACTGGTTACGGTTTCGGTTAATAACCGGTTACGATTAATTAACCGGTTATTTTGTGCACCTCTAGACACCATTGAGTTATTCCCAATGGATTCATATTCCACATATTAGTTGTGGTTTTCGATTTGTTCTTGTATTTCACAATAACTTATGCTTAAGGTGAATATTATGAACTACTCAGTCAATAACTTATTTGTAATAGGATTTTTGTTTCTTTTTTAATGGGAGTATTTGAATCTTATTTATCCTTCTTTTCAGGTTGTAACGGGTTCATGTCAAAACGGGTGATTTTTTGCTAGTTAAAAGGATTTAAGTCATATTAGGCCAACGTTTTAAACACCTTTTGTGCATTCTATTATATATATATACATATATATATACATTTTGTGATGTTTAATGTATTTTTTATGAGTAGCGAAAACATATTATCAAAAGTATGATATAAGATTTCTTTTAATAGAACGATTAAAAACATTTTAAGCAATCAAATTCTTTTGACACATTTGGTCATTCCACTTTTTTGTTTTTTTTAAATAAAACATGTTACTTAGTTGAATCTTTCCGGCAAAATACGACTTTAATTGATTGTTAATCCACTATCATATGTAAAAATGTAATTTCAGTCCTATACATTTTTATATATGATAGTGGAAACAATCAATTAGAGTTGTATTTTGTCAAAAAGATTAGAAAAATGAACATTGACTTAACATTAACAATTTTTTTTAAGTTAATTTTTAAAACATTATTTCTTTCAACTGGGTATTAACTTTGATTTTTTAATCGCATATATTTTTTATTATTTAACACATTGTATTTTACCATTCTTGTCATCCAGACACATTAAATATTTTAATTTATTTAGAAATCGTTTATAAAACAACTATCGTCATTATTCTTCGTTTCTTAATATTTTAACCAACAAAATTTTGAATTTGGTGAAACTTAAAAGTAAAAAACGAAATATATATATATATATATATATATAAAAGTTTATTTAGACAATTAGTAATTAAACTCGTATTAAATTTAAATATATATATATATATATATATATATATAGGGGGAGGTTCATTTGAGAAGAAAATTAAATTGAGAAGAAAAAGAACAAAGGGTACAATTGTAAAACATTAAATAGTTTTTCTCTCATCTCATTTATTATTATTTTTGACTAATTAATTAGTCATAAAGACTATCATCCTACACACTAAAATTTTTGCCTAGACACATCAAAATTTATCCTACACGTTTTTTAAATTTATCCTACACATACTAAAATTTATCCTACACAACTCGTAATTCATCCTACACACCTCAAACTTTATCCTACACTTTAAAATAATTTTTTTCTTCTTTGAAATTTCTTTTTTTTTTTTTTGAAAATAAGTTACAATTTTAATTTAGTTAGCTATTAAAGTGGAAGACTAACAATTAATGGTCTATCTAATTTTACCAATATACCCTTACACCTATATTAAAGACAAAAATTAAATGAAGTAAAAAGAATCATTCTTACTGATTGAAGATTGTTCTTTTTTTATTCTTACAAAAAAATTCTTCTCATTTGAACCATCCACTATATATATATATATATATATATATATATATCTGGTTGATGATATAATAATTATATTTAGTTAAAAAAATAAGTATCCATAATCAAGTCCCAGAGAGACACAAGAAAACAAAAACGTAAATGGATCCAGCGAATGATACGCGTCCCCTATTAGTTTCTTTTATTATATAACATAGATAGATAAATACAGAGATTTCAAACGGGCTAGCCCAACAATAACATACGAAAAACATCAAATTTGATAAATATTTTTATTTGAGTAAATTGTCATTTTAGTCTCTGAGATTTGTCTCAAATTGTCATTTTAGTACAAAGGGTTTTATTTTTTCCTCTGGGTCCCTAAATTTTCAATTTTTTTGCCATTTTGATCACATTGTCTAACTCATTCTAAAAACCAGGTTATAACCAAGGGTATTTTTGGCATTAACAAAAAAAAGGTTTTTAAATTGCCATTTTCATCCAAAACCATTTTTATATATTTTTTTCTTTTAATCACTTATAAATAATATATTATATATTCATTATTATAATTATAATGCAATCACTTTTATTATTAATAGTATATATATATATAGGGAAGGATGTATAAAAAACCCATTTTTGGTTAGAAAACCCGAGAAACTCAAAGCTCCCGATTTTTTTTCTTTTTGAAAAAATTTACACATGTTATATACATGTTTTTAAGGGTTTTCGGCAAAAAAAATAAAAAAGAGCCGAGTATATATTTAAAAAAAAAAATAAACAAGGTTTGGTGTAACATATGTTACATTTGTCTGACATATGTTACCTCAGATCTAACAATGGTGATGATGGTGGTTTTATAGCAGGTGGGGGTGTGGCGGTGGGTGTTAGTTATAAGCGTGTGTAAATGTATGTATGTATATATAATAAATATAATATATAAATGAGTGTGTATATAGATTATATATAATTAAAAAATAAATGTAAAAGGGTTTTGGATAAAAATGGCAATTTAGAAACTTTTTTTTTTTGTTAATGTAAAAAATACCCCTGTTTGTAATCATGTTTTTAGACTGAGTTAGGTAAGGCGATCAAAATGGCAAAATATAGAAACCACATGGACCAAAAAAAAACTATTTAAACTAAAATGATAAATGACAATTTAAGACAAACCTTAGAGACTAAAGTAACAATTTACTCTTTTTATTTCGATAAATACTTTTTTCATCTATCTAGATCAAGTGGTGGAGGACTTATATTTCTCTTGAGATATGCAGGTTCGACTCCCACTAGATGCAGAGTGAGGCACTGGTGGGCAATGATAGGTTACCCAGGAAAACCTGGGTTAGATCCTTGAGCCAAACGGGTTTTACCGGTAATTTCACCGTCGTGCCTATGGGCGGGTGGGTTACCGGGTTTTCCCCGGAATTGGTGGTGGACTCGGGTTACTCTCGGAGTACTCCGTTTGTCCAGTGGGTGCCCTGAGAATGCTCGGGATTGAGTTTGTTGGCCGTTCAAAAAAAAAAAAAAAAAAAAAAAAAAAAAAAAAAAAAAAAAAAAAAAACTTCATATATTAAATGTTTTTATCTGAAAGATCTAAACAACTCAAGAAAATATCTGAAAGAACTCAAGAAGTTTTTATGAGTCAACTAAACCTCAAAAGGGGGTACAATGGGTGAGTTGAAAATTAGGTGTATCGAAACAGACGGGTCAAAATCTTGGATTTATTAACACCTTTCTTTTTCTCTTTATAAAAAAAAAGAAAAAAGAAGCTCCGACGAAATATTACACGTACATTAGAATTGAGTCAAAATATTAAGTATATAAAAAATGAGTGAGTCGATCCTCATTCAAATTGCAGCACTTGATAGTAATCAATATCTGCAACTCAAACTTAAGCATTTATGAACAAAAGCAAATCTTCCTTAACTTGTGATAGTAATCGGATCGATACATACCTGTCAGAGGAAGAAGATGATGAATCAATAACCGACAAAGTGCTTCAGCCTTCAAGGAGGGGAAGATCTGGAATCATGTCAAAGAAAATGTTAACAAAGATATATATTTATAACAAAAATGAGAGGTTGAAATCCAAAGAGGGCCACCTTCTAGTTTCTTCCAAGTTAGCTCCTTTTTATTTAAGGGTCCAAATATTAAAACATGGGAAAACTTATTTACATATGGTGTATACGGGCCGTATACTGTTATACGGCCCGTATACACCATGTGTAAATAAGTTTGCCTGGTCGTATACAATGTATACGAACGTGTATACGGGCCGTATACTAATATACGGCCCGTATGGAACGAAATTTTGATTTTTCAAATATTTTAGAGTGGTGAGATGCTCAAAACTTTCTAAAAGTAGAAAAAAATAAAACATTAACAAGTAACAAAGATTGAAGAACAAGAAAACGTGTCGTATGATGATGTGCGATAAAGTGTCGTATATTTTAGGTATATATTTTAAGCCTTTTTTAACACTTATTTTAGCCAAGTTTTAAATTTATAAAACACGATATTTCACTAACACTAAACACACATATGGGCAAGTGCACCCATCGTTGAGTGTAGTATAGCGTTGGTAAGATACCGAGGTCGTCCAAGGACACAAGAGCTTTTAGTACCGGTTTATCCTCAACGTCTAACCAAAATAAAAGTTTGGAAAAAATGTTTTAAACTAAGAAAAATAAAAACTAACGAAAATGCTGAAAATAAAAATAAAAACAGATAGACAAGATGAATCACTTGGTTCCGACTCGTATCTAGTATAACCTTTGATTATTTCCGCACTTTTGCACATAATTAAGAGATTATCTTAGTTATTGTAGTAGGCCCCTCTTTTGAAGGTGACGTTACCCTCACCCCAGTAGTTTGAGTCAGCAGGGATACAATCCTAAAGGGGTGGATTATTGGAAGATAATGAATTAAGTTATTAATGCAGTATTGTGGTAGGCCCCGCTTTTGGCGGTGACGTTACCCTCGACTAAGTAGTCTGAGTCAGCAGGGATACAGTCCTAAATAGCCGGGTTATAGTATTAATAGTAGTTAACTTATGAGGGGATCAAAGAGTTTGGACCCCCGCCATCCAATACCGTGAAGTATTGAAGGAGGTCCTACTAAATTTGACCCAGGTCCATTGCAGGACCTCTAAACGCTGAACAATGGCAAGACCTTTACCAAACCGTTCCCTTAACCCCCTACCAGGTAGCCAACATACCTCCATATAGACCGTGGAGATATGAATGGTGAAAATCCTTTATTTTATATAGACAGTAAAATAATGCCAAGACACCACGGACAAACGATAAGGAAAGATCACCTTCAACATAAGTAACTAGTTATTAAAGTCATTAATACAAAACCAAATAAAAAGTGCAAAAGATTAGAAATAAAAAGTATTATACTAGACACTTTGTCTTCACCAAGTGATGTAAGAGACTTAGGCAAACATGGCCTTGATTGTCAAGAACTCTTACGATCAATCTTGGATCCCGAGACGACTCACACACTCTATGATGGACAATGGATGATGGTGGTGGATGATGGTGTTGTGATGGTGGTGGGTGGTGGATGAAGTGTGAGAGAGGTGGTGTGCCAAGGGATGAGTTGCAATGAAACCAAGCACTCCTATTTATAGGCTGAACAGAGGCCTGGGCACGGCCCCGTGTCCGCTGGGCACGGCCCCGTGCCTGTCTGACACTCTCTCTCTTCATTAATTGTAATTCGCAATTACAATTAATGCGCCTGCAGTACTTTCGGCACGCCCCCCGTGTCCGCTGAGCACGGCCCGTGGTGGGCAATAGAAGCTTCTATAGGTTTGTCTTTTCTGCTGCTTCTTGGGCACGGCCCCGTGCTGGCTGAGCACGGGGCGTGTTCAGCCTTCTGTTTTCTCTATTTTGCTTTGGAAGGTGCCGTTGAGGGTTCGGGCAATCCACTAATGTTCCTTTTCTTGTATTTATGTTGGATTTAGCTGTCTTTTTGCTTCTTTTGCGTTTTTGAGCTCATTTAATCCTGAAAATACAAAAGGAAGACAAAAACACTCTTTTTCCAATATTAGTACTAAAAAAGGGTTAGTTTTATGCCTCATTTGATGTAATTTATATGTTGCATTTTACACACATCAAATACCCCCACACTTGAACTTTTGCTTGTCCTCAAGCAAAACTCTTTAATATTTGGCTTACACTCCCAAATGGAATAGGTAGAAGAGAAGGTTTTGGGCTTGTCATAGAGTGTCGGGATTTCCAAGATCTTTTTAGGGTTTTATTTTTATTTATTTACACTCCTATTCGTAATGATTTATTTAGAACTGTTCATAAAAGAAATTACTTATTTGGGCATAACATGCCTTTTTAAAATTCTATTTATATACAAGTTCACATACCTCGCGGGGAAATCACTCACACTCGGCCGAAGGTGTGTTTTTAGTGAATCACTCGAGAGCGGCATGGAACTTACTCCTACCATAGGCTTGCCAAGAAATCAATCCTCCTCCTTTTTAACTTTTATACCTTTGTAGATATCAAGAGGACTTTGTGGGTTAAGGGTTGGCTAGGGTTAAAGGTAGGTGGTTGGGTTAGTGGTTAGTAGAAAAAAGGGCTAAAAAAGCGTAACAAGTGTCGGTTTTCGTATTTTTGCAACCTTTTATTTTTGATGAAGCTTTTATTCAAACAAAGTTATTTTTGATTACTTTGTTTGTTTATTTTCTTTTTGCTTCATATAAATTTTTTTTTTTTTTTTTTTTTTTTTTTTTTTTTGAAGAACCGAACTTGTTACTAAAATAAAGGGTAAAAAATGAAAAAGGTTTTGGTGGGTGAAAGGGTTTTTGTTTTGGGTGATGAAACGAAAAGGTTTAGGCTCAAAGGGGCTAACTAGGGGGATTTTTGGGTAGGTGGTAAAAGAAAAAGAAAAATAATGGTGTGGAAATGAAAAAGGTTAGTCCTAATGCCTCTATCATTTACTTACTCGGGTTTAAGTTGATAAGGACCGGGAATGTATTGTCATGGCAAGTTCTAGAGTCGTAAGAACCAAGCGGCTATTCACACAAGAAACGAAAAATGAGCATTTAGTCAAATGGTATGAAATTGAGTGCTCAATAAAGGCTCAAAACTCACTTTTGTGGGAATGGGTTTTTATGTGATCAAGTATATATAATCAAATTTTAAATAAGTTTGTCATGCCTTTTCATAATTTTCTTATGTTGGTTCTTTTTATCACTACGCTATCGGTTGTAAATTTGTAAAAATATAACCTTTTTGAGAGCTTGAATTTCCCGAGTTAAACCTAGACAAGTAAAAAAAAATGAAATTTTTGAAAAAATTTGGGGTGATTAGCGGTTCCAATAGAGTTTTGTGTAAGGCTTGTATTTAGGACTTGCAAAATTCAAGGTTTTAGCATCCCCCCTCACACTTAAATTACACATTGTCCTCAATGTGTCCCAAAAATAAATTTTTAGGTTGATTAGATGTGTAAAATAGTGTTTTAAAAGCAAAAATTTGTGTTACTGGGCACTGAGCACGGCCCCGTGTTGAGTGGGCACGACCCCGTGTTCAGGTGCCAGTAACAAGAACTTACAGAAGGTGGACACGGCCCCGTGTCCACTGGACACGGCCACGTGTCTGACAAAATTCTGCCGAACAGAAGCCAAACAGCAGGTCAGGGAGGTGAGCACGGGGGCGTGTTGGCGGGACACGTCCCCGTGTCGACAGTCTAGAAGCCTGAAAAACAGGTTTTCGTCCTCCGGTTTTTCCATCCTAGCCTTATAGGTGCTGAGGCTTAACACCTTAAGCCTTGGTTTGTACCTGTTTGAACACTTAATACCACACCAAGCAATACCAACATCCTACGTTACCAAAGTTAATTGTTCCACGCATAAAGCAAGAAAAATAAAAATGCAGAAAATAGTTAGGAAAAGTAAATTGTCTAACACTTGGCACGCAGGCCATCAATTGTTCAAGATTGCAAAGGGTTAACCTGGGAAGCCACCAATCAACCGCTTCCTCCTATGCTCCTCCCGCCTATTCCATGGCATCATCATCATCATCATCATCGTCACCCCCTCCATGGCGTGCAATGTGGTCGCGTATGTATCCGACGTCTTCTTGTATCTCGGATAGGTTTCTCTCGATAGCTCCGACCCGGTGGTAGGTGTTGCTCGCCATGTTATAGGTGTTCCGAGTACACATGAGGTTTTCCTGCAACAAATCATGCAAACTTTGAAAATTAGGAAAACTGCCTCCCGAGGAGGATGATTGGCCCGGATCACCGTGGGGTTGGTATTGGTACTGATGATGTTGTGGTGCTGGGAGGACAAGTGCTTCTTGCGGGTTCCATGCATGACCTTGCATCCTTTGAAAGGTTACCGTCCCATCTTCTGCCTCATAAACCAGGTTCATCGAGCGGCATATGTGAATATCCACCGTACCCGACCATGGGCTTCTTTCAAATGCCCTCGGAATGTGGGCGAAGTGTCTGAAGAGACGGTGCACCCACCCCCCGAAGAAAAGAGGAGTTGGTGCACTAGCAAGGCGGTTGTGATGCATGTTTCGGAGCATAAGGTACGGAACATCGAGCGGCCTACGGTTGTGAATGCAATGGAGGACAAGCAAGTCTCTTAACCCAACGACGCCACCACTGTCATGCCTTTGGCTAAGAGAGTAGCCGAGGAGCCTATGAATGTATCTGTAAAGCGGATCCCTCAGCTTGGTACTCTTAGTGCTGCTCGGATTGTAGAACCCTTCCCCAATCTGAGCCCACATGGCTTGGCGCTCGTTGTCTTCGATCTCTCTCAACCCCCCTGTATTTCCTTCGTCTCCCGCATCCTCCTCCGCATACAACCCGATAATCGACCCGAATTGTGCCATGGAAATCGAATACCTCGTTCCGCCACACCTGAATGACACCCCTTCTTCATCGAACGGCTCGCTCCTTGACTTGAATGCAAAGGTGCTGTAGAATTCCAAGGTGCATTCATGAACAGAACGGAGTCGGGTTGTTAGTGCGACTCTGAGTGGTCCCGTGACAATGTTGTTGAAGCGGTCAATTTGATTCACCAAGGTTAGTAGTTCTGTGCATGCCTGCCTCGGGTATTCCTCCGGCCTTGTTTGGAGAAGCTCGTATCGAGCTCTTGCATCTAGCTCATTGGCGTTGAATCTAGTAAACTTCCTGGCCATCTGCAAGAATACACCAAAAGTTAGCGTGAAACAGAAATATTTTTGGACAAAACTGCAAACAGCGGGCTGGACACGACCCCGTGCCCAGCGGACACGGCCCCGTGTTCAGGGGTCTGTTACTCAAAAATCCCATTTTTCGACCCGGTTTCGAAAACTTGAAAATTTTTGAACCGATAGGTGCGGTTTCCCCCGAAAATGAAACCCTAAGTTCCGTTTTTCCCAAAATAACCCGTTTACCCTATCAATTTTATCTTTTTCGGTTCAAGATCAAGGGTTTGGGGTTTTTGCAAGAAATCGGGTGAATCTATGAACAATACAAGTGTATTTACTTCCCTTTACACTAATCTAACTAAATGCAAACAGATTTAGGCAAAAATTTTAGGCTCGATTCGAATGAACATCAAGAACCCTAGACTTTTCCCCAAATTTGTGGTGTATTAACTACATGCAAGTGACTAATCTAACTACTACGAGTGACAGAATCATACCTTGACGTTGTTAGATTGAAAAGAGACGTTGGAATCTCGCGGAAAATCGCCTGGGACCAGAGCTTTTGTGGGGAAACGGGGCGTGTGGAATGAAGAAACTGTTTTGAAAAAGGGGTTTTATCCCGTCTGCAGCGCGAACACGGCCCCGTGTCCAGCGGACACGGCCTCGTGTCGAGCCCCTTTTTTTTTTTTTTTAGTGCGCGTGTGAGTGCCCCTTTCTCCTATAAGCTATGGTTTAGAAAACTTACCGCTTTATTTTGCCGCCTCAATCGTTCATAACTTACCAGGCATGATGTTTTTATTCTTCCACGGTTTGAAGCGAGATCTCTTCTTCCTCATCCTCAATAAATCCTTGATAGAGTTTCAGCCGTTGGCCATTGACTTTAAAAGGTGACCCATTTCGAGGTTTAATTTCTACTGCACCGTGTGGAAAAATATGGGTGACGGAAAAAGGTCCTGACCACCTAGACTTTAATTTACCAGGAAACAATCGAAGTCGTGAATTAAACAAAAGAACTAAATCTCCTACCCGAAATTCATTAGGTTTAATATGTTTGTCATGCCAATCTTTCATTCTTTCCTTATAAATTTCAGAGTTTGAGTATGCATAATTCCTAAGTTCGTCTAATTCATTTATTTGACAAAATCGATTTTTACCAGCAAATTCTAGATCTAAGTTTACATTTTTGATTGCCCAGTAGGCTTTGTGTGCAATTTCTACTGGCAAGTGGCAACTTTTTCCATAGACTAGCTTATATGGGGTTGTACCTATCGTTGTTTTATAAGCAGTTCGAAAAGCCCATAAAGCATCATCTAATTTATCAGCCCATTCCTTTCTATTTAACCCTACGGTTTTTTCAAGTATTCGTTTTAACCCTCTATTGGTCACTTCGGCTTGTCCGTTTGTTTGAGGGTGATAAGCTGTCGAAACCCGGTGATAGACCCCATATCTTGTTAAAATTTTTTCAAGTTGATGATTACAAAAATGGGTACCTCTATCACTTATTAAAGCTTTGGGTGTGCCAAAACGAGAGAATAATTTTTTCAGAAATCTTACCACTACTCTTCCATCATTTGTTGGAAGTGTTTCGGCCTCGGCCCATTTAGACAGGTAATCTACTGCCACAAGTATGTATTTGTTTCCTTTCGATGGTGGAAAAGGTCCCATAAAGTCGAGTCCCCACACATCAAAAATTTCACAAACAAGAATGCCATTTTGTGGCATTTCGTTTTTGGAAGAAATATTACCTGTTCTTTGGCAAGCATCACATGTCTTTACAAGATTTTGGGCATCTTTGTAAATGGTTGGCCAATAAAATCCTGAATCAAATACCTTTCGTGCGGTACTGGCAGCACCATGATGTCCTCCGTATGGACCTTCGTGACAATGGCGAAGAATTCTCCGGGCCTCACTACCATGTACGCATCGTCTGACGAGTTGGTCGGCACACATTTTGAAAAGATATGGATCTTCCCAAAAATAATGTTTCACATTGGCAAAGAATTTTTTTCTTTGATGATGTGGCCATCCTTTTGCGACTATTCCACTAGCTAAGTAGTTGGCAAAGTCGGCATACCATGGTTCTTCCTTAAATTCCACCCTTTCCAGGGATTCAGTTGGGAATTTTTCGTTGATTTGCTCGCCCCTGGTTGCCTCCAAAGCTGGGTCTTCTAAGCGCGAAAGATGATCTGCTGCGGTATTTTCTGCTCCTCTTTTGTCTTTGATTTCAATGTCGAATTCTTGGAGGAGCAGAATCCACCTAATCAAACGTGGTTTTGCGTCTTGCTTTTTAAAGAGATATCGAATGGCTGCATGATCTGTGTAGACTATAGTTTTAGAAAGAACAAGATAAGAGCGAAATTTATCAAAAGCAAATACCACAGCTAGTAACTCTTTTTCAGTTGTTGTGTAATTTTCTTGTGCATCGTTAAGTGTTTTACTAGCATAATATATTGGGTGGAAATGCTTTTCTTTTCTCTGTCCCAAGACAGCTCCAACTGCAAAGTCACTAGCATCGCACATGATTTCAAAAGGAAATTTCCAATCAGGTGCTATCATGATAGGTGCATTGACTAGCATTTCCTTCAGGGTTAGAAATGCTTGATTGCAATCCTTGTCAAAGATGAAAGGAGCATCTTTTTCAAGTAACTTTGTTAGAGGTCTTGAGATTTTTGAAAAGTCTTTGATAAACCTCCTATAAAATCCGGCATGCCCTAGGAAACTTCTAATCGCTCTTACGGAGGATGGAGGGGGTAACCTAGAAATGGTATCTATTTTGGCTCGATCCACCTCCATTCCTTCGCTTGAGATCTTGTGACCGAGTACTATTCCCTCCGTTACCATGAAATAGCATTTTTCCCAATTAAGGGCGAGGTTAGTTTCCTCACATCGGGATAGCATTCGTTCAAGGTTATCGAGGCATTGGTCGTATGAATCCCCAAAGATAGAAAAGTTGTCCATGAAGACTTCCATTGTCTTTTCTATCATGTCATGGAAAATGGCTACCATGCAACGTTGGAATGTTGCGGGAGCATTACATAGACCAAACGGCATGCGTCGATATGCAAAAGTTCCATAGGGGCATGTGAATGTTGTCTTTTCTTGGTCTTCGGGTGCTATCGGGATTTGAAAGTAACCTGAAAAACCATCCAAGAAACAGTAAAATTTATGACCGGATAATCTTTCTAACATCTGATCAATGAAGGGTAAAGGAAAATGATCCTTTCTTGTTGCTTCATTTAATCGTCTATAATCTATACATACTCTCCATCCTGTGACGGTTCTTGTCGGTATTAATTCATTTTTTTCGTTAGTAATTACCGTCATACCTCCTTTCTTTGGAACTACTTGGACGGGACTTACCCAAGGACTATCGGAAATAGGATAGATAAGTCCTGCGTCAAGTAATTTGATGACTTCATTTTTAACCACTTCTTGAACATTTGGATTTACTCGACGTTGTGGTTGTATGACAGATTTGTAGTCATCGTTCATCAAAATTTTGTGTGTGCACATAGAAGGACTAATTCCTTTTATGTCAACAAGTTTCCAAGCTATTGCATTTTTGTGTTTTTTCAAAAGACTAACTAGTTTTTCTTTTTCTAGGTTATCTAATTTAGACGAAATAATTACAGGTAATTTACCATCTTTGTCTAGAAAAGCATATTCCAAACCTTTTGGAAGTTCTTTGAGCTCAAGTGGTGGGTCTTTAGGAGACTCCTTATTTGGTTGCTCGTTTCGATCAAGAACTTTAAAAGTTTGTTCTATGGCGACCTCTTCTTCAACAAAGTGGTCAGTTTCTTCACTTGTATCGGGTGGTTCATCTTCATCTTCAATTAGGGGGTCATTATTGCCGAATGGATATTTCATTGATCGTTCGAGATCGACACTTCTTTTAAATGCCCCTAATTGAAGAGGTAGATTATTGAACTTCCGGTTGTTCAAAGCTTCGTATGTCTTTACAAATGGTCGCCCCAACACTAGAGGAGCGTCATCAAGGATGACAAAGTCGGTTGGAACTACCATTTGATTTGTTTGAACCAAGACATCTTCAACTATACCGATTGATTTTATTACTTTCCGATTGGATAGAAAAATGGGTATTTGAAGTGGAGAAAAATCACTAATACTTAATTTTTCGAAAAGGTAGTTAGGCATTATGTTAACACAAAGATCTTTATCGATTGTGACATTACTAATAAACGAATTTTGAAAGAAACATGGAACCGGTGTGATGTTAATTTCAAATGGGTCTTCTTTTATTAGTGAAGTTTGATCATTAGTTAACTTAACACTTACCGTTTCTTCAATTTTAGTGTTAGTGTTTAACTCTTTTAGAAACTTAGCATGAGTGGGTACTAAACAATGATTTTCGAAAGAAGGTGACAAGAGATGAATTTCTTCAAAATTAGACTCTTCTTGGATTTTAACGTTGTCGAACTCACCTTTTTCGTTGTTTAACTCATGCGTCGGTTTTTCACTTATTTGTTCTTCCATTTTTTCATTTTTAGTTATCTCTTCCTTTTTTAATTCTTCTCTCGCGCGGGACTCCTCTTCCCTCGCGCGAGCTTCTTTTATACATCGATCGATAACTCTAATGTGCTCTAATATCCTATCGGTCACTTTGGTTATAGAAAAAGAATCATTATTTTCTAAGCTTGAATCCGGTTGTTCGACCCTTTGTTCCTCATAATACCCATATGAAGTTGATGGTTCGCACCATTGTTCTTCATTGTAAGCATATGATGGATAAGGTTCGTAATTTTGTTCTTCATAATACTCATATGAGGTGGGTTGTTCATGCCAAGGTTCCTCATAATAAGCATATGAAGGTGGTGGCTCATACCTTGGTTCCTCAAAGTATGAGTAAGAAGGCTCATACCTTGGTTCATCAAAATATGAGTATGAGGGAGAAGGTTCATACCTTTGGTCTTCATAGTAAGTGTATGAAGTTGATGGTTCGTACCTGGGTTCCTCATAGTAAGTGTATGAATTGGATGGTTGGTACGAGTGATTATCTTGAATTGAACGTGTATTACGACAATTTGTGCAATAATTACCCCTATAATCATCCTCATCATAGGTGTAGTTGTAACCTCCTGAGTATTGATCCATAAGAATCACTCAGCAGACCACAACCAAGTCTCGAGATCAGAAAACAAAAATAAAAACGGAAACAGAGGCTGGACACGGCCCCGTGTTGGGTGGACACGGCCCCGTGTTCAGAATCTGTATCTGGGCGTTTTAATTAAATTAACTGATCTACTTGAGCACGGGGCGTGTTCAGTGAGCACGGCCCGTGTTCAAGCTACTGTTACTGGGCGTTTATGAAAAATCTGCAGCACGGCCCCGTGTTCAGTGAACACGGCCCCGTGTACAGGTTACTGTAAATGCAAAACTAAACTAAATGCAGAAAAATGTGCGCGCGTTAAAAATTTTTTTTGAAAAAAAACTGATTAGGCCGTCGATTTTAAGCTTTCTTAAAATCCTTGTGTCCCCGGCAACGGCGCCAAAAAACTTGATGTGCGATAAAGTGTCGTATATTTTAGGTATATATTTTAAGCCCTTTTTAACACTTATTTTAGCCAAGTTTTAAATTTATAAAACACGATATTTCACTAACACTAAACACACATATGGGCAAGTGCACCCATCGTTGAGTGTAGTATAGCGTTGGTAAGATACCGAGGTCGTCCAAGGACACAAGAGCTTTTAGTACCGGTTTATCCTCAACGTCTAACCAAAATAAAAGTTTGGAAAAAATGTTTTAAACTAAGAAAAATAAAAACTAACTAAAATGCTGAAAATAAAAATAAAAACAGATAGACAAGATGAATCACTTGGTTCCGACTCGTATCTAGTATAACCTTTGATTATTTCCGCACATTTGCACATAATTAAGAGATTATCTTAGTTATTGTAGTAGGCCCCTCTTTTGAAGGTGACGTTACCCTCACCCCAGTAGTTTGAGTCAGCAGGGATACAATCCTAAAGGGGTGGATTATTGGAAGATAATGAATTAAGTTATTAATGCAGTATTGTGGTAGGCCCCGCTTTTGGCGGTGACGTTACCCTCGACTAAGTAGTCTGAGTCAGCAGGGATACAGTCCTAAATAGCCGGGTTATAGTATTAATAGTAGTTAACTTATGAGGGGATCAAAGAGTTTGGACCCCCGCCATCCAATACCGTGAAGTATTGAAGGAGGTCCTACTAAATTTGACCCAGGTCCATTGCAGGACCTCTAAACGCTGAACAATGGCAAGACCTTTACCAAACCGTTCCCTTAACCCCCTACCAGGTAGCCAACATACCTCCATATAGACCGTGGAGATATGAATGGTGAAAATCCTTTATTTTATATAGACAGTAAAATAATGCCAAGACACCACGGACAAACGATAAGGAAAGATCACCTTCAACATAAGTAACTAGTTATTAAAGTCATTAATACAAAACCAAATAAAAAGTGCAAAAGATTAGAAATAAAAAGTATTATACTAGACACTTTGTCTTCACCAAGTGATGTAAGAGACTTAGGCAAACATGGCCTTGATTGTCAAGAACTCTTACGATCAATCTTGGATCCCGAGACGACTCACACACTCTATGATGGACAATGGATGATGGTGGTGGATGATGGTGTTGTGATGGTGGTGGGTGGTGGATGAAGTGTGAGAGAGGTGGTGTGCCAAGGGATGAGTTGCAATGAAACCAAGCACTCCTATTTATAGGCTGAACAGAGGCCTGGGCACGGCCCCGTGTCCGCTGGGCACGGCCCCGTGCCTGTCTGACACTCTCTCTCTTCATTAATTGTAATTCGCAATTACAATTAATGCGCCTGCAGTACTTTCGGCACGCCCCCCGTGTCCGCTGAGCACGGCCCGTGGTGGGCAATAGAAGCTTCTATAGGTTTGTCTTTTCTGCTGCTTCTTGGGCACGGCCCCGTGCTGGCTGAGCACGGGGCGTGTTCAGCCTTCTGTTTTCTCTATTTTGCTTTGGAAGGTGCCGTTGAGGGTTCGGGCAATCCACTAATGTTCCTTTTCTTGTATTTATGTTGGATTTAGCTGTCTTTTTGCTTCTTTTGCGTTTTTGAGCTCATTTAATCCTGAAAATACAAAAGGAAGACAAAAACACTCTTTTTCCAATATTAGTACTAAAAAAGGGTTAGTTTTATGCCTCATTTGATGTAATTTATATGTTGCATTTTACACACATCAAATACCCCCACACTTGAACTTTTGCTTGTCCTCAAGCAAAACTCTTTAATATTTGGCTTACATTCCCAAATGGAATAGGTAGAAGAGAAGGTTTTGGGCTTGTCATAGAGTGTCGGGATTTCCAAGATCTTTTTAGGGTTTTATTTTTATTTATTTACACTCCTATTCGTAATGATTTATTTAGAACTGTTCATAAAAGAAATTACTTATTTGGGCATAACATGCCTTTTTAAAATTCTATTTATATACAAGTTCACATACCTCGCGGGGAAATCACTCACACTCGGCCGAAGGTGTGTTTTTAGTGAATCACTCGAGAGCGGCATGGAACTTACTCCTACCATAGGCTTGCCAAGAAATCAATCCTCCTCCTTTTTAACTTTTATACCTTTGTAGATATCAAGAGGACTTTGTGGGTTAAGGGTTGGCTAGGGTTAAAGGTAGGTGGTTGGGTTAGTGGTTAGTAGAAAAAAGGGCTAAAAAAGCGTAACAAGTGTCGGTTTTCGTATTTTTGCAACCTTTTATTTTTGATGAAGCTTTTATTCAAACAAAGTTATTTTTGATTACTTTGTTTGTTTATTTTCTTTTTGCTTCATATAAATTTTTTTTTTTTTTTTTTTTTTTTTTTTTTGAAGAACCGAACTTGTTACTAAAATAAAGGGTAAAAAATGAAAAAGGTTTTGGTGGGTGAAAGGGTTTTTGTTTTGGGTGATGAAACGAAAAGGTTTAGGCTCAAAGGGGCTAACTAGGGGGATTTTTGGGTAGGTGGTAAAAGAAAAAGAAAAATAATGGTGTGGAAATGAAAAAGGTTAGTCCTAATGCCTCTATCATTTACTTACTCGGGTTTAAGTTGATAAGGACCGGGAATGTATTGTCATGGCAAGTTCTAGAGTCGTAAGAACCAAGCGGCTATTCACACAAGAAACGAAAAATGAGCATTTAGTCAAATGGTATGAAATTGAGTGCTCAATAAAGGCTCAAAACTCACTTTTGTGGGAATGGGTTTTTATGTGATCAAGTATATATAATCAAATTTTAAATAAGTTTGTCATGCCTTTTCATAATTTTCTTATGTTGGTTCTTTTTATCACTACGCTATCGGTTGTAAATTTGTAAAAATATAACCTTTTTGAGAGCTTGAATTTCCCGAGTTAAACCTAGACAAGTAAAAAAAAATGAAATTTTTGAAAAAATTTGGGGTGATTAGCGGTTCCAATAGAGTTTTGTGTAAGGCTTGTATTTAGGACTTGCAAAATTCAAGGTTTTAGCATCCCCCCTCACACTTAAATTACACATTGTCCTCAATGTGTCCCAAAAATAAATTTTTAGGTTGATTAGATGTGTAAAATAGTGTTTTAAAAGCAAAAATTTGTGTTACTGGGCACTGAGCACGGCCCCGTGTTGAGTGGGCACGACCCCGTGTTCAGGTGCCAGTAACAAGAACTTACAGAAGGTGGACACGGCCCCGTGTCCACTGGACACGGCCACGTGTCTGACAAAATTCTGCCGAACAGAAGCCAAACAGCAGGTCAGGGAGGTGAGCACGGGGGCGTGTTGGCGGGACACGTCCCCGTGTCGACAGTCTAGAAGCCTGAAAAACAGGTTTTCGTCCTCCGGTTTTTCCATCCTAGCCTTATAGGTGCTGAGGCTTAACACCTTAAGCCTTGGTTTGTACCTGTTTGAACACTTAATACCACACCAAGCAATACCAACATCCTACGTTACCAAAGTTAATTGTTCCACGCATAAAGCAAGAAAAATAAAAATGCAGAAAATAGTTAGGAAAAGTAAATTGTCTAACACTTGGCACGCAGGCCATCAATTGTTCAAGATTGCAAAGGGTTAACCTGGGAAGCCACCAATCAACCGCTTCCTCCTATGCTCCTCCCGCCTATTCCATGGCATCATCATCATCATCATCATCGTCACCCCCTCCATGGCGTGCAATGTGGTCTCGTATGTATCCGACGTCTTCTTGTATCTCGGATAGGTTTCTCTCGATAGCTCCGACCCGGTGGTAGGTGTTGCTCGCCATGTTATAGGTGTTCCGAGTACACATGAGGTTTTCCTGCAACAAATCATGCAAACTTTGAAAATTAGGAAAACTGCCTCCCGAGGAGGATGATTGGCCCGGATCACCGTGGGGTTGGTATTGGTACTGATGATGTTGTGGTGCTGGGAGGACAAGTGCTTCTTGCGGGTTCCATGCATGACCTTGCATCCTTTGAAAGGTTACCGTCCCATCTTCTGCCTCATAAACCAGGTTCATCGAGCGGCATATGTGAATATCCACCGTACCCGACCATGGGCTTCTTTCAAATGCCCTCGGAATGTGGGCGAAGTGTCTGAAGAGACGGTGCACCCACCCCCCGAAGAAAAGAGGAGTTGGTGCACTAGCAAGGCGGTTGTGATGCATGTTTCGGAGCATAAGGTACGGAACATCGAGCGGCCTACGGTTGTGAATGCAATGGAGGACAAGCAAGTCTCTTAACCCAACGACGCCACCACTGTCATGCCTTTGGCTAAGAGAGTAGCCGAGGAGCCTATGAATGTATCTGTAAAGCGGATCCCTCAGCTTGGTACTCTTAGTGCTGCTCGGATTGTAGAACCCTTCCCCAATCTGAGCCCACATGGCTTGGCGCTCGTTGTCTTCGATCTCTCTCAACCCCCCTGTATTTCCTTCGTCTCCCGCATCCTCCTCCGCATACAACCCGATAATCGACCCGAATTGTGCCATGGAAATCGAATACCTCGTTCCGCCACACCTGAATGACACCCCTTCTTCATCGAACGGCTCGCTCCTTGACTTGAATGCAAAGGTGCTGTAGAATTCCAAGGTGCATTCATGAACAGAACGGAGTCGGGTTGTTAGTGCGACTCTGAGTGGTCCCGTGACAATGTTGTTGAAGCGGTCAATTTGATTCACCAAGGTTAGTAGTTCTGTGCATGCCTGCCTCGGGTATTCCTCCGGCCTTGTTTGGAGAAGCTCGTATCGAGCTCTTGCATCTAGCTCATTGGCGTTGAATCTAGTAAACTTCCTGGCCATCTGCAAGAATACACCAAAAGTTAGCGTGAAACAGAAATATTTTTGGACAAAACTGCAAACAGCGGGCTGGACACGACCCCGTGCCCAGCGGACACGGCCCCGTGTTCAGGGGTCTGTTACTCAAAAATCCCATTTTTCGACCCGGTTTCGAAAACTTGAAAATTTTTGAACCGATAGGTGCGGTTTCCCCCGAAAATGAAACCCTAAGTTCCGTTTTTCCCAAAATAACCCGTTTACCCTATCAATTTTATCTTTTTCGGTTCAAGATCAAGGGTTTGGGGTTTTTGCAAGAAATCGGGTGAATCTATGAACAATACAAGTGTATTTACTTCCCTTTACACTAATCTAACTAAATGCAAACAGATTTAGGCAAAAATTTTAGGCTCGATTCGAATGAACATCAAGAACCCTAGACTTTTCCCCAAATTTGTGGTGTATTAACTACATGCAAGTGACTAATCTAACTACTACGAGTGACAGAATCATACCTTGACGTTGTTAGATTGAAAAGAGACGTTGGAATCTCGCGGAAAATCGCCTGGGACCAGAGCTTTTGTGGGGAAACGGGGCGTGTGGAATGAAGAAACTGTTTTGAAAAAGGGGTTTTATCCCGTCTGCAGCGCGAACACGGCCCCGTGTCCAGCGGACACGGCCTCGTGTCGAGCCCCTTTTTTTTTTTTTTTAGTGCGCGTGTGAGTGCCCCTTTCTCCTATAAGCTATGGTTTAGAAAACTTACCGCTTTATTTTGCCGCCTCAATCGTTCATAACTTACCAGGCATGATGTTTTTATTCTTCCACGGTTTGAAGCGAGATCTCTTCTTCCTCATCCTCAATAAATCCTTGATAGAGTTTCAGCCGTTGGCCATTGACTTTAAAAGGTGACCCATTTCGAGGTTTAATTTCTACTGCACCGTGTGGAAAAATATGGGTGACGGAAAAAGGTCCTGACCACCTAGACTTTAATTTACCAGGAAACAATCGAAGTCGTGAATTAAACAAAAGAACTAAATCTCCTACCCGAAATTCATTAGGTTTAATATGTTTGTCATGCCAATCTTTCATTCTTTCCTTATAAATTTCAGAGTTTGAGTATGCATAATTCCTAAGTTCGTCTAATTCATTTATTTGACAAAATCGATTTTTACCAGCAAATTCTAGATCTAAGTTTACATTTTTGATTGCCCAGTAGGCTTTGTGTGCAATTTCTACTGGCAAGTGGCAACTTTTTCCATAGACTAGCTTATATGGGGTTGTACCTATCGTTGTTTTATAAGCAGTTCGAAAAGCCCATAAAGCATCATCTAATTTATCAGCCCATTCCTTTCTATTTAACCCTACGGTTTTTTTCAAGTATTCGTTTTAACCCTCTATTGGTCACTTCGGCTTGTCCGTTTGTTTGAGGGTGATAAGCTGTCGAAACCCGGTGATAGACCCCATATCTTGTTAAAAAATTTTCAAGTTGATGATTACAAAAATGGGTACCTCTATCACTTATTAAAGCTTTGGGTGTGCCAAAACGAGAGAATAATTTTTTCAGAAATCTTACCACTACTCTTCCATCATTTGTTGGAAGTGCTTCGGCCTCGGCCCATTTAGACAGGTAATCTACTGCCACAAGTATGTATTTGTTTCCTTTCGATGGTGGAAAAGGTCCCATAAAGTCGAGTCCCCACACATCAAAAATTTCACAAACAAGAATGCCATTTTGTGGCATTTCGTTTTTGGAAGAAATATTACCTGTTCTTTGGCAAGCATCACATGTCTTTACAAGATTTTGGGCATCTTTGTAAATGGTTGGCCAATAAAATCCTGAATCAAATACCTTTCGTGCGGTACTGGCAGCACCATGATGTCCTCCATATGGACCTTCGTGACAATGGCGAAGAATTCTCCGGGCCTCACTACCATGTACGCATCGTCTGACGAGTTGGTCGGCACACATTTTGAAAAGATATGGATCTTCCCAAAAATAATGTTTCACATTGGCAAAGAATTTTTTTCTTTGATGATGTGGCCATCCTTTTGCGACTATTCCACTAGCTAAGTAGTTGGCAAAGTCGGCGTACCATGGTTCTTCCTTAAATTCCACCCTTTCCAGGGATTCAGTTGGGAATTTTTCGTTGATTTGCTCGCCCCTGGTTGCCTCCAAAGCTGGGTCTTCTAAGCGCGAAAGATGATCTGCTGCGGTATTTTCTGCTCCTCTTTTGTCTTTGATTTCAATGTCGAATTCTTGGAGGAGCAGAATCCACCTAATCAAACGTGGTTTTGCGTCTTGCTTTTTAAAGAGATATCGAATGGCTGCATGATCTGTGTAGACTATAGTTTTAGAAAGAACAAGATAAGAGCGAAATTTATCAAAAGCAAATACCACAGCTAGTAACTCTTTTTCAGTTGTTGTGTAATTTTCTTGTGCATCGTTAAGTGTTTTACTAGCATAATATATTGGGTGGAAATGCTTTTCTTTTCTCTGTCCCAAGACAGCTCCAACTGCAAAGTCACTAGCATCGCACATGATTTCAAAAGGAAATTTCCAATCAGGTGCTATCATGATAGGTGCATTGACTAGCATTTCCTTCAGGGTTAGAAATGCTTGATTGCAATCCTTGTCAAAGATGAAAGGAGCATCTTTTTCAAGTAACTTTGTTAGAGGTCTTGAGATTTTTGAAAAGTCTTTGATAAACCTCCTATAAAATCCGGCATGCCCTAGGAAACTTCTAATCGCTCTTACGGAGGATGGAGGGGGTAACCTAGAAATGGTATCTATTTTGGCTCGATCCACCTCCATTCCTTCGCTTGAGATCTTGTGACCGAGTACTATTCCCTCCGTTACCATGAAATAGCATTTTTCCCAATTAAGGGCGAGGTTAGTTTCCTCACATCGGGATAGCATTCGTTCAAGGTTATCGAGGCATTGGTCGTATGAATCCCCAAAGATAGAAAAGTCGTCCATGAAGACTTCCATTGTCTTTTCTATCATGTCATGGAAAATGGCTACCATGCAACGTTGGAATGTTGCGGGAGCATTACATAGACCAAACGGCATGCGTCGATATGCAAAAGTTCCATAGGGGCATGTGAATGTTGTCTTTTCTTGGTCTTCGGGTGCTATCGGGATTTGAAAGTAACCTGAAAAACCATCCAAGAAACAGTAAAATTTATGACCGGATAATCTTTCTAACATCTGATCAATGAAGGGTAAAGGAAAATGATCCTTTCTTGTTGCTTCATTTAATCGTCTATAATCTATACATACTCTCCATCCTGTGACGGTTCTTGTCGGTATTAATTCATTTTTTTCGTTAGTAATTACCGTCATACCTCCTTTCTTTGGAACTACTTGGACGGGACTTACCCAAGGACTATCGGAAATAGGATAGATAAGTCCTGCGTCAAGTAATTTGATGACTTCATTTTTAACCACTTCTTGAACATTTGGATTTACTCGACGTTGTGGTTGTATGACAGATTTGTAGTCATCGTTCATCAAAATTTTGTGTGTGCACATAGAAGGACTAATTCCTTTTATGTCAACAAGTTTCCAAGCTATTGCATTTTTGTGTTTTTTCAAAAGACTAACTAGTTTTTCTTTTTCTAGGTTATCTAATTTAGACGAAATAATTACAGGTAATTTACCATCTTTGTCTAGAAAAGCATATTCCAAACCTTTTGGAAGTTCTTTGAGCTCAAGTGGTGGGTCTTTAGGAGACTCCTTATTTGGTTGCTCGTTTCGATCAAGAACTTTAAAAGTTTGTTCTATGGCGACCTCTTCTTCAACAAAGTGGTCAGTTTCTTCACTTGTATCGGGTGGTTCATCTTCATCTTCAATTAGGGGGTCATTATTGCCGAATGGATATTTCATTGATCGTTCGAGATCGACACTTCTTTTAAATGCCCCTAATTGAAGAGGTAGATTATTGAACTTCCGGTTGTTCAAAGCTTCGTATGTCTTTACAAATGGTCGCCCCAACACTAGAGGAGCGTCATCAAGGATGACAAAGTCGGTTGGAACTACCATTTGATTTGTTTGAACCAAGACATCTTCAACTATACCGATTGATTTTATTACTTTCCGATTGGATAGAAAAATGGGTATTTGAAGTGGAGAAAAATCACTAATACTTAATTTTTCGAAAAGGTAGTTAGGCATTATGTTAACACAAAGATCTTTATCGATTGTGACATTACTAATAAACGAATTTTGAAAGAAACATGGAACCGGTGTGATGTTAATTTCAAATGGGTCTTCTTTTATTAGTGAAGTTTGATCATTAGTTAACTTAACACTTACCGTTTCTTCAATTTTAGTGTTAGTGTTTAACTCTTTTAGAAACTTAGCATGAGTGGGTACTAAACAATGATTTTCGAAAGAAGGTGACAAGAGATGAATTTCTTCAAAATTAGACTCTTCTTGGATTTTAACGTTGTCGAACTCACCTTTTTCGTTGTTTAACTCATGCGTCGGTTTTTCACTTATTTGTTCTTCCATTTTTTCATTTTTAGTTATCTCTTCCTTTTTTAATTCTTCTCTCGCGCGGGACTCCTCTTCCCTCGCGCGAGCTTCTTTTATACATCGATCGATAACTCTAATGTGCTCTAATATCCTATCGGTCACTTCGGTTATAGAAAAAGAATCATTATTTTCTAAGCTTGAATCCGGTTGTTCGACCCTTTGTTCCTCATAATACCCATATGAAGTTGATGGTTCGCACCATTGTTCTTCATTGTAAGCATATGATGGATAAGGTTCGTAATTTTGTTCTTCATAATACTCATATGAGGTGGGTTGTTCATGCCAAGGTTCCTCATAATAAGCATATGAAGGTGGTGGCTCATACCTTGGTTCCTCAAAGTATGAGTAAGAAGGCTCATACCTTGGTTCATCAAAATATGAGTATGAGGGAGAAGGTTCATACCTTTGGTCTTCATAGTAAGTGTATGAAGTTGATGGTTCGTACCTGGGTTCCTCATAGTAAGTGTATGAATTGGATGGTTGGTACGAGTGATTATCTTGAATTGAACGTGTATTACGACAATTTGTGCAATAATTACCCCTATAATCATCCTCATCATAGGTGTAGTTGTAACCTCCTGAGTATTGATCCATAAGAATCACTCAGCAGACCACAACCAAGTCTCGAGATCAGAAAACAAAAATAAAAACGGAAACAGAGGCTGGACACGGCCCCGTGTTGGGTGGACACGGCCCCGTGTTCAGAATCTGTATCTGGGCGTTTTAATTAAATTAACTGATCTACTTGAGCACGGGGCGTGTTCAGTGAGCACGGCCCGTGTTCAAGCTACTGTTACTGGGCGTTTATGAAAAATCTGCAGCACGGCCCCGTGTTCAGTGAACACGGCCCCGTGTACAGGTTACTGTAAATGCAAAACTAAACTAAATGCAGAAAAATGTGCGCGCGTTAAAAAATTTTTTTGAAAAAAAACTGATTAGGCCGTCGATTTTAAGCTTTCTTAAAATCCTTGTGTCCCCGGCAACGGCGCCAAAAAACTTGATGTGCGATAAAGTGTCGTATATTTTAGGTATATATTTTAAGCCCTTTTTAACACTTATTTTAGCCAAGTTTTAAATTTATAAAACACGATATTTCACTAACACTAAACACACATATGGGCAAGTGCACCCATCGTTGAGTGTAGTATAGCGTTGGTAAGATACCGAGGTCGTCCAAGGACACAAGAGCTTTTAGTACCGGTTTATCCTCAACGTCTAACCAAAATAAAAGTTTGGAAAAAATGTTTTAAACTAAGAAAAATAAAAACTAACTAAAATGCTGAAAATAAAAATAAAAACAGATAGACAAGATGAATCACTTGGTTCCGACTCGTATCTAGTATAACCTTTGATTATTTCCGCACTTTTGCACATAATTAAGAGATTATCTTAGTTATTGTAGTAGGCCCCTCTTTTGAAGGTGACGTTACCCTCACCCCAGTAGTTTGAGTCAGCAGGGATACAATCCTAAAGGGGTGGATTATTGGAAGATAATGAATTAAGTTATTAATGCAGTATTGTGGTAGGCCCCGCTTTTGGCGGTGACGTTACCCTCGACTAAGTAGTCTGAGTCAGCAGGGATACAGTCCTAAATAGCCGGGTTATAGTATTAATAGTAGTTAACTTATGAGGGGATCAAAGAGTTTGGACCCCCGCCATCCAATACCGTGAAGTATTGAAGGAGGTCCTACTAAATTTGACCCAGGTCCATTGCAGGACCTCTAAACGCTGAACAATGGCAAGACCTTTACCAAACCGTTCCCTTAACCCCCTACCAGGTAGCCAACATACCTCCATATAGACCGTGGAGATATGAATGGTGAAAATCCTTTATTTTATATAGACAGTAAAATAATGCCAAGACACCACGGACAAACGATAAGGAAAGATCACCTTCAACATAAGTAACTAGTTATTAAAGTCATTAATACAAAACCAAATAAAAAGTGCAAAAGATTAGAAATAAAAAGTATTATACTAGACACTTTGTCTACACCAAGTGATGTAAGAGACTTAGGCAAACATGGCCTTGATTGTCAAGAACTCTTACGATCAATCTTGGATCCCGAGACGACTCACACACTCTATGATGGACAATGGATGATGGTGGTGGATGATGGTGTTGTGATGGTGGTGGGTGGTGGATGAAGTGTGAGAGAGGTGGTGTGCCAAGGGATGAGTTGCAATGAAACCAAGCACTCCTATTTATAGGCTGAACAGAGGCCTGGGCACGGCCCCGTGTCCGCTGGGCACGGCCCCATGCTTGTCTGACACTCTCTCTCTTCATTAATTGTAATTCGCAATTACAATTAATGCGCCTGCAGTACTTTCGGCACGCCCCCCGTGTCCGCTGAGCACGGCCCGTGGTGGGCAATAGAAGCTTCTATAGGTTTGTCTTTTCTGCTGCTTCTTGGGCACGGCCCCGTGCTGGCTGAGCACGGGGCGTGTTCAGCCTTCTGTTTTCTCTATTTTGCTTTGGAAGGTGCCGTTGAGGGTTCGGGCAATCCACTAATGTTCCTTTTCTTGTATTTATGTTGGATTTAGCTGTCTTTTTGCTTCTTTTGCGTTTTTGAGCTCATTTAATCCTGAAAATACAAAAGGAAGACAAAAACACTCTTTTTCCAATATTAGTACTAAAAAAGGGTTAGTTTTATGCCTCATTTGATGTAATTTATATGTTGCATTTTACACACATCATATGACTGTAATACAACGAAAGCTATCAACGCGGGATTACGGGCACGGTGTTATTCTTTATTTAATATTTATAGAATAAAAGGAAGGGTGAGGCATTTGATGAGAGTTGTAAGGAGTCTGAATAAAACGGAAGCTATCAACGCGGGATTACGGACATGCGTTTAATTCCCAACATATTTGTTTCGTCACGTACATTTCGTAAGAAACTTTTCGTGCACTGAACCTTCACCTCCAATCATTTCCTGGTCAAATCACACACTATAAAAGTTTAAACTTATCGCGTGTTGTAGTTGGAAAGATGACCGAATAGAGATCTGAATAACAAACTGTGGAGAACTTGTTTGCGTTATCCACCAACAATCCGTTCATTATCTGTTGTTGTCTAAAACAATATCAATTAATGTTCAGTTGTGTATACAAATTCATCACCGGTTTCTACAGCACAAGCACATACACAGGGAGAATGTTCTCGAAATTGAAGGAAAAGAAAAAATGGTTGTTGATGTTTTTTCTCTATCAGGATTTTGTTGAGTCGTCGGGAAAACTTTTCCTCAGGGGGGGGGTGAGTAGTATGAGTCTGAGTCCATTGTGGTTCGTGAATGTTGGAAGAACCCGACACGTCTTCTGCTGCCTCTTCGGTTGGTAAAAGACATAGGATGGCTTTTAATACAGGCTCTTTGTCAGTTGTGGTTGATTTATAGGAGGAGGTTATGAAACGAATATATGTTTATGCGAACATCCTTATTTTGTCACGTACATGCGTTTAATTCCCAACATCCTTATTGTATCAGACTCTCTCCCCTCCTGATGCAATTTTCACAGTGGTACCAATGTCCTGCTACTACAATCCTTCCAACGATCCTTGTCTTGAAAGACAAGAATACAACGTTCATGTATCACAAGGAATGACCGATCTAAGGCAGAGAATACAACGTTCATGTATCAAAAAATATTTGATAAAAGACATAGGATGATTTCTCTATTACAGCACTCTTCTGAAAGACAAGAATACAACGTTCATGTATCACAAGGAATGACCGAGTTTGGAAACCGGACGGAATCCACGAAGAAACTGTTGGAATTTGTGGATTTCGGTTGGTTCAGAAACTTAACAAGAGAAGCAACTAAAAAAAGAAAAGAAAGAAATTTTTTTTACCATTTTTTACCATATGTATACGGGACGTATACCGTTTATACGGCCGTATACTCTCGGTAAAAAACAAATTTACTGATCGTATACAATGTATACGATGATTGTATACGGGCCATATATTCTGATACGGCTCGTATACTATGGTAATAAATGGTAAAAAAATGGTTTATTCTCTTTAATCTCTTAGAACGATCCTTGTATTGAGAACCTGATTCTGGTTTAAACAATGAAATTTGTGATTCAACAGAAATAACTGAAAATAACTCGCCATTCTCTTGCACCTGTATACGTTACAAGGTATAGAATGTTTGTAGTATTCTTGGTTCAATACAAACTCTTCTGAAAGACAAGAATACAACGTTCATGTATCACAAGATAATGGTTTCTCAACAAATGAAGTATTATCTGACATCATCTGTTCATCATTGTTCTTGAAGATGAAGATGAAGAAACGAGAGTTTGTTTTTGAGAAATTTACAAGGTAAACCTGAATTTTTAGATTTTTAGACACTTACTTGAACATGAGTCTGAGTCCATTGTGGTTCGTGAATGCTTCGATTTCAACAAATCTTTCAAGGTCTTAAGTGATGGACAACTGGTTAAAAGATGTAGAAGAGTTTGTGTAGAGATCTTTACGTACAAATCTGCATCATCCTTACGGTTACAAATGAAGCGTTGGGATTTAAGGGTTTATGAGTAAAATAATTGTGGATTTCGGTTGGGTCAGATCTCGCAAGTTGTCATTTTCAAGTTTGTACATTTTGTGAAAATACCAATGTTGTCATTTTCAAGTGTGAGATTAGCCAAACAAGGATGAAAGATACTCAAACCATCTGATCCCGTTGTTGCAAACTCCTTTAATGTGAGATTCTTCAAGTTTGCACATTTTGAGAAAATACCAATGTGTTTGTCAGCTTCGTCAATACACAACTTAACAAGATAAGCAACTAAAAAGTTAACATTCTGATTCAGATTCAGAAAGCAGATGTTTAGTAGTGTTTGAGACAATTGATTTCTCTTGCGGTTACCAGGCCTATCATCTCCGTCTACGTTTGGTTTCCTCAACTACAGTAACAGTATACGGTAACAAACTGAACCACAACCTATTACAGCACTGTATGAACCTGCGTTTTGAAAATAGGCTTTGTTCTTCGTTTATTGGATCGTTCTAATAGATTAAAGAGGTTTTTACCATTTTTTACCATATGTATACGAGTCGTATACGGTTTATACGGCCGTATACCATTGGTAAAAAATATTTTTACCAATCGTATACAATGTATACGATGGTTGTATACGGGCCGTATATTATTATACGGCTCGTATACTATGGGTAAAAAATGGTAAAAAAATGGTTATTCTCTTTAATCTATTAGAACGATCCTTGTCGTGATGATTCGAAACATTCACGAACCACAATGGACTCAGACTCATACTACTAGCAGTAGAACCCGACACGTCTTCTGTGATGATTCGAAACATTCCGAATAACTAGCAGAAAAACCCGTACCGGTGATTGTTTATCCATACTATTCTTCATAGCCATATTCCCACTCACAATTTGTTGATACATATCGTCCGTTCAACTTGAGTATTTTTCTAACTTTATGCTTGCATCCACCACAGTGAATATTAACTTTGTGTGAAAGAGTTTGGAAACCGGACGAAATCTATGAAGAAACTGTTGGAATTTGTGGATTTCGGTTGGTTCAGAAACTTAACAAGAGAATCAACTAAAAAAATACAATTGATTTCTCTTCCGGTTACCAGGCTTATCATCTCCGTCTACGTTTGGTTTCCTCAACGAAGAACCATCAGCCATTATCAGCCCTTTTTTCCTTTGGTTTCTGGTTGATTTTTTAGGGTGAGGGTTTTGAATTGATTACTGCGCTCAAGTTTCAACTACTGGAGTGAAAATTGGTAAAAATGGTTTATTCTCTTTAATCTATTAGAACGATCCTTGTAACCATCAACCGTTCAAGTTGATATAGGAGAGTACTGAACAACCGAGATAACAACTCCGGTATTTTTCACCAACCCATCTTTGGTAGTGTTTGTTTGAGAACCTGATTCAGATACACAACGGTCTCTTTGCTTCGTCCACTAGAACTATTTGTGTATGCATTCCTTTGGTAGTTAACAACGCTAATTAGAAAAAAATCTGAAAAAATTAATCATATCGATTGTAATAACAGGATGGATGTGACACACATAGATAGATAAAATGTCACAGTTGTCAAGACTGTTTGTCGGGTTTCCAATGCTCACACAGGGTGATAAACAATGCTGATACACGTAACATCTAGTTATATTCAGATTTAAACAATGCCCGCCTCAATCTTCAATACTTCAGTAAAATACCACTAGTAGAAGAACCCGACACGTCTTCATGTAACAGAGAATGTTTTAGAAATTGAAGGAAAATGAAAAGATTTGTTGAAATCGAATTTGACAACTATGACAGCTTATTAAAAGTATCGTGTGTTGTAGTTTGGAAAGATGACCGAACAGAGATCTGAATAACAAAATGTGGAGAACTTGTTTGTGGCAGGTTCTTCTGCTAGTTACTCGGAATCGATAAATAACCAACACGAAGATCTCTGCGATCGCTAAGGTTTTCATCAACGGACTCATCGGTAACGTTACTTTACCTGTGCTCCGATTTAAGCGGCATGTTCCGATCAACGTTTATCGACATTGTTAAAGGTGATGAAGAGTTTAGAAACCCTAGAATGATTGTGTTTTTACGGGAATAAAACGTGATACTTGAAAAAACGCCAATATATACGGCCCGTATATAGTTATACGGCCCGTATACATGTGCTAACATCAAAAACCCACAAAAATAAATCAATTGAGCCGTATACGTTTTACAAATCGTATACACATGTATACGACTCGTATAACTGTATACGGGCCGTATATAATAAAACCAAAAAAAACATTCTCTGCGCATTTTCCTATTCAAAAACATTCTATACGAGCCGTATAATTGTATACGGCCCGTATACAATAGGGGATGTGAAAATAAGATATAGGGTATGTGGGAATAAGACACCCCTTATTTAATCAACTATAATAATTATTCTCTATATAAATAAGTAACTTTATCATGCATAAAGACTTGTAACTTGTGCTTTGGGGATTTCTCAAAAAAAAACTTGCTTTTTTTGTTTTAACCCAGATGTTTTTTTCCTTTTGCCATTTTAACCCTACAAAATTTGTTTTTTTAACTTTAACTCAAAAATTTTCATTATTTGCAATTTAACTTCACAACTTTTGTCAATTATATTTTTCGTCTTTGGTTTAACGTTTTTACGTTTCGTTACGTATAGTTCTAATTTTTTCGAGTTAATACGACGCAACGTATGAGTGTGGTTCAACTTTTTTATGTTTTGTTTCAAATTTTGCAAGTTAACACGGCGCAACGTGCATGTGTGGTTCAACATTTTTACCTCAATTTTTTCATGTTTGACAGGTTCGTCGCAACACGCAGATCCTAGGTCGAGTCAGTGTTGGTGGTCGATCACGGTTGTGTGACATTAGTATTAATTGACACCGTTTTACTTCCCGCCGTAACGCGGGGTGTGCTTTGGGGGTTTTCCAAAGAAAAATGGTTATGTATATGGTTGTCGTAGCCTTGGCTTTAGGGGTTTTCAACAAAAAAATGATTTTTTTTTACTTTTCACCCAAAAATATTTCATAAATTACTTTTAGCCCAAAACTATTTGTTTTTTTTTTACTTTTAACCCAAAACTTTTTATCTTTGTGCAATCTATCCTCACAACTTTTTTTACTTTCAACTTTGATCCTTTATAGTTTTCATTTTCCGCAAATTTTCCGCTTAATGCTTGGTTCTAAATTTAGTGACTTAACACATCACAACGTGCGTCTTTAGTTTAACGTTTTTACGTTTCGTTCTAAATTTTGCGAGTTAACACGACGCAACGTGCGTGTATGGGTGAACTTTTTACATCGTCTATTTTTTCCCGTTTGACAGGTTTAACATAACGTGCGGGTCCTAGGTCGACTTAGTTATAACTAAAGAATCCCCGCCGCATTGCGGCGGGTCTCAATTCTAGTTGACTTTATTAGACAAGTTATGAGAGAGAAGCAATATCAGATCTATAGGGCATGTTTGGCTAAGCTTTTTGTACCAACTTATTAACTTATTAGTTTTTTCAAAAAAATTAATAAGGAGATTTTGTGTTTAACAAACCTAAAATAACTTTTCAAAATGACTTTTTGTATAGGAGAAAAAATTATTTTTGAGAAGTTAGAATATTATGACTTTTTGAACCAATTTATTGACTTATTAGCTTTTAGTCATTTTACATCAATAATCTAAGCCAAACACTTTTTAAAAAACAACTTATTGACTTATTGGTTTTTCTCATTGTATAATCTAATTCAAACACTTTTTTCTCCGGGTAAATTACTTTTTGAGTCCCTGTATTTTAGGGGTTTTAACTAGTTGAGTCCAAAAGTAAAAAGTTTAACGACCTGAGTCCCTATAAGCATTTTCTTTAACCATTTGAGTCCAATTTTCTAACACTGTTAGAATTATTTTGTTAAAATTTGTTAAATGACCAAATTACCCCTATAATTAAAAATAAATAAAAAACTAATTTACTTTTAGTTTTCCCTCTCTCTCATTTATCTTCAACAGAGATGCATCTCTCTCTCTCTCTCTAAACCTAAACCACCTCCATCCCACCACCACAACTCCACCGTCGCCACTGCACCTCCACCGTCACCACCACCACTACACCGTCACCACCACAACACCCACCACCCAAAAAAAATAAAAATTAACAAAATACATTTCATCTCCCCAAATAACATTTCATCTCTGTTTCTTATACTCCCTACTTAAAACTCCAAACAACATCTAAAAACTTAACCTAACAAAACACCAAAACATAACTGAACACCTATCCCTCTAATTACCTTCTTCAAAGAACAAATTCAGCATCCAAACCCACTTCAATTAACAAATTCAGCATTCAATCTTTAACCATTTCATTGAAATCCAACATCTGGGCATTCTTCATTCTTAACTTCAATAAAACCCCACTTCAATTAGCAAAACCACCACTATATAGTACCACGAAGAGAAGCACAGAGTAAAATGTTCATATTATTGATTAGGAGACTTTGTACTCCGTAGATAGTATTAATAAGATGGTGATGTATGAAATTTGAACAAGTAAGCATCGTTTCAGTGGTGCATCTACAATAGACATTGCTTTGTGTCTGATGAAACAATTTAAAAGTGCAAAATCGCTTTTAAATCTATGGATTTTAACATAACATTTAGCATTTTAGTAGCATAAACACCTTTAAGATGATCCGTTCTACCTACCGTCGTTGCCGGAAGCCGTTTGTCTACAAGAGTACCACCACGGTACCACGTGATCTCCGTTTGTCTCTACCTACCGCCGCTGCCGGAAGCCGGAAAATGGAAGCGGCTACTTGCACCTGTCTTCTGCCGCAAGATCTGAAAACCAATACTCACTGTTGATGGAGGTGTTGGTGTTGCGGTGTTGGTGGTGGTGATGCGGTGTTGATGCGATGGTGTTGGTGTAGGTGGTTGTGCGGTGGTTGAGGTGGTAATGGTTGTACGGTGGTGGATGTGGTGATGGTTGTGGTGTGGTGGTGGGTTTTCTTGAGAGAGAAAGGTAGGTAAGAGAGAGAAAGATATCAGGTAGAGAGAGAGTGTGTGGAATATGTAGATGTAGAGAGAGATAGTTTTAGTAATAATAAATTTTTTTTAAATATAGGGGTAATTTGGTCATTTAATAAAAGTTAACAGAATAATTCTAGCAGTGTTAGAAAATTGGACTCAAATGGTTAAAGAAAAAGCTTATAGGGACTCAGGTCGTTAAACTTTTTGCTTTTGGATTCAACTAGTTAAAACCCCAAAAACACAGGGACTCAAAAAGTAATTTACCCTTTTTCTCCTTTTCAAAAAGTGATAAGTCAATAAGTCTTTTTCACAAAAAGTCATTTTTAGGTAAAATAAGTTTAGCCAAACATGCTCTTAGAGGTATCAAATACAGTGTGGGTTTGTAAATATTAATTAGAGTAAATTGTCATTTTAATCCCTAAAGTTTGTCTTAAATTATCATTTAGTTTAAATAGTTTTTTTCCTTCTCTAGATCCTTGGGTTTTCCTTTTTTAGCCGTTTTGACCACACTACCCAACTCAGACTAAAATCCCGAATTTTAACCAGGGGTATTTTGGCATTTTCATTTTAAACTTTTCAACTTGCCATTTTAGTCCAAACTTATTTTACTTTAAAAAAATAAAAGAGTTAAATGTCATTTTAGTCCATGTGGTTTGGTCATTTTGCTAGTTTAGTCCAAAGGTTTGAAACGTTGTCATTTTAATCCAAATAGTTTCAAGCGTTGCCATTTTAGTCCACTGTATTAAATCCGTCCATATTTTCTGTTAGCTAGAAGGGTAATCCGATCATTTTATATGGTCGAATTGCCCTTCTAGTTAACAGAATTACATATAAAATGACCGAAATGCCCTTCTAGTTAACATAATAAAGGGTTGGAGTTAACCCAGTGGACTAAAATGGCAACGCTTGAAACTATTTGGACTAAAATGGCAACGTTTCAAACCTTTGAACTAAACTGGCAAAATGGCCCAAACCATAGGGACTAAAATGACATTTAACTCAAAATAAAATATAAAAACTTAATGTTATAAAAAACACAGTCATACATATTTATGTCTATAAAATAAATAATAAGTGGGGATCCTGCGGAAAATGTGTTTTTCGTAGAAAGTGTAGGAAGCGATCTGGGCCATCAGATGAGTGTGTTTAATGGTTGAGATCATTTTGGTGGCATTTTGGTAATATACGTGTCTTTAAAATAGGCTAATTTAATTGATTGAGGGTAAATGTGGCATTTAAGTTGTTTTAAATAAGGAAATAACTACCAATCATAAAACCACCTCAAAAAATGTAGCAATTTTTTTCTCTCTCTATAATCCCTCACATTTGAAAACACCAAATCATATAAAAATAACGATAAATCAGATCTAGATGTGTTGATGGTACTGTGTTTTAGCGATAAAACACAATGTGACGAACTACTGACTGCTAAAACACCACATCAAGAATGCCAAAATCATATCAACTAGTAACTGATAAAACACATTATGATGAAACAGTAACTGGAACCTGTATCTGATAAAACACATTATGATGAAACCAGTAACTGATAAAACACAACATCAAGAATGCCAAAATCACATCAACCAGTAACTGATAAAACACATTGTGATGAGACAGTAGATAAAATACAAAAGAACATGTCATTCATGAATCATAATTGGTATAACACATTGTGATGAAACCGGTAATTGATAAAACATAACATCAAGAATGCCAAAAATCATATCAACCAGTCACTGATAAAACACATTGTGATGAAACAGTAACTGAAACCAGTAACTGATAAAACACAACATCAAGAATGCAAAAAATCATATCAACCAGTAACTAATAAAACATATTGTAATGAAACAGTAACTGAAACCAGTAACTGCTCAAACACATTGTGATGAACCCGGTAACTGATAAAACACAACGTGAAGAAATTGTTAATGATTTGAACTTCGTAATTTAAAGTAACTGCCCTTTTGAAATCGTAATGATTTGAAATTGTCAAAGAGATATACGTTTCCATAAATATCTGGATAGTTAGTTTAGGGTATATAATGTTCCAAAATTAAATTAATAATCAAATTACCATCATGCCCATTTGAATAAAAAAACTAAAAGCCACATGTCACCTCCCTATTACTTCCTAGACTTTCTAAGAAACTTAGGCTTTCTAGCCAACTCCCACTCATATATAGACACACATTATTACACGTATTATCAGGTATATATATATATACACATATACAGCTCTCACATATACACACATCAGTTGTCGGCCATACTGTTTTCGGTAGCTTGACATGACCACCGCTATCGGTTTCATCTTCAAACTGTTTTCTTTCTTCCCCTTTACAAATCTGGGATGTCATCCCCACCACCATTCAAACCTCAATGCCCTTGATTTCTGAGATCTAAAACCTAGAAAGAGAATTGACATTGATCGGTTTATTCTCCAGCTCCCCAACTACCATGGCTCTTGTCAGAAACAACAGATCTCAGTTGACTTTTTCCTAAAATTGCCTCATCTCAACAATCTAGGGTTTCTTTCAGATATGGGGATTCTGAACCCGCTATTGCAACCGATCTGGGTGGGTTCTGAACCCAATATTTTGACCGATTAGGGTGGTATTTAAACCCACAATTGCGAACTCATCCGTGAATCTATTTTACGACGAGTGATGGCAATTTAGACACCAGCAGGGTCATCGTCTTTTGGGTAGAGGAGTGAAAGGGTTTCAGTAGATCTCCATAGACACCGGCAGATTTAAATGTCGATTTTAGGGTTTTATGTGAAGAGAGTAAAAGGGGTGAGGCTATGGTGGTGAGTGGATGTGGTTTTAGTGGTGAATGGCTGTGGTTGTGGTGGGGCACCGTGGTGGCATTGGTTAGGAATGGTGGGGGTGGTGGTGGTGGATGAGAGAGAGAGAATTGGGTTTTGAATATATGTGTGCGTGCTTTTTATATATTATTTAAAAAATAACATATTTTTTTTAATAAATTCTATATATTAATATTAAAATTAACATAGTTTTTTAATAAATTTTATATATTAATATTATTTATATTAATATAAATATATTTTTATGACATTAATATTTTTTTATTTTATTTCTATATATAAATTTAGTTTTGGATGAAAATGGCAACAAAACAAAACATATATCTAATCTGACCAAAATACCCTTGAGTTAATTGGCATTTTTAACAAAGTTAGAAAGTGTGATCAAAATGGCAAAAAATGAAAAAACTCAGGGACCTAAAGGAGAAAAAAAAAACTATTTGGACTAAAGTGGCAATTTGAGACAAACCTTAGGAGCTAAAATGGTAATTTACTCTATTAATTAATTGTAGTGACCATCTCAATGATGCACATATATATCCTCTACGCAGTGACGGACCCAGGGGCGCATCTTACAAGGGGTTTGGAGCGTCGATGTTTCGATTAGTAGTGTTAAATTTTCATTTTTTCGTTCGAAATTTTTTTAAGAGTTAATTATTGTTTTCGTCCTTGTGGTTTGTCAAAAACTACTATTTCAGTCTATTAGTTTAAAAATTGTGATTTCAGTCCCTGTGGTTTCACTTTCGTAACCATTTCAGTCCTTGTGGTTTCACTTTCGTAACCATTTCAATCCATTATTCTGTTAAGTATAGGGACTGAAATGGTTACGAGGTGGACTGAAATGGTTATGAAAGTGAAACCACATGGACTGAAATCGCAATTTTTAAACTAATGGACTGAAATAGTGATTTTTGACAAACCACAGGGATGAAAACAGTAATTAACTCTTTTTTTAATTATAGAGATTGGTTCCAACCAATTATTTTGCCTAAAAATTTCAGGCCTCAGCCAATTTCCTTGTCAAAACATTTTATTTGTTGTATGTCAATCGTGAGCGCACCAACGCGAGGTGCAAAGCACACCGATTAACGTACGCGGTAAAATATGAATAAGCTCCGGGAGATTCCCATGCGATGTGCGACAAGTAAAAGTGGGTCCCAAACTAAGACTTTCTTAATACTTCATCTATATATATGTTTGAGTTAAATGTCATTTTAGTCCATGTGGTTGAGTCATTTTGCTAGTTTAGTCACAAATGTTTCATTTTTCACATATGGTTCCAAAAAGGTTTCACCATTGCCATGTTAGTCCACTAGGTTAACTTCATCTATTTTTTCTGTTAACGAGAAGAGTAATTCGGTCATTGTATATGACCGAATTGCCCTTCTAATTAACAGAATTATATATAAAATGACTGAATTTCCCTTTTCGTTAACAGAAAAAACGGATAAAGTTAACGCAGTGGACTAAAATGACAACAGTGAAACCTTTTTGAACCCACAGGCAAAAAATAAAACCTTTGAAGTAAACTGACAAAATGGCCTAAACTAGAGGAACTAAAATGGCATTTAACTCTATAGGTTTTTACATTTTTAACTACCGGCTAGTTGTTTAGAACATAATTCCTGAAAATCATATTAACTACCGGCTAGTTGTTTAGAACATAATTCTTGAAAATCATATAATACGGCTAATTGATTCAACCATTTTTAATCTCGTGACATTTGGATGAGAATTATCATTTCTAATGGTTTGCAAAAACATATTTATTAGAGTAAGGTAGTTGAAAACAACAATTTTACTCTTATGATTCTGCTATCTAGGTTTCTAGTTATTTCTAATGGTTTGTAGAAACATATTTATTACTGTAACGTAGTTTCTTTTTTTTAACGGCGATTTTCTTGTATTAGGCTACCGCACTTTTCAAATTGGAGAGCAGTATCATCGAGTACCCGTCCCGTGGACGTTTTGGGGACGGAAACGCTATGGGGACGTTCCCCAAACGTTTCCGGGAAAGTGGGGACGGTGGTATGACGTTTCGGGGACGTTTCCTATGTGCGTTGAGCGAAAAAGGATTCGAGTATACTCACAGTGCGTGCTTAGCAAGTAAACACGGTCTGAAATGGATTGAAGGGAGCGCCGAATTAGCCTGCGTATGGGGATAGAACGCTAAGTCTTCCAAAGTGCTGAAACGGTCGAAATCGAAGTGTTGAGTAGGAAACAGAGGCTTCGTACGAAGACAGTGTCTTCGTACGAAGGGGGACTTCGTACTAGTGTTGCTTCCATTGTCCAAAATCGAGTGTTCTTCGCGTCTTTCTTCGGGAAATCGAGTGTGCATCCCTCCAGCCTTAAGCTACTGATTAAGCTTAGAGCCGGAGAGGTCTTTGTTCAAGTCACATGTGAAAATTGGGCTGGGTTGTGCAAATTCAGTGCCTTCGTACGAAGCCGGGGCTTCGCACAAAACAGCCCATCTCGCATATGTGGCTGTTTTTGCGTTCGGAGCTGTGTTTTCGCCTGAATCGGATGTATTTTCGAGTCCAATTCATGACGGTTTCGACACCACTTCGTCCCACTATCCAGTGAACGAAATACATGTCGGTTTTGGTCCGTTTTTGTGTAAAAATTGAGTTTAAAAGTGGTTTTAAAGGGTTTTTGTGACAACTGTCAAAATTCCAGGTATCCGTACAACTATTAAACCATGATTAGTGCTTAATGACTGTGCTGCATTACGATTAATGATTTGAATTGCTTTCTGATTTCTGCTTTATACATACATGTGCATCACATATTGCAAATGACATATCATTATTGCATGGGAACTTTATTGACTCAAATGATGCACGAAACACAGTTAGCACAACTATCAGACAAATCAGAAAAATGCTGACGGAGTTTAGTACATAGACAGACAATGTGTTGAGACACAGAATGAGCCAGAAACTAAGTATTACACTAGTATAGTGTGTAGGAAAGTAAGGATCACAAAACTGCCTTCCTAGAGATAGTTTAAGTGCCGAAAAGTGCCTAAAACTCACATAAACTGCAGAATTCTGCAGAAAATCAGCAAAATCAGTATTTAAACAATTTAATATCATGCAGAAATGTGGTTAAATGGTCATGAATGCTTTCCTAAGTGTCGGAAATCAAAAGTGTCACAAAAGGTAACATAAAGCACACTAAACTGCATAGTTTAGCACCTTAACGAACCAGTAACCAACCGAACAACCGGACACTACCCAAAACACCAAATTTTCACTAGAAGCACTGTTTTAACATTACCAAGCTAGTTATGGTCCCCGAACATCATAACACACTATATAAATATGTAATAACTAAATCCCTAACCAAATACTTGATTTCTAACTATGAACTAACTAATTGGTTAAAACCTAGACCTATACCCCCCCCCCCCCACCTAGTTCACGGCCAACATCATGGCCCCACATGAGATTTTATTTGCATATTAAAATGGATCATGCCTAATATTTACTAAACATAATATACATTGGTTAAACTAGTGTTGGCATGTTATAACATAAACCACAAGTCTAAGCTCCTCATTCATCACAACACACCACACACCACTTCTTCTCCTTCTCTCCTTCTTGTTCACGGCCGAGAACAACAACCACAACACCACCATCACTCAATCATCTTCATCCAATTCCAAGCATACACAAAGGTGTTAGAAGCATAGTAAGGAAGCTTGGAGCTTGTGGAAGCTAAAGGACCTTCACCATTTGCTTTTATCCACTTCTTTTCTTCTCTTGATCATCCCTAACCTTGAGCTAGTGGTAAGAACATCATACTCTTCATTTACATCTTGTTTAAGTGGTTAAAAGATTATACATAATGTCAATCTTGATGAACACTAAGAATCAAGAACTTGAAACATGAACATAAGCTTAAAATCATAAGAAATCTTGATGTTTATGTGTTGTTATACTTATTGATTATTGTTTACTCATGTTTTTGATGTTGATCATCATATGATCTTGCTAGATCATGATTAAAAACATAATCTAGCAAGATGAGAGAATGAAAGTGTTAAAGATCCATAGATCATCCTCACATAAGTCATGAACTTGAAAGAATAAGTTGATTTCTTGTAAAGTGATGATCAAAGTAAGATGTAAGTCTTGTAAATCTAAGATTTCAAGATGGATTTTCAAGAAACCAAGTTAAAAATACAAAGTTTACTAAATCTTGGTTCTTAAAGAAATCAACCATGTTTTTAGAGGTTAAACAAGTGTAGAAACACATATGTAACAAGAAAAATCCAAGAAGAAACATTTTTAGAAAATGTGATTATAAGTTGTAAAGAACTAACTTCTTTAAAATGACGTTTTCTAAGAAAGAACCACAATTTAAAGGGTATCAAGACTTACTAAATACACTAGTAAGTACACATTTTTATAAATTTTCAAGTTCATGAAGGGGTAGTTTATGCTTGTTTTTGGCAAAATTGGTAAGTGTAGATTGTTTATTGTTGATTGTGTTGATTTACAAAAGAAAATGATACGCCTTGAAGGCATGGAAACCTCCATTTTTAGGGGAAACTATGGCAAAAGTTTTCTAAAAATTAAACACTTAGAAAAATATTTCTAAACAAATATTTACAAGTATATTTCAAACCATGAATTTTTACATAAAGTTTGCCATAATTTTTGTTACAAAAATTACAAATATTGGAGGTTAATTTTTATAAATAAAAGTGACTAAATATGTATTTAGGGAAATATATATTTAGAAGGCACCATGTGTGTGATTATTTATATATTATGTGTATTAGTTATATTATTTTAGGACTTGAAATAATATAACTCATCAAAATACCAAGAAATTACAATCCAAAATATTACCAAAATTCCAAGGAATAAATATACAAAGAATACCCAAAATATCAGTGAAACCGAACAAAGGAATATAACTTACAAAATATTCCGGAAAATTTATTCACGAGTATATTTTTGTAATTAATATTCTGGGCACCAAGTGAATGAAAATATGATTTTTGCAATTATTACAAAATTACATCATAATTTTGACAAAGAGAAAATATATTATTTTTGGCAAATAAAAATATACATATTTTCTTGGAATTATTAGAAGATGCATTATTTTTGGAAGAAAATATATATTTTCTCAAACAAACATGGAATACATTATTTTTGGGAGAAAATGTATTTTCTTAAATAAACTTGGAAATATATTATTTTGGATGAAAAATTAATCTATATATATATTTTCTAAGTTAGACTTGGAAATGTATCGTTTTTGAGACTTGTATGAGACCTATAAATATTTTTACCAAGGGAAAAATTATAAATAATTTTCTAAGTAATATTTCTTAAAATATATATTTTATATATTGATGGATTTTTATTAAAGATATTATTCTGAAAAAGTTAATACAAAATTAAGTATAAGAATACTTAACAATTACAAGCAAATACGTATTCTCGTACGTATGGATACACACCGGAATACGACACCAATACATGGCAAAAATATACAAGTATAAGAATACGAATACAAATACACCCATCCTTGGAAATGATATACATGTTTAAATACTTGAAAAGTAACAAGTTAAAATATATTATTTTAACTATTATTCCAAAATTTGATAAATATAATTTAAGTTAAAATATCTATTATTTTAACAAATAATTATATAACTTGGAATAATATTGAAGACACAAAGAAACGTAACTCAAAGACTCTAATTTATACTAAGTCAAGGCACAACCCGCTCGTATAATGAACCGTAGTACGTTGTAGGTAGTCGTGTACACCAGGAGAAGCTTTGAGTTACCGTTAGTTGCGAAGAACGCAAGACTGTGAGTTCACGTCCCCCTTTTCTTATAACTGTTTTTGTTTTATAACTTCGGGGGTGAAGTACATGTTACAAAATGTTTACAAACAATTACAATTGGTATGGTTAGCTAAGGAATGAACTGTTAGATCATGTGAATGGGTAGGCGCACTCTTAAGACCATTAATCCTCGCGTTAGGACCTAGGGGCATGAGTGATAGATCTATTTGGGTTTAACGAGCCCACACCCATGTGGACCGGGGTTTGGCCCATGAGGTGACTATGTCTTACAGCCGGAGGCCCGGTACAAAATCTGCTAGGTTTGAGCCTTCCTACGCCGTTGCACACATGTTAATTGCCATGCAAACCATTAATTGATATGTTTCCTTGTTTGCTTTCAAACCGGGGATTTACAAAACATACATACTTACAAAGATTACAAAGGTTTATTCGTGCACACATACAAACACATGAACTCGCTCAAATTTTGTTGATGTTTTCAAACTACATGTATTTCAGGGAATTAAATGTGGATCTGGTGGGCGTTTGGAAGTTTCAAGTAATGTTGAGACTAAAAGATGTCATCCGAGGTCTAAGGACTTGGATAGTGTGTCTTATCCTAGATAAGACACCCCTTTAAAAGTCTGGTTTTATTTAAAGTCTTTTGTCGAGTCCTTATGGAACTCTAAAACAATTTGCATGGTTTGTATTATGGATTTGAAGTCTGTGTCGGATTTCTAAACAATGTTGTTGTTATGATTTAAAACTTAAATTACTAGATGGACATCTTTAGTTTTATCATATAGTTGTTTGTTATGGTTGAATGCAATGATATTAAGCAAGTCACACATAATCACGCTTCCGCAAAAGTCAGGGTGTGACAGTTTGGTATCAGAGCTTCGATTGTAGTGAACTAAGATTCTTTCTCGAGTCTAGACTACAATCCTTAGGGCTCTCACGAAAGTATTTTTACAACATGTTTTCATTGCATACACAAAACGCCCAGATCCATGGAACAAACAATTTTTTTTACAAAAGGAAAGACAAGAAACACGATTGTAGCGTTTACATTTGTGGTTTAGTCTGGGAGACTAGGTGGTTTAGTCTGGGAGATTAGGTGGTTTAGTCTGGGAGACTAGGAAGGATAAAAGGGAATTGTGAGGAATAACAAGGATACATGATTTCATGATACATTGACTTTGCTTACATACGAAATGTTAGTGGTTAAAATATGTGCATATGTTGTGATTTTTCTATTACAGACATTAGCGGATTGTCCGACGCCGATGACCCGATGGCTATTGTTTCCGATGACGAAATCGCCCCAGGGCCAGAGATCTTTACATCCGATACTGAGAGCGACCCAGATATGCTATCAGACGACGACGATGACTTTCAGCCGTTTGCGTTGCCTGATTTTGGAGATGACTTACCGCTTGCTGATGGTATTCCGGACGAGGATCCTTTTGTTATTCCCATTCCAATCCACGATCATCTTATCATCGGGCATCCCGATGGTGAGCATATTGTGGCACCGATCCTCGCTCCTGTTCCTTTAGTGGTCATCCCTCCTGAGGATTGGCCTTTTGATGATCTGTTCGATGATGATGTCGATCTGTTTGTTGATGGTCCTCCCGATGACGCCCATGGCGATGGAGAGCTAGATGAGGAAGTTGTTCCTGTCCACTTCCTGAGATCCCTGTTATTGAGATTTCCTCTGACTCTAGCTTACACTCTGTCTCAGATTCCTTTGAGTCTGTGACATCTTCAGCATTGTAGGCAGTTGGGTTACGACGCTATGCCACTGATTCTGATGATGATACAGCCATGTCAGCTGCACCATCCCCTCCACACGATCCCGAGCTTGGTCTTGAGCTAGATTGTGTTCCTGTTGATTAGCCGGACGTTGCACCTGCTGATCCTGAGCCCTTACCTGATCATGACCCTATTCCTTTTGGATTACCTGACATTGCACCCCTCATACCTGATCCTATTCCTGCACCCGTTGACTCTCCTGTTATTGAGCCACTTGTTCCTCCACCTTCACCCGCACCCGCTGATGTTGCTCCTTTTCATCCTGTGGAGTCTGATGTTCATCTTGTTGATTTACCTATCGTCTTCTTGCAGGACATACCCGCACCCCGTCCAGGGGAAGGTACTTCAGGCCAGCAGCCTAGTTATGACCCTCATGTTTAAGCAGCTTTTCCACATATCCCTCAGTCGACATCTTTTGCTCCTTTTACTTCTTCACCACTTGATGAGCCACTCAGATGGTTTCCACCGTACACTATGCCGATTTCGGATCCCTACCACCCCTCTCAGTTTGTTGGCTATACACGGGATGAGTTACTTCTATTGTAGGTCCCATTGAGTCGTATGGATCTTTCACAGAATTGTATATCTAACCTAGAGTGCGGAATCCCCTAGATCAGATTTGTTACAGAAACAAGTAGAAAACATAATTCAATCAAACGGGTCTTCTATTGATTATCCAAACTAGAAGTTTTACAATCAATTCAAGACCTCACAACCTCACAGCCTATCTCTGTGATCTTGCTCAAACCCTAAATTCGAAATCTTACTCTCTCTCTACGTTTTTTCTCTCTAGCCTCCAAGAACTCTACTAAGAACCCTAACCCTAATCACAAAACATGTTTATATACCACATGTTTGTGAACTGGGCTTCCTACATGGACTAGGCCATTTTCCAAGCCCATTACAACAAATAACTCACTAACCAATAAGCTAAGCCCATTACAAAATATCCAAAGACTAAATAATCAAACTATTAAGCTGTTGTCACATAATATGCACCAACAGACTCCCCCTTGACAATAGCTTCATAGTGTAACTTTGTCTTCAAACATCTTGTGTTCTTTTGGTCTTTGGATAGCGTCAGCTACACAGCTTCTGACATCAACAGACTCCCCCTTAGCTGATGCTTCCAATCTCCAAAACTTTCATTCATTGTAGATCAGTTAGCTAGCAATCTTTGGTTAAGCAAGTAAGCTCCAACTCTTTCATATCTCTTTCTTTTTCTGCAATGTAGTAGAAGGATCCTACCATGCATCTTCACATCACTCTAAATCTGCACTTTACTTGTATTCTGCACTTCATTTTGATAACTGCATCAATCTGTTTAGCAACACAAGCAAGAATCTCGAAAAACCATTAGTCTTTTTCACATTTAAAGATAAACCAATATTTTATCTTAGTTTGCAAAAACAACTACCTGTCAATTCAAAATGGAAGTCCTTTTAAAAAGAAATATTTTTGGTATTTTTGATATTTTAAGAAAGCACAACTCACTAACCAATAAGCTAAGCCCATTACAAAATATCCAAAGACTAAATAATCAAACTATTAAGCTGTTGTCACATAATATGCACCAACATCTATCACTGCAGCTCTAGTATGAGATTATGAGTCGTAGGATTATGGAGCTTGAGATGACACCGCGTCCTTTACCATGTCCTTGCCAGCCTGCTTTCGTTCCCCCTCATTCATCACCGTCTCCATTTTCACATCCACATCCACCTGCACCTCTTACTCCTTTTCCCGAGTTTGATGCTCGATTTCTCACTGTCGAGCAGCAGATCAGTTTTCTACTACGTCATGTATATGAGCTTGAGGAGGAGCTTGCGCATGTGCGCAACTTGCTTTTCTTTTCTCCACCCCCTCCTCCTCCGCCACCACCATCATCATAGCTGGTTTTTGGTTTTATGTAGGTCGCATTGCTTTTGATGAGAGCACCAATATTGAGCTGAGCTTGTGAAGCCTTTTGGAGACCACCTTTTGATTGTATGACGTTTGTAGATCGATAGACTTATTGGACAAGGGTAGTGTGACCGTGTGTTCCCTTTTGATATGATACACTTTGTAAAACATGTAACAATATTTTGTGGTCGATGATTAATGAAAGCTCAATCGTCATGTTCTCATTAAATACGTTGTTGAATTACATGTTGTGCTATGATTGAGATGTTATATGCTTGCTTGCTATGATAAATGCTATTATATACGTACTATATAGTCATTATACGAATAAGACCTGGCCTATACAATCTTCTTTTTAGAAGATGCCTCCTCGAAGGAACACTCAGTTGCCCACAACAGAGGCAGAACTGCACGAACGTATTTGACAGGCAATCGCACAACATGAGGCCCTACGCTCTGAACATAGCGGAGGCACCTCAGGAAACAACCCACCTCACGGTAATGTTTAAGTCACCTAAGACACATTACAATACGTTTGGACATTTCCATGTGCGTCTTGCTAATTACTTTATGTGAATGATGTTGCTTATACAGGCTGTACTTACAAGCAGTTCCTTGATTGCAAGCCTCTGAACTTTGACGGCACTGGAGGTGCTGTAGCTTTTGTAAGATGGGCTAAGAAGACGGATTCTGTGCTGCGAATGAGTAAGTGTGCGCCGGAGCATCAAGTCACTTACATCTCTGGATTGTTTCTTGATGGAGCCTTGTCGTGGTGGAACCTTTAGGTTCAAACCTTGGGTGAAGCTGCAGCGTATGCGTTGACTTGGGATTAGTTGAAAGAGCTGATGCGTAAGAAGTACTCTTCAAGGGCTGAAATTCAGAAGTTGGAAACCAAGTTTTGGAATCTGAAAATGGATGGTCCTAAGATAGCTGAGTACGTGTAGAGATTCCATGATCTGTCTCGAGTTGTCCCTTACATGGTAGAGCCAGAGTTCAAGTGATTCGAACGTTTCATTTGGGGATTGGAACCCCAAATACTGAGCATGGTGACTACTTCGAAGCCTCCAACAATTACTGAGGCCATTGACTTAAGCGTGGTACTGACAGAGGAAGCCGTTAGATTGGGCAAGTTTTCAATCACTGAGCAAAAGAAGAAAGAGACTCATGTCGAGTCGTCAGGAGAAAACAGAAGGAAGTTTTCGAACTTCAAGAAGGGTACTCGTGCAAACAACAATGCCAACAAGAGTAGGGATGCTAACCCACCAGTTGAGGCACAGGCTGGTGCTACTGGTGTTGAGATCAGAGGAAAAGGGTATATGGGCACCCTGCCCAAATGCGATGTGTGTCAGTTTCATCACACTGGACGATGCAGAGCTGGGAAATGTGAAACTTGCGAAAATGTTAGCCATGCCAAGGAAACATGCTGGTATGGAGCCAGTCGTGGAAATGGTGGTCAAAGAGGATATGGAAATGGTAATGGAAACCACAACGGTAATGGGAATCAAACTGGAAATCGCAATCAAGGAGGAAATGGAAATTTTGGTGGAAATGGAAATCGTGGTGGTTCTGGAAATCAAGCTAGTAACGGAAACCGCGGAGGAAATAATAACCAGGGCGGAAATGGAAATAGGAATGGTCACGGCCAAGGTTGTTTTGGCTGTGGTGATGTAGGGCACTTCAAGCGGGATTGCCCAAAGAACAACCAAGCCCAGGGAAGAGTATTCAACATTGGAGCTAGGGAAGCTCGCCAGGATCCGAACGTAGTCACTGGTACATTCCCTATTAATCAACATTTTGCATTTGTGCTGTTTGATACCGGTGCCGACTATAGCTTCGTATCCCTAGAGTTTAAGAATATACTTGGGTTAGTTGCAAGTAAGTTAGATATCCCGTATTCAATAGAAATAGCTAATGGGAAACTAGTGGAAGCTAGTGAAGTGATTAGAGACTGTGTGATAGAGCTTGGAGAGCATGAGTTTACGCTTGACCTGCTGCCAGTAGAATTGGGAAGTTTCGACGTAGTAGTTGGGATGGATTGGTTGTCAAGTAATCGAGCTGAGATTGTATGCCATGAGAAGATTATCCGCATCCCGATGGCAAATGAAGAGACGATTGTGGTACACAGAGAAAAGCATGATACGCCTCTACGGATTATCAGTTGTTTGAAGGCACGAAAGTTTATGTGTAAAGGATGTGTTGCCTTCCTGGATCACGTTGTTGATAAGGAAGCCGAAGAGCCAAAGTTGGAAGATATCCCTGTGGTAAGGGAATATCCTGAAGTCTTCCCCAAAGACTTGCCAGGATTACCTCCTCAACGACAAGTCGAGTTCCGCATTGACTTGCTTCCAGGCGCCGCACCTGTAGCCAAGGCACCTTATCGACTTGCGCCTTCGGAAATGCATGAGTTGTCGACGTAGCTTCAGGAGCTACTGGACAAGGGATTTATAAGACCAAGCTTCTCGCCTTGGGGAGCTCCAGTTCTGTTCGTCAAGAAGAAGGACGGTATTTTTCGTATGTGCATTGACTACCGGGAACTGAACAAGTTAACCATCAAGAATCGGTATCCTTTGCCAAGGATTGATGATTTATTCGATCAACTTCAAGGTTCGAGTTACTACTCCAAGATCGATCTTCGATTAGGTTATCACCAGCTGCGGACTCAAGAAGAGAGTATACCGAAGACTACCTTCAGAACTCGTTATGGATATTACGAGTTTCTAGTGATGCCATTTGGTTTGACAAATGCGCCGGCAGTGTTTATGGACTTGATGAACCGAGTTTGCAAGCCATTTGGTGTGTATTGTGTTGGCCTTAGGAAAGGCTAAGTAATATTCTAGCCTTAGTAAAGGCTCTTCGGGTGAAATTGTAGTATGCAGCGTTCACACGAAGTAGCAGTTTTTAGCGAATTCGAACGAGAGCATCAAGTTGGCCCGTGCAATTCCTACTGGATTCGCATGAGTCGGCCCGTTGGTACTTAGACTATAGACTAGGTCGTTTCTAAGACATCGACCCAGACTAGGTCATGTCTGGCCTAATTCCCTATAGTTATGGCTCTGATACCAATCTGTCACACCCCAACCGATGGCGGAATCATCGGGGCACGGCACTAGGGGAATCAGATTGCTCAAGAGAATCCATAACAACTATATTGCGACAGTATTTATTACATTTGTTATCCCATACTAACAATCAGTACAATCACATAAGTTATCACAGATTTCTTGTCCTCTCGAACAATACAGATCCGACAACCTAGATTTTAGGTGAGTTTCTAGACTTCCTAGCTTGATTTGATGTAGCCTGTGATCTAACCTGCAACATACGTTAAAATAATGTCAATACAAAAGTATTGGCGAGCATACATGTTTGATATGTAATAGTGTAATAGATGAAAGCTGCAAATTTCCACATACATAAACGTAATACACGACATATATACTCACAAAACTGATACTACCAGCTAAGTCCTCGAGCTTCGATCGCGATTGCTAAACTAGACCCCGTCGGGCGCAATAGTACTATACTAGTCATGGTGGGACGTCGCGAGTATAAGTCCTAGCACATATCTAACTAGCATCACGTATAACTATGCACATTGGTCATTCGCAAGTGATAAATAGTTTAAGCATTTGATGTGATTTGATTTGATAGCAATGTATGTTACACCCAAAAGTGCAAAAGCAGAAGGGTTCAAGTATACTCACAGTTGGTGTTCAGCAAGTAAACACAACTTGGCTGGATTGAAGGGAGCGCATCTGAGATTAGCCTGAGTTTAGATTGATAGCGTAAGCGTTGGGTAGTGCGTGAAATGGTGGCGGTGAACCAAGAGTCGGATGGTTATCCGATCAGATGGCAATCCGATCGGATGGCCATTCGTTCGGGTGATAATCCGTTCGGATGGTCATCCGATCGGATGGCCATTCGATTGGATTGTCACCTTGCTTGGTGAAGGTGTGTTTGTGTATGATGGCTTGTCTTTTGAAGTTTTCGTTGTAGCATTTTGAAAACAGAGAAGTATCTCTACCTTTCAGGTCGCTCGATCGAACGGCCGATCGATCGGGTGGTAACTCGATTGGGTGGCTGTTCGATCGGACGGTGATCCGATTGGCAAGACACTTTGGTTGATGATAAACCCACAGCAGACTGGTCACTCGATCGGGCGGCAGTCCAATCGGGTGACAATCCATTGGAACTGATGTGAAATGAAGATTTGTAAAATGTTTAAGTGTTGAGGATCCAAAGTCAGCTGTTCGGATGGTCGTTCGATCGGACGACAATCCGTTCGGACGGCAATCCGTTCGTCGTTCAGATCTTTGAGTGTTTGAAAATTGTTTAAGTCTTGATACCAAGTGCATTCCGATCAGATTGCTGGACGATCGGGTGGCAGTCCGATCGGATGGTAATCCGATCAGACGGCAATCCGTCCCGCAGCCTGATCATTTCATAACTTGTTTATTTCGTTAAGTTTCCGGGATTTGATCGAGACGGTATGACTACGAGTTAAACAATGGAAACTACATCGAGTCCAAGTTGTTGGATCGGATGGGAATCACCCCGTCTGATCAGTTAATTGTTCTCGACGGTTGTTCGTGTTCAACACGATAAGCCGGTCATCTCGTTGATAGGAATCAGTTCTCAAACCGACACTTCACTAGAGATAGAGTAGAAGGTCTGTACGAGCTCTGTTGCTACCGGTTTTTGAGTGAAAGTTAAGAAAGTTGAAGAAACGTTTAGAAAACTTAGATTCGGCTTAGATTCAGGTGAGATTAGTGTTCATGCACCGTGGAATCTATTAGGTCTGGACTGTTCTTAATGAGATGAGGTCACACTTCATTGTTCCTAAGAACTCCATGATGACGTCACCTTAGAACGGCTCAAATCCAAAGATTTCACGGTTAAAGGTTAAGATTCGAAAGAGAAAATGATGGAGAAGTGCGTGTAGATCATAGAAGTACGAAATCTAGGTCGAAAACTTACAAGAATCACGAGGAATCGAGAGAAAAAGCCCCAAAAGCGTGCTGGTCGAGTGAGAACTGTCACATCACTGTTCAAGTGATGTGACAAGTGCTATTTATAGGTGAAGTGGGATGAAGGGAAGAAGTGCAACGGATCGGATGGCTGTCCGATCTGGTGGCCACTCGATCGATTAGTCACTCGATCGGTGGTCTCCGGCGTGTTGCGTTTCAATGTTTCATTTTGATTGTTAATCGTTACGATAGTTTGGTTATAGATTTCGTCCCCATTTTCATATATTTATTATAGTTAGTCACCTTGGGTCGTATATACATATCCATATTCCAATCCTGCGATAATCGAGTTACGCGTGCTTGCGAGTGCGTTTTTGAGTACTGTGTTGCATTGCGACACATCACGGCTATCAAGGAGGGTAGAATTGGTCCTCACTCGACATCATCATGGCTGTCAGCAAGTGTGATGTGATGCGATAACGTATGCGATAATATGCGAAAATACTGCGATATGGCGATGTATGCGATATAGATACATTATAATCCGAATCTCTGGTGCTAGGCGTAACGAGTATAACGAGTAGTAACAACGCATGAATGTGCGGGTTGTTACATCAGGCCTCCTACAGCAACCCGAGATACCTATGTGGAAATGGGAGCAGATCTCAATGGATTTCATAACAAAGTTGCCCAAGACTCCCAGAGTTCATGATACGATTTGGGTAATCGTGGACCGTTTGACAAAGTCTGCGCACTTTTTGCCGATCAGAGAAAATGATAACATAGGTAAGCTAGCTGAGCTGTACCTAAGGGAGATAGTAGCACGTCATAGAGTGCCTATCTCGATTATATCAGACAGAGATGGAAGATTTGTGTCAAGGATTTGGCAATCTTTTTAGGAAGCGTTTGGTTCTCAGTTGAATCAGAGCGAAAGAACGATTCAAACGCTAGAAGATATGCTACGTGCTTACGTAATGGACTTGGGTGGAAATTGGGACACTCACCTACCTTTGGTTGAGTTCTCCTATAACAACAGCTACCATACAAGCATTCAAGTTGCACCGTTCGAGGCTCTCTACGGACGCAAGTGTCGATCACCGTTATGCTGGGCAGATGCAGGTGATAGACAGCTGGTTGGTCCTGAACTGGTCCAAGAGATGACTGACAAGATTATGCAGATCCAAGAGCGCATCAAGGCGGCTCGCGATCGACAAAAGAGCTATGCGGACCAAAGGCGAAAACCTTTGGAATTCGAAGTGGGTGATATGGTTCTGTTGAAAGTCTCACCTTGGAAAGGTGTGGCACGCTTTGGGAAGCATGGTAAGTTAAACCCACGATTTATCAGACCGTTCAGAATTTTAGAAAGAGTTGGTATGGTAGTGTATAAGTTGAAGCTACCAGCATAACTTAATAGTGTTCATGATACATTCCATGTATCTAACCTGAAGAAAAGTCCAACACAAGAAACAGTGGTTATCCCTGCTAACGAAGTTCACATTGACGATACACTCCACTTTACCGAAGAACCCATTGAGGTTACTGACTGGAAAGTTAACAAGACTCGGAGGAGTAGTGTTAAACTCGTCAAGGTTCGATGGAACGCGCGTCACGACCCAGAGTTCACTTAGGAATGTGAAGATCGTATGAAAGCAAAATACCCGCATTTATTCCCCAACTCCCCTGCTGCTAGTAGTAAAGCTTAAAATTCCGGGACGAAATTTTCTTAACAGGGGGAAAATGTGACAACTGTCAAAATTCCAGGTATCCGTACAACTATTAAACCATGATTAGTGCTTAATGACTGTGCTGCATTACGATTAATGATTTGAATTGCTTTCTGATTTCTGCTTTATACATACATGTGCATCACATATTGCAAATGACATATCATTATTGCATGGGAACTTTATTGACTCAAATGATGCACGAAACACAGTTAGCACAATTATCAGACAAATCAGAAAAATGCTGACGGAGTTCGATACATAGACAGACAATGTGTTAAGACACAGAATGAGCCAGAAACCAAGTATTACACTAGTACAGTGTGTAGGAAAGTAAGGATCACAAAACTGCCTTCCTAGAGATAGTTTAAGTGCCGGAAAGTGCCTAAAACTCACATAAACTGCAGAATTCTGCAAAAAATCAGCATTTAAACAATTTAATATCATGCAGAAATGTGGTTAAATGGTCCTGAATGCTTTCCTAAGTGTCGGAAATCAAAAGTGTCACAAAAGGTAACATAAAGCACACTAAACTGCATAGTTTAGCACCTTAACGAACCAGTAACCAACCGAACAACCGGACAATACCCGAAACACCAAATTTTCACTAGAAGCACTGTTTTAACATTACCAAGCTAGTTATGGTCCCCAAACATCATAACACACTATATAAATATCTAATAACTAAATCCCTAACCAAATACTTGATTTCTAACTATGAACTAACTAATTGGTTAAAACCTAGACCTATACCCCCCACCTAGTTCACGGCCAACATCATGGCCCCACATGAGATTTATTTGCATATTAAAATGGATCATGCCTAATCTTTACTAAACATAATATACATTGGTTAAACTAGTGTTGGCATGTTATAACATAAACCACAAGTCTAAGCTCCTCATTCATCACAACACACCACACACCACTTCTTCTCCTTCTCTCGTTCTTGTTCATGGCCGAGAAAAACAACCACAATACCACCATCATTCAATCATCTTCATCCAATTCCAAGCATACACAAAGGTGTTGGAAGCATACTAAGGAAGCTTGGAGCTTGTGGAAGCTAAAGGACCTTCACCATTTGCTTTTATCCACTTCTTTTCTTCTCTTGATCATCCCTAGCCTTGAGCTAGTGGTAAGTACATCATACTCTTCATTTTACATCTTTTTTAAGTGGTTAAAAGAGGATACATAATGTCAATATTGATGAACACTAAGAATCAAGAACTTGAAACATGAACATAAGCTTAAAATCATAAGAAATCTTGATGTTTATGTGTTGTTATACTTATTGATTATTGTTTACTCATGTTTTTGATGTTGATCATCATATGATCTTGCTAGATCATGAATTAAAACATAATCTAGCAAGATGAGAGGATGAAAGTGTTAAAGATCCATAGATCATCCTCACATAAGTCATGAACTTGAAAGAATAAGTTGATTTCTTGTAAAGTGATGATCAAAGTAAGATGTAAGTCTTGTAAATCTAAGATTTCAAGAATGATTTTTCATGAAACCAAGTTAAAAATACAAAGTTTACTAAATCTTGGTTCTTAAAGAAATCAACCATGTTTTTAGAGGTTAAACAAGTGTAGAAACACATATGTAACAAGAAAAATCCAAGAAGAAACATTTTTAGAAAATGTGATTATAAGTTGTAAAGAACTAACTTCTTTAAAAATGATGTTTTCAAAGAAAGAACCATACTTTAAAGGGTAACAAAACTTACTAAATACACTAGTAAGTTACTACACATTTTTATAAATTTTCAAGTTCATGAAGTGGTAGTTTATGCTTGTTTTTGGCAAAATTGGTAAGTGTAGATTGTTTATTGTTGATTGTGTTGATTTACAAAAGAAAATGATATGCCTTGAAGGCATGGAAACCTCCATTTTAGGGGAAACTATGGCAAAATTTTTCTAAAAATTAAACACTTAGAAAAATATTTCTAAATAAATATTTACAAGTATATTTCAAACCATGAATTTTTACGTAAAGTTTGGCATAATTTTTGTTACAAAAATTACAAATATTGGAGGTTGATTTTTATAAATAAAAGTGACTAAATATGTATTTAGGGAAATATATATTTAGAAGGCACCATGTGTGTGATTATTTGTATATTATGTGTATTAGTTATATTATTTTAGGACTTGAAATAATATAACTCATCAAAATACCAAGAAATCACAATCCAAAATATTACCAAAATTCCAAGGAATAAATATACAAAGAATACCCAAAATATCGGTGAAACCGAACAAAGGAATATAACTTACAAAATATTCCGGAAAATTTATTCACGAGTATATTTTGGTAATTAATATTTAGGACACCAAGTGAATGAAAATATGATTTTTGCAATTATTACAAAATTACATCATAATTTTGACAAGGAGAAAATATATTATTTTTGGAAAATAAAAATATATATATTTTCTTGGAATTATTAGAAGATGCATTATTTTTGGAAGAAAATATATATTTTCTCAAACAAACATGGAATATATTATTTTTGGGAGAAAATGTATTTTCTTAAATAAACTTGGAAATATATTATTTTGGATGAAAAATGAATCTATATATATTTTCTAAGTTAGACTTGGAAATGTATCGTTTTTGAGACTTGTATGAGACTTATAAATATTTTTACCAAGAGAAAAATTATAGATAATTTTTCAAAGTAATATTTCTTAAAATATATATTTTGGAAATATATATTGATGGATTTTTATTAAAGATATTATTTCGAAAAAGTTAATACAAAATTAAGTGTAAGAATACTTAACAATTACAAGCAAATACGTATTCTCATACGTATGGATACACACCGGAATACGACACCAATACATGGCAAAAATATACAAGTATAAGAATATGAATACAAATACCCCGATCCTTGGGAAGGATATACATGTTTAAATACTAGAAAAGTAACAAGTTAAAATATATTATTTTAACTATTATTCCAAAATTTGATAAATATAATTTAAGTTAAAATATCTATTATTTTAACAAATAATTATATAACATGGAATAATATTGAAGACACAAAGAAACGTAACTCAAAGACACTAATTTATACTAAGTCAAGGCACGACCCGCTCATCTAATGAACCGTAGTACGTTGTAGGTAGTCGTGTACACCAGGAGAAGCTTTGAGTTACCGTTGGTTGCGAAGAACACAAGACTGTGAGTTCATGTCCCCCTTTTCTTATAACTGTTTTTGTTTTATAACTTCGGGGGTGAAGCACATGTTACAAAATGTTTACAAACAATTACAATTGGTATGGTTAGCTAAGGAATGCACTGTTAGATCATGTGAATGGGTAGACACACTCTTAAGACCATTAATCCTCGCGTTAGGACCGAGGGGCATGAGTGATAGATCTATTTGGGTGTAGCGAACCCTCACCCATGTGGACCGTGGTTTGGTCCATGAGGTGACTATGTCTTACAGCCGGAGGCCCGATACAAAATCTGCTAGGTTTGAGCCTTCCTACGCCGTTGCACACATGTTAATGGCCTTGCAAACCATTAATTGATATGTTTCCATGTTTGCTTTCATACCGGGGATTTACAAAACATACATACTTACAAAGATTACAAAGGTTTATTCGTGCACACATACAAACACATGAACTCGCTCAACTTTTGTTGATGTTTTCAAACTACATGTATTTCAGGGAATTAAATGTGGATCTGGCGGGCGTTTGGAAGTTTCAAGTAATGTTGAGAATAAAAGATGTCATCCGAGGTCTAAGGATTTGGATAGTGTGTCTTATCCTAGATAAGACACCCCTTTCAAAGTCATTTAAAGTCTTTTGTCGAGTCCTTATGGAACTTTAAAACAATTTGCATGGTTTGTATTATAGATTTGAAGTCTGTGTTGGATTTCTAAACAATGTTGTTGTTATGATTTAAAACTTAAATTAATGGATGGACATCTTTAGTTTTATCATATAGTTGTTTGTTATGGTTGAATGCAATGATATTAAGCAAGTCACACATAATCACGCTTCCGCAAAAGTCAGGGTGTGACAGTTTTCACTTGGATTAACACTTGGTAAGTGTGAAATCTGCAGATTTCTAACTTGGGAAGCCGTAGCTAGGCCCAATACACTCGGTTAAGTGTTGATCCGTTTTAAAATAAGAAGATTTGATGAAAAAGATGAAGGTTTTCATGAAAAAGATGAAGTTTAGATGAAAAAAATGAAGATCTAAATAAAAGATGAAGGTCTTTGTAAAAAGAAAGAAGTTTGGATGAAATTGGAGTGAATCTTGTGGAAAATCGTAGTGGAAATCGTTGTGAAACATGTAAAATTAAAAGATCTTACTTGGAAAATAGCGGGACAGCAATTCGGGAGCGTTTTGGAGAGAATGGCAACAAGTTAGAATGAATGAGGTGAGCTAGGTACTTATAGGAGTGAGCTGAAAGTCTGTTCAAAGATGGCTGCCTTCGTACGAAGCTGCTGGCTTTGTTAGAAAGGAGCTGTTTGGTGCAATTCGTTCTTGTTTCGCGTGCCGGTTGTTCATTTAACGCGTTTTGTTGCGTTAGTTAGTTCCACTACTTTAAGTATTTTAGCAAGGTATTAAGTGGTGCATGGTGTTGCGTTTTAGCAAGATAAATCAAGTTGCGTGAGCGAGCATTTGAGCGTTTTAAGCGAATAACCAACACATATAACACATATAACATTTAAACATACAAATGACACAAATAATATAAATAAATCCACATTTCGAGTTTGCTTTGAGTTACATTGCATTGTGATGAGCGTTTAAGTAGTAAGCGTTTAAAATCGATAGAATGCGTTAAAAAGTGATGTAAAATGCGTTTAAAATGTTGTTAACCCATTGGTAGTAATCGAATCTCAGAGTGCAAGCGCTTACGAAATGAGATAAGGGTAAAATAGGAACAACCAGAGAGTCGAGTTGTTACAGTCTCCCCTACTTTAAGGAATTTTGTCCCGAAATTAAGTAGTAGACGTAACAAAGAGTCGCGGATATTTAGCTTTCATATCACTTTCGAGTTCCCAAGTGAACTCGGCGCCGCGTTTGCCTTCCCATATAACCTTGACTATGGGAATGCGACTGCGTCGAAGCTTCTTGGTCTCTCGATCCATGATTTCTACTGGCTTTTCGACGAAGTGCAGTGTCTCGTTTATTTGTAAGTCTTCGAGAGGTACATGAAGATTTTCTTCAGCTCGACACTTCTTGAGGTTTGAGACATGGAAAGTCGGATGTACGTTGCTGAGTTCAACCGGTAATTCGAGTTGGTAGGCCACTTTACCAATTCTTTCCAGAATCTTAAAGGGACCCATGTATCGTGGCGCTAGCTTCCCTTTCTTGCCGAATCGGACCACCCTTTTCCAAAGTGAAACCATTAAGAGGACGTGATCTCCAACTTCGAACTCTAGGGGCTTGTGGCGTTTATCGGCGTAGCTCTTTTGACGACTCCGAGCTTTTAGGAGATTGTCTCTGATTTAGAGAATCTTGTCTGTCGTTTCTTGTATTAACTCGGGACCGGTGATTTGTGCGTCTCTGATCTCGTGCCAAATAATAGGCGATCGACATTTTCTACTGTACAGTGCCTCAAAGGGTGCCAATTGTATACTAGCATGATAACTGTGAATCCTAATTACCACCAAAATCTATAACGCACGAACGAAGCATCTCTTCAAGGGTGCGGATCGTGCGCTCAGTCTGACAGGCAGTCTGGGGATAGAATGCGGTACTGAGATTGAGAGTCGTACTGAGAGTGGATTGGAATGTCTCCCATAGACGTGAGGTAAAACGACCATCGCAGTCAGAGATGATGTCATGAGGTGTCCCGTATCGACAAATGACTTCGTCGGTATAGATTCGTGCTAATCGTTAAGCCTTAAAGTCTTCTCGTATCAGAATGAAATGAGCATATTTCGTAAGACTATCAATGATAACCCAAATGCTATCGTGACCAGAGGGCGTTCGAGAGAGTTTTGTGATAAAATCCATGGTTATACATTCCCATTTCAACATCGGGACTTCGGGTTGTTCGAGTAACCTAGAGGGTCGTTGATGTTCGGCCTTAACTTTCGAGCAAGTTAGGCATTTCGAGACGTACAGAGCGATATCCTTTTTCATGCCCGACCACCAATACCTAGAAAGGAGGTCCTGGTACATCTTGTCGGCACCGGGGTGAATGGAGTATCGGGATTTGTGAGCTTCAGTCATCAATATCTCCCTGAGGTTATTGCGACTAGGAGTCCAAATACGGTCAAGATTGTGAAAGATACCATTCAACTTACTTACTATCTGAGTTTCGGCACCACACCTCATTTCCTCTTTCAAGGTATTCTCAATGAAGCATGCGTGCTGCGCGTCGCGAATTAGGGCTTCGAGATTGTTCTGGGCTTGAACATTACGGATACTATGCACATAGCTTCGTCGGCTGAGAGCATCAGCTACAACGTTTGCCTTGCCTGGATGGTAGCGTATCTCACAATCATAGTCATTGAGAAGTTCAACCCATCTGTGTTGGCGCATGTTCAGTTCTTTCTGGTTCAAGATATGTTGTAAGCTCTTATGGTCGGTGAAGACTATACACTTGGTACCGTAAAGGTAGTGTCGCCATATCTTTAACGCAAAAACAACTGCACTGAGTTCGAGATCGTGGGTAGTGTAGTTCTTCTCGTGGATCTTGAGTTATCGAGACGCATACGCGATAACCTTGTCCCGTTACATAAGAACAAAACTGAGACCTAGGTTAGAGGCATTGCGATAAACAACGAAATCGTCGTTTCCGTCGGGAAGTGTGAGAACAGGAGCGTTGCAAAGCATACGCTTGAGAGTTTGAAAGGCGTCCTCTTGGTTAGAGCCCCATATAAAAGGTTTGTCCTTATGAGTTAGGGCGGTAAGAGGTACGGCGATTTTAGAAAAGTCGGCGATGAATCGACGGTAATAACCTGCCAATCCGAGAAATGAATGGATTTTGGATGGAGTCTTTGGCGTAATCTAACTCTTTACAACTTCTATCTTCGCGGGATCGACGTGAATTCCTTGGCTGTTAACGATGTGACCGAGGAATTGAACCTCCTCGAGCCAAAATTCACACTTGGAGAACTTGGCGTAGAGGCGGTTTCCTTAAAGAAGTTCGAGAACTAAACGAAGATGTCACGCGTGCTCGGCTCTCGAATTCGAGTAGATAAGAATATCATCGATAAACACAATGACGAAGCGATCCAGAAAGGGTTTGCACACATGGTTCATCAGATTCATGAAGACCGCTGGTGCGTTTGTGAGACCAAAAGGCATGACCACAAATTCATAATGGCCATAACGAGTACGAAAAGCGGTTTTCGGGATGTCTTGCTCTTGTATGCGTAACTGGTGATAACCTGAATGTAAATCAATCTTCGAGAAACATGTAGCGCCTTGGAGTTGATCAAATAAATCATCGATTCGGGGTAGCGGGTAGCGGTTCTAGATAGTAAGCTTGTTAAGTTCCAGATAATCGATGCACATTCGGAACGATCCATCCTTCTTTTTCACAAAAAGGACGGGTGCACCCCATGGTGATGTGCTCAGGCGTACAAAGCCTTTATCAAGCAATTCCTGAAGTTGGCTAGATAGCTCGCGCATTTCAGATGGTGCAAGGCAATAGGGAGCTTTTGCAACAGGTGTAGCACCTAGGATAAGATCAATACGAAAGTCGATATCGCGTGTAGGGGTAAACCAGGTAGATCATCGGGAAAAACATTAGGAAAATCACAAACAACTGGGATGTCTTTCACGGTTTTCTTCTCCTTCACTGGTACTACAATATGGGCTAGGAAAGCGATGTATTCCTTGCGTAAGTACTTGTTCTCTTGGATACATGACATAAGCTTCAATTCTTTCGAGAGTACATCGCCATAAACACATAGCTGATCACTGTTTTGAAGAGAGAAACAAATCATCTTTCCGAAACAAACAACTTCAGCAAGATTCTCATGAAGAAAATCCATGCCTACTATGATGTCAAAACTACCTAGTTGCATAGGTATGAGATTGATCAGGAAGACATAATTGTTGAGTTCAAGAGCACAAACACGTAGAACGGAGTTAACGGTAACGGTTCTTCCTGTAGCAACTTCTACGTCGAATGTCGTTGGGAGTTTAGCGCGTTCACATTTTAGAATCTTTTCGAATTCAAACGATACAAAACAGTTATCGGCTCCAGTATCAAATAAGCATGAAGCAAAAATACCATTGACAAGGAATGTACCATTGACAACATTGTTTTCATTCTGGGCCTGGCGGAGGTTGATGTTGAAAGTTCTTCCGCGGGCAACTTGAGGTTGTTGCTGCGGCGGCGGCGACTGCTGCTGCTGTTGCTGTAGTGGTGGTTGCTGCTGCGGCTCTTGTTTCACCCCACGCTGCGGGCAGACATTGGCAAAGTGGTTTGGGTCACCGCACGTGTAGCAAACACGAGTGTGAACAGCTGGTGCTTGTATGGCCTGAGTGACTGGAGCAGTGCGAGGTGGTGCTGGCAGTCCTGCGAGAGTTTGAGGAGCTTGCTGACGAGGGCCAGTGCGACAGTTCGTTGTGAAGTGCCCATAGATGTTGCAGTTGACATAGAAACGACAGTTGGCCTCAACTGGATGGTGATAGGTACAGGTAGGGCACAAAGGGTGACTCCCAGTGTACGCACGCTTAGCAGGCAGTGCGTTGGGAGCATTAATCTGAGAGGGTTGAGTGTTGGGCTGGTCTGTGATTACCGTGTTGTTCTTACTGGAGTTCCTTCGCTTGTGATTCTGGCGATTAGACTTGGAAGCTTGAGATGGAGTGGTATCAGTGCCTGGTGTTGCAGTAGCTTGGTTGAGACTCTTGGTCGAGGTCTTGAATACCCCAGTCAAGACTTGCTTGTCGTTGATTTCTGATGGGAGCTGATAAGTTTCCTCAATTGTTGCTGGTTTCGCTGCTTGAACAAAGTCAGCGAAACAGTCGGGGAGAGCACAGATGTACTTCTTGATAGCTTTCTCAGGAGTGTCCACTTGACTCGGACAAATGATGCTCAACTGCTTGAATCGGGTGGTGAGACCAGCGTTATCACCTCCAACTTGCTTGATGTTCCAAAATTCGTTTTCCAGCGTCTGAACTTCATGGGGAGGACTTAATTCCTTCATCATGAGCTCTTTCAGCTCCTCCCATGCGAGAATATAGGCTGCATCATTTCCGCACCTGTTGCGCTCGACGGTCCACCAGTCAAGTGCCCTCGACTGAAATACACCAGTGGCGTTGACAGTGCGGAGATTCTCGGGACATCCGCTTTGTCGAAAAGTTACTTCGATGGAGTCAAACCATTGAAACATCTTAGTAGGTCCATCCTCACCAGTAAAGGTCATAGGACCATAGGCTTTGAACTGCTTGAAGCTGAATGGAGCTTTCAGCGAGTCATTCTTGGAATCAACTGAAGAGTTGCTGCTGACAGCATGGATCTTGCTGACTATTTAAGGGATCACCTTGGCCATTTCCTTGGCCATGAGGGAGGCGATGCGTTTGTCAGCATTGTTCTGCTAAACAGTTCGGCGAGTGTGAGATCCCAAAGAAGACATTTGCAAAGGGATTGAATGAGATTCGATTATATTGGGTTTTGTTTAAAAGTTTTGCGTTTTATACAACGTATTTATTATTATTATTATTATTCACATAAGGCACATAATCACATAATCACATAGGCACATAACCACATAAACACATAATAACATATTTGCACGTATACACATAAGCACTTATTAGCATAAAATTCACATAAACACATATTTTGCACGTATTCACCTTCTCTAAATTGCGTGTAGCGCGTGAGAGATATGTGAGGAGTGTATCATAGGTGGGGATTTTTGCGTATAAGACTTCTTAGTTTGTTCGAGATTAGTTAGCGTTTTAGATTGCGAGAGTTGTGCGAGTTGTGTGCATATTCGGAAAGCGAAAAGCGGTAAAACGAGGAATCGATAAAGCGTAAAATTTCTAAATCGAAAACACATAAACACATATTTTGCACGTATTCGCCTTCTCTAAATTGTGTGTAGTGCGTGCGAGATATGCGAGGAGTGTAGCATAGGCCGGGCGTTTTGCGTATAAGACTTCTTAGTTTGTTCGCGATTAGTTAGCGTTTTAGATTGCGAGAGCTGTGCGAGTTGTGCGCATATTCGGAAAGCGAAAAGCGGTAAAACGAGGAATTGATAAAGCGTAAAATTTCTAAATCGAAAACACATAAACACAATAAATCCGATGGTGCGTAAAAATGACGATTGCATGCTTAAAAATAAATAGAGTGTCTTGGGTGTTGAGATATCGACTACCCAAAGTGATTCAACTATTCCCAACAAGTTCGAGCACACACTTTGGCCTAATAGACTATCCCTCATTGCGATACAGCTAACGGCATTCATCCTTCTAGTTACTACGTGACCCGAATCATTGGAACAATCGAGACTTTGGTGAGATCTTTGAAAATCATTTTAGGGAGTGGAACGGGTTATTAAGATGCGGGTGTCACCCCTAACTTAACAACTTCGCTCCTAACTGTGGTTAGATCAACCACGAGATAGAAATGGAGATTTCCATCAAGATATGGATATCACTACTAACTCAACGAAAAATTCTCGTGCTAAGAGTAATACGTAGGGTGAGTGGTCTTATCAAGAGTTCTTGGTTTTCACACCTAATCTTGACACAATCACTCGTTGGTGTTATACGAGTCTTCAAACGTGTATATTGTGTTAGCCTTAGGAAAGGACAAAATAAGTTTTCAGCCTTAGGAAAGGTTCCCTTCGCACGAAGCTGCCTTCATACGAAGGTGCAACATGTGAGTTCGTGCGAAGCCACAATATGTGGGTTCGTATGAATCGAGTGGGTTCATACAAGAGGGTCTGTTTCGCTACCTAGACTATAGACTAGGTGTGTTTTGTATGACTCGACCTAATTCCCTATAGTTATGGCTCTGATACCAACATGTCACACCCAAACCGATGGCGGAATCATCGGGATGTGGCATGATGCGAATCGGTTGCTAGAGAGAATCCATATTGACTAATTTAGTGACAATATTTAAAAGGATCAATATCCCATACTATCAAACAAACACTCTCACAAAAGTCATAACAGATTACGAGTTACTCAAACAACAAAACATAACGTTCAAAAACTTGCAACTTAGTTTAGGCGGGTTTCTAGACTTCCTAAACCATTTCCAGCAGATAAATCCATCAACCTGTCACATAAGCTAAAATAAAAGTCAATACAATAATGTAAAGGTGAGTACACAAGTTTACCTTAAGTATAGGAATAACGTGTTTACGCATAACCAGCATGTAAGACGTAAAGGGCGAATCAAGTAAGCTATCGACAATGTTACAAGCTAACCAACATGACTGCGATGAGTATGCGTGACACGTGTTCACCACTGTGAGCACGTGAAGTAAGTAGACCTTAATAACCCCTCAATAAACAGGTGCTGAGTCCAAACTATAGTACTATCGTTGCTAAGGGTGGTAGGGCAAGTAATCACTGTGTAAACATAACAAACAACCATTCATCGAATCACGTATAACATGCAAGAGCGGTTAGCGTTTATAAAAGAGTTTAAGTGTTGTGTGCGTTGTGTTTTGATAGAGAATGTATGTAACACCCGAAAGTGCGTTGAGCGAAAAAGGGTTCGAGTATACTCACAGTGCGTGCTTAGCAAGTAAACACGGTTTGAAATGGATTGAAGGGAGCGTCGGATTGGCCTGCGTACGGGGACAGAACGCGTAAGTCTTCCAAAGTGCTGAAACGGTCGAAACTGAAGTGTTGTGCGGGAAACAGAGGCTTCGTACGAAGACAGTGTCTTCCTACGAAGGTGTGCCTTCGTACGAATGGGGACTTCATACAAGTGTTGCTTCCATTGTCCAAAAGCGAGTGTTCTTCGCGTCTTTCTTCGGGAAATCGAGTGTGCATCCCTCCAGCCTTAAGCTACTGATTAAAGTTAGGGCCGGAGAGGTCTTTGTTCAAGTCACATGTGAAAATTGGGCTGGGTTGTGCAAAGTCAGTGCCTTTGTACAAAGGCAGTGCCTTCGTACGAAGCCGGGGCTTCGTACAAAACAACCTGACGGGTGGTCCATTGGACAACCCTTTATGATGTTAAAAGACAAGTTTATCCCTCATTTAAGTGTGTAATTATCTTGAATTAGATAACTACTGTTGCTTATGTCTCAGGTGCGGTTTGGCGGCTTAAAGTGAAGAAAAATGCAGCTTTGGAAGGTTTGAAGTTGAACGGGTCGTGCGCGAAGCGAAAGATGAAACAAAGTGCAAAATCCATGTTTCCACCGTAATTTACGGTCCCCCCCGTAAATTACGGTGGACCTGAATCCTGCAAATTTTCCACCGTAACTCAGATATTTAATACCGTAACACTTTGAGGTACACCGTAACTTACAGTGGAACCGTAAATTACGGTGGAGGCGACGGAAACTTTGTAACTGCCATCATTAAGTCGGTTTTATTGTGTCTTTTCAAGTATTCTCATCACTGGGCAGTTAGAGAACACATTGGGGGCGATTTTGGCTATCCTTGCTTGGTTTTGAACAATTGCTAACATTCGGTTTGTGATTTCGATTTGTATGAACATTGAATTGATTGCTATGATGATTCACCAAGCTATGTGTGGCTAAAACTCTCGGTGATCATCTTAGGTGAAGGTTTCTCTTGAACTTTTGTGTGTTTATTTCTGAATTTCTAGAATGATAACTTGTGTTGCTTGTTTATCATGGTGTATGCATAATTGTTTGTAGCTTGTTAATTGATAGTGCAATTTCTAATCTCAATCGTACGTTCTTGGTGCCGTTGGCAATCAAGATATCACGGGAAGGGTTAGGGTTGGTTATTGATTAATTGATCATCGGGAAACAACCTCGCGTTTATATAATCCGAGTACTTTGTTCCCTTTTATCACTTCAATTATTTATGCACGAGTTATGTCTATGTAACTCTTTCTAGTTGAAATTTCACACAATTGTTTAAAGAAACCGAATCCTAAGATGGTCATTGTCTTCTCCTAATCTGTTTTACAACCAACTTTTGATTTGCAATTAGTTATTAATTTAGTTTTCGAAAACAACAATCCAAATCATTGATATTTATTTTCTGCAAATTAGGTTAATTGTAGTTTAATCGCAAGGCTATAAAAACAACACACTTTCCACAAACTCCCTGTATTCGATACCCACTTACCGCTAGCTAATTAGTTGTTATTGGGATTAAATTTGATTGTGACCACGACATCACGTAAAATTTTGGCGCCGTTGCCGGGGAGTAGTGCGCAACGTGTGTCAGTTTGTTAGTTTTGCTTTGTTATTTTCGGGTTTACACTGGTGTGTTTAGTGTGCAGGTTCTACAAGTGCATGCATACTAGAGGCTCTCACAAAGCTTCACCATTGTCATTTGATCCGGAAATCGAAAGAACGCTAAGGCAAAACCGAGTTTTACTACGCGAAAACAGAATCATTGGTTCACCCACTTCACCCATTACACCAAGAAACATCATGGACGAAACACAAGTACCACCCACAACGGGTCAAACGACCTCTTCTTTTGTACCTACTTCCACACAACCATCACCAAACACCAATATTCCAAACATCACCACAATGCCTACTCCACTTCACGATACTACACCAACCAATACAACACAACCAAACACTACTCAAGTCGAACCTAGTCTTACCTTTAGCCCATCTACTACGATTCCACCACTCACTCACTTTTTCCCAGCTTCAGGGCAATCATCCTCAACTTATACAGTACCACAAGGTTCAACTGTTGTCCATACTACCTCTACGTTTAGACCATCAAACCAGTCGGGTTTTCAATACTCAACCCTTCCATTTGGGCAAACTTCGGGTATAGGGGGAGATGGATATGAGGAAGGATACGAAGATTTTGAGGGCTATGATGAGGGTGGGTATGCTTATGAAGGTTATGGTGATCAAGGAGAGTTCGGTTATGTGCAAAGTCAATCTCAAGGGATGGCAAGTGTTGGTGGAATACCGCAACAACAACTCATACCACAACACATTAGGCCAAGGCCACAAGGGCCACCAATGCAACGCCCTATTCCATTGCAACAAGTTCGGCCACAAAATGTACAACCACAATTTCAAAGGCCAATTCAACAACCACCGATGCCACAACAACAATTTCAACCACCGTTCGTACCACAAGGGCATATACCAAGACCTATGGGTCCTATTCGTCCAAGGGGTCGATTGGGTGTTCCAAGAAGGCATCTTAGGGAACAAGCACGGGGAATAGAAGCACATTTCAGGCCGATAATTACTCAAAACCCTTCACCGGTGGTTATCCCACACAACAACCAAGGGAGAACCTTTGAAGTAAGAACAAATTCTTTGCAAAGTTTGCCGAAATACAAAGGGCTAGCAACGGAGGAACCGTATTTCCATTTAGAGGCCTATGACTCAATTTGCAATACTTTTGGGAGTCAAGGTTTTTCGGCCGATGATATCAAGTTGGTACTATTTCAATTTTCTTTGGAGGATAAGGCAAAGAAGTGGTTCTACACTTTACCTTCAGCATCTATATATACTTGGGCGGAGATGCAACAAATTTTCTTAGACGAATTTTACACCGCCCAAAAGACCAACGATGCTAGAAAAGGATTGAGGAGCTTCCAACAACAACATGGTGAGATGTTCCATGAGGCATTTGAACGTTTCAATATGATGATTAAAAATTTCCCTCACCATGGGATTGAACTTTGGGAGTTGATGAATGCCTTCCACGAGGGGTTGAGTGCCGAGGATGCTCGAGATTTAATGTCCATTACCGGTGGGACTTTTGGCACAAACTATGAGAATGACGATTGGGAGTTCTTGGAGAATATGGCAAGTACATCAAAGAGAAAGGCTCAAGCATCGAGGAGAGCGCGACCGGCCATTGCCCGACCTCAAGTGCACACAATAGATGATGGTAATGTTCAAACTACTAACCAAATTTATGATGTGTGTGCTTTGTGTAATGAAATAGGTCATGCGGCTGAAAATTGCCAAGGAATGGTGGAAGGGTAATATGAAGAGGTTCATGCGGTTCAAGGTCAAGGTCAAGGAGGGGGTGGTAGAAACTACAACAACATGAACTCTAATACTTACCACCCCGGGTTGAGGAACCACCCAAATTTTCGCTATAGGAACCCCTCAAATCAAGCTAACCCGAACTTTCAAGGTAGTCAAGGTAACTTTGGTTCACGCCAACCTTATAACAACCAAAGTGGATATCGAGGCGGGAACAACCAAGGCTATCAAAGGCAATATCAAACGGGTCAAGAACAAGGGGGGTCTTCGGGTGGAAATGAGATGATGGAGATGCTAAAAAGCATGCAAACGGAGATGAAAAAACGGAACCAACTTGATGAAGTTCGAATGCAAAAGGATGAGGTTCGTGACAAAAGCATCCAAACATTAACAACCCAAATGGGTCAATTGGCAACCGATGTGGCGGAATTGAAGAAAAACAAGGGTCAACTTCCTAGTTACACCAAGGTAAATCCATCACACGGTTCGTCAAGAGGTAATGTTAATGTTCATCATGTTAGTGTTTTAAGAAGTGGAAAAGAGTTTAAAGCCAATTTGTCACCCGAATTGGTTGAGGGAGTAGTTGAGGACATCACGGGTAATGATAGTGATGATGAAGTTTCATCGGTTAAACCAAAAGAATTAAATGTTAATAAACCAGGTTTGGGTGAAAATGAAAAGAGTGAAAAAGTTGAGGGTGCACCGAGTCAAGTCCCGTTTCCATCGGCTTTACTTGACCCGGGAAAGAAAAATTTTATTGCATCGAGAGGTCCCCAAAAAGAAGAGTTGTGGGACATGTTTAAACAAGTTAAAATTAACCTTCCACTCCTTGATGCAATAAAACAAGTACCCGCCTATGCAAAATTTCTAAAGGAATTGTGTACACAAAAGAGGCAAAATAAAAAGAAAATGCCTAAGCGGGTTGATTTAACCGGGCAAGTAAGTGCAGTTTTAAATGGGGAGCTTCCTCCTAAACTCCAAGATCCGGGTACGCCATTGATAAACATACAAGTTGGTAATTTTAAAATGGCTAAGGCGTTGCTAGATCTTGGAGTCGGGGTTAGCATTTTACCGGGGGGCTTATATGACCAATATGATTTTGGTCCGTTAGCAAGAGTGGAGAGAACGGTTGTTTTGGCCGATTTGTCTCATAAGTTACCCCGGGGTATGGTTCAAAATGTCATTGTTAAAATTGATGAGTTTTATTACCCAGTTGACTTTCTAGTCTTGGACTACTCGTCCGCGGACCCAAAACAACAACAAAACGTAATTTTGGGTCGGCCATTTTTGAGCACCGCACATGCAGTAATCGATTGTAGATTTGGTACACTCGATATGACTTTTGGGAACCGAAAAATGCGTTTGAATGTTTTTACTAACAATTCTAATGCTAATGGTGTTGATGAGTGTTACATGGCAGATATAGTTGACGGATGCAACCCGCATGAGTATGAGGAGGATGGTTTGGATGTTTGCCTGTGTGATTTTTCTGAACAGGTACATGCTTATGCACTCCAGGTTGAAGAGGAAAAACAAGATGCGATGGCGTTGAAAGAAGGTCGACCGCCATGGACCCACCAGTTCGAAGGCTTACCGGCGGAAATAGATTCGGGTACTAAACCATCATTAGAGGAACCGCCAAAGTTGGAACTTAAAGACTTGCCGAGCCATTTGAAGTATGTGTTTTTAGGGGATAATGACACTTTACCGGTCATTATTGCCTCTAATTTGGAGTTGGCTCAAGAGCAAGCATTGTTGGAAGTCTTGAAGGAGAACAAGGGAGCTATCGGATGGACAATTGCCGATCTCAAAGGAATTAGTCCATCAATTGTCATGCACAAAATCATTACAACCGAAGATGCCAAACCGACACGAGAAGCTCAAAGGCGGTTGAATCCGAACCTAAGGGAGGTAGTTAAAAAGGAGGTAATTAAATGGTTGGATGCGGGAATCATCTATCCGATTTCGGATAGTGCTTGGGTGAGTCCCACCCAAGTTGTGCCTAAGAAGGCCGGCATTTAAGTAGTCAAGGACGAAAGTGGTGAACAAATTGCCACCCGACCGGTTACCGGGTGGCGTGTATGTATTGACTACCGAAAATTGAATGCCGCCACTTCTAAGGACCATTTCCCGTTACCTTTCATTGACCAAATTATTGAAAAATTATCGGGTCAAAAGTACTACTGTTTTTTGGACGGGTATTCGGGTTACAATCAAATAGCAATACACCCGGATGACCAACACAAGACCACCTTCACTTGTCCATATGGCACCTTTGCCTTTCGGCGAATGCCATTTGGCTTGTGCAATGCACCGGCAACTTTCCAACGATGTATGATGAGTATCTTCTCGGACATGGTTGGAGAGTCGCTTGAAGTTTTTATGGGTGATTTCTCCATTTTTGGCACTAGTTTTGATGCTTGTCTCAACGAATTACAAAAGGTTTTAAAAAGGTGCGTTGAGAATAATCTAGTGCTAAGTTGGGAGAAAAGTCATTTCATGGTGCAAGAGGGCATTATGTTGGGTCATGTAATTTCTGAAAGGGGGATGGAGGTGGATAAGGCAAAAATAAGGGTAATAGCATCTTTGCCACCTCCGAAAAATGTTAAGGGTGTAAGGTCATTTTTAGGACACGCGGGGTTTTATAGACGTTTCATAAAGGGTTTTAGTGTTATCACCAAACCTTTATGCAACTTGTTATTAAAAGATGTCCCATTTGATTTTACTAACGAGTGTATGCAAGCTTTCACTATTTTGAAGGAACACTTGGTCAAAGCTCCTATCTTGCAACCACCGGATTGGTCAAAGCCGTTCGAGATAATGTGTGATGCAAGCGACACCACTATTGGTGCAGTTTTGGGTCAACGGGTTGATAGAAAGCCGGTGGTGATTTACTATGCGAGCAAAACTTTATTCGAAGCGCAACTCAATTACACCACAACCGAAAAGGAGTTATTAGCGGTGGTGTATGCTTTGGATAAGTTTCGTGCTTATATTTGGGGGAGCAAAGTGGTGGTTTATTCGGATCATAGTGCGGTCCGATATTTGATGGAGAAAAAGGACGCGAAGCCTCGTTTGATTCAGTGGGTATTATTGTTACAAGAGTTTGATTTAGAAATCCAAGACAAAAAAGGGAAGTAAGAACGTAGTGGCGGATCACTTGTCTCGGATTCCGGTGGAAGGGATCGATGATGTTAGTGAAATCAATGAGAGTTTTCCCGACGAGCAACTCCTAGCCGTCTCCACCTTTGTTGCACCGTGGTATGCTCACTATGTCAACTACTTAGCCACGGGTGCCATCCCAAGTCATTGGACCAAGAAGCGCCGACAACAATTTATGGTTCAAGTGAAGCAATATATTTGGGATGAACCGGATCTTTTCAAGATTGGACCGGATCAAGTTATACGAAGGTGTGTGCCCGAGACAGAAGTGTTGGAAATTTTGACCCATGCTCATTCGTCCGCATGTGGGGGTCATTTTAGTGGGCACAAAACAGGCTACCGGGTTCTCTCATGTGGGTTTTATTGGCCCACAATTTTCAAGGATGCATGTGAGTTCGCTAGAAATTGCATAAATTGCCAAAAGATGGGAAGCATATCGAAGAGGGATGAGATGCCATTACAACCAATTTTGGTTGTGGAGATATTTGATGTATGGGGTATAGACTTTATGGGTCCCTTCCCAAATTCGAATGGCTTTCTATACATTTTGGTAGCGGTGGATTACGTCTCGAAGTGGATTGAAGCTATTGCAACACGCACAAACGACCATTCGGTTGTTTGTAAATTTGTTCAATCCAACATCTTTTCTCGTTTTGGCATCCCACGGGTTATTATAAGCGATGGTGGTTCGCATTTCAAGAACTTCAATTTTGGGAAATTGCTGAAGAGGTATAGTGTGAATCACCGGATTGCCACACCTTACCATCCGCAAACGAGTGGACAAGTCGAAGTGTCCAACCGTCAAATCAAAGAAATTCTCATGAAGACGGTAAGAACGGATAGGAAGGATTGGTCGAGTAAGTTAGACGATGCATTGTGGGCATACCGAACGGCCTACAAGACTCCTATTGGCACAACGCCTTACCGGATGGTGTATGGAAAGGGTTGTCATTTGCCAATGGAGTTAGCGCATCGGGCACATTGGGCAATTAAGACGGTAAACGCAGATTATGACGAGGCGGGAAAGATGAGAAAGTTGCAGTTAAGCGAGATAGAAGAGATTCGAGATGAGGCGTATGAATGTGCATCGGCTTATAAAGACAAGCTCAAGAAAGTACACGATGCGAAATTGAGAAAGAAAACGTTCGAAGTGGGTCAAAAAGTTTGGTTGTATAACTCAAGACTCAAGATGTTCGCGGGCAAGCTTAAAAGTAAATGGATGGGCCCATATGTCGTTCGGAGACAGAGTTGGGAGGTTTGGTGATGTAGATATCCAAGATGAGCACACGCTAAAACAACAAACGGTGAACGGTCACCGGTTGAAGCCATACTTGGAAGGGAACGACATCAACAACTTGGAGCTTGATAAAGCGGGCTACATCTTACGCCCGGTCGACGATGAGCAACAATGAGAGGCCCAGGTTTGGTAGTGTAAATAGTTAGCATTTCATTTTGTTTGTTTTGTATAGTTTGCACAATTGCCGTATTTCCTTGAAATCCGTGTTTGAAACAAGTGTGGGGATATTCGGGTCACGAATTACTCTAACATTGTGTTGAGGACAACACGGGACTTTCGAGGGGGTAGGGTGATTTTTACATGCTTTTGGAAAAATTTAAAAACATAAAAAAATCGAAAAAAACTTGAAAAATATAAAAAAATGACACTTAAAATCACCTTTTTGCAGCAATCCAGAAATGCCCAGCAGCTACCGTACTTTACGGTAATACCGTAATTTACGGTGGGGAGCACATACAATTGGTCTTTATGGTACAATTCTACTGTTTTACGGTAGAATATTATGTTCAGGTTGTACCGTACCTTACGGTCATACCGTAAGTTACGGTGGGTGATAAAAATTTTGGGCTTTACGGCAGGAACTTCCTGAATTACGGTAGAAATAGGTTGCCGGCTTCCACCGTAAGTTACGGTCCCACCGTAATTTACGGTGGACCTGGCGAGTCAACGAGTCTGTCCGGGTTCCGCAATTTAAAAAAATAAAAAATAAAAAATAAAATAAAATTATAATAAAACATCAGTTTTCGAGACATACTCCCCAACCACACGTTTCTTTAACTTGTCTTCTCCAAACATTATCACCTATCATTATCATCAAGACCCACAAATCTCCATTGCTTCTTCAACCTTCAATCATCTATATCTCACTCAATTTTTGTCCAAATCAAGTGAAATCGGAGTCTATCTTGACTATTTTTTCACGTAGTTTCTGATTTTGCCAAGAGATTTACAAGAAAACGCAGTTTTTGGGTCCGAACTTCAAACCCTAGTTTTGAAATTTTGGGGCTTTTTGAAGTTTTTGCCTCATTTGTGTTTCTTACATCTTCAAACAAGGTATGGAAGCTTATTTACTATGTTTTGATGATACATTGTGAGAATGAAGGTTATTTAGGTTATTTGCTCATACCCACTTGCTTGTTCTTAGATATGGTCATGAAATTGGTTATTTGAACATGGTTATGGTTGTAGATGTGGGATTTGTAATTAAAGTAGTGAACTTTTGGGATGCTCTACATTGTAGAGACACCATGCCCAATTTAAAAAAAATTATAAAAGTTTGGTTCACTAACATTTACAACCATAGTAACAAGCAAGTGTGGGGATATGTTAGAGAAAAGAGTCTAATTTTGTTTCGTTTGGTTGTGTTGTTTGCTCTAATGTGTGTAGGAAATGGCACGAACAAAAGAAAAGACCGGAGCTAGTTCATCTTCGTCTTCGAAGGGAAAGGGTAAACAGCCGGAACAACAACCAAGGAAGAGACAATACATGGGTCGAGTGGATGAAAGCGAAAGTGAAAGTGAGGAAGAAATGGAGTTGGATATGACGGAGAAACCGAAATGGGATTCGGGACCATTGGATGATCAACCAATGGAGTGGCAACCAACACTCTATAATGACCGTATGAATAAGTTGAAGAATAAGGCAGCGGCCTTTATATGTGAGAGGGAAGTACGGGAAGTTGAGTTTGGTCAGTTCGGGGTGTTTGACAAGTTCCGGGCTCTAGGTTGGGAGTCGGCACTTAGTTGTTTTGACAAAGATAAGAGCAACTTGTTTATAACAGAAATCCAAGAGTGGATGGCAACTCTTAAGGTTAATCAATATGACAGGCCATCGCAGATGAAGCTAACGGGTATTGTGAATGGAATTCCGGTGGAGATGTCGTTTGACACGTTGAAGAAGCTTGGGAAATATGATAGTCTTCCAGCCCGTGATTACATGATACCGACTCTTGATGGCCTCCTGGTTAAACCGGAGAAACATACTCGATGGAATGATATGTTGGCAGCAGTGTTTTTACCCGGTAAATACAGTGGTATTCTTTACCGGAAGAACTTAAAAATAGAAGCTAAATTGTTGCTAGCAGTCTGTGTTCTCAATGTTATTCCACGAAGGGGGGATAAGGAGCAGGTGCGGTTCCCGGAGGTACCTGTCCTTTATTCGCTAATGCATGGGTCTCCGCGTTTTCCGATACGCTATCTGATCATGAACCACTTATGGATTTGCCGGAATAAGTATGGAAGAGATATCGTCCCGTATTGTCGAATAATCACGGGGTTGATGAAACAACAAAAGGCAATAACATCTGAAGATCGAGGAGCAACAAAAAGGCATCAGCCTTTTACGTTAGATAAGTTGGGGATTGGTTGGTCATATACATAATCGGAGCGTTATCATAAGCTAAAGTCGGAAGGGCAAAGGTGGAGAGCACTAAATTTGGGTGCACAAGATTTGTTGCCGGGTGAGCCGGACGAGCCGGAAAGTGATGAAGAAGTAGTTCCAAGTGGTGACGAGGATTATGCGAACGAGCCGCATGGTGGTGAAAATGTAGGTCAAGGGGGTTATGGTAGAGGTTATGGTGGCATGTTTTACGATTATACGCAGCAATCTTATGTGCCGGGTTGGGCTTATGAAGGCACAATGCAAGAAGTGATTGAGAATCAACGTCCTCCGGCATCCGTATTTGAGACGTGGTCGGGTTTGGAAAGGACGTTATTTGATCAAAATACGAGGAATAGTGCAAGTATAGAGCGGTCCTTGAAACAAAACCTTGATCGTCAAGAGGCATGGAATCGCACACATGCGTATTCCCGTGAAGTGGAAACGAATAATTGTTATTTTGATGATCAAGAAAGGAGATTGCACGCGGATTGGCATGCCGGGCGGCCGGTGGTTGTGGATCCACAACATGTGGATTATGCGTCACTACCACCTTATGATGGTAGTATTTCGTATCCAACCCCGCCGCTTCACCATTCACAATGGATTGACCCACGACAACAAGAGGGAGCTCAACAACAACAAGGTGGAAGTAGTAGCGGCTCATTTGCATTTGGAGAATGGAACGACATGATGTCTTCCATTTTTGGGCCGCCGGGACCACGCTATTATTAGTCAGGTTGTGTTATCCCTTTGTATATTTTGTGCATATTTGTTAGTTTGATATGTTGGGTTGGGCGGTTGGGTGGTGTTAGTTTTTGATCTTATGTTGGGTTGGTGCTTGTTGGTGGTGTCATGTTTTAAAAGAAGAAAAACATAAAAAAATATAAAATGAAAAATACAAAAAGAAATTTATGGTTTGAGTGAAGAAGCTTTTTGTTGATGTTGAATGAATCTTAGTGATCAAAGCCTCCTAAAACCATACATTGGGGTCAATGTATCCCAAGTGTGGGGATGGGGGGAATTTTTTTTGAAGATTTTAAAAAAAATTTGAGTCAAGCAAAACATTGTGAGAATTTGAACACCCTAGATTAACCCTAAATTGATGCACCGGCAACCCTTGATACCCTTTCATTCTTGGTGAGAGTTGTAGCCACATTTGTACATAAATAATGCTTGTCTTTGACGAGAGTGGCAACGGGTGGGGGTGCATTAGAACTTGTGCTTGAATGCGGTTTGAGTCCTTAGTTGAATGTGAATGTGAAAAGGATAAGGGCAATTAGGTAGCTTCGTCTTGGTGAGTGCGAGTGTGGGATTTGGGGGGTTGGACCTCATTAATTATATATATGAGCATGGTTGCGAGAAGGGCGGGGGTTTGGACATTTAGTTGCCCATTTTGTGCCTTAAAAGCCAATCATTTGTTACCCCTAGCTACTTACTTAAAAACTTACCCAAATTTGACCTGGTCTTATAGTATTAGTAGTTTTAGTAGTTTGAAGTAGATATGTTTGATGTTTCATTGTATGTTTGTTTGCTTTGTTAAAAAAAAATCAGAAAAATTAGAAACGAAAAAGAAAAAGAAAAAGAAAAAAAAAGAGAAAAAGCAATGAAAAATGGAAAAAGAAATGATGTTTAGTTTTCTTGTATATAGTAGTTAGTTTGGTAGTTGTTTGTTCGTTTATTTGTGTAATAAAAAGACCGGGTTAAGTTTTCGTTACTTCATATATATTCCATTTCCTACCTATACACCTAGCCACGTTACAACCTTGAAAGTCCCTTTGATTTGCATTCATGTTTGGCATTTGTTAGGAGAAGGATCGATTTAGGTACAAGCTTATAGTTGTGCAACCGCCCGTTAGCCTTTGTGTGTCTAGCTCATATTGCTAGTGCTTATTTGTAACCGAGAGGAGAGGCATAGTGAGGGGTGCATTAGTTGGGTGTTAAAAAGGGGTTAGTAAAAGGATTGCATGTTTTTGCTTGGTTTGCATTGATCGTTTGTTTTTAAATTGATTTGATGAGTTGCTTGGGACAAGCAACAGTTAAGTGTGGGGATGTGATGGGTGGTCCATTGGACAACCCTTTATGATGTTAAAAGACAAGTTTATCCCTCATTTAAGTGTGTAATTATCTTGAATTAGATAACTATTGTTGCTTATGTCTCAGGTGCGGTTTGGCGGCTTAAAGTGAAGAAAAATGCAGCTTTGGAAGGTTTGAAGTTGAACGGGTCGTGCGCGAAGCGAAAGATGAAACAAAGTGCAAAATCCATGTTTCCACCGTAATTTACGGTCCCACCGTAAATTACGGTGGACCTGAATCCTGCAAATTTTCCACCATAACTCAAACATTTAATACCGTAACACTTTGAGGTACACCGTAACTTACGGTGGAACCGTAAGTTACGGTGGAGGCGACAGAAACTTTGTAACTGCCATCATTAAGTCGGTTTTATTGTGTCTTTTCAAGTATTCTCATCACTGGGCAGTTAGAGAACACATTGGGGGCGATTTTGGCTATCCTTGCTTGGTTTTGAACAATTGCTAACATTCGGTTTGTGATTTCGATTTGTATGAACATTGAATTGATTGCTATGATGATTCACCAAGCTATGTGTGGCTAAAACTCTCGGTGATCATCTTAGGTGAAGGTTTCTCTTGAACTTTTGTGTGTTTATTTCTGAATTTCTAGAATGATAACTTGTGTTGCTTGTTTATCATGGTGTATGCATAATTGTTTGTAGCTTGTTAATTGATAGTGCAATTTCTAATCTCAATCGTACGTTCTTGGTGCCGTTGGCAATCGAGATATCACGGGAAGGGTTAGGGTTGGTTATTGATTAATTGATCATCGGGAAACAACCTCGCGTTTATATAATCCGAGTACTTTGTTCCCTTTTATCACTTCAATTATTTATGCACGAGTTATGTCTATGTAACTCTTTCTAGTTGAAATTTCACACAATTGTTTAAAGAAACTGAATCCTAAGATGGTCATTGTCTTCTCCTAATCTGTTTTACAACCAACTTTTGATTTGCAATTAGTTATTAATTTAGTTTTCTAAAACAACAATCCAAATCATTGATCTTTATTTTCTGCAAATTAGGTTAATTGTAGTTTAATCGCGAGGCTATAAAAACAACACACTTTCCACAAACTCCCTGTGTTCGATACCCACTTACCGCTAGCTAATTAGTTGTTATTGGGATTAAATTTGATTGTGACCACGACATCACGTCACAACCCAGCTCGCATATGTGGCTGTTTTTGCGTCCGGAGCTGTGTTTTCACCTGAATCGGATGTATTTTTTAGTTCTATTCATGATGGTTTCGACACCACATCATCCCACTATCCAGTGAGCGAAATACATGGCGGTTTTGGTCAGTTTTTGTGTAAAAATCGAGTTTAAAAGTGATTTTAAAGGGTTTTTACTTGGATTAACACTTGGTGAGTGTGAAAGCTGCAGATTTCTAACTTGGGAAGTCGTAGCTAGGCCCAATACACTCGGTTAAGTGTAGATTCGTTCTAAAATAAGAAGATTTGATGAAAAAGATGAAGGTTTTCATGAAAAAGATGAAGTTTAGATGAAAAAAAATGAAGATCTAAATAATAGATGAAGGTTTTTATAAAAAGAAAGAAGTTTGGATAAAATCAGAGTGAATCTTGTGGAAAATCGTAGTGAAAACGTTGTGAAACATGTAAAATTAACATATCTTACTTGGAAAATAGTTGGACATCAATTTGGGAGCGTTTTTGAGAGAATGGCAGCAAGTTAGAATGAATGAGGTGAGCTAGGTATTTATAGGAGTGAGCTGAAAGTCTGTTCGAAGCGGGCTGCCTTCGTAAGAAGGCAGTGCCTTCGTACGAAGCTCCTGGATTCGTTAGAAGGGAGCTGTTTGGTGCAATTCGTTCTCATTTCGTGTGCCGGTTGTTCGTTTAATGGGTTTTGTGGCGTTAGTTAGTTCTAGTACTCTAAGTATTTTAGCAAGGTATTAAGTGGTGCGCGGCGTTGCGTTGCGTTTTAGCGAGATAAATCTAGTTGCGTGAGTGAGCGTTTGAGCGTTTTAAGCGAATAACCAACACATATAACACATCTAACATTTAAACATACAAATGACACAAATAATATAAATAAATCCGCGTTTCGAGTTTGCGTTGTGATGAGCGTTTAAATAGTAAGCGTTTAAAAGCGATAGAATGCGTTATAAAATGCGTTTAAAATGTTGTTAACCCATTGGTAGTAATCAAATCTCAGAGTGCAAGCACTTACGAAATGAGATAGCGGTAAAATAGGAACGACCAGAGAGTCGGGTTGTTACAGTATCGTCCCCATACCCGTTTCTGTGCTACATAGGGCCAGACTATATTGTCTTAACCGGGCCCACACTGGCTTCAGAGTTTGGCTTGGGTGTTCCCCCGGGAAACCATTGTCACACCCCAACCGATGGCGGAAACATCGGGGCGCGACACTAGGCAAACCAGATTGCTTAAGAGAATCCAAAACAACTATTAAGTGGCAATATTTAAAAGGTTAATTGTCCCATACCAATCAACAAACATCCCACAAACAATTATTACAGATAACGAGTTTCTCTCAAACAAACAAGTCTGACAACCTAGATTTCTATTCGTGTAGTTTCTAGATTGCCTATCTTGATTTCCAGCAAACAAATCCATCAACCTGTCACATACGTTAAAATAAAGTCAATACATAAAATGTAAAGGTGAGTACATAAGTTTGCATAGCATATAGTAGAGAAAGCGTTTACGCATAACCAACATGTATCACGTAACGGGCGAAGCAATTAACTATCAAACAATGATTACAACTTAACCACGAGACTGCGTTTTGGAGTATGCGCGACACATGTTAACCACTGTGAACACGTAAAGTAAAGTAATGTGATCCCTAGCAACCCCTGTCCACGACAGGTGCTAAGTCCAAACTATAGTACTATCGTTGCTGGAGGCGGTATAGTGTAACAATGTATAAGCATAGTACAAGCACTCATAGATCACGTATAGCATGCGGGAGCGGTTAGCGTTATAAAGTGTTTGCGTTGTGTGTTGTATTTTGATATAGAGAACGTATGTAACACCCAAAAGTGCGCTAAATGAAAATGGGTTCGAGTATACTCACAGTATGTGTTTAACAAGTAAACACAAGCTTGATTGGATTAAAGGGAGCGCGTTGAGTTAGCCTGAGCATAGAACAATAGCGTAAGCATTGAATTGAGCGTAAACAGAATGTCAAATGGTTGAGTGTTCGAATGGTGATTCGAACGGATGGGTTTTTATTCGAGCGAATGGTCATCCGGATGGATGGTCATCTGGACGGATGGTCATCCGAGCGGATGACCATTCGAACAGATGGCCATTCGAATGAGTGTGTGTGTTTGTAAATTGTTTAAAATTCGAAGGTTCGTTAAATCGTTTAAACTTTGGAAACATAGGGGACATGTCGTCTGAACGGATGGTCATCCGAACGAATGGCCATTCGATCAGATGGTCTGTTGTTCGAAATTTGGTAAAATTTTCTAAGTAATGGTTTTAGCGTTAACGGAGACGGCGTGACGACGTGTCAAACAACGGGAATACACCAAGCCTAGCTCATTCGATCGGATTGGAACCATCCCTTCGGTCAGACGTGCTGTGCTTGATGGTATTGCATGTTCGACCAGTTAATCGGTCCATCTCTCTGGTGGAAATCCGTTATCAAGCCGGCTCTCGACTAAGGAACGAGTGAAGAGTCTGAATGAGTCCAGATCCCATCAAAGTTGGTGTGAAATTCGAAGAAAAATTGAAAATAGATGAAAATGTGTTGAAATCCTTCATAGTTTAGTTGAAGGTTGTGGAAATCTCTTAGATCTGGGCCAATCTTGATGAGTTGGTGCTCCACAACAGGTTGCATAAGCAAGATGAGTGAAGAACACCTTCAAGAGGTCCAAGTCAGTGATTTCAGAGAAAAAGTTGAAGTGTTTGTGTGATTTTGACGAAGAAGATGATGTAGAAGTGATTGGTGATTGAAGGGGTATGGTCCCAAAAACCTCACCCAGGTACATTGGACCATCCACAACTTCACCATAATAAATCTTCTTTAAAAGAACCCTGCGCGGATGTGCACCGGTTCTAAAAGAGAACTTAAAAGAAAGTAGTCTTCAACATCTGCGCGCCGAGATACACATCCTTGCACGAAATCATGTGACGGAATAAGTTGGGAACAAAACCCGAAAACATCTCCGCACAATTACAGCCCAGACTTAAAATAGAAATTGACCTTTCTGTTACAACAGAATTAACATGAGGCAGAGGCAGAGAGGATTACAGTTGTAAACCTTCTAGAAGGCCCCATCATGCATCACCATTCGGTTATAACTGAACGATGATGTGGCATTATCCTAAGCGCTCATCAGGGTCACGACAATGGCACTAAATTGGAGAAAGATCCATACACATCCACTTTCCACGTGGCATCTCCCTAACCGCTGATCATGCCCACGATCTGTGTGCATATTCATCACGTTAGCGATTAATGGCAAAGATGATAACTGCTTACGGAAAATGTTTTTCGTTATTTCCTCTGTCAACAAACTTTCACGCCCAAATCCAGTTATAAATAAGACAATTCAGGTATAATCTCTCAAGTTACTCTCACTTCACTTTCACTATTACTTCTTCTTTTTCATTGAAACCTGTACTTATTCTCATGCCGAAGGGTGGTCACGGAGAGAACCCCCATTCTCCCCGTGACGAGTCTAAGGACTGTTCGTTTTGCAGTTATCGTTCAAAGAAGGAACTCAGCCAAACCCTGAATCAAACGAGAAGACTCACCCTTTTATGCAGAACTAAACCCCTGGTCCGACTGATTCCGGTCATTCGATCCAGTGTTTCTTCATTGGCGCCAACCGATTCTTCAACTTCCATTCTTATCTTCTCGTCCATCAGGCCATCGGCCAACGAATTTCACACATAATCCTCAGGTCGAAGGGATTGTGGAAGAAGCTTCCGATGATAACGAGGTCCAGTACAATGTTAATCATCCGAACGACCCTGCTACTCAAGGAGTACAAATCGAGATCCCGATAAGTTCAATTTTACCTCCCGGTGAAACTCCCATCTCGTTGTACGTCAGATCTCAGGGTGCATTAAACGCAGTATACGCACAACTTTGTGCACAGGCTGCCCCTCCTGTGACTCAAACACGGAGATCTGCATCTGATGTACGAGCACCATCTGCGCCGCGTACATCACACTATGACGCACCATTGAGAAAACCTGTAGACGATACAGAAGTCTACTCCAGATCTCCTACTAGGTATGAATCTACTCACTCTGAGACTCGACGAAGGGATTACCGTGATGAGCCATATTCTCATAGAAGGCAGTCAGTCCATTCTCGGTTGGGCCCGCGTTCTTACCAAAAGCAGACACCCAAACCGACGAATATGACAAAACATATCAGGAAGGTGATAACGCAAGTGTGTTCAGCCGGCTGTAGCGGGACCATGCAAATTATAAACCTAGCGTGGTTTATAACCCGGATGCAGAACATAATTAAAACTTAATCTACCGCCCATCAGAAGCAGCTGAGAAGTCGAAATTAGTCAGTGAAATCACTCTAGCCCCCCTCAAAAGGGCGAAACTACCATCAAACGTCAGAAAATTCAATGGGATGTTAAATCCAGACGATCATCTCCGTGTATTCACCAGCGCAGGCCTGGTAGGGTGTTGGACATTGCCTATGTGGTGTCACTTATTCGTCCAAACCTTGACAGGTGCGGCACAGTTATGGTTCGACAACTTACTGGTTGGGAAGTTAACGTCATGGGTGGATTTAAAAGAGAAGTTCCTGGTCCACTTTAGCCAACAACGAAGATCTATCAGAGATACCGCCGATGTAATGAATATCTGGAGGCGAGATGATGAAAGTCTGGAAGACTTCATAACGAGATACAATAAAGAGGTGCTAGAAATTGGTGACGTACACGAACATCTGATACGAGCACAATTCAAATACGCTGTGCGCTGTGACAGCATGATTAAAGTTCTATCAGGAACAGAGGGTTTACCCAAAAGCTGGGAAAAACTAATGGCCGCAGCCAAGGTTTACGCTCAAACCAAGGGTAACTTAAGCTCCGACAGACTACCGCCACCACACAACCGCCCGCAGGGCATGAGTGGGAGCAGCGGAAAGAAATTTAAGAAGAACTGGCGGGACTTAGCCTCTGGAACATACTCGTCCAAAGATGCCCGTGCAATAATAAACAAACTAGCAGCATAGAAAGAAGCAAAGCAGGAGAACCGTGAGCGGCAATGGACTCCTCTCACAAAAACACCGGCGGAGGTACTCAGCACAGAGGATTATCAATTTAAAACTCCTCCGCCAATGAAAAACAAGAGAGGGTAGGATCCAAATCAGTATTGCGAATACCATAAGGATAATGGCCACACCACAAATAATTATATAAGTCTCCGCAACGAAATCGAGAAGGCCCTAAAAAGTGGCGAACTCACTCACTTACTTCAAAATGTGCGGAAGGACATCAAACAGATTACTCGCAGGGATGAGGGACCGAGCAAAAAAAGCTAAAACTTAAGCGGCGTCGGAGCAACAAACATACCATAGTTTCCTTCATATTGGTTAAGTTCTTCAACTTACCAATCTATGACACAGGACTATTCGTATGAGTAAATTAAGTCTCAATTAATTATCCTAAGAAACGACTTTGTAACTATGGCCTCTGAGCCCTATCCAAAATCAATACAAAGTTTGTTATATTATTTCTGTGTTTATTACAAAGTGCATGCAATTCCTTTTGGTAAGCGCAAAAACACTATGGTAACCTTAACACAAGTCTCATGAACGGTATGTGATCACAAGTATCGCGCAAGGCCCAGCCTTACGTTCACACATGAGCTTTATACCACCTTTATTCGCCTTACCTAATCAAAGAAATTGTAGTCATGCAAAATATTGTAATTCAAACATATATTATAATAGTTACTAGCACACCGCACGCCTTAACAAAAAAACCATTTACAAGCACGATAGTGCATCGACAAAGTTACTTGCGCCATAGCGCATTAACAAACATGGATCCACATCCCAAACCTATTTCAACTACCAATTGTTCATACAACCACAAAAAAATCAAATCAAAGAAAACCTATTCTAGGTCTTCATCATCGTCATCCTCTCTATCCGGGAAAACTTCCCTCAGTTGCCCCACGAAATCTTCAGACTGCAGCGCAACAGTAACAAGGTCCATCACAGGAAGCTGCAAAGTGTTGTATTGAGTCTTTGCAGCGGCAAGAGCAGCTTCAGTATCCACACCATTCGTAGCAGACCTACTGGTGTCCCAATCAACTTTTAAATCATTAACAACATGTTGAGTACATTTTGCGTACCCTTGGGCATACCCATCATTACGCGCAGCAACCAGCAGGTGAGCAACTGTTTCATCCAGTTCATTGGAATTAAGAACAGAATTGGCAACCTACGCAATAAAATAAGTAAGAAGACGCATAATCATCTCCAGATATTATCAAAAGCAGATACACTTACGCTTATGATCTCGCGATCTTTCAACCATAGCATATCATGCTTCAACGGTTCAATTTGACTCTTCGCCATCACCCGGGCAGTTTCAGAACTTTCCAACTTCTCTTCGGTGTCACCAAGGTGGCGGGAAGTCTCAGCTCTTTCAACCCGTTCAAGCTGCAAATCTTTTTTGGCGGACTCAACCTCCGCCTTAAGTTGTTCCTGCTCAGATAATAAAGACGTAAGTTCGTCTATCTCCTTATCCCTAAGGGCAAGGGTGGCGCAAGTCCGTACCTCTCTCTGTTCACTTCTCTCTTGGTGAGAACGCGCTTCGTCACTAGCCGTTTCAGCATCAGCCTTTTCTTGCTTCAACTTCTCAATCTCCGCATCTCGTTTCTTCAATCTCTCAACTTCAGCCTTGATATTATTAATGACATTTCAGAGACCCATTTTTTCGTTATTATCTTTCTCACAAATTTCTCTCCAACGTTTGTGCTCCTCAGAAAGGAGAGCAGCTTCAGCCTCTACTTTTCTTTTCCAACCAGCAATAAACCACTCTTCAGTTTTTTGGTCACTCTCAAACTTGGCCCGGTCAGCTTCCAATTTAGCCCTCAACAGGGCAGCTCGGGCCTCATCTTCAGCAGCTTTCTTCTTGGACGCCTAAAAAGCAGCCCATTCCTTGTGCATACTACGCCAGTCACGCACTATACGATGCGTAGTAGACGCATAGGTAACAGCTTCTTCAAGATAAGCATGATAAGTCTGCTCGTGAGGACGTCCCTCTTAAAATTTGATCTCCCCAGGAGGAAAGGTTCCTTGCAACCAGTCACGGCACACACGCCAGTCGGAAAAAGTATCACCTTTTTTTCAATTTCCACACCGGCTCATGAATCTCATCCGCCTTTTTCTCTGAGTAACATCTGTAATAATAATCCCCCAGAGTTTCATCCGGTCGGATAGGAGGATTTTTATCAACATGAGCAAAAGAGCCTTGGTCACCAGCTGGGCTTCTTTCAACATTCACCGGCGCGGAAGTCGTGGAAGAGACAGGGATTGTTATCACCGGATCTTCAAGAACTGTCTTCCCTTTATCTGGATCACGCGCCACGACTTAAGGGGACTTAGGACGAGTAGCATCAACGTCCGCAGTCTCTGGATCCACAACCTTCTCCAATTCCACCTCAACAAGCTTCTCCACTTCAGGATTTTCCGCCTCAGCAATCTTCTCCACCTCGTTTTCAACGGCTTTAGTACTTTCCAGCTGTTCACTGATCGATGCATGAGGTGGCGAAGGCGGAAGGTCCTCATTAACTGCGGATGATGGCTCCGCATGAGCAGGAGAAACTGGCTTCTCTGCAGAAGCAAAAATCCATATTACAAACATATAAGCACGCATAAAAAGTAAACAAGGTAGAAACTCACCCGGAGGAGGCTTCATAATAAAGGCATCAAGATTGCCCCTTTTTCTGATCTTTTTTCTAGAAATTTTCTTAGCAGGCTGCGCCTCAGCCTCAACTTCGACATGTTTTCTTTTCCCCGCCTTCGTTTTCACCAGGGGTTCAGGACTTGATTCCAAATCGATAGGATCATCAGCATTCGAAACAGGGATATCAGCAAAATCCCGAGGCTCCGCCTTTGGCTTCTTCACAATTACAGGCGCAAGTCCCTCAAACGAATCAGACACCACTACATAATCACACCAGGAGTCAGAGGAATGGCGCGTACCTTTCTTCACTCCCTTAGCATTTTTTACTTTTGACGATTGAGCTTTCACCGCGACATTCTTTTTTGGCGCAATAGTAGTAGCCGGAGCACGTTTCTTCCTCTCCGGGCCTATGCCCAGGTTAGTCAGCTCACCTACTGGAAAAAAAGGAAAATATTGCAATATTACCCCCACCCGCAAAGACAACAAAGAGTAATATTGCAATATCAATAAAAATCAAAACAAGCTTACCAGCACCAGTCGGAGGTTGTGTTGACAGATCTTCATCCCACGGCAAGGTAAAATTTTTTACTATCTGTAGGTACCAACACTCCTCATCAGCCCTTCTTGGAACAGTGGCCATCTTCCCATTCTCTCTCTTGTACGCAACAACATACAAAGAGACAACTACAAAAGGGAAAACAGGAACAAATTCAAAAAAAAAGAGGAGAAAGAGTAAGAAAATCCCAAATCTTACTGTTATCGCCTTCCATGTATACTGGCTTGTCTTCCTGCTCCATCCGCCAGAAAAGACTCACACCGGCAGCAACTAGGGCTCTTTCCGGCAGTTCAATTGATGGAACATCTTTTAAATCCTGGTACCAAGTCTCCGAAAGAGGAGTTTGTATGGTCTCTGGCACAACATCTTCCTTACCCCGGAAAGTCATCTTCATCGGAATTACTCCGGCTTTGATAAATAAAAATTTTGGCTTCCAATCATGAAAAGACTTTCGGGGATTCAACAAGATCTTCTTTACCGAAGCACGTTGGGCAAAGGAATAAAAACCCTGAGAATAGTGCATTTGATACAGTACTCGGAAACGATTAACAGTCGGCTCGATATGCATCGACCGACAAAGGAATTCGAAATGGAGAATCCAGACCATTCCGATGGGGGTGCATTTGAGAAATATGAAATTTATAGTATGCAAGGATTTCAAGAAAAAACTTTGTTATAGGCAATCGGAAGTTGCCTTCAGCGAAATAATCCCAAAAAAGGGTAATGTACCTGGCCGGAGCATTTGCTTCCGTCTGACCCTCCTCAGGATATCGAGCATCCCAACTATCAGGGAACCTAAAATTTTGAACCATGCTATCAAATGTTTCTCTGGACCACTTCAGGGATGGAAGATTGGCAGACATCTCTTCAGAAGAATCTTCGTGATGGTCTCCAGTAGACATAAAGTGTCACACCCCAAAATCCACACGCGGAGTATCACCGCTTGGAGGCGTGACATGACCAGGATCAAGCCACCAATCATATTGAACAAGCATGTAAGTAATAATAAAATCCAACACAATACAATTGGTGTCCCAACAAAACATAGTTTAAGTTGCAAGCAGAAGCATAATGTCTAAAACCAGGGCAAAAATAAATAATGTTTAAGTTCATCATGAACACTCAATGTCCATGCACCACAACGACTCTTCCCCATGTAAGCTCCTGCTAAACCTATTGACCTGCAAAGCATGTAGTAACGAGTCAACAACAACGTTGAGCGAGTTCACAGTTGGGTGTTTGTTTTAAGTTGTTCCAAAAACGGTTTCCTTTAACTGGCATCCCTGCCGTGGGGGTTACCCCATAGTTGAAAACGTGTTTTGTTTTAATCCCGTTCACTCTGGCTATCTAGCCGTGGGGGATACCCCATGCTTAATTATCTGGATCTCCGGCCATGGGGGCTACCCCATGTATATACTACTAGACTCGTTACCATATCGACCACTGACTTTAGTCATGTTTATGTGCCCTTAGCGTCAATGTCTATCATCATTGACGTGCCCAGATCCATTAGTTCATGCCCGTCCTCTGCGGCACGGTGTGAGGCTTGTCAGACCTAAATAGCGTTATCTAACTAATGACCCGCTCGCCATTGGCCCGACGATTAAGTCGATATAAAAAGGAGGGACTTCGTGATAGAGTTTTGGTCTAGTGAAGTTTAACTGTCCAAGAGGACGAGGAATTACATTCCTTAACCCGTACTGTCCTACCCAAGGAGGACGAGGAATCCATATTCCTTAACCCACTCCCAACCCCTGGGAATCCCATGCTTTGTTGAAAGTGTGAATTCACCTTAGGTTAGCTCGGCAGATAAACGAAAGGTCAATCAAGCTGCTAGAGGTCAACCACGTCCTAACATGGTTACCATACAAGTCAGGTCTAAGTTCAGGTAATGCACGTACGTTTACACATCAACTAACAGGTTACGAACACGTATTGATCATGGCAACACATTAACAGTCAAGTACATATCATATTCAAGCTTGTGCGATTCACTAACATAACCCAACTAAACACCCCGGCCCAACACGTTGTGCGGTCAGCACAGCCTTGTGCGACCCACATCATGTTGTGCGATCCATTACTCACCCGGCCCAGTTTATGAATAAGCCCAATAGTACTCGGCCCAAATAACATAAGCAGTCCTACACTTATACGACCCAACAAATAAACAGCAACCATTAGTTTAATAATCTTGTGTGGTCCAGTTCAGCTTGTGCGACTGGACAAGACTTGTGCGACTGGACTTGGGCTTTGAGGCCCAACAGTAATGCAATTCGTGTGAGGCCCAAGCCTTGTGCGATCGGCACTATCTTGTGCGATCCACAGGTCTTGTGCGATCATGCATTCCATAGTTGTACACTGTGCTTAATGTGACAGTACCCGGCTTGTGTGATGCACCTTGTGCGATCAGATCAGGTCCAGTGTGACCTGATCTTGTGCGACCGAGAGAACTTGTGCAACTGGTTTAAATATCTGAAACTTATGCTATTTAGTTATATCATTCAACAGTTTCCTCCTTTACCACAATCAATCAACACTATTAACAGTTTTAGATCATGCAAATCATCGATCAAACAAGCATATTCCAACCGATTTCTCATGAACCCTAGTTATGAATAACACATGAATAATAATCATCACACTTAAACATATTTAACCTAGTTCATGTTCTTGAATTACCAGTTCGCATTCTATCACAACAACACAACAAATCGTCTAACATAAACACATCAAAGCCGAGTAATATACAATCAGATCTTGATTATCATCATGCAAGTTCCGAGTTATATGAACATTATCCAATTACATATGTGATCCGAGTTCATGAACATAAATCATAATCAAACACACAACCTCCCTAGATCATCATGTAAGCCAACACATCATCTATCATTCACAAATCATTGTATAGAATCATATAAATCATAACATCATTCAATCATGAAATCAACAATAAAACACTAACCGGTTAGAAGGTACAGAGAAGAGGAATCCGAACAAGAAAGCTTCGAGAGATGGAGATGTTGTTGCTGTTGGATTCGAGAGAGAGGAAGAGAGCGAGTAGGGTTTGTGTGTGTTTCCTTGTGTTTGCGAGTTATGAGGAACAAAACTCCCTAAAGGATCAATGTATGCGTATAAGAGGAGTGGGCCGAACCCAGCTTTGGGCTGCCCTTGGTTCGGATACAAAGAGTGTAGCCCAAATGGGCTTGTGCGATCGGGTTGTGTTGTGCGATCGGTTCATTCATCTACATACATACATTACACATAACACATATCAAACATAACATTTCATTAATCAACAAAGTTCACATAATCACATAGGATCCACATACGTTACATTAAGCACAAAGATAGGTTCTGAAATACGAGTCGTCACATTATCCCCAAGTTGAAAGAAATTTCGTCCCGAAATTTGGTACGTACTCACTGAGGAAGCTAGTTAAGTTGCATGGTTTTCCTGGTTTTCCTGGGGTGTCACATCCTCCCCCCGTTGATCTGGAATTTCGTCCCGAAATTCCGCAGTAGCTTCAGCCTCAGTAGTGGTTTCGTTGTTCTTGAACAATTGGGGATACTTTTTTTTTTTCATTTGGTCTTCACGTTCTGGGCCACGACGGGAGTTCCAACGAACTCGAACGAGAGGTATTCTGGTGCGCTTGAGAATTTTCACATCTCGGTCAGTAATATCTACTGGTTCCTCGACGAATCGCAACTGATCTTCGATAGTGAGCTCCTTCAAAGGAACTATGAGGGTCTCATCTGACAAACACTTCTTCAGATTCGACACGTGGAAAACGTTGTGAACTCCACTGAGTTCTGCTGGTAGGTTCAGTTTGTAGGCCACCCTGCCTATTTTCCCAATGATTTCGAACGGTCCAGCGTATCGTGGATTCAGCTTGCCTCGTTTACCAAAACGAACAACACCTTTCCAAGGTGAGACTTTGAGTAGCACTCGATCCCCAACCTGGAACTCGAGTGGTTTCCTGCCCTTATCAGCGTAGCTTTTCTGACGGTCACGAGCTGCCGCCATTCGTTGTCGTATTTGTGCAATCCTTTCTGTTGTGTCTACCACAAGTTCTGGGCCAGTGATCTGACTATCCCCCACCTCTGCCCAAAAAAGAGGTGATCGGCGTTTACGCCTGTACAATGCCTCAAATGGAGCGGCCTGAATGCTGGTGTGGTAACTATTATTATACGAGAACTCCACCAATGGGAGATGCTTTTCCCAGCCGTTGCCAAAATCGATAACACATGCACGAAGCATGTCTTCAAGGGTCTGGATGGTGCGTTCACACTGCCCATCCGTTTGCGGGTGATATGCTGTGCTCATATCTAATCGAGAACCAAAAGACTTGTGCATTGCCTGCCACAGTTCCAAGGTAAAATGTGCATCACGATCAGAGATAATAGAGGTGGGCACCCCGTGCCTCGAGACAACTTCCTTCAAGTAAACGTCTGCTAAAGTAGAGAACTTATCCGTTTCCTTGATAGCCAAGAAGTGTGCAGACTTTGTGAGTCGATCCACGATCACCCAAATAGTATCATTTCCACGTTGAGATCTAGGCAGGCCAGTAACGAAATCCATGGAAATTTGCTCCCATTTCCATTGTGGTATCTCTGGTTGTTGAAGTAGGCCTGAGGGTTTCTGATATTCAACTTTGACTCTCGCACAAGTCAAACATTTACTAACGTAGGTTGCTATGTGAGCTTTCATGCTAGGCCACCAGTATGTAGTTTTGAGATCGTGGTACATCTTATCCGAACCAGGATGTACTGAGTAACGAGACTTGTGTGCCTCATCCATCACAATCTCTCGTAGGTTGCCATAGAGTGGGACCCAGATGCGTCCTGTTACGTAGTAGGCACCGTCTTTCTTTTGTTCTAACCGTTTCCTTGAGCCACGTAGGGCTTCAGCCCTGATGTTTTCTGGTTTCAATGCTTCTACCTGAGCATCTCGTATCTGGGAAGGAAGACTAGATTGAGTGGTGAGTTGTAATGCTCGCACGCGCTTAGGCGTAGTGTCCTTTCAACTGAGGGCGTCAGCCATAACATTGTCTTTGCCTGGATGGTACTTGATCGCGTATTCGTAATCATTCAATAACTCGACCCATTGTCGTTAATGCATGTTTAACTCCTTTTGCTTGAAGATATGCTCGAGACTCCTATGATCAGTGTAAATGGTGCACTTGGTACCGTACAGGTAATGTCTCCATATCTTGAGTGCGAAAACAACAGCTCCCAGCTCCAAATCGTGTGTAGTGTAGTTCCTTTCGTGAACCTTAAGTTGGCGTGACGCATAAGCAATGACCTTGTCACGTTGCATCAGCACACATCCAAGTCCCTGAATGGATGCGTCGTAATAAACCACAAAATCGTCTGTTCCTTCAGGCAATGAGAGGATAGGGGCGCTACAAAGTCTATCCTTTAAGTGCTGAAATGCAGTTTCCTGTGCATCACCCCAACGATAGGTGACGCCTTTCTGTGTTAGTGAGGTGAGAGGTTGCGCAATCTTGGAGAAGTCCTTGATAAACCTTCTGTAATAGCCCGCCAAACCCAAGAATTGGCGAATTTCCGTTGGTGTTCTAGGTGCAGGCCAGTCCTTGATCGAGTCTACCTTGGATCGATCAACATGAATCCCATCCTTGTTTACCACGTGGTCTAGGAAATGGACTTCATGAAGCCAGAAGTCGCATTTCGAGAACTTTGCATACAGTTGCTCTGTTCGAAGAAGTTCCAAAATAAGTCGTAGATGCTGCTCGTGTTCCTCCTGACTCTTAGAATAGATCAGGATGTCATCAATGAAAACTATAACGAACTTGTCTAGGTAAGGCTTGCACACTCGATTCATAAGGTCCATGAAAACCGCAGGTGCGTTTGTCAGCCCAAAAGGCATAACCAAAAACTCGTAGTGTCCATACCGAGTTCTAAAGGCTGTTTTGGAGACGTCCTCTTCTCGGACTCTCAGCTGGTGATATCCCGATCTTAGATCAATCTTTGAATAGAAGCTCAACCCTTGCAGCTGGTCGAATAGGTCATCAATGCGTGGAAGAGGATAACGATTCTTCACAGTCACCTTGTTGAGTTCGCGGTAGTCTATACACATTCTGAAGGTACCCTCTTTCTTCTTCACAAATAGCATTGGAGCTCCCCAGGGCGAAGAGCTAGGACGAATAAAACCCTTATTCAAAAGCTCTTGTAGCTGTGTGGACAATTCTTCCAATTCTGATGGAGCTAAACGATAAGGTGCTCGAGCTATGGGCGCTGCTCCAGGAGCTAGCTCGATTTGGAATTCGACTTGACGATGAAGCGGAAGGCCAGGTAATTCCTCAGGAAATACCTCAGGATAGTCGCGTACAATAGGAATATCTTCTATCTTCTTTTCTTTCTTCCAGGTGTCAGTAACGAGAGCCAAAATAGTAGTGTGGCCCTTTCGTAAACACTTTTGGGCCTTAAGGAAAGAGATGATGCTCACCACAGCACCACTCTTGTCGCCACGAATCATGAGAGGTTCATCACCTGAACGAGGAATACGGACAATCTTCTCGTTGCAAAGAATCTCTGCTTGATGTTGGGATAACCAGTCCATCCTAATGACAACGTCGAAGCTACCCAGGACGATAGGAATGAGGTCGATAGAGAAGGTCTGATTAGCAAGAACAAGATTACAACCCTTGACTACGTGTGTGGCCTCTAAACTCTTACCATTAGCTAACTCTACAGTGTGCTTGGTGTTCAAAAGTGTTGGGGTACGCTTAAGCATTTGACTAACTTTTAAGGACATGTAGCTAGTATCGGCACCCGAATCAAATAATACAGTAACATAAAAGTCATCCAGTAGAAACTTACCCGTCACCACGTTGGGATCGTTCCTTGCATCACCTTGTCCAATCACAAACACACGACCCCTGGCACCATTGTCGTTGTTACCCCCGTTGTTTCCATTCCCCTGGTTGTTATTATTGTTGTTGTTCTGATACTGGTTCAGTTGGGGACAATCTCTCTTGAAGTGGCCTTCAGCTCCACACTGAAAGCACCCTCTGTTGATACCTTGCTGCTGTTGCTGCTGCTGACGTTGATTCTGTGGGGCTTGTTGTTGATGACGATTCTGATTTGCGGGGCGTAAACTTCTGCAATCCTTTGCGGCGTGGCCTGGCTTGTTGCACCGATGACAGTTACTCCTGGTGCATGGCCCGTTGTGGTGTAGGTTACAGTGATTGCATTTGGGGTGAATTCCCCTGTACCCTCCTTGACTTTGGCTACCAGATGTTTGCTGACTAGGACTCTTGTAGTCGCCAGTCCTTCTCTGCTGAGACTGAACAGAAGTTGAACCTTTGCTAGAAGTTCCATCCCACTTACGCTTGTTGTCGCTAGGAGTATCAGAAGTAGTAGCACTAATGCGCTTTGGTAACCTGTTCTGCTCCACCGCCTGATCAGTTAGACGATGAGCCAATTGAACAACTTGCTGGATGGTGGCGAGGTTAGCTGAAGTCACATGACTTTGAATCTCTGGCACCAAACCCTTAAGGTATAGTTCGATGCGTTTGATGGGTGGATCCACCATAGTAGGACATAAGATAGCTAGCTCATTCGATCTTTTTGTGTACGCTTCAATTTCTGACCCAGTCATCTTTAAGTTGAAGAACTCTACCTCCAGCTTGTGGATGTCATCACGATTGCAGTACTCTTCCTTAATCATTTCCTTAAAATTGTTCCATGGGGTGGCATTAGCAGCAACCAACCCCAGCATCTGAACCTGAGCGTTCCACCACGTGAGCGCTATACCCTCGAGAGTACCGGTAGCATACTTCACCCTGTGAGCCTCAGGGCATTCACACATCTCGAAAACAGATTCGAGCTTCTCAAACCAGTGGAGGAGACCTACAGCTCCTTCGGTACCACTAAAGGTACTAGTTCGACAGTCCATAAAGGTCTTGAAAGTGCACACGGGAGGCTGTGCAGGTTGACCTCCTGCTTGTGCGGCTGCAAGTGCCGCAGCAACTTGTTGGTTAATCAGAGCCGTCAACTGGGCTTGAGTCATGTTAACGCGTCCACTCATGATCTTCTTGTCAAAGGAAAACATGAGTGAGAGAGGTTCGTGAAAGTGCGATGACAGAAGAGAGTAAGCACACATGTGTTTTCAAACTATCGTTGCTACGTTTATCTAAGCATACCATAAGCAATGTACTATGTAGCTAGCAAGTAGGCAATATAAAAATACATCATATCACCTATAGTGTCGAGCCTTGCACGTGGAGTGAAGCGTCGTTGTGGATCTTTGAGCACTGTACAGGTTATAGTATGGTTTTGTCAAAAAGCTTTTCCCTTTTTAAAACCAAGTTCACTATAACCAATGGCTCTGATACCAATTTGTCACACCCCCAAAATCCACACGCGGAGTATCACCGCTTGGAGGCATGACATGACCAGGATCAAGCCACCAATCATATTGAACAAGCATGTAAGTAATAATAAAATCCAACACAATACAATTGGTGTCCCAACAAAACATAGTTTAAGTTGCAAGCGGAAGAATAATGTCTAAAACCAGGGCATAAATAAATAATGTTTAAGTTCATCATGAACACTCAATGTCTATGCACCACAACGACTCTTCCCCATGCAAGCTCCTGCTAAACCTACTGACCTGCAAAGCATGTAGTAACGAGTCAACAACAACGTTGAGCGAGTTCACAGTTGGGTGTTTGTTTTAAGTTGTTCCAAAAACGATTTCCTTTAACTGGCATCCCTGCCGTGGGGGTTACCCCATAGTTGAAAACGTTTTTTGTTTTAATCCCGTTCACTCTGGCTATCTAGCCGTGGGGGATACCCCATGTTTAATTATCTGGCTCTCTGGCCGTGGCGGCTACCCCATGTATATACTACTAGACTCGTTACCATATCGACCACTGACTTTAGTCATGTTTATGTGCCCTTAGCGTCAATGTCTATCATCATTGACGTGCCCAAATCCATTAGTTCACGCTCGTCCTCTGCGGCATGGTGTGAGGCTTGTCAGACCTAAATAGCGCTATCTAACTAATGACCCGCTCGCCATTGGCCCGGCGATTAATTCGATATAAAAAGGAGGGACTTCGTGATAGAGTTTTGGTCTAGTGAAGTTTAACTGTCCAAGAGGACGAGGAATTACATTCGTTAACCCGTACTGTCCTACCCAAGGAGGACGAGGAATCCATATTCCTTAACCCATTCCCAACCCCTGGGAATCCCATGCTTTGTTGAAAGTGTGAACTCACCTTAGGTTAGCTCGGCAGATAAACGAAAGGTCAATCAAGCTGCTAGAGGTCAACCACGTCCTAACATTGTTACCATACAAGTCAGGTCTAAGTTCAGGTAATGCACGTACGTTTACACATCAACTAACAGGTTACGAACACGTATTGATCATGGCAACACATTAACAGTCAAGTACATATCATATTCAAGCTTGTGCGATTCACTAACATAACCCAACTAAACACCCCGGCCCAACACGTTGTGCGGTCAGCACAGCCTTGTGCGACCCACATCATGTTGTGCGATCCATTACTCACCCGGCCCAGTTTATGAATAAGCCCAATAGTACTCGGCCCAAATAACATAAGCAGTCCTACACTTATATGGCCCAACAAATAAACAGCAACCATTAGTTTAATAATCTTGTGCGGTCCAGTTCAGCTTGTGCGACTGGACAAGACTTGTGCGACTGGACTTGGGCTTTGAGGCCCAACAGTAATGCAATTCGTGTGAGGCCCAAGCCTTGTGCGATCAGCACTATCTTGTGCGATCCACAGGTCTTGTGCGATCATGCATTCCTTAGTTGTACACTGTGCTTAATATGACAGTACCCGGCTTGTGCGATGCACCTTGTGCGATCAGATCAGGTCTGGTGTGACCTGATCTTGTGCGACCAAGAGAACTTGTGCGACTGGTTTAAATATCCGAAACTTATGCTATTTAGTTATATCATTCAATAGTTTCCTTCTTTACCACAATCAATCAACACAATTAACAGTTTTAGATCATGCAAATCATCGATCAAACAAGCATATTCCAACCGATTTCTCATGAACCCTAGTTATGAATAACACATGAATAATAATCATCACACTTAAACATATTTAACCTAGTTCATGTTCTTGAATTACCAGTTCGCATTCTATCACAACAACACAACAAATCGTCTAACATAAACACATCACAGCCGAGTAATATACAATCGGTTCTTGATTATCATCATGCAAGTTCCAAGTTATATGAACATTATCCAATTACACATGTGATCCGAGTTCATGAACATAAATCATAATCAAACACACAACCTCCCTAGATCATCATGTAAGCCAACACATCATCTATCATTCACAAATCATTGTATAGAATCATATAAATCATAACATCATTCAATCATGAAATCAACAATAAAACACTAACCGGTTAGAAGGTAGAGAGAAGAGGAATCCGAACAAGAAAGCTTCGAGAGATGGAGATGTTGTTGCCGTTGGGTTCGAGAGAGAGAAAGAGAGCGAGTAGGGTTTGTGTGTGTTTCCTTGTGTTTGCAAGTTATGAGGAACAAAACTCCCTAAAGGATTAATGTATGCGTATAAGAGGAGTGAGCCAAACCCAGCTTTGGGCTGCCCTTGGTTTGGATACAAAGAGTGTAGCCCGAATGGGCTTGAGCGATCGGGTTGTGTTGTGCGATCGGTTCATTCATCTACATACATACATTACACATAACACATATCAAACATAACATTTCATTAATCAACAAAGTTTACATAATCACATAGGATCCACATACGTTACATTAAGCACAAAGATAGGTTCTGAAATACGAGTTGTCACATAAAGGAAAAATTTACAGAGAATAGTGGGGACGGCGAAATAAAAATCAAGAGAAATAGTAACGAAAGAAGACACAAAGAGGGCTTATATACCCACCACCATCAATAACCTAGAAACCCGTAATAGCCTTTTTCGGAAAAACACGGTTATCAAAGCGTCAAAAGCAAGTGGAAAGGAAAACAACACAAGCTCATGCGCACGTGTAAACCACGATTGACGGTTTACATTTAATAGACAACTGACAAGTGACAGCCTGTCACGTGTCAACAGTTACCACAATACTTTTCACCGGCCAAATGGTCACATTTTTCAAAATTTGAAATCATGAGCAATTCAACTTAAGAAGAGTATCTTCTCCAAGAAGATTCCCCAAATTTCACGCCAAAACTTCACAAAGCAAAAATCACCCCTCTCTTGTATAGTCCAGTATTCTACTTACTTGCATAAGAGCAACACTAGACTGGGGGTACTTGAAGGGGTATGGTCCCAAAAATCTCGCGCAGGTACATTGGACCATCCACAACTTCACCACAATAAATCTTCTTTAAAAGAACCCTGCGTGGCTGCGCACCGGTTCTAAAAGAGAACTTAAAAGAAAGTAGTCTTCAACATCTGCGCGCCGAGATACACATCCTTGCGCAAACTCATGTGATGGAATAAGTTGGGAACAAAACCCTAAAACATCTCAGCACAATTACAGCCCAGACTTAAACAGAAAGTGACCTTTCTGTTACAACAGAATTAACATGAGGTAGAGGCATAGAGGATTACAGTTGTAAACCTTCTAGAAGGCCCCATCATGCACCACCATTCGGTTATAACTGAACGATGACGCGACATCATCCTAAACGCTCATCAGGGTCACGATAATGGCACTAAATTGGAGAAAGATCCACACACATCCACTTTCCACATGGCATCTCCCTAACCGCTGATCATGCCCACGATCTGTGTGCATAAACATCACGTTAGCGATTAACGACAAAGATGATAACTGCTTACGGAAAATGCTTTCCGTTAATTCCTCCGTCAACAAACTTTCCCGCCCAAATCCGGCTATAAATAAGACAATTCAGGTATAATCTCTCAAGTTACTCTCACTTCACTTTCACTATTACTTCTTCTTCTTCATTGAAACCTGTACTTATTCTCACGTCGGAGGGTGGTCACGGAGAGAACCCCCATTCTCCCCGTGACGAGTCTAACGGCTGTTCATTTTGCAGTTATCGTTCGAAGAAGGAGCTCAGCCAAAACCTGAATCAAACGAGAAGACTCACCCTTTTATGCAGAACTAAACCCCTGGTCCGACTGATTCCGGTCATTCGAACCAGTGTTTCTTTAGTGATGAAGATTGTACAAGATTTGAAGAGAAAAGCTTACCAAAAAGCCTTGAATCGTGTCTGAGAGTGAATGAGTGCTTGGGAGCGAATGGGAGTGTCAACATCAGGGAAATGAGGTGTACAACGGTATTTATAGACGAGTGAGAGGGGTTTAAGGCGGTGCGCGAAGTGTCATTCAGTCAGATGCCCGTCCGGTCGAATGGTCATCCGAGCGGATGTTCATTCGATCGGATGTCCATTCGGACAGCCGAGATGCGTTTGTTAGTTTTCCAACTTTCGTTTCGTGTGTTAAGCGTTGCGTTGCATTTAATCGAGTTGTGAGTGAGCGTATAAGCGTGTAAGCGTTGCGTTGAGATAACCACATAACATTAATCAAGTAATCACACAAATAACACACATAATAACTAAAATCCTTAAAAGTAAATCCGCGTTTTGAGTCTGCGTTGAGTTTGCGTTTGTGTTGAGGTTGAGTTGCGATAGCGTTTAGTCTAAACAAGCGATGTAGCATACGATAAAAATGCGTTTAAATAAATAGTGTTTAAATGTTATAACTGCAGTTTGAATAAGCGTTGTAATAAGTGTCTAAAATGCGTTTGTAAAATATAGTTAAACCCTTAGCGTTAATCGAAATCTCGGGAGTACAAGCGATCAAGAATGAAATGACGGTGACAAGTAACGATCCGTAAAGTCGGGTTGTTATAACCATACCGCCGGCTGCCACTTAACAGTCGTTGTGCCACCACAAGAGTAGGATTCCCTGGCGTAACACACAGTGAGACGAAAACCCAGGTGGGGCTCAGGATAGAGCGTGACACCTCTGCAAGGAGGCTAGGCTCTATCTATTATTGTCTTATCCACCAAAGTGACATAGTGGGGAATGAACTTGGGTCTCCATTGGAGAACCCAAATCTTCCTACCACTAAGCTACAAGTGGTGGATATTCCAGTAAGGTAGTTGAAAACAACAACTTTACTCTTATGATTCTGCTATCTAGGTTTCTAGTTACATCAAGCACCCTTCAGACCTATAAATGATTACACTATACGAAGTGGGAGGTCTTGAAAAGGGGGTGAAGCGCCGTGTGGTAGCCACGTCGATCAACACCTGTCAGAAAAGTGGCGTTGTGCAAAAAAGGGCGGTGTGGGACGGGGTGAAAGGGTGGCGTGTGACACGAGGAATACACTTTTTATATTTATTTTATATTTAAAAAAAGAAAATCAAATAAAAAACCCATCACCCAACACATCACCATCTTTTCACCACGCCGGTGAAGAATCCAATGCCCAGACATCCATGCTTGCCTCCACTCCATCGGCGGGCTTGTGTGCCCAGCATGGAGAGGCTTCCACGCTCCAAACCACGCCCACTACGTGTGGTCTAAATGATAATAAGTCGTAACGACTCATAAAGAGCCAATCATAATGGGCCATATATCCATGATTTACCACAGCTGGCCTAATTGACCAATGATTAGTATATTCAACCATTATTCATTGGCTATATGGTGTGGTATATTTAACCATTATTCATTGATTGTATGGTGTGGACGTCAAATCAGCGTCACGTATACGCCACATAAGTGATGAGTTTTATAATTAACTTGCACGGTATGTGTTTATTGCAATAGAAATCGGTTTTTTTTACTATAAAATAGTTCCATTCGTTTGTTAGAGGAAACTAACCATAATTATATGTTGAGAGGCATATTCAGATTTTTATTTTTTTTTCGACAAGAGGCCAATATTAAAAAAAATATTTTGTTCAATAAAAAGATTTGGTATTTGCCACCGAAAACTAAATCAACTTGATTACTTATGTCAAATGGTTGTTAGAATATGGTATTGGAGGATGCTACAAGCAAGGATGCATGAAGCTTCTTCCAACGAATTTATATATGAACATACTAGGTTTTTACCCGGGATTGCTTCCCGGGCTCAATAAAATTACTTTGTTAAAAACTATTTATTAGTAAATAATCAAAATCATACTATTTTCTCTAACTTTAGGCGTTGTAGCAGGCCCAATAAACTTGAATTGTTGTAGCAACCCCAATCTTCTAATACGGGATCCTTGTTCAAATGCGGTGAATAAAATGGTTGTACTCTATTTAGCTGCACAAGAATCAGCTGCGCAAAAACACCATATTTAGCTGCCACGTATCATCTCATCAGAAGATGTTGTTTACATCAGACCGCGAACAAATTTTTAGTCGTTTCCGGTTTGCGAATCTTTTGAAATTATGTCAGTTGTCCTTCACGGAGTCACCTGATTCCGTTAACTTCCACGATGGTTGTCCTCTGTTTCTATCGATGATTTCATTAATGGCGTCAAACACGAGCTTCCTTTGGAGCTTTGAACATCTTTCCGTATCTTTTTCCAATGACTTTTAAACATTCTGTTGCTTTTCGAGAAAGTAGATAACGCTTGAGCAGTCTGAAAGATATTTTGATGCTCAGAATATTTTTATGATGCTCAGAATATTTTTACAATATATGTGATGTGAGAATCGTCAGCGCTGAACTCTATGTCTTTGGTTAAAGTTGCTGAAGAAATAACCAAGCGCCAGATGTGTACGTTCTCTTCCGTCAAAGAACGCAATTACCGTTCCTCTTATATCTAATGCACAAAGCCACAACCAGTGTTCCATTATTCTGTTGAACTATAGGCAATCTAAAATCATAAAAGCAATTTATTATCATAGTTCAAATGTCTTGTAGTTAGTTCACACCAATAAAATCATAAAAACAATTTATTATCATAGTTCAAATATCTTGTAGTTAGTTCACACCAAAGGTTTAAACTTTGGTGTGATTTTGTTATATCTTTTAGCATCAAAAAGTTATTTTGCTTAATACTTGTTGTAAAGTTAAACATCACTGATGAGACCACATTAAAAGTATATCCATCTTTCTCATAGAGCCTACGAATCCCAAAACCAATCACAATCCCATCATAACCACTCTTATTCTTTCATATCAAAATGTGAAAAATGCATATAAATTGGAAATAAAGAATAACATATCCAGGATTAGAACAAATACCAGAGGTCCGAAAAATGAGCGCTGCCATTAATTGGTTCCTCCGAGTACCAGTTGTACATGACTGACAATCTGACATACAAAATTCGCATCAATTTAACTTTTTAAATATCAAACACCACTAATAGAAAAAACTAAACTATCATAATGTAACCTCAAAAAAATTGAAAATTGAACTCGTTAATCAACAGATCAGTTACTCAATCACTAAATTGTAATTACTTAGATATAAAAAGAACCATTACCTTAGAATCCGCTTTGTAGCCTGGTGTGAAAGAAATCAGGTGACTTTGAAAGGAGACACTATTCCATGCTACAGCCATGGTTTAGAAATATCAACACCCTCGATTCGGGATCAATAGGCAGCCATTGACACATAAAGAGCTCTATTCCTTTTGAACTTAATAATAGTTTATACAAACATGATTTTTCAAATCAGTTTTTTTTTTGTTTAGTTTACTTCTTAATCTTCTAGATAACACATCAAATTATCTGATATTATAAGTATCAAATGCATATATTGTTACCCATTTTAACCCAACAGTGGTTTCAACCACTGTTTTAACCCACTGTTTTAACCCAACAGTGGGTTAACCCAACAGTGGTTTAACGCACTGTTTTAACCCACTGTTTTAACCCAACAGTGGTTTAACACTGTTTTAACCAAACAGTGGGTTAACCCACTGTTTTAACCCAACAGTGGTTTAATGTGGTTTCAACCACTGTTTTAACCCAACAGTGGTTTATTTTGATAAGGGTGACCCGTTTACTAAAAAAAGCTTTGCCCTTTACTCAAAATGATAATTTTTACCCAAACAGTTTCCTCATTGTATTAGGATCCGCAGTGCTTCCGATATATATCAAAGTATTTTAGTGACCTACATATTAGAGAAAGATAGTTAATTAGGTGACATATACTGAAAACATTGCCGGTTATCCATACCAGCAACAAAATAATCGTTAGGTACTATATCATTTAAAAATCCGAACATAAATACTAAAAAGAGTATAGGAAGTGTATAATTTACCGGTCGATACTCCACAGTGGCTCGTACAGCTTTAAGGTATTACCTATGGAGACCTTAGCATACAGTGGCTCGTACAGCTTTAAGTATTTTGCTTCCAGTTCTGCCTTCTCTTCGAGATACTTGGCCTCAAGCTCATCATGCTTCCAGTTCTCCCAACTTTCAAATCAGTTTTTTTGTTTAGTTTACTTCTTAATCTTCTAGATAACACAGCAAATTATCTGATATTATAAGTATCAAATGCATATATTGTTACCCGTTTTAACCCAACAGTGGTTTCAACCACTCTTTTAACCCACTGTTTTAACCTACAACCATGGTTTAGAAAGATCAACACCCTCGATTCGGGATCAATAGGCAGCCATTGACACATAAAGAGCTCTATTCCTTTTGAACTTAATAATAGTTTATACAAACATGATTTTTCAAATCAGTTTTTTTGTTTAGTTTACTTCTTAATCTTCTAGATAACACAGCAAATTATCTGATATTATAAGTATCAAATGCATATATTGTTACCCGTTTTAACCCAACAGTGGTTTCAACCACTGCTTTAACCCACTGTTTTAACCCAACAGTGGTTTAACTCATTGTTTTAACCCACTGTTTTAACCCAACAGTGGGTTAACCCACTGTTGGGTTCCAACATTGGGTTAACCCACTGTTTTAACCAAACAGTGGGTTAACCCACTGTTTTAACCCAACAGTGGTTTCAACCACTGTTTTAACCCAACAGTGGTTTCTTTTGATAAGGGTGACCCGTTTACTAAAAAAAAGCTTTGCCCTTTACTCAAAATGATAATTTTTACCCAAACAGTTTCCTCATTGTATCAGGATCCGCAGTGCTTCCGATATATATCAAAGTATTTTAGTGACCTACATATTAGAAAAAGATAGTTAATTAGGTGACATATACTGAAAACATTGCCGGTTATCCATACTAGCAACAAAATAATCGTTAGGTACTATATCATTTAAAAATCCGAACATAAATACTAAAAAGCGTATAGGAAGTGTATAATTTACCGGTCGATACTCCACAGTGGCTCGTACAGCTTTAAGTATTTTGCTTCCAGTTCTGCCTTCTCTTCGAGATACTTGGCCTCAAGCTCATCATGTTGACTCTGTATGTACAAAGCGTAATTAGCTCTCTATATTGATGCATTAACCATAAAACTAAATTTCTTCTATCTTTCTCAAATTCATTAGCAAAAGTATGTCGAATAGTGTTGTGAAAATCGGGATTAATCGCCGCTTAATCGGTAATAAGTAGTTTACTGATCAAATTTCACCTAGTCAAACCCAAAACTAATAGGCGTTCAAATATATATATATATATATATATATATATATATATATTTAATTTTTTTAATCTTTTATAATTTTTTATATTATTATTGAGTTATTCTCAACCCATCTTGACTCGAACCCATCCTGACCCAAACCTATCCCAAGCCAAACCCATCCTGACCTTTTTTTTTTCCTTTTACACATCACTTGCTTCTAAATATCATCACTTGCTTCTAAATATCATCAGTTCAGCTATAAATATCATCAGTATGCGATACTCATGTCTAATGAAATCCACTTACACCCAAATCACTTGCTTCTCTAAATTCTTGCTAATTGTGTTTTACCTGTCATTGATCAAACATCATCTTCAAAATAAACTGAAATCAATAAATCAATAAGATCTCTAACCTCTTATTCAAACTCTCAACTTCTTCATCCATAACCTAACCTCCAAACACCACTTTACTGATTCCATCCGACGGCTGCAATTCATTTCAATCATTTCATCAACTATAAACACAAATTAACAAAACCTAAACAACAAACACATCATAATTTCCACTTTATAACTGTTTTTAACGCATTTTGACCACTGACTGACCAAAATCAGTGTCAATCCTTGCTCAACTTTCAAAATCTGCAAGTAAATACAAATTTTTGTTACATATTCTAGAAGGTGACTATTTACAAATACCTAGATGTTATTACCTTGAGAACTTTAGTGACTACAAAACAAAGCACAGATGAAAAAATCATATGAAGAAGTGTCAACCCAAGTGGATATGGAAAGTTTATCTCCTTTGATGACAAAACCCACTGCATCTCCACGAACAAAAAAATCAAGTAAGATAAATCATTCTATGAAACCCTAATTGCAACTTTAGGTATAGTAGATCGGTTAATATAGGGGACAAAGGTTTTGTTTGTTTATATTATGGTCATTAGTTGGCAAAGAATGAGAATAATTAAAGATCACACAATAACAAAACTAAAAAGTTGAAGGGATTATATACCTTCTGCACCAAAGCAGTAAGTTGATTCTATACAGTAGAGTGATCATCATTATGGGCTTCTTGGGAGTTTGGCGATTCAGGTGCGCTCTGTTGTGTACTCAATCCTTAAACTGATAGCACGATCCAACCTTGAAGCCAAAATTTTCTGCACAAACTCAAGTATTATAGAACAATAACACATATATGCTAATTTAGTTGACTAATAGAGTTGTAAAATAATGTAGTTGGAATTAGTTTCACCTTGTTGTCTGTAGCATCTTCGACTAAATTATTAAGAAGTTCCAATTCACTGGCAAGATTGTCAATGTCGAATGTGCAGTCGTCCTCATGATTTGCCATTTCAACCTCACAATCCTTTTTATCAGTAATTTCCCTAAAGTGCTTACAAACAAAATAACAAATTCATCCACCACATATCCTACAAACAAAATCCAAATCTGTGAAGTTAAATAAACATACTACATATGTAATCTTGTTATTATAAACAGAATCGATCCAAACCTTCTATATTAACCGATGAACCGCCAAATAAACAGCAACAGGAGCAATAAAATGGAACCCTAATTTCAAATTTTGAACAGGTAATTTTTAAAAGAGAAAACTGACATAAATCGAATAACAGATCAACATAAATCGATTTAGGGTTTGAGAGAGGAGACGCCACTTTACCTTCAAGAAAATCAAGAGGTGATAACCTTTAACTTGAAGAACATGAGTGTGTCACACCACAGCGATGAATCCATCTATTATACGAACAAACCATAAAGAATAAACCATCCGGTTGCACCATGCTTATTTGTTAGTCAGAAAACCTAATAAGTGAATGAGGAAGAAGATTACCTGGAATCGCAGATCTAGTTTTTAAATCGCAGATCTGGTTTTTAAATCACCAGAGAAGTTTGAAGATGTGGAGGACCCTAGAGTTGAACAACAAAATGAAAAACATACAGATCTATACATATATCAACGATTAACATAAGAGAGCTTCAAGATGATTTTAGGTTATTAGATGAAAGGTACCTGGAATCGCAGATCTGGTTTTTGAATCGCCATTTGAATCGCCAGAGAGAAGAGAGAGAAGAGGGAAAAGAAATCTGGATTAAGAAGCAGACAAAAGGATTAAATAAAGAAGGGGAAAACACTGTTGGGCGGGAAAAGGGCATCAAAGGGTTTCTCTGGTGTTGACACGTGGCCCAAATCACCTTTCATTTATTATATATAATAGATAATAGATTGATCCACCACAAATTTAATTAATAGCTTGTTGACATATTAATTCCTAGTTGTATATTAATAGGTTTCTTTCAAAATTCAAGCACATTAAGCGCAACTTGTTGACATATTCCGGGTCAACAAGTCTAGTAGGTTTAATAGGTTGACTAACGAATAATGGTGAATTAAAGGATTTGTAGTCTAATGATATTAAGGTGTTTAAGTGATGATGTTACTTTTAAATGGTAAAAGTTCAATGCTTATTATAAAAACTGTAACTAAGGCTAAATAATGTTTAAATGTAAAAAAATATAATTGAAAAAAGAACCTTCGGATTCTTAAAATAAATATGTACTTCCAGTGCCCATGGTATGAATTTCATTATTGATTAATAATATAAAAAATCATGTAGAGCAGCAAAAATCCTGTTAAAGCTAAAACGTATTGTTTGGGCAATCTAAACGACATCTTATTTTACGGTTTGATTTTAAAGCAATCTTAAAAAGTGTTGGTAGAAAAATATATATATTAAAATGGATGATCTAAATTTTTTTATATCAAAACAGGTGTTTTTTTTTTAATTTTTTAACCTATTTAGGCTTTGGCCTAGTGGTCAAGAGAAATTATCTCTTGTGCAGAGAACAAGATTCAATTCTTAGGAGGTGCAAGTATTTTTGACTTGTTGAAATTCTTTTCCTTTTAATTTTTAATGTTTTTTGCCCTTTACTGCCTCTTATATTCATGGGAGATAAATCATTTCAATATAAAATTTACTTGCATAATTGCATGCTTATAAGCAAACCAAACAAACATGAAAGGGGCATGCTCATGTATCATGTTAGTTTGTTTACTTATAACCGAACAAACAAATGAACAAGAACAATTAAACAAGGGTTTTCGTGTACGTTTGTTTGTATTATTTTACGAATTAAATTAAACATACCCAGACTAATGAACATAAGTAAACGAACAAACATAGACGAGAGAAAATGAACCAATTTAAATGAACAAATGTAAACAGGCATTCATGAACAATGAAAGAACGAAACATGTGTTTATGTTTATTCATGCAACTATTACATGTAAAAATAATGGTTGGGCATATAAAAAAATAGTTAGTTAAGGGTGGGGGGTATAATCTTCGATGAGTGTATCGGTGAGTGGATGTCACCGATCGGTGACTATACCCACGTGATTGACTTGATCGGTGAGTGGGTATTCGGTGAGGTAAATCGGTGTGTAGTCACCGATGTGATTGAGAGGAGAGAGGAGAGGAGAGAGAGAGGAGAGAGGATCACTCAACCAATCAAAATTTTTTTTTTAATTGAGGGGTGTTTGACCACCATACCTAGTGATTGAGTGTAAAATGGGGAGTAGAATGAGGAGTTGACATGACATAATATTATTGGGTAGAGAATCACTTAAACACCCTAGAGTGATTAAACATACCGCACACCCTAAGTAAAAATAATAATTTGTAAGTGAGTTGAAACATTATGCCAATAAAATATTTTCATTGAACTAATCTATGAAGTTGTGTGAACATTAAACCCGTTTGTTAGGCTATGTGGTGTGTGATGTTCCTAATTACTATCATCATCCTTCATATAGGCGTCACAACCCTTCATTCTTATCCACCACCCTATATATGGTGTGATTCATGACCTCCATCATCATCGTCATCGTCACCCACCTACGCTCATCATTCATGGATTGAGGGGGGGGGGGGGATGTACCACGCGAATCGTGTCCCATATGGTAATCCATAACCCAAACCACCGTTCTCGCACCTGCAGCCCAGGGCCAGTCCAACATTTTAGAGGCTCTAAGCGAAGTACAAAGTCGGTGCCCTTATGAGACTTAAACCTAAAAAAATATCAAACGGCAATAGCAAACCGCAATATCAAGTCGTAAAATCTCAAATATTAAATCACAAAATTGGTTTTTTATGGTTACTGATCGCAAATCGCACCATCGGCAGCAATCGATTACCTAGAGTTTCTCCCTCATCGGCACCATTGGCAGAGGATTATTGTATTCAAGTAAAAAAGGACCTGGTAAGTTAAGGATTCAAGAAAAAAGGGGATTTGACCAATAACACTTCAAGTTTTTGATGTAGACATTTTATTTGTTTAGGTCATTATGCGTTTGTTCATTTACGCCAAATACATATACATACCCATGGAATGTATGAAAAAAAATTTGGAGGCCCCTATTTTTTGAGGGCCTTCGTCTAGAATGCTAAGCCTATTGGTCCGGCCCCACCGCAGCCTTATATAAAAATAAAATAACATGGGAAACAATATTATTAATAATATTGAGCCGATTTATAAACAAAATATTAAAAAAAATGTATTGCATTTAAAAATAAAATGAGTTCAACAACCTCAATTGTTTTAACATGGTTTGATTAAAAAAAAGTAAGAAAAAAAAAAGATATCAAAAAGCACCCAGTTTGAAGTAAATAATTTTTTAAATCATCCATTATTCCATTTTAGTAAATATACTTTTTAAAACAATCTTTTAGAAAAAAAAAAAAAAAAAAAAAAACCTCCCAAACAGTGTTCTTCCTACGACAAGAATTATTGATATTTGTTTATTATTATTGCTTCCCTCTCAATTCTTTTCCTTTCGATTTACCGTAGTACCTTAAACAGCCCAATATCAACGTAGCAATGCCCTTTGAATATGACTGTGAAGAATGTTAGTGGTTTGAGTGGGGTAGTCTAGTTATGTTGATTGTGAAAATTAGAGTTGTTACGTGGTATGGTACTGTTTTACTGTTGACTGGTTGGTAATGTCTCTTTTAAGGCTGCAGTTAGAGCTTGTGTGAAGAGCAAAAGTACCGATTGTTTTGTGTAAACTGTAAACCCCCGTAGGTGTGTATGTATTTTTTAGTTGATTAATAAAATTTATCAGAGGTATCGCCCTCTTTTACAAAAAAAAAAAAAAAATAATAATAATAATAAAAAAAACCATAGCAATGCCCTCGTTGAGTTCGAACCATACAATCAAAATTATGGCAACCATGTATCTAAAAGACCGTCTTCCTCTACATTATGCCAAATATGCAAAAACAACAATCACGAAGCAACTTCGTGTTATTTTCGTTATGCTACTCTAGAAGAAGAATTAACCGAGCTTGGCAGGCGCACAACTAGTCTACAAACGTTGCAAGGAACACACCAACAACTTAGACGACGGCTAACACAATAATTAGTTTAGAGCATTATGGACTGCCCACTTAGAAAGTGGATAAGTCACCTAGACCATCACTCCAGACGCGCATGTACATACATACAACTGTCAACCGTGACTTTTCAAAAATGGACAACAACCACCATGGGCATCTTGGCATGATAGCCTACAACTACATGTGCCCAACAACATATATTTTGTGTTGGTAATCAGAGATAAACAAAAATAGTTTCAGCAAAGCAAAAAATAACAAGGTATGGGACAATTTTCTGACTTTATATTCTCGAATGGGAAATGCTTTCTAGTGTTCAATACAAAAGGAAATTGCAGAGAATGATAAATAAAACAACATATATTTTGGCCCATCATGAATCACCATCACACACATGTGGGCCTGACTCATCAACAACTTTCCATTTCCATCGTGAATATTTCCAATAGTGGGCATATTCCATTTAGGCCTAACAACTTAGCTTTCAGACGATTGCAGCTTTGTCTACTCATGGATCCAAGGCAATACCTTCTTTAGGTACAGAGATAGTGAGTATTGATAATAATGATATGACTATGTATCTCACAAGGGCAGTCCAAACTGCTCGACGATCGAGGCAATCGCTCGAAAAATGCTCGCTCGATTCCCGCTCAGTTTGTAAATGAGCCGCTCAGATCGGTTCGATTCAAATTCAATCCAAGCATGAGCAAAGCTCTGCTCGCTCGTCGATTGCTCGGTTTCGCTCGAATTATTTTTATTAATAATTAATATATATATATATATATATAGGCAGGGGATCCTGTACATTAATCTAATATTGTGAGAGGTGTGAGAAATAATGTGGTGATGACAAGTGTCCTATATCTAAATTAATTCAAAAGGGTGAATTAGTAATTTTCTATTTCTTTCAATTAATTGATTAAAAGATAACTGCCTAAAATAACCGCCACCCTTTATTATAGGAATTCGAATTTAAGAATTAATCTACGAATTTGTGTCATCTCGTTCACCGGTTATTAATTCTGTAGTGTTATATAATTCTATAGTGCAACCACCATTCAAAACTGTATAGTGTTATATATTTTTATATAGTGTTATATAGTGTTACATGGTGTTATATGGTGTTATATAATGGTTTTTGGTGTTATATAATTCTGTAGTGCAACCACCAACAAACACTATATGACACCATCAATTATTAATTCTGTAGTGCAACCATCATTCAGAATCGTAGAGTGTTATATATTTTTATATAGTGTTATATAGTGTTACATGGTGTTATATGGTGTTATATAGTGTTCTTTGGTTTATATAGTGTTGTATGATGGATGCATAGTGTTATATAGTGTTATATTTTCCTGGTAGCATGTCTATGATGGATGTATAGTGTTATATATTGTTATATAGTGTTATATAGTATTACATAGTGTTATATGGTATTACATAGTGTTATATGATGGATGTATAGTGTTATATGATGGATGTATAATGTTATACATTTCTTGTAGCAGTTACATATTTCTGTATTTTTAGAATTTAGGATCGATAGAATTTAGCAATTAAAATTGAATCGCAAGAATTTAGGAGTGAATCACTAGAATTTAGGAGAGGTTACCTAATTTGAAACATATACAAAGACACTATTACCCCTACAATTTTCAAATCAGTCCATATAATTAAAACACAATTTATAATTTGGTCCTTATTGATCTCAACCATTAGATCAAAGATCTAATGGTTTAAAACACTTCTTACAATTCTCACACTTTAGACACTTTGTACACTATCCCTACCCTATATATATAAGGTGAGGTTCCTGTAAAAAGGACCTTTTTCGTGAGAAGTGTGAGAAGACATAGAAATTGACATGTAGGCATCATGTTTTGAACTTAGGCATGGCGTTTTGGGTTGTTTTGGCAAGAAAAACACCAAACATAACAATTTAAAACACAATGCAACGTATTATGGGCGTGAAATTTAAAACACACTACTTAACGTTCTTGGCATAGTGTTTTAAGTTTTAAGCCTAGAATTCACTGCATTGTGTCTTAAATTGTTATATTTGGTATTTTTCTTGCCAAAACAACCCAAAACATTATGCCTAAGTCCAAAACATGATGTCTACATTTGAATTTTTATGCTTTCTCACACTTCTCACGAAAAATGTGCTTTTTACAGGATCCTAAGACTATATATATATAGGGGAGGGTTATCTTGAGAACGCTAAATATTGCGAGAACCGTGAGAACGAATGAAAAAACCAATCAAAACCAATTTTTTAATACAAACCTCATTGTAATTAAGATACAACATCAAAAAAAGAATTTACAACATCGAATAATTAATTTCTCCTTTCAAAATCATTCTTTTTAGATTTTTTACACATGTGTAAATATAACAGATTTACACATGTGTAAATGGCAAACTTACACATTTGTAAATTTTCTTTATTTACGAATTCACGTAAATTTAAACGTGTAAGTTAAATTTCTAACATTGTATTCGAATAATAATGGTAAGTGTAGAAAAAAAATTGAATTTGAATCGTTTTTGACCAAGTTCTCGCGGTTTTTTTATTTGTTCTCACGGTTCTCACAATATTTAGCGTTCTCATTTAAACTTTCCCCTATATATATATATATATATATATATATATATATATAGGGAGGGGCTCATGCGAGAACCACCCTTATTGTGAGAACCTTGAGAACCAATGTGAACACAACCTAAAATAGCTAAAAAAACCTAACCCCCACCCAAAAACCTAAACCCCCCCCCCCCCCAAGCTAAAAAAAACCTAACCCCACCCCCCCCCCCCCAAAAAAAAAAAACCTAAACCCCCCTCCCCCACCCCCCAAAAACCTAAACCCCCCCCCCACCCCCCCCAAGCTAAAATGCTAAAAACTAAACCCCCCAAAAACCTAAAAAAATCTAAAAAAATCCAAAAAAAATCCAAAAATTTTTTTTTGATTTTTTTAATATTTTTTAGGTTAAAATTGCTACTTTTAGAAGCAAAAAAAAAAAAAAAAAATTTTTTAAAAAAAAAAAAAAAATTAAAATTTTTTTTTTCTTTGGTGCGAAAAGTAGCGATTTTAACCTAAAAAATATTAAAAAAATCAAAAAAAAAAATTTTGTGTGATTTTTAGCTATTTTTAGGCATTTTTGGTGTGTTCACATTGGTTCTCGCGGTTCTCGCAATAAGAGGTGGTTCTCGCATGATCTTCTCCCTATATATATATATATATATATATATATAGGGTAAGGTTCATGCGAGAACCACCTTTATTGCGAGAACCAATGTGAACGCAACCAAAAATAGCTAAAAAAACCTAACCCCCACCCCCCCCCCCCCAAAACCTAAACCCCCCTCCCCCACCCCCAAAAAAACTAACCCCCCCCCCCCCCCCCCCACAAGCTAAAATGTTAAAAACTAAACCCCCTCAAAAAACTTAAAAAAATAAAAAAAAAACACACAAATTTTTTTTTTTAATAATTTTTACATTAAAATCGCTACTTTTAGTAGCAAAAAAAAATATTTTTTTTTCTACTTAAAGTAGTGATTTTTGTATAAAAATATTAAAAAAAAATTGTGTGTTTTTTTGCTATTTTTAGGTATTTTTGTTTGTGTTCACATTGGTTCTCGCGGGTCTCGCAATAAAGGGTGGTTCCTAACGGATCCTTGTCCTATATATATAGGGGAGGGTTCATTTGAGAAGAAATTTAACGTGAGAATAAAAAGAAGAAATGACATATTAGTTAAATGCTATTTCATTTATAACTCATATAATTAATTTTTCTCACTTCAACTAATTTGTCAACTAATCATTAATTATCCTACATATAATCTACAAAACCTATACATATCAAAATTTTCCTACATATACCCTACACATTATAGAATTTTATCCCACACAGTCGAAATTTATCCTACACACCTTGAAATATATCCTCCACAACTCGTAATTTATCCTATACGACTAGTAATTTATTCTACACTTTAAATTAAGTTGTTTTTTTAATTTGGAAAAAAGTATATATTTTGAAAAGTAGTTACAAATTTAATTTAGCTAGTTAATAAAGGGGAAGAATACAAATTAATGATTTATGTAAGTTTACCAATATACCCTTATATTAAAATTAAATACAAATATTAAATGAGGTAAAATGAAGCATTCTTATTGGTTGAAACTTCTTCTTTTTTATTTTTACAAAAAAATTCTTCTCATTTGAACCCTCCACTATATATATATATATATTAGATTTTAAAGATTAAAAAACCAAAAAATATACTAACCCAAAAAAAATTAAAAGCCCGCCCAACTTAATATTTAATATGAAAATCTAACCCTAAATCCTATTCCTAAAACAGTATTCAGTCATAATCGAAGATCTGCAACATATCGACGCTCCAGTCTCTACACACACACACAAAATCTAACCCTAATTCCTATTCCTAAAACAATATTCAATCATAATCGTCGGCTGTACTTGTGCGAAGATCTGATTGTGCGAAGATCTACATTTCGTCGGACAATCAAGCCCTCGTTTCTATTTGTTAAATCTTAAATCCTATTCCTAAAACAATATTTAATCTGCATAATCATCGAACTCGCTGACAACAATATTCAATCTGCATGATCGTCAGACTCCCTGCCAGCCTGCCAGTTCCACAGGTCTATTCTGTTTCTGTTTGTTAATATAATTAGTATCCTGCTCTGTTTTTAAACTCCTGTTTATGTATGTTTGTTACTTTTGTTTATTTAACTTTTGTTTGTTCACTTCTGTTGTTTACTTCTGTTATGTTTGTTAAATGTTAATTAGTATCCTGCTCTGTTTGTTCTGTTTGTTAAATAGTATGTTGTTATAATTGTGTTAACTTCTGTTTATGTTGTTATAATTGTTTGTTAACTTCTGTTTGTTTACTTCTGTTATGTTTGTTAAATGTTAATTAGTATCCTGCTCTATTTGTTAACTTCTGTTTATGTTCTGTTTGTTAAATAGTATGTTGTTATAATTGTGTTAACGATTGTGTAGTTATAATTGTGTTTTTTTTGTAGAATGTCTTCTTACAAAGAATCAAACGAGAATCCGGCTGCTCATGTTGACTTGACTGATGGAGAGGACGACCCGAATCCAATAATTGATGAATCGAGTGATACCGATGTAGCTGATACAACGACCAGAGGTGCTTGTTCAAAAAAGAGAGTACGAGTAAACCTATGTATGTGAAATTTGAGAAATATTGGGGGGAAATTGGGATCCTTATGTCTATTGCATCAATTTTAGATCCCCGTTTTAAGATGTTCTCAGTTGAGTTTACTTTTGAGAGATTGTATTTAGAGGATGAATGTACGATCATGGTTCAAGATGTGAAAAGTAAGTAAAAATCACTTTTTGACAAGTATTGTAATGCATATAAGACATCTGAGGCTGCCATGAATAGCTCAAAAACATCTTATAATGGATCAAGTTCACACACGAATGATTTTTTTGCTTGCCTCAATTCAAGAACCATTTCGATTGAAATAAAATCTGAACTTGATGAGTATTTGGATGAGCCGAACCTAAAATGTATGGATCCAAAATTTAATGTGTTGAAGTGGTGGAGTCAACATTGTAGCAAGTTTCCGGTTTTAAGTAAGATGGCGAAAGACATTTTTGGCATCCCGATCACTACCGTGGCTTCCAAATCAGCCTTTAGTGCTGGGGGCGTATATTGGATGACTACCGGAGCTCTCTTTCAAAGGATATGGTGGAACTTCTTGTTTGTGGAAGTGATTGGTTAAAGGTCAGCTCAAAAACAACCTTAAAAACATTGAAAGTAAGCTTTTATTACATTTATAATCTACTTATACTTTTGTAGTTTATGCATTAACATTTGTATTTTGTTTTTTTAATGTGTAGCAAGCTGCAAGAGATGAAGAAAAATTGGAAATTGATGTGTTGACTCCAAATGGGTCTGATAATAAATGAAAGGTATTTTTATAATTAACAAACCATAAAAGTTGTTATGTAATGTATAGAACTTAATGGTTTTGTTTAATGCTTGTGTTTATAGGTTATATGTTGATTTGAAGTTGAATTTTGTGGATGAAGATCATCAAGCTTAAAGAAGAAGTTTATGGCTTTTGAACTAAATGACAATTTGTATTTCGCACTTTATTTTGTGCTTCTTGATATTGTTAAGAACATTTTTAGAATCATGATTTTAGGTTAGTAAAGTGTTGGACATGTTTTAATTAAGTTAGGATTTGTTTTTTGTTGAACGAAGCCTTATAATTCAATCGAGCGAAAACGATCCGCTCGATTTTTTTTAGGATTTGATAAAAACCGAGCGAACACGATCTGATCGATTCAAATTCAATCCGAGCATGCATCACTTTTGTGCTCGGTTTTGCAAATTCGATTCGTTCGGATAAAATCGGTTGTAATTCAATCCGAGCATGAGCAGACCCTTGATCGGATCGGATCGGCTCATGAACACCCCTACATGTCAGCAGGGCCGGCCCAACCGTATATCAAACCAAGGCTAAGTCCATAATTTTAGGCCCCCATTTAAATGAAAATAAAATATATCATGTAGTATTGATATTAAGTATGTTGTGATTAGCATAACACCAAATGTAATTGTAGCTTAGCGGCAAGCTTGTCACTTTGCTGCTTTATAAACCCAAGTTCAAATCCCAGCCAACGCATTGAGGAAAGCCCGTGTAGTTAGGCATTCAGGCCCTAATGCCCACTTTTTTTGGTTTAGGGTTCCAGAAGAAACGACCATTTGAGATAAGCAATCAACCATCAATTTCTTTGCGACTACTTGATTTCTTTTTTAAATTAATTATTGTGCCAAATGGTATGTTTCAAGAGAGATAATGGTTTTTCTAATGTTCTTTGGGTTAATTACTAGATTGGTTCTGGATTTCCATATTGTTTCTAATCCGTTTCTTTATGTCATGCTTTAAAGAACATTTGTAACATATTTTATGGCATCTTTGTTTCTTTTTCGAGTGAATTGCAAATTTTGTCCTTTATCTATTTACCTAATTTCAGGCGATGTCCCTTGTCTTTAAAATTGACGAGTTTTGTACTTTTTGTTTCCAATTGTTGCACGGTTTGTCCTTTGACACTAACTTAGTTTGTTTTTAACGACATGTCACATGATCTATCATTCGCTTTGGGCTTCCAAAAAGCTTAGGCCGACCCTACATGTCGGTTATTCTCTTATTTCCTCATCCGATCATACCTTAAAATTGAATAATGTCTTTGTTGTTACCGGCTAACTAAAACATGTTATCAATCACCCAACTTCTTATTGATCATCCCATTTATTTTGTTTTCTTTTTTCATATTCAAGTTAAGTCTATTCAAACATTTACAAGGAAACCCTTCGCCGCATGCTTCCAAAACCACACCAACTCTATACTCTCAATGTTGCCACAACGATTCACACTCAATATAACATTCTCGACATGGACATCTAGTTAATTATGTTTTTTTTTCACGAATTTCTATATCTAATGCTAATTCATTCAAAAAATCTATACTTGTATTATTTCAAAGTCCATTACATTATCGTTGTTTTTTTATAGAGTAAACTGTAATTTTACCCCCTGGGGTTATATGTGATTGGCACTCTGACCCCCTACAAGGAAATTTTTGTTGTCTGACCCCCCCCCCAACATTGTCTATTTCCCTCAACATTACCCCCTCCGTCTATTCAACGTTAATATGACCGTTTAGAATTGATGAAATGACTATTATACCTCCATCCATCTTCTTCCTCAATACATATAACCCTACCTCCCTTAAATCTTCAACCAATCCATCTTCATTGTGTCGTCTCTTCGATCCAGCTCCAGCCCCAGCCAGATGTCTAGCTCTTCTTCCACCCTGTTTCGATCGAAAGGTAAAATGGTGAATACCGAACCCTCAGACATTATCTGTCCTTGTGGTGGCCAAACTGTTTACAAACAGTCGGAATCGAAGGCATATCCTGGAAGACGGTATCTGCGATGTGTAAGTGATCTCTGAGTTATGCTTATTGAATGTAGTTGTGGGATAATTACTGAGTTTTTATGTTGTTATTGATGTCCGATTTTAGATTGGAGGATGTGGTTTCCTTAGATGGGCTGATGTTGGTGAAGAACAGGGATGTCCAGTTTGTCACGAGGTAATGCCTGCTTTAATTCAAAGTATCAAAGATAAGGATGAGTTGGCTAAGTTCAAAGACAAATTGGCTCAGTACAAGAATGAGGATGTGTTCAAATGGAAGCTGTACTTAGGGATTACTTAGGTCTTGATTATGGTTGTTTATTGCTTAAGTAGTTAAATGTAGACAAATTGTATTAGTATTTGTATATTCTACTAGTTGTAACTGACTTTCCAGATATTGCAGTGCTAAATTTCCCTTTTTCAAGTTCTTACTGTTTGTTTTAATGTATTACTGGTAGCCTGAATGTAATCCTGAAGCTATTGCTGAGAATGAGAATGATAAGGATGAAGATGTAGTTACGGCTGAAGAACCAGACAGTTATGTATACTTTAAGGATCAAGACTCTGAGGTACTCAGACCTTATTTAGAGGAACAAACAGAGAATGAAGTGACACTCGAAGATCCGACAAAAGACTATGACCCTGAAGTGCTGGAACATGCATGGGATTACTGTTATTAGGATGAAGAGGACGATTGGTACCACAATCCATATGGAGGGGAGCATGGTCCTGATTCGGATTGGTCTTGTTTGGATGATTGTCACTGGAAATATGCTAGAAACCAGCATCTAAATTTGTTGTATGTTGCATTTTGGACCACTAAATTATGGAATCTGTACTAAACTTTGCAATGTAATCGAACTACTTTCTGTCAATTTTATGTTTGAACATAAATATGAAAATACAGAAATGCAGCCATATAAAAAACAACCAAACATTTTCATTACAATAGAATAAAGTAACAAACATAGTCATCACTACAGAAATAAAAACAAACATTGTCTGTAACAAAGTCAAGAAACATCTATACAACTAGAGATATTATAAACCATAAAAACTTCCATCAATCATCAAGATTGTAAATTGGGGCACCTTGAGTGGCAGTATGCGATTCTTGTGAAGCAGCAGATTGTTCACCCCCTTGTCCTTTGCAGCTCCTGATGTTGTGTCCCAGGTTTCCACATTTACCACACTTGTTGGAGGTGCCCTTTCTGGTCATTTTACCTCATTTTCCGAACTCCTTCTCAAGCTCTTTTTCCCCAAATGCCTTCTTTCGCTTCTTCTTTGGCCTTCCAACCTATGTATGATGCTTTGGTGGGATAATTGTTGATGGAAATTGAGAAGGAGTCCACATCTCCGGCCCATTGATTGGCTCTATGACATTCTCATAAACTTTCTTCCATGTTGACAACCAATACACATCCGAAACCCACTATTCTGGTATACCAGCATCAATGCTATTCCTTGACATATCCCATATGGCTGCAACAGCATGTTTGCAAGGCATCCCTGTCAAGTCTCACTTCCTGCATGCACAAGTTTTATTTTTAACATTCACAACACATTGTGATCTCAGACCTGTTACTTGATACTTGTCTGTATCAACCATTAAAATAGACATTTCAGAGGCCTGTTTCTTGATCCCATCGAAGACCTTAGTGGCATGAGGTGTCAGTGGCCCAATACACTTTGCTTGCAATTTCTTTACATTGACTATCCTCTTGGTCATGTACCCCTAATGAATTCTAAGCATGTGATAATTAGCTTGTCCCTTTCCCCTATGATTTGTCTGTCATGATCCCCATCACTTGAACCATCCAGTTCTTCACTAGTAAATTCTACATTAGCCCTGAACCTCTGCATATCGACTTCTATTTCATAAACCATATTATCTTCCTCAACATACTCATAATCAGGATCACTTTCTTCATCCACTTCATTCTGATCTTCACTTTCTTCCTCATTTTCATTCTGACTTTCATTTGCATTGTGTACTAAAACTGATGCTGGAACAATTACATGGCCCTGCTTGATCTTCATAGGACTCCATCAAGATTGTTGACCTCCGGTGTTCAACATACATGTTTATCAGGTGGACTCCTTGACGCATATGATCAAACATAGCTTCTAAATCAACATCACATTTTAATGTCCTAAGACCAAAATCCAAAGACATGTAAGGTTCCTTGTAATGAATGTAGAAAAAGATACCATCATCGTAACCTATTTTCTTAATCATCTCCTCTAAAACATCCATAGTCAACACACAAAAATCTACATGATCAATGTAGTTGATATTTCCATCTAAGTATTCCCTATTTGGGTTTTCTACAAATTACCTCCATGGTGTACCCTTATTGTAAATTGTCTCTGAGTGTCACCTGTAAACAAACATCAACATCAGATTAACACAGCGAAAGGTTCAATTTTTACCTAACTAAGACCTGTAAGCTTGCATGTCACTTACGGTACATCTCGTCTGGTTCAAAATACTGATCTTCAGCTTTAATCTTCCATAATCGAAGATCCATACTGCTAACAACTTGGATTCTGCTTGTAATTGTTCAAATGTGTAGGATCGCCATGTACAGAAATTGATGATTTGAGAACTAGGTTAAATTCAGGGTTTTAGATTGAGGAAATGTGAAACATAAAGGGAGTAAGTAACCATTAGGGGTGAAATTACCAGTTTACCCTTTGACCGTCTGAAGATAATGTTCCAAACTAACGGACATAAAGACCAGGGGGTAATGTTGAGGGAAATAGACAACGTTGGGGGGTCAGACAGCAAACTTTTCCTGGTAGGGGGTCAGAGTGCCAATCACATATAACCCCAGGGGTTAAAATTGCAATTTACACTTTTTTATATTTAACTCGTACTTTTGTTCCTTTAAAAATTATACACTCTGACATTTGGGGATCATGTGCCATTACACCTTGTAAAGGTTATAAATACATCATCTCCTTTATTGATAATTTTAGTAGCTTTACTTGGGTATACCCTTTATCACATCATTATCAATCTCTTAATTCCTTACACCATTTTAAAACACATCCAAAAACCTCTTTTCCTCTACCATCAAAAACCTACACTATGATGTGCTCCATAATTAACTCAATGTTTGTTGCTACAACAAATACAAGACCAAGGATAGTGATGGGACTGGTTAGGTAAAAGGGTTCAAGGGTTTCTGTTTGCCTAACGCAGGTCGCAGGGTTCCACCACGTATGTAATACATAGGGTTGGATCACTTTGTTATTGTTTGTTTTGAATTCTGGATTGAAGAATATTCAACCCGGAATGTTTGTGTGTAATGAAATTGTATTGAAGTTAGTGAAGAATAGAACATGCAATGGGCAAGTTCTAGAGATAAACAGTGAGATTAGGAATGTCCAACTGAATGACAAGGAGTTGTCATTTATAGAGGAAGAGTTGGCCATAAGAAGAAACCTTTGACTAGTGATCCATGACTACAGTGGAGGGCTTGCCCTTTTTGGTAGGTAAAAGGCTTTGGACCTACGAGTAAAAGGATGTATTCTCCCACATGCTCCTTTTGCGGCTGAGTGGGAGAGTTCACACGTAAAGTGTGATCTGACCGGTCACTGTCTTGTGCTTTTTGCTGTTCACGACAGTTGGTCAATTCCGAACCCTTTTAGTTTTCAACCCTTTAAGTTGTATTGCATTCCAGCCAATTTATCAAGCTTGAGCTACCCATGTCATCAGCCCCCCAAGTCAGAGGTATTTGAGGTGTAAGCTCGGATGCTTCTGAATTTTGTGCAACATTTTTTGTAGCTCAAAGGCTTCGAGACTTGAAGGGTTATCGCTTCAAGGTTTTGGGCGGTAGCAATTCAAATTTGAATTTGAGGAGACAATTGATGTGACTTGTGACAACTTTTCAGGTGGTGGTTCTTTTTCCCTAGGTCATAATAATAACCGCTAGGCCTTATTAATTATCACTTTAACACTGTCATTCAAAATTCACAACTGCCATTTCACTATTATCTTTCTGCAACAAGATTCCTCCATTCTCTCTGTTCAATCTTCTAGGTTAATTTCTTATTTTTTCTTTTTTCTGATTTTCCTTGATCATCCTTCGGAGCAATTGGTGCGAAGAAGGATATGGGATTAAGTTACTCCCGATTAACACAAGAGGAAGTCGATGACTTTTGTGAACTTTGGGGTATTGATTCATCTGCCAATCCGGTCGCTTTGGGTTGTGATAAATCTACTGATCAGTGTCCACCGGGTTTCATTGCTTTGTATTGTCGCCATTTTGAGTTTTCTAACCTTCGCAACCCTTTTTCCATCTTTGTCCTCAACGTTTTAGAGTATTATCTTTATCGTGTGTCATTTGGGCAGTTACACACTCAAGGGCTTTCTAGGGTTTTACATTTTGAAGTTTTATGTCGGGCATTGGGCTATGACCCATCTTTGTTAATGTTTCGTCGCTTTTTTCGATTAGCTAAAAACGGTGACTGGTTCACGTTTGAAACATCTCAGATTGATGTTTCTTTAAATCTCACCATTTGTGACTACTCTCGGTTCTTGGAAGGACCGATTTTTCTGGGTTTTCAAGTCAGTTGTTCCGTTTAAAATGGTTTGGAGGCATCCTGATGCCATTCTAAATGAACTCAAACCCTCTGTGTCTGAATTATATGAGTGGTTATTAAAAGCCCGTAGGGAGTATCCTTCACAGCTTCGTCCGTTCCCTGAACATCTTCTAGTCTTGACTGGCGTAAGTGTTCTGTGGGATAAGCCTGATCGAGACCCTATGTTCATGAGGGGTGATCAGGGTATGTTATTTTGCTTTCACATTTTTATTTTCTTGTATGATCATGTTTTCTTATACCTTTGCTTGTTTGATATAGTTATGACTGCCCTTGATTTCATCAAGTCCGCTGATACCTCCGATGTTGTTCTCGGAGGTGCTGAAGATGTTGAGGGAGAAGATGTTGTTGCTAGAATAGCGGAGGGTAGATTGGTTCCTGGTGGGAAATATGTCAACGTTCCTAATGTTAAAGGTTTTACAAAGGCCAACTCTTTTAAGCCTTCAGTTCGTCGTTCATCTCGTCATTTGTTGAAGGGTCCAAACCAGTCATCTGCTACTGATCCTGTTGATCTTAGCGATGACATTGAGGTTTCTGAGGACCAAGAGGTTGAGGCTGAGGGAAAGAAGGGTAAAGAGTTGCCAGTGGTGGTTGGGAAGAAAGGAAAATCAGAAGGTAAGAAGGTTGTTATGTCTGCTGCAAAGGGTTCCTCGGGAAAGAGTGGGGAGGCTTATCTGGAGGTCAATGCTGGTGAAGTGTGTGTTTCCAACTGGAATGTTAAGGTTGGGGACAGCTTCAAGTCCTCTACTGTTTGTGAGGATGTTTTGACCAATTTTGCTCCTCCGATGGTTCGGGGTTACTTGACAGCAATGGATGATGATATGATGATCTCTCGGATGATGCTGAGTGCCTGCAATCTTGCTGCCATGCTTCCTGAAGGGGTTTCTCGATTTCGCAAAAGGATGCATTAGTACAAATAGTTTTCAAAGAAAAAATATAAAATGAAAGCTTCGATGGCTGCTATGAAGAAGGAGAGTGAAGGGTTTGCTGAGAAAGAGAAGGCTTGGGTGATGAAGGTTAGTGAACTCACCTTGAGGCATTAGGTGGGGATGAATGAGTTGAAGAAACGGATGGAAGCAGATAAGTTGCAACTGAAGGCTGACAGGGAAGCTTTGAACGTCTAGAAGAAAGCCTTTTTATAGGAGAAAGAAGGGTTAAAGGCTTCCCTAGCCCAGGTAACCAGTGATAACCAGTGACTTATTAAGCATGAATTCCAACAGGTAGTTACCTACCTTCTTCACCCCACGAAGTTCAACTTGGCCCTTGGTGATGTTTACACAAAGCTTCTTAATCATGGCAAACATCTGGGGTTCGTTACTGGCTATAAGTCTAATGAATCTGGTCAACCTCAAGAACAGTCTTCCTTCTATTAGCCCCAAGCTTTTGCCACCTTCAAGGAGTCCGTTCTTAATATGGAACAGCTAACTTACCCTTATGTGGGTGAGGTTTCCTCTTGCTTTGGTAAACCTCTTTATGTGTTGCAAGAATTGAAACCCTCTGGCCTCAACGAGGTCATATGTGCTGAAGTGCTGAAATCTCTGTCCAAGAAGCGTTCACATTCAGGTGATAGTGAAGAAACTTTTTTTGGATGGTGCTAAGGGTTCCCTGGAGGCAATCCTTGAAGGCTTCAAGGTGGCAGATGATGGCGACAAGAAGGTGAAAAAGGTGAAGAAGGCCAAGAAGGCTAAGGCTGGTGAAGCAGGAGCTGGAGCTTCTAAGCCTACTTCTTCTAATGTAGCTTCTTAAACAATTAATTCGTAGCTTTCTTAGCAAACTTAAACAATATTATGTTATGGTTGTTGAACACTTTATCTTTTAGGGAACTGTTTAGGTTCCTCTGATGGTTGAAGCCTTGAAGGCTTTTGGACAATGTGTTGGCTGAATGGCCCTTATGGCCTTTGTTATGTTTAGCCTTTTATGTTTTATGTTATGTTATTTTTTTATTCCCTTATGTTTTCGTTGGTCTTATGAGTTACCTTTGTTTTTGGTTGTGCATCCTTTGCCATTTATACCTTGAAGGGTTCAGTGTTGCGGCCACTTATCCTTTTTTAACAAGAAGATACGTCACCTATCCTATTTGTAACACTCACTCGGTGTCTTATTGGTTCGTAAGCCATTGTTAAGGCTTAAGAACATTTGATGTAGGCTGCTCAAACCCATCTATGAGACATATTTAAAAAAAAAATTCTAAGTCTCATGGAGTTGTATTGATTTAGGAACTCACCCTTATATAGGTCCATTCAACCCTTGAACCTATTGAGCGATGTGGCATGGGAGCTCATCCCCTTACATGGCCATTGCCATGGAGTTTTTTGCTAGGTTTTCAACCTGCTTATAGGATAGAAAGACAAAAATTGAAAAAAAAAAACTCCGTCATTCATTCAAGAGTACTTTGATTACAGGGGAGGGTAGAATAATTCTTGAAATACTTTCTAAGACATTTCGACTAGACGTGGAACCTTTCTTGTGCATCAGCCAGTTTGTACGATCCTCCCTTGTGGGCTTCAAGGATGGTGTATGGCCCTTCCCACTTAGGGCCAAGTTTTCCTTGACTCTCTTTCTTACTGGCCTCACTGTTTCGAAGTACAAGGTCCCCAAGCTTGAAACATTCATGCTTCACCCAGGCATTGTAATAGGATTCTATCTTTTGTTTATACTTGGCTTCTTGAATAGCGGCTTGATCACAAGCTTCTTTGAGGAGTTCCAAATTCAACATGGTTTCCGTTTTGTTTTGACTCAAGGTCAATGTTCAATGTTCGTTGTGTTGTAACTCTGATATCCGCTGGGATTACGGCCTCCGAACCAAACACTAGACTGTAGGGTGTTTTCTTGTGGCTTGTCTTTTCAGTCGTTTGGATTGCCCATAAGACATTGGGAACCTCTTCAAGCCAGTTGTTGTTGTATCTTCCCAACCGGGCCTTAATCCCTTCTACAATGCTTTGATTTTTCCTTTCAACCTGGCCGTTTGACTGTGGATAAGCAACCGAGCTGAATACTTGAGTTATCTGAAACTCTTTACAACACAAGCTAAAAGATTTCTCGGCAAACTGCTTTCCATTGTCCGTGACCAGTACCCCTGGTAGCCCAAAACGACAAATTATGTTTTCCCAAACAAAATCAATGACTTGTTTCCCTGAAATTTTGGCAAATGGTTTTACTTCTGGACACTTGGTGAAGTAGTCTATGGCCACAAACAAGAATTTGACTCCTCCCTTGGCCGGTGGGAATGGACCAACAATGTCCATTCCCCATTTGTGAAATGGCCAAGCCGAGGAGATGGCAACAAGCTCATGCATGGGGCTTTTGGGTACTTGAGCATGCAGCTGACAAGCCTCACACTTTTGCAACTGTTCGGAAGTGTCTCGATGCATGGAAGGCCAAAAGTATCCAAGGTTCATTAATTTTGAGACCACCGATCTTGGGCCATAGTGAGCCCCACATAATCCTTCGTAGACCTCCTTGATCAGATACTGGCTTTGTCCTGGGCCAACGCATCGAAGTAGTGATGCAAGGTAACCTCTTTTATAAAGGATTTCTCCTTGTAACACATACTGCCTTGACTTGATACGAACCCTTTCGGCCTTCGTCTGATCATCCGGTAAGTCACAATTTCTTAGGAATTTGATCAAAGGGGTCATCCAGTTTGGCCCTTCCTCGGTAATTACATATTGCACTTCAAGCTCTTAAATGGATGGTGTTTTCAATACCTCAACTAGCACTTTTTGGTGAGATGAGCAAATGTGAGGGATGCAAGCTTGCTCAATGCATCGACCTTCTTGTTTTGTGACCTTGGAACCTGTTTAATAGTACATGATTGGAATGTGCTCATGAGTTCCTTTGCTTTCTCCCTATATTTCTTCATATTAGGCTCCTTGGCTATGTAGTTGTCGTTCACTTGGTTTAATACAAGCAAGGAGTCTATGAAGACTTAAAGCTTTTGAACATCCATCCCCTTAGCTAGCTTAAGTCCAGCAATCAGCGCTTCATACTCGGCTTCATTATTGGTTGTCTGATATTCAAGCCAGAGATCATATGTAAATTCTAATCCTTCAGGATTGATTAGGACTAGCCCATCCCCTGACCCTTCAAGGCTGGAAGCTCCATCGGTAAAAAGCTTCCAGGTATCGGGGTTAGATGATTCAGTTGTGGTAGTGTCAACTTCCGTTGTGGTTTCTTTTGGAATTTCTAAAATGAAATCAGCTAAGATTTGCGTTTTGACAGCATTCCTTAGAACATAGGTGATGTTGTGTTCACCTAGTTCCACTGCCCATTTTGCTAATCACCTGGAAGTTCCTGGTTTTTCAAGCACGCTTTTGATGGGTTGGTCAGTGACCACTTGTATTGGGTGTGCTTGAAAGTACCTTCGAAGCCTTCTAGTTGGTTTCACCAGGGTTAGGGCAAGTTTTTCCAGTAGGGGATACTTGGTCTCTACCAATTTTAGAGTTTTACTAAAGAAGTAAATGGGTACCTGAGCCTTGTTTCGTTCAACGGTCATGACCACACTAATGGCTTCCTCAGCAATCGAAAGGTAAACATAGATTAGTTCCCCGGTTTCCGGAGCAGCAATGTTTGGGAGTGAGGCCAAGTGTTGCTTCATTTGGTTAAAGGCTTCCTCAGCCTCTTCAGTCCACCAAAAGTCTTTCTTGTTTGTGCACCCTTGAAGGGTTTTGAAGAAAGGCAGGGACTTTTCTGCTAGCTTGGACGTATAACGCTTCAAGGATGCAAGCTTTCCGTTTAGGCTTTCCACCCCCTTCTTGCTTTGTAGGGACTTTGTGTCAAGGATTGTTTTAACCTTGTTAGGATTTGCTTTGATGTTTTGTTTTCCCACAATGTGCCCCAAGAATTTGTCTTCTTCAAAACCAAATAAACACTTGACAGGATTAAGCTTCATGTTAATCTTCCTCAGGTTCCGGAAAGTTTCTTGTATTTCATCAAGCATTTGACCTTTCAGTTTTACTCTTGATCACCAAATCATCAACGTAGGCTTCCATGCTTCTACCTATTTGCCCGAAAAATGCTTTGTTTACCAGACGTTGATAAGTAGCCCCTGCATTCTTTAAACCAAAAGACATTTTTTGGTACAAAAAATACCTTTGTCGGTGTGTAATGTTGTTTTCTCTTCATCTTCTTTCTTCATCTGAATCTGAGGGTAACCCTTGTAGGCATCCATGAATCACTTGAAGGGGAAGCCTGTGAGCGAGTCAACCTTTAGGTCGATTTCAGGTAATGGACAGCAATCCTTTAGGTATGCTTTGTTTAGATCCTTTAAGTCGATGTACATCCTCCAGGACCCATCAGCTTTGCGAAACATTACCTGATTGGCTATCAAAGAATGATACTTGACTTCTCGGTGAATTTCGGCTTTAACAAGCCCTTCAACCTCCTGACAGGCTGCAAGGCTTGTATATGGGGCTAAGCTTCTATCACACCCTTATATTTACAGCACAGCCTGGTGGGCCAAGTGGGGAGTATCGTGATGTAAGATTGGTATCGTCATAGTCAAACATACACAGAATAGCACATCGGAAGTCTTAGAATATAATATAATATTACAAACTCAATTGTCCGAAAATACCAAAGTAATAATTACAGACGAGCTTGTAATAATAATCCACAGGCGGATCATTATATACAAAAGAAGAACATCAGATTAATAGGCTTCTGCAAAGGAGTTGCAAATTCCTCATTTAGCATTACCGAGCAGCTTCCAGCCTATTTGCGTATTTACACCTGTCACTTAGTCTTTTGAAAATACGTCGGTTTTCACTGTTAAATACAATCAACCGACACATTTTGAAAACATTTTCAAAAATTGATTTAGGTGCACAAGGCACGAAAAATCTTTTATAACTTGGGACAAACTATATCTCATGTTATCAGTTTTACATAACTTGACAATACATATAGGGCCCGGAAACTATGCCGGTTCATGATTAACCAACACACCACTTATTCCCTTATTGGGAACACCCATATAAAAACATTTTAATAAGCATTAGCATCTGTTAGGTGTATGCCTACACCCCACGCTTAGGTCGTGGCCATTAGTAAATTAAATGAGCCAAGGATATCCAGGACGCGGTCGCATTAACCCCCAATGTTTAGGTCAAGCAATACGAATTAAAACGGGTTATTTGAATTTCCCGACACATTGTTCTTCGAATCCCATACACGACCATGCGGTAATAATTTACCGTATGCCAAACCCGTATAGGGAAAATGGGTTAAGAGTATTTACCTGAGCTAGCACTCGTCTTATAATGCGAAATTTATAATAACTCAACCGTATTCAATTAAGTAAGCGTAGGTACAATTTACCGGAAGGATCTAGTCTGGAATGATGGTATAAATAACCAATTAGAATGCTAACGGGTCTTATTTAAGTCATAGACTTTTAAAGTATCAAAAACGGTACGATACGCTTGACTAAGCGATGACCGGAATAGAATGTAGTTTAAACCCAACAAGTACTAAGACTTGTATAATATGGGTAAACTATTAACATTCTAGAATTTGAGATAAAAATGATAAGGTTAAACCCGTTTCGGTAAACTTACGCAAACTAGGTACGTAAGTCTAATCGTACGTGTATGAGCGATAACGGGTAACCGGATGAGTCATGAACAAGTTCCATATGCCAATACACTTTAAACAAGTTATAATATCAGTAGGATATCAACTTGTATGCCCGTTAAGGTTTTAAAAGCAAACTATGCCTTATAAGGGCGTTTTGGTCATTTAGCGACGTATAAAAGAAACTTGCGTATAATCTGATGTTACGACCGTAAACATTCTGTGAAAACACTTTATTTATGATATAATATCAGTAGGATATCAAACATATGTGTGTTTTAAAGTTTAAGACCAAATTATGCACCGTAGGGGCATTTTGGTCATTTCACACATAGTTTAAAAGCTAATTTGGGAATATGAGTTTATATCATGTACCTACTGTAAAAACATTTTAAGTAAGTTATAAAATCAGTAGGTAACAAATCTTGGTTGGTAAACATGGTTTAAAACCATACTACGCGCTGAAAAGGCATTAAAGTCGTTAAATGACAATATTTGCGATGTTTTATGAAAACTGATGTTATGAAAATCTTTATATGGTCAAGATATGTTATTTAGTATAACACATTAGTAGGTAAAAGGTTTTATATGAAAATCGTGATTAAAATCATTTTATGTGCCATAAGGGTATTATCGTCATTTAAGAGCGTAATACAAGAACTCATGCATAAACTCAAATAAACTGATTTGATATCCCAAAATATCCTAATTATGATATTACATCAGTAGGTAATAAGTTTGGTATAATAAATTACGTTTAAAACCGTTATATGCGCCGAAAGGGCATTTCGGTCACTTTAAAGCGTAATTTACGATATTATACGAAAACTCCATTTATGGTCAGATTAGTAACATCAAAATATGTTAAACATGTTAACATATCAGTACCTAAGTCGTTTGCAAGTTCATTGGTGTTTAAAACCTCATTTTTAAATAAAAGAGCAAAATAGTCAAAGTATGGCATATTTACGGAAACTCGCATAAAACTCAGATTACTATTACGATCGTGTAATGTAACCTCAGAGGGTTATGCTACATCATAATACGATCATAACGGGACCTTAAATCAGTAGCATACTAGTCTAAGTCGGTTCATAATCGAAAGTCAAAGCAGAAGTTATCACAACCCCCGACCCCAACCCTGGGAGCGGGAGCCGTGAACAACTCAAGTGGTACCGATGTTTATTAATTAGGCAGCGGAAAATTTTTCAGCAGGATCATAGTTAGGAAATAATTTCAGAGTTTGTAAATTACCAACCTTTTAATATTAAACAAATGGGCTAATACCCGTATTTCATTCAAATATTTTTATAGGGATAAACCCAAATAAATAAACATAATTTTCTTCTTTTATTCAGGTATTTATAGCCACTTTATTTAAGCCTTCAGTGCTCCATAGCTGGCTTCTACTATCTTTACAGCAAATTACCTGAAACGCGTTTTGAAAACATTTCATCAGTAATAAATACTGGCGAGTTCATTCTATTTTTATAAAAATATATTATTATACTTTACAGCATCAAGGTTTTTATTTGTTTATATTTACCCAAAAACTCAATCAGTATTTGTCACATGGTGGCAGTTCCGATGTCACGGTGGTCATATCACTCATTTGCTAACTTTCGTCCAATAGTGCAGTTTATCAAGTAATAGATATATAGTATATCTTACTATTATTCAAAGGTATTTGTCACTAGGTGATTCCCGTGACGATGGTCAAATCACTGTTGATCTTCTTTCAACTAGTGACTAGAGTCGTATCACTGTTGATCGTTCTTTCAACTAGTGACTCTGGTCATATCACTGTTGATCATTCTCTCAACTAGTGACTCTGGTCATATCACTCAACTAGTGATTATGGTCATATCATTGTTGATCGTTTTCTCAACTAATGAATTTGGTCATATCACTGTTGATCATTCTCTCAACTAGTGACTCTGAACTAGTAGTGTATATAAAGTATATACTATAAAACCCATGATGTCACTTTGTCAAATATGTTTTCTATGGCTCAAAACAAATTTGCCTAGAAAATGAAATATATCATTTTCTGTCAAACTAGTAACTATAACTTTATTAAATATAACATATTAATTAAATAATTGTGATATGATTATTTAATATATTAACGGGACTAAGATTTAAAATCTATAATTCCCAATGTATATCTTAATATTTTAAAATATATATCATTTAAGATATACCATAAGGTTTATATATTATACATATTAAGGGTTATAATATATTATTTTAAATATTAAATATAATATTTAAATCTCACGATATAATAATATTAGTGAAAGTTTATTTTTAATATTAAAATTAAAAGTATATATTTTAATATACTTTCACTAATGTGCCTTAAAAACATTATACACTAATGTTTAATATACTTTCACTAATATTTAATAGGTGAAATACTAAGTAAAAGGGTAGAAATGATTAATACTAAAATGTTTAATATAGATACAAAAATTATTATACACAAAAATCTCGTTGGCAGTTACAATGACTATGGTCATATTACTATTGGCCAACTCTTTGCTTGACTAGTAGTGTATACAAACCCCACATACCAGCAGCTATTGCAGAATATAAAAACTTAATCACTGTAAGTATAACTTATAAACATTTAGGGTTTTGTAAAGCATTTTTAAATATAAATGTATTACAAAAAGGTGATAAAAAAAAAAAGAATGACTCACTTTGTAACTTTAGAGTTCAACGAGAAGTCTCCTGGTATAATATTGGGTATAACTTCTGAGCTATTTAATAAAATATATAATGCACTCGCATTAAGTATAATAACCCAATTCAACTTTATCAATACGTCATGAGACAGAACCCCAACGTACTTAGTTGGGCAGAGCCTTGACATGCGTTGCTGGGTTCTAGATCAATCGGACAGAGTATCGACTCAGTGACCAGGGGTTAAAACACTTAAAACGGGGCAGAGTTTTGGAATATAATTTAAAGAAAGAAAAAAAGAATATATATATATATATGGGGAGGGGCTCATGTGAGAACCACCCTTATTGTGAGAACCTTGAGAACCAATGTGAACACAACCTAAAATAGCTAAAAAAACCTAAAAAAACCTAACCCCCACCCCCCCCCCCCCCAAAAAAACCTAACCCCCCCCCCCCCCAAGCTAAAAAAAACCTAACCCCACCCCCCCAAACCTAAACCCCCCTCCCCCACCCCCCAAAAACCTAAACCCCCCCCCAAGCTAAAATGCTAAAAACTAAACCCCCAAAAAACCTAAAAAAATATAAAAAAATCTAAAAAAAATCTAAAATTTTTTTTTTGATTTTTTTAATATTTTTTAGGTTAAAATCGCTACTTTTCGAAGCAAAAAAAAAATTTATTTAAAAAAAAAAAATTAAATTTTTTTTTTTGGCTTCGAAAAGTAGCGATTTTAACCTAAAAAATATTAAAAAAAAATTTTTGTGTGATTTTTAGCTATTTTTAGGCATTTTTGGTGTGTTCACATTGGTTCTCGCGGTTCTCACAATAAGAGGTGGTTCTCGCATGATCTTCTCCCTATATATATATATATATGTATATATATATATATATGTATATGAAGAGAAAAGTGGCGAGAGGTGTGAGAGCAGAAAACAATTTTGAGGAAATTGAAAGTTGTTTGTAATGTGCACACACCATGCATTCATGTGATGATTTGTTTCCATACGTACACACATATGAGATGTTAGTTTTTAATTTATTTTATTATATATATTATAATTAATTCAGCTGCTTCACTATTTTGGCACTTATAACTTCTAAAATATGATGTTTTAGAAAATGATAAATATGTCATTAGAACAAGAATATTTGTATCTACATTTTGACCAAAGTTTCATTAAAAACGGAGTAAGTTCAAATATAATGTATTTTTTATAATTTAATTATTAAACGAATCTTATGTTTGTCTAAATATCTCATTTTTCTAACAGTTGACTTACCCGTAATCTACCCGTTTAATAGTATAAGTTTTTATATACTTTATTTTAATATATATAAAAAATGGAAATGTTCCAGAAGTCAAACTTCGCGACTTTCGTTTGCGAATCGACCCTAAAACTAGAATTGACGAGCCAAACATGTTTACACTTGTTTTAATAATTATTACCAAGTTGTTTATGTGTTAAAACGTATTTTAGAACACTTATAAACTCAGATCGTAATTATTTCAAAATCTGACCCGTTGACTTTTTAAAACATTAATACGATGACTCGTCAATTGACCAAGCAAACGTGATTCTCAGGATGTGCCCTTTTGAGGGATTAACACCTACCTAATTACGATCACGTAGCCATGTTCGTTGCGAACAATAGCTGGACCATTAAGGTCTAAACCGAAAGTCAAAGCATTTATCGAAAACGCTTGACGTTCGGCTTTAAAAGCCTAATAAACGAATAATCCACGAAAGGAACACTTACAAGTGGTCCTAGGGACTGAATATAACTCAAAGGAAGTTCCCAATTGCTCAGGATCCTCCAGATATGAGAGATAGAGGGATTTTCAAGAAAGGTGCAAGTTTTCAAATGAACAAGAACACCTGTATATAGTGTTTGGAAGGTTTGTGGATGATCTCTAAGTGTTTAGAGGCTTCCTAAGATGATTACAAGTGCCCCCTAACATGTACAAAACAACCTACACGCCCATAGATTCGTTTTAATGGTTTAATTTTGCTTGGAGTGGGCTGCAACGATGATTTCGAGCTGCAGGGACTGTTTACGGACCGTAAGGTCCTGCATATGCGGTCCGTAAGGACCTGGTCAGCCATAAGAAACTTTCAATAGTTGTCATGTTTGGCCCTTGAACCTCCAAACTCTAATATATTGTCGTTTATTGCATAAAAAGCCTTCCATATCCTATATTAGGCATACCCGGGAGTATGACCGAGCATCATAAAGCTCCCGGTTCGTTAAAAGGTCACTCAGAGGTATAAAAAAACATGTTGACGCTTTTAACCCTTTAACTTGCCAACTTGCGCGTATTATCACTTAATGGCATCGAAGCCCTATATAGCCAATATTAGGCATTCCCGAGAGTATGATCAAACATCATAAAGCTCCGGGTTCATTAAAACGTCACTCAGAGGTAAGAATTAACATGTTGACGCTTTTAACCCTCCGTTACACAAACTTTCAAACAATTATGCAAATGGCTCCTCTCGTCCAACAAATGGCACATTTGAGAATACGTATACCGTGTAAATAGTCCATCCTAGCCAACTTTAGGCATCATTAGGATTAGGTACACGTGTTAATACATTGTTGGACACGATTTTACGAGGTGTTACTGTGACAACCCTCACAAAACCAGGTATCCGTACAATTAATTAATATTTAATTACTGTGCTTGCTTACAATTATGGTTAAACTGCTTCTTGATTTCTGATACATACATACTCCTGCATCACATTCTATACTGTCACTCTATTACTTACACGCAGACTTTAGTGACAACCTTGATGCACAAAAGCACAGTTAGCACACTAAACGGATAACCCAGTAAACATGCTGACATTACCAGCACCAAAACAGACATTGTTCTGAGGCCAGTATGAGCCGGGAATAAAGTACTACACTGGTAGGGAGTGTAGGGAGGTGAGGATCATTAAACTGTGTCACTAGGTGATAGTTATAGTGCCGGGAAGTGCCTAAAACATACTTTAATTACAAAATTGTGCACTTTATACCAAAATTCAGCATTTAACATAACTAGTAAGGTGCAAAAACTTGGTAAAATAATACTAGACGCTTTCCAAAGTGTCGGGGATTCAATGTGTCACTAAAAATAATATTAAAGACACTTTAGAGCTTTGTTTGACACTTTAACGGATCAATATCCAACCGGACAACCGGACTTTACCCGGAACAAAAAAATATTGCCAAAAACATTGTTTATATTTTTCTGAGCTAGTTAGGGTCCCCGAACACCCTAACACACTTTACAAATAACAACACACAATAATGCACTAACTATGTCATCTTATCTCAACTAGTTAGTAACTAGATTAATTAAATCCCAACCCCATACCCCCCCCCCCAGCCGGTCATGTAAGTGGGGGACACCCCATTGATTTTCTTGAATTAAAAACTAGATCATGTCTCCTACTACATAACATATTATACAATGGTTAAAGATGAAAATGGATTATAAAAGAACACCCTAGTTATCCATTCTCTCACTTCAAAAACACACACAACCAACAAGCTCTCTCCCTTCCTCTTTCCCCCATTCACGGCAGCCACCATCCTCCACCATATCACCATCATCGATTTCCTTTCTAGCCATTTTCCATACATACAAGGGTGCAAGGGGTCATACGAACAAGTTTGGTGCACTCGGAAGTGGAAGGACCTCTCTTATCTTCTTTTAACCACCACTTTTACGCTTTGAAACTTCCCTAGCCTTGTGCTAGTAGTAAGTGATCTAAATCTTCATCTTGTTCTTATTTTTAGTGGTTAATAGTTGAAAGAATGATAAAATATTAAGAACTCTAAAGAACATCATCAAAGCCTTGAAGTTTAAACTAACTAGAGAAAATGTATGGTTAAATGATGTTGAAATCATGATAAATCTGAAATAAACAAACCATAACCTGCTGTAACAGACTTATGATCTGATTTTAATCATATTAGAAAGGATGGCGAACGTATGTGTGCGTTTTAGTAACATTTAACCTTTAAACAGCATGCTGATTTGCACTTTCAGCCGACTTTAACTAGCTGTAACCACATCGTAACTTAACAAAAACTTTATTTTCTTAAGTCTATAACGTGTTATTATGAAATACGGTTCTAATGGCACTGGAATCATAATTTTTGGACTTCGTTTACTATTTTTAAAGTGTCGTTTCCTAACAGCAGCTAAAGCTGCATTTTTCTACTGAAAATATGTGTTGTATTTTTCGTCACAACTTGAAATCGGTGTAATATTAGGTCGTGAAATTTATACTGTAGATGACCACCGATGTATTTGTAATTCTCTCACTGGAATTTCGTAAATCGGACTCTCGATGAATTTTAAATAAATTATTCCGCGGACTGTGGTCAGAAAAAGATAAATCTGATTTCAGTCCGGAAAATGATTTTCTATAAAATATTGGTGATGATTTGGACCCCGATATTTTTACACAATAATATTTGGATTGTATAAGATATTCTATAAAAAATTGAGAATTTTTGGGATAAGATAACTATTTTATTAAAATACTCGAAAACAGCCCAGTTTTGTATATTAAAACTGAAACGTTATAAGTAGTACTTTGCATGTCTAAATGTCGGGTTGGTTATTTGAAAGCGATCTAACGTAATATATGTTAAAGAAAATGATACGCTTGTAAGCGTGGACACCTCCAGTTAAAGAGAAAACTCTGGCGAAATTTTTCTAGAAGTATAACACATAGAAATATTTTTGGTGACAAGTGTTTATAAATATATTTTTAACTTGTTTTCAAAATATAAATTTCGCCATGATTTTTATTACAAAATAACCAAGTGTCGGAGGTGGATTTTCGTAAATGAAAACTTGTTAAATATATATTGAGAATATATATTTCATAATAAAACGCTTGTGTGCTTACGTGATTTTTTTGTGAACTAGAGATATATTATTTTTGGGGTAAAAATAATATTACTTGGAAATATCATGAAAATACGACTCCATGATAATACCAACGCCCTCACAAATAAATATTTAAGTTACATCGGTATTGTTTATACAACGCGAACTCTAAAATGTAACTTGCGTATTTTCGGAAAAGACTCTTAAATGTGTATTTTGATAAAGTATTATTTTGGAAAATTGTATGAAGTAAAATATAATATTTTTGGGAAAATATGTATATTTTGGAAACAGAATATTTTAGACAAGTGAATTAAAATATATTTTTCAAGTGAGACTTAAAAATATATTTTCGGAATTATAAAGCATACATGTATTTAAAACTCCCATCCTTGGGAAGGAAATACGAATACGAATACTCGAAAAGTATTAACACAGAAATATTGTATAAACAATTATTCCAAAACTAAATACAATTATTATAACTTGGAATAATACCAGAATTGTAACTCAAAAACATACATACTAAGACAAGGCACGACCCGTTCGTCTAATAGACATTAGACCATTGTAGGTAGTCGTGTTTGCCGCGGAGATTTGGGTTACAAATACGAAGACGCAATACAGTGAGTTCATGTCCCCCCTTTTCTCTTAACTGTTTTCAGTTTTTATACTTCGGGGGTGAAATACATGTTACAATGTTTACGAATACTTTTATACATGGTATGGTTAGCATAAGGAGGGTTACTACTTAGATCATGTGAGTGGGTAGGCTGAAACTAGAGGCCATTAATCCTCATTGTAGGACCGAGGGTCATTAGCTGTAGATCTATCTGGGTGTAGCGAGCCCAACCCGTGAGTCCGCTGAATGAACCAGGTGGTGACTTTGAGCCCGACGCAAAAATCTGCTAGGTTTGAGTCTTCCTACAGCACTTCACACATATCATTGGCTTTGCAACCCAATGGTGATCTCTTTTTCCTTAATTGCTACATACCAGGGATTTTCATACATACAGGCATTTTTACAAAGGTTTATACCTACTCACTTACACATGAACTCGCTCAACTTTATGTTGACTTTCCAAACTACATGTATTTCAGGGAACTAACGGATCTGGCACGGTATGCACGTATTATCAAGTTGCGTTTGAATAAAGAAGTCATCCAGGGTTTAGAAGGTGTAACCTCTTCCTGGACGGGTTACATAACCCTAAACCTAGTATTGTTTAAAGTCTTTTGCTAAGTTTTTACGAACTCATTAAATCAAGTCAAGGTTTGTAACTTATTTTGTGATTGATGTTTTAAGACAAGTATAATATGGTATTTTTCTAAACTCTATTAACGGGTGAATATCTCATGTTTTTATCATATAGCATTGTTATGATTGTTGCTATGGTATTAAGAAGTCACACCAAATAAACCCACGCTTCCGCAAAGACAGGGTGTGACAGCTTGGTATCAGAGCCTCGATCATAGCGAACTAGGATTCCTTCTCGAGTCTAGACTATGATCACTAGGGCTCTCATGAAAACATTTTTACATTGCATACACTAAACGTCCAGATCCAGGGCACAAACACCTTTTTACAAACAAAAAGAGGCACAAATACACTTTTCAAAATTTATAGTCCAGTCGGGGAGACTGGGAGATTTTAGTCTGAGAGACCACGAAGTCAGTCTGAGAATTCAATCTGAGAGATTGGGAGATTTTAGTCTGAGAGACTGAGAATTCAATCTGAGAGATTGGGAGATTTTAGTCTGAGAGACCAGGAAGTCAGTCTGAGAGACTGAGAATTCAATCTGAGAAATTGGGAGATTTTAGTCTGAGAGACCAGGAAGTCAGCCTGAGAGATTGAGAATTCAATCTGAGAGATTGGGAGATTTTAGTCTGAGAGACTAGGAAGTTCTGTCTGAGAGGCTGAGAGGATAGTCTGGGGAAGAGTAGGATGATTACATGCGTACATTGTTACTGCTTAATTGATGATTATTGATATACGTGCACACGTGGTGAATATTTGCATACACTAATCGTTAATAACTACTATGGGTATACATGCTATGACTATTATGTACCGGCACACATGTCACTCTATTTAGAAAGCGAGTTATCAGACATTGATAACCCTACGGCCACCGCCACGGATAAGGAGACTGCATCTGCGCCAGAGATATTTACGGCAGACACTGAGAGTGATCCTGATATGCCGACCAAGGACGAGGACGACTTCCAACAGTCCGCGCTACCAGATTCTGGTAATATTTACCCTTACTGATGGTTTCTCTGATAAGGATCCTTCTGTCACTCTTATTTCAGTCCATGACCACTGGACATCCCGACGATGAGCACACCATGGCTCCGATCCTCGACAATGCCCCTCTTGTGGACATTCCTTCCGAAGGTTGATTACTCGGTGAACAATTGATAACGATATCGACGTGATATTGACGGTCCTTCTGATAACGCCCATAATGATGGAAAGATAGACGAGAACGTTATTACCAATTTCACTTATTTGAGACCACTGTTAACACACCATCTTCTGATTCTAGCATACATTCGATTCCAGGCTCCTTTGAGTCTGTGACACCTACAGCCTTACAGACAGCCGGATTACAGCTTTCTACTACTGACACAGACAACGATGACATGACTGCTGCGCTATCACCTGCTCGAGGCACCACACCGTTGGACGCCCCAGAGCCTGCTCTTGAGCTAGCTTCTACACCTTTTGGGTCAGCTTGATGTTGCGCCTGCTGAACCTACACCTTTACGTGATCACGATCCTGTTTCTTTTTGGTCTGTCGAACATTGCACCCCTTATATCTACCTGCATCGGGCAATCTCCTCATTGTTGAGATGTTTGTTTTTACACCCGCAACCACTGACATTGCTCCTTTCCCCTATGAAGACCGACTTCCATTGCGCCAAGGTGCCTATAGCTTTCTTTCAGAATATAACCGCACCCCGGGAAGGTACCTCAAGTCAGCACCTGCATAACGATTCATCTGCTACAACAGCGTTTTCCCAACTGCACAGGTCGCATCATTTACTACATTCACCTCTACAACGCCGGACGAGCCACTTTGATGGATCTTATAACACGCTATACTGATTTTAGACCCTTGCCATCCCTCTCTTTATGGATGCTATACACAGGATGAGTGCTCTTGTAATATCAGCTACAGTTTGAGGATATGAGTCGCAGAACGTTGGAGCTTGAGCTGACACCACAATTGGCAAGTTCAAGTGCAAAACATTACGTAACCGAAAACATGATTTAAGTGTCTACATCACAAGACAACATATTGTCTGAAAAGTTTATGTAAGACACCCCGTCCTCCACCCTGCCTATTACCAGCATACTTTGATCCGCCACGTACATCAAGGTTCCTTTTGCGCTCTTGACCATTGCTATTACACCATTCCCAGGATTTGATGCTCGTTTCTTTACTATCAAGCGGCAGAGCAGATAATTACTTCGACGTATATACAAGCTCGAGGAGGGACTCACGCATGTTAAAAATTTACCTGTCTTTCCTCCTCCACCACCTCAGTCGCCAGTATAATTGGCTTCTGGATTATGCGGATCGCATTGCATTTGGGTAGGACATCTATGATAAGCCGAGATTGTGGAAACTTCTGAAGACCACATCTGACTACGTAATTTCGATACACTAATATATTTAACGGACAAGGGTAGGGTGACCCTGTGTCCCTTTTGATATGATATACTTTGTAAGACAATGCAATTTCGGTCGGAGAATAATGAGAGCCAATCATCAAACATGCGACAACACTTTGTGGCCCATAACCAATGAAAACTCAGTCGCTAGGTCTTCGCTAAGCACGTCATTGATCTATGTGTGTGTGCTATAATTATAATACTATGTGCTTACTTTCCATGCTCTCATTAAACATAATTACCGAATTACTTGGTCATACTATGATTATACAATTATTTGATTGGTTGGTATGGTAACCTGTTATGTGTATGTACTTATGACCACTAAACAACCAAATGCACGCACGAAGCAAACTAGACCTGACCTAACCGACTTTCTTCTAGGAAGATGTCGACTCAAGGGAACACCGATATCAACCACCCTCTACCTACAACAGAGGCGGAAATGCAAGAGCGCCTCTTACAGGCCATCGCACGGTACGAGGCCCGTCGCTCCGATTGCAGCGTAGGTACCTCGGGAAATAACCCCCCCAACGGTAATGTCTAGTCCTTTAAGACACATTACAAAACGTTTGGACATTTCCACGAGTGCCCTGCTAAGGCCTCACGCGAATAATGTTGCTTACATCGTAGGCTGCACCTACAAGCAGTTCTTGGACCACAAACCTCGAGAGTTCGATGGCACTGGGGGTGCCTTAGCCTTCGTGCGCTGGGTTGAAAAGACAGATTCTGTTTTACGATTGAGCAAATGTGACCCCGAACATCAAGTCAAGTATATAACTGGACTATTGGTGGATGAGGCTCTGTCATGGTGGAACCATCAAGTTCGGACAATGGGCGAGACCGCTGCGTATGCTATGACATGGGACGAACTGAAAGATCTGATGCGTAAGAGATATTGCTAGAGGGCAGAAGTCCAGAAGTTGGAAACAGAACTGTGGAACTTGAAAATGGAAGGACCAAAGATAGCAGAGTATGTGCAGAGATTTAACGAATTATCACAAGTTGCCTTACTCCTGGGGGCACCAGAGTTTAAGAGAATCGAACAGTTCATAAGGGGATTGTCACCTCAGATTCTAAGCCTGGTAACAACATCAAAACCTTCAACGATCACCGAGGCTATCAACATAAGCATAGCACTCACGGAAGAAGCAGTTAGACGAGGAGAATTTTCCACTGCGGAGGAGAAAAAGGAGACTGCTATAGAGGCATCTGGGGATAACAAGAGAAAGCTCGCAATTTTCAGGATGGCTACTCGGGGGAGTAGCAAGAAGAAGGCCAAAAAGGGAAAAGACTACAAGGGTATCCTGCCTAAGTGCGACAATTGTTTACGTTATCATGTCGGGCGATGTAAATATGGAAAATGTGATAACTGTGGTAAGAGGGGGAATCCCAAAGAAACTTGTTGGCAAAATACTGAACATAGTAATGGAGGCCAAGATGGTAGTGGGAATCACGAAGGAAATAACGACAATTACCAAGGCAGAATGAGCGATAAACAGAAACGTGCTCGAGGTTGTTTAAACTGTGGAAGCAAAAAGCATTTCAGAAAATATTGCCCTAAAAACAATCAGGCACAAGGATGAAAGCTCCCCACCGGAGCAAGGGAGACACGTCAGGGTTTCAAGCATGGATACCGGTACGTCCCGAATTACTTAATGTTATGCATCTGTATTGCCAAATACTGTTGAAAATGTTACGATTCGCACCTCTAGAGTTCGAGAGTGTAATTGGGTTATGTAGCGAATAAGTAGATATTCCAGTACCCATTAGAACTAACTTAGGGGAAACTAGTGGAAGCCAACGCAGTAACTGGAGGCGACAAGATAAAAACCGGAGAGTGTAAGTTTACAATAGATCTACTGCCAGTTGAGCTGGGAACCTTCGACGAGGTAATTGGGGTGTATTAGTTGCCAAGCGGTCGAGCGGAGGTTGATATCCGCACCTCGATGACGAATGAAGGAACAATCGTGACTCACAAAGCAGGATACACCTCTACAGATCACGAATTGCTTGAGGGCACGAAAGTTGTTGCAAAAAGGATGGGTTGTTTTATGGCTCATGTCGGGGACAAGGGAGCCGAAGAACTAAAACCCGAAGATACCCCCGTGATCAGAGGATATCCTGAAGTCTTCCTTGAAGACTTGCCGGAATCACCTCCTCAACGATTAGTCGAGTCTCGCATCGATTTAATCCCAGGCACCACGCCTGTAGCTGATGCATCGTAGCGATTTACACTTCCGAAGATGCAAGGATTGACAGTACAACCTCAGTGGTTGATAAGGAAGGAAGATAACAGACCAAAACTTTTGTTTTAGATAACCTCAGTTCTGTTCGCCAAAAGAAAGGACGAATGACTTTCAAATGACCGGGAGTCGGACGAGCTAGCCAACCAGAGTCGGTGGCTCTTGCTGAGGACTAACGAACTTCTTACATATCTGACTGTGAGGACCCAACTACTATTACACGACTGGTCGACAATCGAGCATCGTTAGCAGTGGATTCAAGAAGAAAGTTTACCAATGAAAATTGTGGGACAATGAGTAGTTCTTAGACGTACACAAAAACAGTGCTTCCTACACAATGTACAAACCGGATCCACACTGGACACGAAATCGGAAGGATTTTGAAAACATATATTTTGGGAACCCAGGTCCAAACTCGTAAGGGTTTTTATTTAGGAACCATAACTGTCAACTCAATCAACCATCATTAACCTGGCGCATACGTCAGTTCCGTTGACCAAACAGAGAGTACTTGGATTTCTTTTACTTCTGGCAAGTAGATGATTGCATCTCTACTCCCCTTAATGGTAGTTGAATCACAATAATTTTCTCGCTGAGAGCGAACACACATTTGCTTCGATATCTGGTCATTCCTTCACTTTAGCAGATACTCGTTGTTCCTTTTCTTGGAAACTTACCTGACATACATGCATCATTTGCTATGCATGTGATTTAGTTTTGAGCAAACACTTCATTGGAATTTACATATTATTCTGCTAAACCTAATTACTGGTTTGTGATTCGAGTAACCTACGTTATTGAAATTATTGGCTCTTTTGCTATCAAGTCAACACACTCTCTTGAAACTTCTTTTATTACGAATTACATTCATGATTTATTTTTGCTACCATGCCGAGAATTCCTTTGTTGATACATACGTTTATTGTCGAGTTACGTTGAAACCAAGTTCAATTGCTTGAACTTATCCAGTTCACAGGTTTAATTTGAAATGCTATATGATGTATTGAGAGCATCATATTCAACTACTTTTGCAAGGTTCTTTTGTTTCAGGTCGTAGTAAACTTGTTTGGTCTACGACTCCACTAAATCGTTTGATTTGTTTCGATACCTTGCGGTGATATTTTCACAAAATTGAAGCTTGTGCTAATTGGGTTACTCACTTCATACACAGATTTAATTGCCTATTTATTTGTTAACAATCCATTTTGATGTTCACGATCAAAGCAGTCTCAACACAATTGTGTGTTAAGGCAATGGTACATATATTCATTTCATAAGCACAATGTACCTCCTAACGATTCTTTCGTTGACAATCGAATGCCTTACGATACTTAATACTTTTTCATCCTTCGATCAAAAACAGTGACTCTTTGATGTTCCGTATTCAATAAAGACTTTGTAACATTGTGTAAATCAAATCTCCAGGCTGGTTTCGGTACACTTTCGTTTGGTTTAAAACACGGTGAACTTGTTCAATCACCACTATTATTGAATTATTTCATTACGACACCCTGTGGCGTCGTTACAAACTTATAGCTTGTGCTAACTATGGTCAACCGTTTCACGCAAAGCCCCACATACTTTTGATTGACTTGTCATTTAAACATTTCTGATGCAACTACGGACAATGACAATGATACACCAGATTCGCTTGTATTTCATTCGGTGTACCTTCGAAATTTGAAAATGTCAACACACTAAACCTCACCAATCATTTACTCGGGAGTTGACAGATCATTTTACTATTTCATTTGAGTTGTTGATTTTGAATTCATATAGCGGGTGCTATGTTTTGTGAAAACTCGTTTGCATATTGCAACCGATCATTTAAAAATCTTATTAGTCAAAACTCCACTTTTGTGGACCCCCTACTAGCTGGATTACACTAGGCTATATGTCAAGTACGTCTTGTACCCATGACATCAACTGCTATGAGCACACACCTTTTAACCCTAGGATTCAGGTTGATATATATTCTTGGACTCACCAAATGTGAGTAAGATTTGATTCGGTTTGAAGATTATCTACCTTGATATTATTCATATACATACACGTGTGACGAAACCATAAGGGGGTTAAGGTAGTACAAATTTCGAGGACGAAATTTCTTTAATTAACAGGGGGAGAATGTGACAACCCTCACAAAACCAGGTATCCGTACAATTAATTAATATTTAATTAATGCTTAATTACTGTGCTTGCTTACAATTATGGTTAAACTGCTTCTTGATTTCTGATACATACATACATACTCATGCATCACATTCTATACTGTCACTCTATTACTTACACGCAGACTATAGTGACAACCTTGATGCACAAAAGCACAGTTAGCACACTAAACGGATAACCCAGTAAACATGCTGACATTACCAGCACCAAAACAGACATTGTTCTGAGGCCAGTATGAGCCGGGAATAAAGTACTACACTGGTAGGGAGTGTAGGGAGGTGAGGATCATTAAACTGCGTCACTAGGTGATAGTTATAGTGCCGGGAAGTGCCTAAAACATACTTTAATTACAAAATTCTGCACTTTATACCAAAATTCAGCATTTAACTTAACTAGTAAGGTGCAAAAACTTGGTAAAATAATACTAGACACTTTCCAAAGTGTCGGGGATTCAATGTGTCACTAAAAATAATATTAAAGACACTTTAGAGCTTTGTTTGACACTTTAACGGATCAATATCCAACCGGACAACCGGACTTTACCCGGAACATAAAAATATTGCCAAAAACATTGTTTATATTTTTCTGAGCTAGTTAGGGTCCCAGAACACCCTAACACACTTTATAAATAACAACACACAATAATGCACTAACTATGTCATCTTATCTCAACTAGTTAGTAACTAGATTAATTAAATCCCAACCCCATACCCCCCCCCCCCAGCCGGTCATGTAAGTGGGGGACACCCCATTGATTTTCTTGAATTAAAAACTAGATCATGTCTCCTACTACATAACATATTATACAATGGTTAAAGATGAAAATGGATTATAAAAGAACACCCTAGTTATCCATTCTCTCACTTCAAAAACACACACAACCAACAAGCTCTCTCCCTTCCTCTTTCCCCCATTCACGGTAGCCACCATCCTCCACCATATCACCATCATCGATTTCCTTTCTAGCCATTTTCCATACATACAAGGGTGCAAGGGGTCATACGAACAAGTTTGGTGCACTCGAAACTGGAAGGACCTCTCTTATCTTCTTTTAACCACCACTTTTACGCTTTGAAACTTCCCTAGCCTTGTGCTAGTAGTAAGTGATCTAAATCTTCATCTTGTTCTTATTTTTAGTGGTTAATAGTTGAAAGAATGATAAAATATTAAGAACTCTAAAGAACATCATCAAAGTCTTGAAGTTTAAACTAACTAGAGAAAATGTATGGTTAAATGATGTTGAAATCATGATAAATCTGAAATAAACAAACCATAACCTGCTGTAACAGACTTATGATCTGATTTTAATCATATTAGAAAGGATGGCGAACGTATGTGTGCATTTTAGTAACATTTAACCTTTAAACAGCATGCTGATTTGCACTTTCAGCTGACTTTAACTGGCTGTAACCACATCGTAACTTAACAAAAACTTGATTTTATTAAGTCTATAACATGTTATTATGAAATACGGTTCTAATGGCACTGGAATCATAATTTTTGGACTTCGTTTACTATTTTTAAAGTGTCGTTTCCTAACAGCAGCTAAAGCTGCATTTTTCTACTGAAAATATGTGTTGTATTTTTCGTCACAACTTGAAATCGGTGTAATCTTAGGTCGTGAAATTTATACTGTAGATGACCACCGATGTATTTGTAATTCTCTCACTGGAATTTCGTAAATCGGACTCTCGATGAATTTTAAATAAATTATTCCGCGGACTGTGGTCAGAAAAAGATAAATCTGATTTCAGTCCGGAAAATGATTTTCTATAAAATATTGGTGATGATTTGGACCCCGATATTTTTACACAATAATATTTGGATCGTATAAGATATTCTATAAAAATTTGGGAATTTTTGGAATAAGATAACTATTTTATTAAAATACTCGAAAACAGCCCAGTTTTGTATATTAAAACTGAAACGATATAAGTAGTACTTTGCATGTCTAAATGTCGGGTTGGTTATTTGAAAGCGATCTAACGTAATATATGTTAAAGAAAATGATACGCTTGTAAGCGTGGACACCTCCAGTTAAAGAGAAAACTCTGGCGAAATTTTTCTAGAAATATAACACATAGAAATATTTTTGGTGACAAGTGTTTATAAATATATTTTTTTACTTGTTTTCAAAATATAAATTTTGCCATGATTTTTATTACAAAATAACCAAGTGTCGGAGGTGGATTTTCGTAAATGAAAACTTGTTAAATATATATTGAGAATATATATTTCATAATAAAACGCTTGTGTGCTTACGTGATTATTTTGTGAACTAGAGATATATTATTTTTGGGGTAAAAATAATATTACTTGGAAATATCATGAAAATACGACTCCATGATAATACCCACGCCCTCACAAATAAATATTTAAGTGACATCGGTATTGTTTATACAACGCGAACTCTAAAATGTAACTTGCGTATTTTCGGAAAATACTTTTAAATGTGTATTTTGATAAAGTATTATTTTGGAAAATTGTATGAAGTAAAATATAATATTTTTGGGAAAATATGTATATTTTGGAAACAGAATATTTTAGACAAGTGAATTAAAATATATTTTTCAAGTGAGACTTAAAAATATATTTTCGGAATTATAAAGCATACATGTATTTAAAACTCCCATCCTTGGGAAGGAAATACGAATACGAATACTCGAAAAGTATTAACACAGAAATATTGTATAAACAATTATTCCAAAACTAAATACAATTATTATAACTTGGAATAATACCAGAATTGTAACTCAAAAACATACATACTAAGACAAGGCACGACCCGTTCGTCTAATAGACGTTAGACCATTGTAGGTAGTCGTGTTTGCCGCGGAGATTTGGGTTACAAATACGAAGACGCAATACAGTGAGTTCATGTCCCCCCTTTTCTCTTAACTGTTTTCAGTTTTTATACTTCGGGGGTGAAATACATGTTACAATGTTTACGGATACTTTTATACATGGTATGGTTAGCATAAGGAGGGTTACTACTTAGATCATGTGAGTGGGTAGGCTGAAACTAGAGGCCATTAATCCTCATTGTAGGACCGAGGGTCATTAGCGGTAGATCTATCTGGGTGTAGCGAGCCCAACCCCTGAGTCTGCTGAATGAACCAGGTGGTGACTTTGAGCCCGACGCAAAAATCTGCTAGGTTTGAGTCTTCCTACAGCACTTCACACATATCATTGGCTTTGCTGTCACACCCCGACCACGTAGAACATACAAAACGTGGCGGAAACGTCGGGGAGTGTTGTAACAGAATTAATTGTTTCAAATCCATGGCAATTGAAGTTTCGTTTTATTAATCAAACATGAGAGTTTACATTGTTTTAAACAAGAAACAAAGAGTACATAACATAAATTAACTAGTTATTGTCTCGTTTTAAGTCACTAAGGCACAGGTCCGCCTAAGTATGTCTTGATAAGTCCTATGCATCATCTCCTGAAAACACATGTGAAAATAGGTACGTCAGCATAAAAACGCCTGTGAGATACATAGGTTTTGTGAAAACAGAATTCATGACTTATGTTTGAGAAAGATGTTTAGTCATGAACCTTGTAATTTGCTTTGTCTTGTAAATCATTTTAAAAATGATAAGATCAGATGATATGTGTAAATAAGAGAATAATGTATGGTTAAATGAATAACCATGTAAAATGGGTTTGTATAAGATAAGTTGTTTGTAAAACAATGTCTTGTGAAAAGTATGTTATTTGTATAAAATGTTATATGTCTCAAATTGAAATGGTTCAAATAACGCTACGATATGTAATACCATACAGACACTTATATATAGGAAGTACCAGCGGCGTATCCACCATGCTTGTATCATATTACACACGCATCGTTACTTAAATCACTTACTCAAACCAAACCACCAAGATGTAATGTTTAACAATTGTAGAAATGTTTATGTATAGTCAAATGTCTATTGTCAAATGTAAATCAGGTCAATAGATACAAATGGTTCACACGGTTCAACAGTTATAGATGATTCATATGGTTCAACGGTTACAAACGGTTCATATAATCAAATGGTTACGACGGTTCACATAGTCAAATAGTTACAACGGTTCAAATTGTAGTATAATGTGTTCATATGCTGGATGAGCATATGCAACAGAAATGCAATGTAAAACAATGTACTAAGTATGCACACAATGGACATACATAGCATGAAATGTAATGTAGAACGATGTACTAAGTACGCACACAATGGGCATACATAGCATGTAATGTAAAACGATGTACTAAGTACGCACACAATGGGCATACATAGCATGTAATGTAATGAAATCATGTACTATAATGTACTAACGAACATAGCAGGTATATGATGTGAAAACAGGAAAGCATGAAAGTAACAAGTAGGCACATGTGTTTCACCCCAAAACAGTTTGGAAAACAGTAAAAGAGGGGTCTATGTACTCACTTGAGATTGCTTAGTAGTCCTTGAGTAACAACCAAACAATGCTAGAGATCTCGGAATCAAACGGCACCTAATATAGGTAACTATGTTAATAAACCGGACCTAAATCGGAGGATTTAGATAGAATGAGGGTTCGTAAACCAAACGAGTATGGAGACTCGTGTAATATGGTTTAACAAAGCCTACATACTAAAAGAAACCTAACATAAGTGCTTACTACCCATTACAACCCGTTTAGGTAGTTTATGCTACTTTAACGCGTCGTTCGCGTGAAACGCTTTCGGAACGCCTAACTAGTCCTATGACAAGTAAAATATGCCTTAACATATCTAATATTGTTACCAAATCAGTTTAGATACCAAAAGTTATGTTATATATGCTTAAAATGAATTTTGGCGTAAAAAGGGGCATTTTGGTAATTTACCTAAGGCATATAAACTACCTATCATACAACTACTCAACGATGTGACCGTAGGGTATAACCTTGGAAGGTTATTCCCTACCTACTATGGTCACCTAAAGTGTTTGGTCGGATCCTAATGATCGACCAAATGGGTCGGGTTCGAAGGTATAAGCGATTTATGAGATCGCTTACCCTTACGACCCTAGACAACGTGGTAATCAGTAGGCATAGTCCCAAGGGACTATAACCATCATGATTACAATCACGTTGAGAAGTTCAAACGAACTTCGCATTAACCATAAACTGGTCAACGCAGAAAGTCAAACAAAGTTTGACTTTCGGACTCGAAAAGCAATAAAAGAACGAAGGAATACTTACGAAGGGTCCCCGAATGCTAATCTCGATCCAAGTAACTCAGGTATGAAACAATGGTTTCAACTTAGAGTTTCTCAAATCAAAATTCTTGTGGGTTTTGCAAATGAAGGCATGGGGTATTTATAGGATTTCCCGAACCGTTAGGATCGTTTCTTGGAAAAAGTGCTTCAATCTTGGCCATACACTTGCACCCATGGTATTGTAATACCATGTGCACATCAAACCAGCCCATAGTATTGCCCAAAACCATGTGCAAAGGTGGTATAGGCCAGATTCAATGTTTCTGCACAGAAAGTTTCAAAAATGGCAGATTTGGTCCCTGTAGTGTAATAAGGCCTTTTCCAACGCGTTTAAGGCCCGTTAACCCCATTTCAAAGCTCTAAAATGAAGTTAAAGTAAAGGGAACTTAAAATGTTCTCAAAAATATCTCGGATGTCGGTTCGTATAGCCGTACGGTTGCGTTGTTCGGCTAATTACGATGGAATGCGCATAAGTGCGAAAAACGATCGAAATGACGTGACGAATGGATTTTTCTTATGCCAAACACTAAAATAAAATGTTTTAGTGCTTACATAAATTTTTGGATGTCCGGGTGTATTCAGAATGTAAGTTATGCGCGAAAGTGTAAACTTGTGCACTTTTTGACGCTTTTAGTCCCTGAATGACCCAAAAGTTTATTTTAGCACACCGAACCCCTCAAAGCCTATTTCTAAGCTATATAAAGGATATTTAAGGTGTGTTTAACTTATGGTCATGTTCCGGAATGTCTGTTACAGTTCAGATTGGCATACTTTCGCAGTTTGTCAACTTTAGTCCCTGTAAGCGATTTAACTTGTTTTTGCCATACCAAAGCCTTTAAAACTTATTTCTAAGTTATGTAAAGGTTATTTAAGGTATGTTAAGCCTATTTCACTATTCCGGAGTGTTTGTTGCATTAAACTGGTTATATTTACGCATCAGTGCACGTATAACCTTCCAGAAAGTGATTTAGAGCTTGTAATCGAACAAGAATTGATATGTGTAAAAGATACACATATTTATACAGATCCCAAGTATGAAATACAATATTTCATTGGTTTGGTATTTGTTTGATGGTCGCAGTGACACAGGTGTCACAGTCTCCCATACTTAAGGAAATTTCGTCCCGAAATTTATTCGTAGGAGTCTATTTGTGACTTTGTGTCAAATAACCACCAGAGATATGTAAAGCATAATTTTGTTATTTTCCTCAACGGATACTTTTCAGAAGCGAAAATGAACGAACGGGGTCATTTTCTTCAACGGGTTCTTCGGAAATGGAAAATAAAGGATTTTTAACTAAACGGATATACATTTCCCTCAACGGATATTCTTCAGAAGTGAAAACGAATGGATGATTCATTCTTCCTCAACGGGTCCTTCGTCAGAAACGGGAATGAAGGAATAATCCACGGATATTCATTTCTCTCAATGGATATTCTTCAGAACGAAAATGAACAAACGGGGTCATTTTCCTCGACGGTTATTCTTCAGAATTTGAAATGAAGAAATAATCAACGGATATTCATTTCCTCAACGGATAATCTTCAGAAACGAAAATGAACTAACGGAGTCATTTTCAACGGTTGCTTCCTCAGGTACGGAAATGAAAGATTTAACAACGGATAATCATTTCCTCAACGGATAATCTTCAGAAACGAAAATGAACTAACGGAGTCATTTTCAACGGTTGCTTCCTCAGGTACGGAAATGAAAGATTTAACAACGGATATTCATTTCCTCAACGGATAATCTTCAGAAACGAAAATGAACTTACGGAGTCATTTTCAACGGTTGCTTCCTCAGAGTTGGAAATGAAGGATAAACAGATATTCTTTTCCTCAACGGATATTCCTCAGAAGTGAAAAATAAATAGCTAGTTCATTTTTCCTCAACGGGTGCTTCATCAGAATTGGAAATGAATTGGGTTAACTTAGATACATGATAGAACTTGCTGTGATTTCTGTGCACCAAATTCCATAATTATGTATGCATCCATAATTACGTAATTCCTTGCACAGTCCGCACAGTTCGTTTTGTAATGTTGTGGGGAAGGATATCAAACTTGTGATGAGGGTGACTAGACTACCATAGGGTCCTTTTAATTAGATCGACAGAGGATCTTCTTAATTAGGCCACCAAGGTGTCCTTTCATCTATATCATCACATAATATTCCTAACCAGATTTTTGGATCGATCAGTTTAACTAGACCACTAAAGGGGTCTAATTATCTTTTAATTAGATCGACAGAGGATCTTCTTAATTAGGCCACCAAGGAGTCCTTTCATCTATATCATCACATAATATTCCTAACCAGATTTTTGGATCGATCAGTTTAACTAGACCACTAAAGGGGTCTAATTATGAAGTAGTACTTTATAATCCAAGGGACTTAACTACAGCGTAGAAGTCCATTAAGGATTTTAGGTAGTACCTTTGGGTATCCTACTATGAATCTCTTGTACAAGGATATGCAAGATTCTACGAGGATTTGGATAACATAATTTGAATCATATGACACATAAAAGGGAACACATAAGCACATAATTGTTTAATTGTTATTATCTTGTTATTGATTGCTATTAACTTGGCACCTCGTACTTCGTTTCTCTTGGAAGAAACGGGTACTTAGGATTTTCGTGGAAAACACAAGAGATCATACAATGGAAGAAATTTGGGGGTAGTCTGTTCTTCAAGGAATATGGTTCCTTGATTGTTGGTATTGTAGAGGATATGTTTATATATGCAACCACATAAACATATTAAAATGTAAATGAAAGATTTATTTATAACAACAATAACAACAACTGTTTCATAGATCGTGATAACAAATGAAAATAATACACAAGGCTCGATTATTTTCTACACAACGTTGTCTCTTGTCGGTCTGATACTCATCTCTGCGCTGGATTTGCATTAGCAAGCCTTGGGCAATTCCTACGAAAATGGCCCATCTCGCCACAGTTGTAGCAAGACCCCGGTGGGAAACGAGCTTGAGCAGGATTGTTGCCAGCTTGATTTGGTGCAGCTGCGGTTGGGCAAACCCTCGCTGTATGACCTATAAGTCCGCAAACTTGGCATGTGCGGCACTTCACACCAGCATGATGATGTAGGCCACATTGGTTGCACAAGGGTGCAGTTCCGTTGTAGGGTTTCCTGGCAGGGGGTTGAGCTGGTTGGTTGGGGACGGCTTGATCATTGTGAGTAACCATGGCGAAGTTCTGAGAAGCCTTTCGCTTCTTTGACTTCTTAGGGGATCCAGTCTGTTCATCCATGGTCTTTGATTCCTCTTTTGAGTTCGATTCCTCGACCGGTTTCTTGTCACCCTTTCGGAAAAGCTTACGTTTCCTGATCTGAGATTCAGTCAAGGTTGCAGCTAGCTCAATGGTCTGCCTAACTGTAGTAGGGTTGCTACCAGTCACAATGTCTTGTATTGAGTCAGGGAGGCCATCAATGTACTTTTCGATTGCCTTATCCAACGGCGTGACCATGTTTGGGCATAGCAGACTTAACTCCTCATAACGGTCCGTGTAGGCTCGATGCTCACCGCTATCTTGCTTCAAACCATCAAACTCTCTTTCCAATGCTCGCAGTTCATGACGAGGACAAAACTCCCTCATCATAAGAGCTCTAAGTTCAGCCCATGTCTGTGCTAGAGCAACTTCTGCACCACGGTCTCTCATAACCCCGTTCCACCATGTAAGGGCCCTCTTCTGAAACACACTCGAAGAAAACTCGACCTTGCGATTGTCAGGACACTGCACGTGGCGGAAAGTATTCTCAATGCTCTCGAACCATTGAAGAAGCCCAGTCGCTCCCTCAGAACCACTAAACTTGAGTGGTTTAGCCGAGTTAAAACTCTTGAAATTGCATGGACCATTGTTGTTGTTGTTGGCTTGGTTCCATTGAGCAAAGAGGTTTGGGAATTGAGCAGCCATTTGCTGCGCAATAATTTCTGCCAGTTCGGCAGTCGCTATCTGGTTTTCGCGTCGAGGAGGCATTCTAAAAGAGGAAACATGAAAGGAAACGAGTGAGAGTATTAGACGAAAAGAATGAGATGAAACAAATCTGATGAAGCAAGGATAGTGGTCATTTGTTTGTTACTACAAAGCAACAAACGACCCTGGTGACTAATCAAAGTAAATGGATCAAAAATAATGTATCGCGAAGACATGCTCGCCTATAAGTGAACACTCATCCCAAGAATTCCCAGGTAAGCACAACTGGTCTCGCGTCTGATGAGATATATACGAAGTGCTTGCCAAGACAGAAAACCCAGGATACTGGCATTCACCCTTCCAGTTTGCACGTGCTCACATTATTTAAAACCCAAAACCTTGACGAGATTTTGAAAACTCAAAGGGGTTCAAAACCTTATAACAGAGGGTTCAAAACCTTACAATAGAGGGTTCAAAACCTTATAACAGAGGGTTCAAAACCTTACAATAGATGGTTCAAAACCTAGTAATCAATCATCCTAGAACAGATGATTAGTTTTCAAAGCGGTTTTGAAATTTATGTTCTTGTTGTGGTCGTCGCCTAAGGATAGGTGACGGTATTGTTTTATGACTAAACGCAAGTAAACTCGCGTTAGGGGTCCTAGAAAGGTTATAGACTAGGTCAAAGCATTACTAATAACCTAATTCCCTATAACCATTGGCTCTGATACCATCTTTTCTGTCACACCCCGACCACGTAGAACATACAAAACGTGGCGGAAACGTCGGGGAGTGTTGTAACAGAATTAATTGTTTCAAATCCATGGCAATTGAAGTTTCGTTTTATTAATCAAACATGAGAGTTTACATTGTTTTAAACAAGAAACAAATAGTACATAACATAAATTAACTAGTTATTGTCTTGTTTTAAGTCACTAAGGCACAGGTCCGCCTAAGTATGTCTTGATAAGTCCTATGCATCATCTCCTGAAAACACATGTGAAAATAGGTACGTCAGCATAAAAACGCCTGTGAGATACATAGGTTTTGTGAAAACAGAATTCATGACTTATGTTTGAGAAAGATGTTTAGTCATGAACCTTGTAATTTGCTTTGTCTTATAAATCATTTGAAAAATGATAAGATCAGATGATATGTGTAAGTAAGAGAATAATGTATGGTTAAATGAATAACCATGTAAAATGGGTTTGTATAAGATAAGTTGTTTGTAAAACAATGTCTTGTGAAAAGTATGTTATTTGAATAAAATGTTATATGTCTCAAATTGAAATGGTTCAAATAACGCTGCGATATGTAATACCATACAGACACTTATATATAGGAAGTACCAGCGGCGTATCCACCATGCTTGTATCATATTACACACGCATCGTTACTTAAATCACTTACTCAAACCAAACCACCAAGAGGTAATGTTTAACAATTGTAGAAATGTTTATGTATAGTCAAATGTCTATTGTCAAATGTAAATCAGGTCAACAGATACAAATGGTTCACACGGTTCAACAGTTATAGATGATTCATATGGTTCAACAGTTACAAACGGTTCATATAATCAAATGGTTACGACGGTTCACATAGTCAAATAGTTACAACGGTTCAAAATGTAGTATAATGTGTTCATATGCTAGATGAGCATATGCAACAAAAATGCAATGTAAAACAATGTACTAATTATGCACACAATGGACATACATAGCATGAAATGTAATGTAGAACGATGTACTAAGTACGCACACAATGGGCATAAATAGCATGTAATGTAAAACGATGTACTAAGTACACACACAATGGGCATACATAGCATGTAATGTAATGGAATCATGTACTATAATGTACTAACGAACGTAGCAAGTATATGATGTGAAAACAGGAAAGCATGAAAGTAACAAGTAGGCACATGTGTTTCACCCCAAAACAGTTTGGAAAACAGTAAAAGAGGGGTCTATGTACTCACTTGAGATTGCTTAGTAGTCCTTGAGTAACAACCAAACAATGCTAGAGATCTCGGAATCAAACGGCACCTAATATAGGTAACTATGTTAATAAACCGGACCTAAATCGGAGGATTTAGATAGAATGAGGGTTCGTAAACCAAACGAGTATGGAGACTCGTGTAATATGGTTTAACAAAGCCTACATACTAAAAGAAACCTAACATAAGTGCTTACTACCCATTACAACCCGTTTAGGTAGTTTATGCTACTTTAACGCGTCGTTCGCGTGAAACGCGTTCGGAACGCCTAACTAGTCCTATGACAAGTAAAATATGCCTTAACATATCTAATATTGTTACCAAATCAGTTTAGATACCAAAAGTTATGTTATATATGCTTAAAATGAATTTTGGCGTAAAAAGGGGCATTTTGGTAATTTACCTAAGGCATATAAACTACCTATCATACAACTACTCAACGATGTGACCGTAGGGTATAACCTCGGAAGGTTATTCCCTACCTACTATGGTCACCTAATGTGTTTGGTCGGATCCTAATGATCGACCAAATGGGTCGGGTTCGAAGGTATAAGCGATTTATGAGATCGCTTACCCTTACGACCCTAGACAACGTGGTAATCAGTAGGCATAGTCCCAAGGGACTATAACAATCATGATTACAATCACGTTGCAAAGTTCAAACGAACTTCGCATTGACCATAAACTGGTCAACGCAGAAAGTCAAACAAAGTTTGACTTTCGGACTCGAAAAGCAATAAAAGAACGAAGGAATACTTACGAAGGGTCCCCGAATGCTAATCTTGATCCAAGTAACTCAGGTATGAAACAATGGTTTCAACTTAGAGTTTCTCAAATCAAAATTCTTGTGGGTTTTGCAAATGAAGGCATGGGGTATTTATAGGATTTCCCGAACCGTTAGGATCGTTTCTTGGAAAAAGTGCTTCAATCTTGGCCATACACTTGCACCCATGGTATTGTAATACCATGTGCACATCAAACCAGCCCATAGTATTGCCCAAAACCATGTGCAAAGGTGGTATAGGCCAGATTCAATGTTTCTGCACAGAAAGTTTCAAAAATGGCAGATTTGGTCCCTGTAGTGTAATAAGGCCTTTTCCGACGCGTTTAAGGCCCGTTAACCCCATTTCAAAGCTCTAAAATGAAGTTAAAGTAAAGGGAACTTAAAATTTTCTCAAAAATATCTCGGATGTCGGTTCGTTTAGCCGTACGGTTGCGTTGTTCGGCTAATTACGATGGAATGCGCATAAGCGCGAAAAACGATCCAAATGACGTGATGAATGGATTTTTCTTATGCCAAACACTAAAATAAAATGTTTTAGTGCTTACATAAATTTTTGGATGTCCGGGTGTATTCAGAATGTAAGTTATGCGCGAAAGTGTAAACTTGTGCACTTTTTGACGCTTTTAGTCCCTGAATGACCCAAAAGTTTATTTTAGCACACCGAACCCCTCAAAGCCTATTTCTAAGCTATATAAAGGATATTTAAGGTGTTTTTAACTTATGGTCATGTTACGGAATGTCTGTTACAGTTCAGATTGGCATACTTTCGCAGTTTGTCAACTTTAGTCCCTGTAAGCGATTTAACTTGTTTTTGCCATACCAAAGCCTTTAAAACTTATTTCTAAGTTATGTAAAGGTTATTTAAGGTATGTTAAGCCTATTTCACTATTCCGGAGTGTTTGTTGCATTAAACTGGTTATATTTACGCATCAGTGCGCGTATAACCTTCCAGAAAGTGAGTTAGAGCTTGTAATCGAACAAGAATTGATATGTGTAAAAGATACACATATTTATACAGATCCCAAGTATGAAATACAATATTTCATTGGTTTGGTATTTGTTTGATGGTCGCAGTGACACAGGTGTCACATTTGCAACCCAATGGTGATCTCTTTTTCCTTAATTGCTACATACCAGGGATTTTCATACATACAGACATTTTTACAAAGGTTTATACCTACTCACTTACACATGAACTCGCTCAACTTTATGTTGACTTTCCAAACTACATGTATTTCAGGGAACTAACGGATCTGGCACGGTATGCACGTATTATCAAGCTGCGTTTGAATAAAGAAGTCATCCAGGGTTTAGAAGGTGTAACCTCTTCCTGGACGGGTTACATAACCCTAAACCTAGTATTGTTTAAAGTCTTTTGCTAAGTTTTTACGAACTCATTAAATCAAGTCAAGGTTTGTAACTTATTTTGTGATTGATGTTTTAAGACAAGTATAATATGGTATTTTTCTAAACTCTATTAACGGGTGAATATCTCATGTTTTTATCATATAGCATTATTATGATTGTTGCTATGGTATTAAGAAGTCACACCAAATAAACCCACGCTTCCGCAAAGCCAGGGTGTGACAGTTACATCCGCATCCCATTTAATCTTAACAATAGGTACATACTTCCATCGGAGCTTCTTAACCTGTCGATTCTCGATCAATACCGGTTTCTCAACAAACCGAAGGTTTTCATCAATTCGCATATCTTAATGTGACATAGCTAGCGACTTATCAGCTAGACAATTTCTCTAATTTGCAGATTTGGAACACATTGTGAATTCCACTTAGCTCCTTAGGTAAGTTTAACTTATATGCTACAAATCTGACACATTCGATTATCTCAAATGGTCCTATGTATCTAGGGTTCAACTTGCTCTTTTCACCGAAGCACATCATACCTTTCCAGAATGATACCTTCAGTAAAACCTTGTTCCCTACTTGGAACTTAAGAGGTTTGCGCCTCTTATCAGCGTTGCTCTTCTGCCAATCTCACCAGCTTTGAGAAAATCGCGGATTCGTATGATCTTATACATCGTTTCCCGTACAGTTTCAGGTCCTGATAGTTGGGCCTTCCAAACTTCTGCCCAACAAACGGGCGTTTTACGCTTTCTCCCAAACAAGGCCTCCAAAGGAGTAGCCTTGATGCTTATATAATAACTATCAGTATAGGAGAACTTAATTAGGGTGAGATGGTCATTCCAACTACCACCCAAATCGATTTTAAAGAAATAGCTAACCCTTATAGTTGGTCGAGCAAATCATCGATCCTGGGCTGCTGATAACGATTCTTGATCGTTACTTTGTTAAGCTTGTGGTAATCAATGCATAACCGCATTGAACCGTCCTTCTTACTAAACAATATTGGATTTCCCAAGGTGATGAGTTAGGCTGTACGAGCCTTTCTCCCAAAGCTCATCCAATTGGGCTCTCAGTTCTTCCATCTCTGTCAGTGCTAACTGATATGGAGCTCTCGCAACAGGTGCAGCTCCTGGTAGGATGTCAATCTTAACTCCACTGGCCTCTCAGGAGGTAAGCCGGGTAGTTCTTCAGAGAAGACATTAGGATAATCATAGATGATAGAGATAGCTTCAATCTCAGGCTTTGGTTCATCTACCGTCACATGTGACATGTAAATGACACATCCGCTCTTCAAATACTTGGATGCCTTGAGTAGAAACACCTACTCATGCAATCCATAGAGTATAACTCATTGAATACCATTAGCTGATATCAGTACGATATAACCGTTAGGAGATCTTAGTGGTTACATGCATTAAACCTTCATACTGGCCAGGCATGAAAGCAATCTATGGGACACACTAAGATACCACCAATATCATATGGCACTACTATCAAACTAATTTTGGCATTCGCAGTTGATATAAATCAAATTAATGAGATAAAAGAAAATAACAATGTCGTACTCCAGCTGGAGAAAGAGCATTCCTGATTTTTTTTATGGATAAGGATCATCCATCAAGAATAGAAGAAGCGGTTTCCAAGGTTTCATCAGTAAGTTCTACCTCATAAGTAAAATCTAGAGTTCTTATGGGTACATTTTAAAAGTTTGCCAAACTTATGGTCTATGAAAGACTTATTAGTACCTGAATTAAAACAGGACTCTTACAAAATTTACCATTGATTAATGATAAGGAATGTACCTGATGACATTATTGATATTTACTGCCTCTGGCATTCATCAGGAAAGTTCAGGCGTTTCCTTTCTTAGCCTCTCCAGGCTTAGTTGTACCTTCTTTGGCAGCTTTAGGGCAGTTAGTACTGATGTGGCCTTTCTCTCCATAGTTTAAACAGATCACATTCTTTATGTCCCTACATTCATGGGACTGATGACCAGTTCTTTTACGGATGCCACATTGCTTTGGCTTCTGGTCCGTTCAACACTGTCCCCAGTGCCTTCTGTTGCAGGTTTTGCACGTAGGCTTTTTGTCGGACTCCTGTTGGTTCCTATTGAACTCGGACTTGCCCTTTTTCTTAGAATTTTGGGAGTTATCCTCCTCCCTCTTTCTTTTCTCATCGGTCTCAATCTTGACCGACTTCTGTCTCACCACATCCAGGGTGAGAGACAAAGATAGATCCACAGTTGATCTATATGTGGTAAGCTTGGAAGCCTTCACCATACCCTTAATTTCTGGTGCTAAACCATCGATAAATCGCGCAATGCGCTTAGGCTACTAATCTAGACAATGAATTAAAGTTGGTGACATACTGACGATAATCTAGGTTTTCCATTTTGAGAGTCAGGAAATCTGACTCCACCTTTTCCACTTCATGTTGTGGACAATAAGTTTCCCTGATAAGGTCCACAAACTTGGACCATCCCATATTATATAGGGGAATCTTCCCCGTGGACTGTATCATGGCTTTCCACCATGCGAAGGCCTCGCCCTTGAAGGATTAGGAAACAAATTTCACCACATCCTTATCAGCACAACTGCTGATGTCCACAACAGTCTCCATCTCATCGAGCCATTTCATGGCATCGATCGCCCCCTTCTCTCCATCGAAGTCTCTGGGCTTGCAGGAGACAAAATATTTGTATGTACAACCATTCTTAGAAGAACGAGGATTATCATGAAGTATTAACTTCTGGGGTCTGCTCTTCGCATTTGAGGAGTGAACTGAGCTCTCCTTGTGAGCTGATGAATGTGGTTTAGATAGGGACTTAGAGTGAGTAGCACTCGACTCTTTAAAATTTTCCATAAACGTATTCATGGCTTTGCCGACTGCCGTGTCGATCATAGCTTGGAAATCAACTACATTAACATTGAGGTTCACATTTGTAGCATCATTTGCATTTGCCGCATCATTAGTGTTGCGAATCCTATTCGCCTCATTTGAGTTTGCCATACTCGAAGCTTGGTACTAAACACCAAATTAATCAATTGCTTAGCTGCAATATAATAGTTAGTCATCGAACCTAACGACTTAACATACACTAGCCATGGTATCATTAAACCATATAGCCTTATTAGGTTTTAACATTCCTAATGAATGTTATTTGAAAATATATCAATTATATTTAGCCTAGGTCACAAAAGGATCATCAATGGCATTTAAGGTTTGGACCGAGTCCATTGCCTTTTTGACAGGGGATCACAATGTCACAACTGTCTTTGTCATATTGACAATTATGAATAGCTCGAATGCTCGCCACAAAGGACATTTTAAAAATATGGCACAGAGGCCCGTCACGAAAGACATGTAGATGTAGCACATAGGCTTGTCACGAAGGACATTAAGATGTGGCACATAGGCCTGTCATAAAGGACATTAAAGATGTGGCACATTGGCCTGTCACAAAGGACATTAAAGATATGGCACAAAGGCCTATCACGAAGGACATTAAAAGATATGGCACGAAGGCCTTGTCATATAGGACATTAAATAATATGACACAAAAGCCTTTGTCACGAAGGACATTAAAAGATATGACACAAAAGGCCTGGTCACAAAGGACGTTAAAATACGACACAAGGCCTTGTCACAAGGACATTTTAGAATATATAAGCCACGATCTTATTGATCAAGAGGCTTTAAGGCTTGAACATTGTCCATCACCTTTGGTCAGGGAGTTGTAGACCACAACTGTCGTTGTCAAAATTGACGATGTTATATGGCTCGTAGCCAAATCAATTGACATCACAAAAGGATGTTAAAATAATAATCATCGCACTGACGATAGTAGTCATGATCGTATTGATCATATTGACTATGAGGCTTGGCATAGCCCACCACCTTGGACAGAGAACCATAATGGTTACAACTATTATTGTCTTATTGACAATATAATAAAGTATAGCCCGTAGGCACTTCATCACTAAGGATGTTAATAATATGATCATCGTATTGATGATATTAGTCATAATCGCACTGATCATATAGACTATGAGGCTTGAGCATAGCTCACCACCTTGGACAGGGAATCATAAAAGATCACAATTTTCAATGTCACAAATGGACAATATAATATAGCCCATAGGCAAAACATCACTAAGGATGTTAAATATGATCATCATATTGATGATATTAGTCATGATCGCACTGATCATATAGACTATGAGGCTTAAACATAGCTCACCACCTTGGACAGGGAACCATAATGGTCACAACTGTCATTGTCTCAAATGGACAATATAATATAGCCCGTAGGCAAAACAACACTTAAGGATGTTAATAATATGATCATCGCATTGATGATACTAGCCATGATCTAATTCAATCATATAGGCTATAAGGCTTGGACGTAGTCCAAAAACCTTGACGACTAGTGTGGTTCCTCAAGCCATACTGCCATGAGTGTTAACAATACTTGTATGTTAACATAGAATAATTGTCTTAATGGCTACACAATATAACCATGGTTGCATTGACCATATAGGTTTGGAGGATTGAACATAGTCTACCACCTCTGGATAGAAGGCATAATCGTCCTTAACTATCATGGTAGAAGGGATAGTCATCCTTAACCACCACAATTTTAGCCAATTAATGTGGACTTGCCACTTGGCAGGGGTAAACCATTAAGAAGATCTTTTGGAATTATTTAGCGGATCGATAAAGTTCGAACTAAAATCAAGACGATCGCTTGAACAAAGGATGTAATGAAATACATATATCATAATGATAATAACTCCAAAAATTCTTTCCATTAACATTTGGAAATTATAATAATGCCTTAAATAGGACTTGAAATACATTAACTAACTTGTCCACACTAAGTTGAAAAATATGTCCACATAGGGATTAAAATGAAATAACATGTCCACAAAGGGACTAAAACGAAATAACATGTCCATGAAGGGACTATATTGAAATAACATGTCCACGAAGGGACTTAAAGGAAAATGAAATATAATAAAAGAAGGATTCTCCAATGCCTTCTTTGCTTCATGCCTATTGTTTCTCTTCTTAGCTCACCACACGTGGTACTTACACTAAAGGTTTCAATGGATAATGTTCGTCTTCCAAATCGGGATGCGTTGTAGAAGTAGAATCCAAAAATTCAATGGTTAAAGAATGATATGGACCACAGATCTGGTTTTGGCTAGTATAATCCAAGTTTGGGATTCCAAAACTTAGATGTAAGAAATATGGATCATAAGCATCCACTGGTATTATCTTCGAAGTTGGAGCCTCAGGAACCTCTTGTATGGACTCCACGGATACAGCCTTCAAAATTTGAGCCTTAGGGACCTCCGGTATGGACTCTGAAGTCTTGTTAATGGTTTCCTTTGGTTTGATTTTGGGATAAGGTCCATAAAGGTCCTTTCTTCCACACTGGTCGCACACTTATCCTAACTGTGGTACGAAGTTTAGCATTCCTTGGCTTCGGACGTGAAGAATTTCCATCAACGGCTTCTTTGCTTGGCGACATGTTCCAGAAATACATAAAATCTAAAACAATGTTTACTTAATAGGGATGAGAGAATTCCTATGTCAATTCTAGACTCAGAAGGTCTAAGGAATATGCTACTGTGTCATTTGAGATTAAACACAAAAGGCTAGTGTTTAGTTCACTCAAACATTGGCTCTGATACCAACCTGTCACATCCCGATATTTACAGTACAGCCCGGTGGGCCCGGTGGGGAGTATCATGACGTAAGATCGGTATCGTCATAGTCAAACATACACAGAATAGCACAACGGAAGTCTTAGAATATAAAATAATATTACAAACTAAATTGTCCGAAAATACCAAAGTAATAATTACAGATGAGCTTGTAATAATAATCCACAGGGGGTCATTATATACAATAGATGAACATCAGACTAATAGGCTTCTACATAGGAGTTGCATATTCCTCATTTAGCATCACCGAGCAGCTTCCAGCCTACTTACGTATTTGCACCTGTCACTTAGTCTTTTGAAAATACGTCAGTTTTCACTGGTAAATACAATCAACCGACACATTTTGAAAACATTTTCAAAAATTGATTTAGGTGCACAAGGCACGAAAAATCTTTTATAACTTGGGACAAACTATATCTCATCTTATCAGTTTTACATAACTTGACAATACATATAGGGCCCGGAAGCTATGTCGGTTCATGATTAACCGACACACCACTTATTGCCTTATTGGGAATACCCATATTGGGAAAACCCGTATTGGGTTATAAAAACATTTTAATAAGCATTAGTATCTGTCAGGTGTATGCCTACACTCCGAGCTTAGGTCGTGGCCATTAGTAAATTAACTGAGCCGAGGATATCCAGGACACGGTCACGTTAACCCCCAATGTTTAAGTCAAGAAATACGAATTAAAACGGGTTATTTGAATTTCTTGACACATTGGTCTTCGAATCCCATACCCGACCATGCGGTAATAACTTACCAAATCCCAAGCCCGTATAGGGAAAATGGGTGAAGAGTATTTATCTGAGCTAACACTCGTCTTATAATGCAAGATTTATAATAACTCAATCGTATTCAATTAAGTAAGCATAGGTAAAATTTACCGGAAGGCTCTAGTCTGGAATGATGATATAAATAACCAATTAGAATGCTAACGGGTCTTATTGAAGTCATAGACTTAGATCGGCTAGCTTAAAGTATCAAAAATGGTACGATACGCTTGATTAAGCGATGACCGGAATAGAAGGTAGTTTAACCCAACAAGTACTAAGACTTGTATAATATGGGTAGACTATTAACATTATAGAATTTGAGATAAAAATGATAAGGTTAAACCCGTTTCAGTAAACTTACGCAAACTAGTTACGTAAGTCTAATCGTACGCGTATAAGCGATAACGGGTAACCGGATGAGTCATGAACAAGTTCCATATGCCAATACACTTTAAAGAAGTTATAATATCAATAGGATATCAACTTCTATGCCCGTTAAGGTTTTAAAATCAAACTATGACTCATAAGGGCGTTTTGGTCATTTAGCGACATATAAAAGGAACTTGCGTATAATCTGATGTTACGACCATAAACATTCTGTGAAAACACTTTATTTATGATATAATATCAGTAGAGTATCAAACGTATGTGTGTTTTAAAGTTTAAGACCAAACTATGCACCGTAGGGGCATTTTGGTCATTTCACACATAGTTTAAAAGCTAATTTGGGAAACTGAGTTTATATCATGTACCCATAGTTGTAAAAATCCCGACTAGTCTCTGATTAGTCGCCGATTAATCACTAATCGGAGGTTCACCGATTAATGGCCGATTAATAGCTAGGCAGTCAATGGCGGTCCTATTCTGGCCAAATTTTGGCTAGATGCCGGCCAAATTTTGACCAAACCATATAAATTCCTTCCAATTACTTAAAAAATGGGTTAAAGAGGGGTTAAAACATGTCTACTTTTAAAAACTACATATAAAAATGTGTGTGTGTGTATGTAACTAAAAATTACATATAAAAATCTCAATCCGATTAATTCTGATTAATCCCTATTAATCTCGATTAATCGCTAGTCGGTACCCCACTGCCTGACTAGCACCTCGTGATTCTTACAACACTAGTACCTACTGTAAAAACATTTTAGATAAGTTATAAAATCAATACGTAACAAGTTTTGGTTGGTAAATATGGTTTAAAACCATACCACGCGCCGAAAAGTCGTTAAATGACGATATTTGCGACGTTTTATGAAAACTAATGTTATGACCATGTTTATATGGTCAAGATATGTTATTTAGTATAACACATCAGCAAGTAAAAAGGTTTTATATGAAAATCATGATTAAAACCATTTTATGTGCCAAAAGGGCATTATCGTTATTTAAGAACGTCATACAAGAACTTGTGTATAAACTCAGTTTATAAACTGATTTGATATCCCAAAATATCTTAATTATGATATTATATCAGTAGGTAATGAGTTTGGTATAAGAAATTACGTTTAAAACCGTTCTATGCGCCGAAAGGGCATTTCGGTCACTTTAAAGCGTAATTTACGATATTATACGAAAACTCGGTTCACGATCAGATTAGTAAGATCAAAATATGTTAAACATGTTAACATATCAGTACCTAAGTCATTTGCAAGTTCATTGGTGTTTAAAACCTCATTTTTAAATAAAAGGGCAAAATAGTCAAAGTATGGCATATTTACGGAAACTCGCATAAAACTCAGATTAATATTACAATCGTGTAATATAACCTCAGAGGGTTATGCTACATCATAATACGATCATAACGGAACCTTAAATCAGTAGCATACTAGTCTAATTCGCTTCATAATCGAAAGTCAAAACAAAAGTCAAACTTCGCGACTTTCGGTTGCGAACTGACCCTAAACTGGAATTGACGAGCCGAACAACTTTACATGAGTTCTAATAATTATTACCAAGTTTTTTATGTGTTAAAACATATTTTAGAACACTTTTAAACTAATATCGTAATTATTTCAAAATCTGACCTGTTGACTTTTAAAAAAATTAATGCGTTGACTCGTCAATTGACCAAGCAAACGTGATTCTTAGGAGGTGCCCTTTTGAGGGATTAACACCTACCTAATTACGATCACGTAGCCATGTTCGTTGCGAACAATGGCTGGACCATTAAGGTCTAAACCGAGAGTCAAAGCGTTTATCGAAAACGCTTGACTTTTGGCTTTAAAAGCCTAATAAACGAATAAGCCACGAAAAGAACACTTACAAGTGGACCTAGGGACTGAATATAACTCAAAGGAAGTTCCCAATTGCTCATGATCATCTAGATATGAGAGACAGAGGGATTTTCAAGAAAGGTGCAAGTTTTCAAATGAACAAGAACACCTTTATATAGTGTTTGGAGGGTTTGTGGATGATCTCCAGGTGTTTAGAGGCTTCCTAAGATGATTACAACTGCCCCCTAACACGTACAAAACGACCTATAAGCCCATAGATTCATTTTAATGATTTAATGTTGCTTGGAGTGGGTGCAAGGCTGATTTGGAGCTGCAGGGACTGTTTACGGACCGTAAGGTCCTGCATATATGGTCCGTAAGGACCTGGTCAGCCATAAGAAACTTTCATCTGTTGTGATGTTTGGCCCCTGAACCTCCAAACTCTCATATATTGTCGTTCATTGCATAAAAAGCCTTCCATATCCTATATTAGGCATACCCGGAAGTAGACCAAGCATCATAAAGCTCCGAGTTCATTAAAAGGTCACTCTGAGGTAAGAATTAACATGTTGACGCTTTTAACCCTTCGTTACACAAACTTTCAAACAATTAAGCAAACGGCTCCTCTCGTCCAACAAATTGCTCATTTGAGAATACGGATACCGTGTAAGGTCACTCAAAGGCATAGTTTTAGCAAGTAGACACTTTTAGTCCCTCCACATTCGTAGTTTTCGATTTTGGCAAAAATAGTCCCTCCTAGCCAACTTTAGGCATAATTAGGATTAGGGACACGTGTCAATACATTGTTGGACACGATTTTATGAGGTGTTGCAGCTTCTCTTTTGTTGGACAACGGGTTTCACATTAGAGGGAATTTTGAGCTCATGCTCGGCAATATCTCGGGGGATATCGGTCATGTCTTCTGGACACCATGCAAAGATGTCCCTGTTGTGCAAGAGTAGCTTTTTGTGATATGAGAGGGTGTCTTCGGTAAGGTTGGTATTTACCCTTATCCTTTGTCGAGGATATTTTGGGTTAATGATCCATCCTTGTTCATCTTCCTCATTTTTCTTTGAACTTTCCCCTTCAACCAGGAAGGCTTCCTGGGTAGGTTGAAGGGTTACTATCCCCCTTTCGGTTGGGAACTTCACAGTGCCTTGGCCAACTAAAACCGTCATTCCGAACACACTTTGCCCTGGCCTTCCTATGATGACATCATAGTTGGAGGGAATGTTGATAACCACAAAGGTGAGTGGTTCAGTTATTTCCATCTTTCCTTCACTGAAACAGACATTAAGGGTTATTTGGCTCAAAGGCTTGATGGGTATGTCAACGATACCTTTAATAGAGGATTCATGTCACACCCCAACCGATGGCGGAAACATCGGGGCATGGCACTGAGCGAAACAGATTGTCCAGAAGTTTCCATAACAATTATCATTACCATTCAATTTAAATTAACATGTCCCATACCATGTCTCAAACAGTAAACAAATTATTACAGACAAAATCTAGTCAAGTAGTTCTGTTCCGACAACTCAGATTTATACATAAATAGTTTATTTATTGGTTTCTAGGACCTCCTTTCCTAGCTTCGATTTCATCACAGCACAGAGAGCATCCTAGACCTTTCCTAGCCTCAAGTTCACAGCATGCTAAGCATGTAAACTTCCTAAGCACCTGTCACATACGTTAAAATAATGTCAATACATAAAATGTAAAGGTGAGTATACAAGTTTGATAATAGCATATAAAGTTCGAATTCGTTTACGCATAACCAGCATGTACACATAGTGAAATGAAGCACGTTAGTTATCGACATAGATCCATCGACACCAATGACTGCGGGTTGACTGCCAAATGCAGTTCGCAATACATGATTACCACCGTAATCCATGGAAGTAATTGTCCTTAACAACCCCCGTGTGAACGGGTGCTGAGTCCAAACTATAGTACTATCATTGCTAAGGCAGGTAGACAGCATTCCATGTGTAAACATAACAAACAAGCATTCATAAGCCACGTATAACATGCATTAATGGTTAGCGTTCAAATAGTATTGAATAGTGTGATTGTTGTAGTTTGAATATTCGTAACGTATGTAACACCCAAAAGGGCATAAAGCAAAAAGGGATCGAGTATACTCACAGCGGTTGATGGATTGAAGGGAGCGCTTTGCGAGTAAGGTTAGCCTGAATGTATTAATAGCATAACGATAAGTGACGCGTAAAACGAAAAGCAAGTGTTGGAGAGTCGGACAGCTGGTCGATCGGACGGTAGTTCGATCGGACGGCTGACCGTTCGGCTGACAGTCCGTTCGGTCCGCTGTCCGGTCGGTCGGTTGGCCAATCGGATGGCTGTTCGAGTGGATTGTTTCTTCCTTTGTGAAGGATGTGTTTTTGTATGATGGCTTGACTTTTGAAGCTTTCGTTGTAGCATTGAAGTACCTTTACCCTTCAGGTCGGGCGATCGGACGGCTGTTCGATCGGCCGACAACCCGATCGGTTAGGTATTCAAATGTATTGTAGTGTTTTGCTTTGGATCGGACAGGTGTTCGATCGGACAGGTCAACAAGTGACGCAATAATACGGCTTGCTGACCGATCGGTTGGCAAGTCAACAATAGTCAACAACTTTAAATGGAATGCAAAGTTTGGTGCAGTGGATCGGACAACATGCATGAACAATCATGACGAGTTCCCAGCAGGGTGTGTCACACCCCAAATTTCTACGTGTTACCGGTGGGCCCGGTAGGGGAGTATCGTGACGTGGTTGGCAACATAATAGTCAAACAACACAATATTTAAATGCACAGCGGAAGCAAAGTATAGATTTAATTCAACCAAACGATATTGTAATATTAAGTATCACAAATAGTCGAATATAAATCCACAGGTAGATCCAAAAAAAAAGGAAACAAATGTTCAACAGTTTATGACATCCAAGCTGGCGAGACTTAATGTGGATGCTAGGAGACAAGCCAGCCTATTTCGCGTAGTACCTGCACTTAACCTTTTTAAGAAAATACGTCAGTTTACACTGGTAAATACAATCAACCGACTCATTTGAAAAGAGTTTAAGAAAATGCATTTAAGGCACAAGGCACAAATAATATTTTATAACTTGGGATAATTATTTAAATATAATACTTGTAGGGATTTACATGTTCCTTATGCGTTCAGTAGCCCGGATCGAGCCGGGTTAAAGATCAATAAACACACCACTTTATTTATGAGACACTGACAGGTGTACGCCTACACCTGAGTGCTAAGGTCGTGGCCATTTCGTAAAATGATGCCAGGGATATCCGGGACACGGTCATTAACCCCCCAAAGGCTTTAAGCAAACAAAACAATATTAAACGAGATGTCTCAATACTTTAATTATCATTCATTCAATCAAAGATTCAACGCCCCGACCAAGCGGTATTTTTATATACCGTACCCCAAGCCCGTATAGGGAAAATAAGTTAAAAGTATTTACCTGGGTAAGTATAGTTCAAAATCAGCGAGTGCAAGTATCTTTTACTGGTTCTCCTAATCTGGAACGAAGGTTTATAATAGCCTATTAGAATCCTAACGGGTCTTTAGTTAAGCTTACGCTTAGACCGGTTAGTTTTAAAGATACGGTTCGTACGCACGATTAAGCGAAGACCGGATAGAATGTGATTTAGACCCGACAAGTTTGAAGACTTGCTTAATATGGGTATATGATACACATTCTGGATTTTGAGATAAAACCGATAAGGTTTGACCCGTTTCGGCTAATTTATGTAAACTAGTTACATAAACCGAACCGAACGCGCATGAAGCGTAACGGGTATCCGTAAGAGTCCTAAACAGGTTTCCTAAGTTAACACACCTTAAATAAGTTGTGACATCAGTAGGATATCACCCATGACGCCCAAAACGAGTTTAATCTCTTTATAAGCCCCGCAGGGGCATTTTGGTCATTTTAAAGATTATAAAAGGGTTTAATTAGACACCTGTGATCTGGGTCTGAGTTGATCAGTAAAATAGCTTATTTTAACAGGTTATAACCTTTGATAATAAGTCTTATATACTAAAATAGTTTTAAACCCAAACTATGCGTTAAATACGCGTATAAAGTCGTTTTTAGCGATGTACGGGTTAAAATACGATTCTGAGTTTTCTGATCAAATAAACAGGCTCAAAATACTCCATTTATTATTTAAAATCAGTAGCAATTGGATTGGCATTAAAAGGATTTGTAAAACTCATTTTATGGCCGAAAAGGGTATTTTTGGTATTAACCGAATCGAGGCGATAAACCTAGCTTATGATCAGTTTAAAAATAATAAAAAATATTTAAAAATCCCAAAATATTATATCACATCAGTGGGTAAAAGGTTTGGTGTCCAAATTTTGGTTTAGATAGGCTTTACGCTAATGACGCCGTTTAATTACTTAAAAGCATTCAAATTACGTCATTAAGCATAACTCCTTATCTAGACCTCCAACTGATGTGAAATTTTAGGTACAAGTCTAAAAATCAGTAACTAAGATTATGGTACTTTCACATTTCCAAAAATCTCGTTTTATGGTCATAAGGGCATTACGGTCAATATTTAGGCGTTTAACGGAAACATCGGACGATTAGGGATTCGAGTGGTATAAACGCAGAGGCTTATACACACATGCAACTAGGTCCTAATGGAACTTTAAGGCATGTCTAAACCTATCTAAACCGGGTCAGAACTGAGGTCAATGCAAAAGTCAAACTTTTGCGTCTTTCGGTTCCGAATCGGTCTTAAACAGAAAGTTGTCGAATCAAACAAGCGTAGACAAGTTTTTATACTTATTTTCAAGTTATATGACTGATAAAACAGATTACACGCCTTTTATATTGCTAATTACGCGTTAATTCCAAAATACTAATTCTGTTGACTTTTTCGGACAACCATTGACTCGATAAACGACCTAGTTAGGATTCGAATCAGTGAGTGCCCTTTTAGGGGTTTATTACCCACATGATTACCAACTTATAACAACTTTTGATTCGACAAAACTCTGGACCTATTGTGTTTTATCGTGAAGTCAAACCGTAGTTACGACGGTTTGATTTCTAGGCTAGAAACTAAGTATAAATGAATTAGGAAGGGTTAAACATACTTACACACAACTAATGGACGAATTAGAATGCTTGTGGCCTGCTTGAATGCTCCAGAAATTCTCAGAGGTGATGAATGAACAATGTGGTAACATGTGGGTCTTGATATAAGGCTTCAAACACTCTTAGATGATCAACACATACGTCTAGGGGTGTTGCATTATCATTCACAAGTGCCCTATAGGCTAGAAACCATCTTAGGCAGCCCAAGGTTTCGAAAAAATGAGATTGGAGTCGGTTACATGCATCAACAGGCAGCTGCCTGTTTTTTCTGCACCTGCAGGTCGGACGCGGCCCGCTTGGGATTTTCACATATGGGAGGCGGGCCGCATGGCCCCTCAGATCAGGTCACACTTGTTTCTTTAATTGCACTTTGGCCCCTAGTCCCCCGAAAGGTCGTTTTCACGATGTTTCTTGCATTTTAAGGCTTTGATATTTATATATAGGGGCTTTAATACTTATACCCACTTTGTCAAGTCCTCGGGTAACTTTGTGATCACCCGAAAAGCCCTAAATTTCAATGTTGACGATTCTAACCCTCACACACGAATTTTATCACAACTTTCTCATACGATAACGAAACTTGGCAAAATTTTTATAGTAGATTCTAGTGAGCATAATTAATCGTTACAAGGCTTCGGGTTTGCTAAAAGGTCACTCAGAGGTATAACTTAACATGTTGACACATTTAACCCCTGTAGTTTGTATTCTCTCACTTTCTTTCACAATTCGTTTCGTATGATCCCTGATCCATTCGTTTAAGGTTATAAACAACATGTAGGGTTATTGTAAAGTATATTTATTCATTGTTGACACTTTGAACCCTTATATTTACACAGTTTCACTGTTTGTCAACTTTAGTCCTTCAAGAACATTCTTTCACACGTTCAAACCTATGACACGTGTCAACACATTATAGGACGTAAATTTTCGGGGTGTTACATCCTCACCCCCTTAAAAGAAATCTCGACCCGAGATTTACTGAAACAAGTAAGGGTACTTTTCTTTCATCGTGGATTCAACTTCCCACGTGTATTCGGGACCTCTACGGGCATCCCATTTGACCTTTACAAAAGGTATATGCTTCCTTCGAAGCTTCCTTACCTGTCGATCTTCGATCGATAAAGGTTTTTCCACAAATTTAAAGCTCTCATTGATATGCACATTGATGTGTGCAAAACTAACTATAAAATATCAACTAAATTAGACTCTCTAAACTAGACACGAAAAGCTTTAAATTTATAACTAAGACTCTTTAAACCTAAACCACACAATCGGCAAGTGTACCGATCAATGTAGTATGACCTAGTAAGTCCGAGTATCGAACCCAAAGACTCTATGTATTACGTAAACTAGACTCTAATAGACACTGACGGACGCGACTAACTTGTTTAATTGTTTTAGGGGGGGGGGGGTTACTGAAAACTAAGGAAATCTATCTTAACTAAATTAACTAACTAACTTAAACACGAACGAAGAATGTGGTTTGTATTCAGATGATATCAAAGACTACCTAGACTCGAATCCAGTTTGACTAAGGATGGACTTCTAATGGCATTAAAGTTGTATGGAGCCGGGATCGTGATATACTAAACCTTAAGGTATTTCAACGCTAAGACCTCCCGACCCTTCTCAGGAAGAAACCTAGGAAACCCTACAAGGCTGTTATGAACACCGACTGTTAGACTTCCTCTCAGTCCTCTAACTATTCTAAAAGTGCCCTAATATGACTATCTACCTCTCAGCGCGATAATCTAAGGCAATTCTAGGTTCTGATTTGGTTTACTAGACACAAATGCAATTAGGGAAATAAGATCGACTTCTCTCAAAACCTATCTTAGATATATACTGCACTGCGACCTAATAACTAACTCGAGCCTCTCAGCGACAAGTTAAGCAGAACACTTGATTTTATTAAATTACCGAATATTACTTCTAAGGTTACTTATGCAATTTTCACCCTAAAGGATCGAAGGTTTATTATGTGATATAGACACTCACCAAAACCTAAAACCCTAGCTTGATTCTATTCTGTGATAAAGACCGTCACCAAGATTCAAGCGAAGCAACAAACAATATTAAAACAATTATCAAGTATGCATATGCACCAAATCAAAAATACTAGAACACTTTACTTTCAGAATCAATCCATACACAAACGATAATTAACCATTAAAAATCCAAACTTTATATCAAACCATCATCTTGTCTAGGTAGTTAAACAATTTAGCCAAGCATCTTAATAAACGAAAACAAATCAAAGATTATCAAACTAGAATTCATGGTAAAAAGTTTCAAGGAAGAAATCAACGAAACAAGGGATTGGAAAACCCGAGAAATCTTCGATTCTTTGTCTTGAACTTGATCCAATGATTCCGCGCCTTCAAGATCTTCGATTCAGCTTCCAGACGGCTCCAAAATCGCCTCTAATCTCAATTAGTTCGTAACCTCCTTTACAATGATTTTTTTCTTGGTTTAAATAGTAAACCCTAATCAGCAGCAACTCTGGCGTAATTCTCCTACCAGTCGCGTAGCGCGACTGGTCTTGATCTTACTCTCGCGCTACGCGAGCATCACCGAAGTCAGCAAAGTCAGCATTCATCAGTAGCGTAGCGCGACTGGTCAACCTCTCACCTTAGCGCTACGCGAGTGTCTTTTTTTTCACAGAATGTTGTCTTAGAAATCCAGCTTTTTGACTCCAAAAATCCCAAAAATTATTCTAACTCTTTTTAGCTCATTCCAATGCATACGATTTCAGCGTCAAGCTCGTTTCCACTCAATTTTCAGCCAATTATCGTATCAAGACCTGGAAAACCGAACTTTGATCAATAGTACTTAATTCTAAATAAAACTAAACTAGAAATAACGATAAAACGTACAAACTATACACGATAAAAGAATGTATTTTACAATACATCAAATATCCCCACACTTACTCTTTTTTCGTCCCCGAAAAAGAATTATGCAACGGAATCATAGATAATCATCACTTGGATCAAAAATTATTTATATCTTATTAAAACCAAGACTTGCGTTAGCCGCGATTGCGAATATACTGATCCTCTTAAACCCGAATCTAATCCTAAGCCCTTATCATGTGAATTTAGTTTAAGTGCAGTCAATCCACCTAGGGTCTCACACTAGAATCTACAGTCCATCTACTCCCACCTCAAGCTTATAGGACTAAAAGAACGATCACTGGATCAATTCCTAACCGTTTTATATCAAAACCAAGAGAGTAAACAATCAACTTTTTTTTTTTTTTTTTCCATTTTTTTTTTCTTTCTTGCTTGCTTTTTTTTTTTTTTTTTTTTTTTCATTCGTGAGACTAGACGATGCTTTCCCTTAACCCAGAGGTAAACCGACTGTAGAGTCGCGATCCCCAATCACAGAATACATAGGCTTCGGTACTTTTATTCGGCAAATCGATTTCACACATCCCAGAGGCAGACCGGCTGTAGAGTCGCTATCCCCAACTCGGAATACGTAGGCCTGTGTTACTTTCATTTAGTTTCTAGCTCACTTTTATTCTATTTTTTTTTTTCATGATCACAAACTCTAACAGTTTTAACTTATAACGGTGCCCCTTATACTATTATCGACAGTTTTGATTTCCCATATTTCCCAGGCGAAAACCCACTAGCAGACCGACAATTTAAGGTATATTAGATCAAAGGGACTTAAAACCAAACCCGGGCCTATCCACATATCCCTAACTAGACGCAAGCTCGATTTATTATCATCTCATATTATTATTATTCGATCCAAACAACAAATCACCCTTTCTATCATTTTCCGCTTTAATTGCAAACTTCTTTTTTATTCGAAAGACATTTTCTAATTTTTCAATTTTTTTGGATTTTTCAAATTTTTTAATTTTTTTCAATAAAAGACTCGAATATATACATGTATCCCATCCCCACACTTAAAGATTGCATTGTCCCTAATGCAAGAACGGAAATACGACTCGACAACTACCTAAAAATAAATACGAAAGAAATAAAATACAAGAAAGAGAGTTGGAAAAAGACTTAGCTGGTTAGGACAAAAGTCAGTGCCAACTGTACAGGTCTTTACTCCAACGAACGATCGTATAGCATTTCATTCGCGATCGTTAACTAATCTGCGTGGGTATATCAATATAGCAAGTCCAAAATCACCCGAATGGCAATTGAGTACGGGTGGTACAATCCAAACCTGCATAATCAAAGCAAAACAAAACCCAACGCAGTACCGACTCTAAAAACGACTCAAAACTACTAATTAGACTCATGGTACAAAATAAAAGACTCAAAAATACAAACTCTACAAATTAATATCAACTTTACATACTTATGGAGGATCATGGAAGCGCAGCTCACCTCCAAAATCAAACTCACGGGCCGTAGCACCATTATATCTCTCACCCGAATTTACCCGAACACCTTTATCTCTCTCCAAATCTCTCAACTCCTCATCTAGCGTCTTGAATCTAAATTCTCCATACCGAAATCTATCCCCACACTGAGTTTTGCTCAGTGTCTCAATCCTAGATTCTAAACGCTCCATTCTCTCCTCTAATTCTTCTAATTTTCTACCCGGTGGATCCCCACACTTGATTTCTATCATCTTCTCTAAACCCGGATCACTCATCACCTTCTTCTCATCTCTCACGTCCTTCTCACACTCTCCTACTAACGAAACCGCCTCAACTTTATCGCCCAAACCTCTCGAATGCATAACGTTAAACACCACCGACTCCTCACCCGCTCTAAGTGTAATGGTGCCTAAAGAGACATCTATGAGAGCTTTAGCGGTGTTCAAGAACGGGCGACCTAAAATTAGCGGTATATTTTCATCGGCTTCCATATCTAAAATAACGAAATCGGCCGGAAAAACAAATTTATCCACCTTCACAAGCAGATTCTCAACAATTCCCCTCGGGTACTTAACGGACCGATCGGCTAAAGACAATGTCATTCTGGTAGGTGAAAGCTCTCCTAGACCTAGCTTCTCATACAAGGAATATGGCATTAAATTGATACTAGCACCTAGGTCAGCTAAAGCTCTCGTGTTGGTGTTACTACCAAAAAGACACGGAATAGTAAACACACCCGGATCGGTAAGCTTTTCGGGAAGCTTATTTGAAACAATGGCCGAACACCCTCCATGCAATGGGACATTCGACAACTCTCCTAACTTCTCCTTATTCCTGAGAAGGTCCTTTAAAAATTTAGCATATTTAGGCATGGACTGGAGAGCCTCTACAAACGGGAGATTAATCTTCAATTGCTTGAAGATATCTAAGAATTGCCCGTATTCCTTTGAATATTTTTGATTCTTAAGACGTGAAGGAAACGGAGCATATTGATGGTTCACATAAGGTGAAGGCCTAACAACTACGGGCTCTTTCTCTACTCTCTTCTCTCGAGACTCGCCGGGCTGTGCGGTACTTGCTGGGCTTAACCTAGATTGCACTTTGCCGGGAGCCTCCACCTCAATCTCCTCATCAATCACATCACCATCCTCATCTACCTCTCTCTCCTCTACACTAGGGTTCCCCACAATCTTACCACTACGAGTGTAAATGGCATTAGCTTGTGCATTAGGGTTTTGTTGGGTGTTACCCGCAAATTTACCGGGTAATCTCTCCTCTAACTTCCTAGCAATATCACCTACAACCCTAGAAAGATCTTGAACCGCAGATTGGTGATTTCTAAGCATGAGATCATGTTCACTAAGTTTCTTTTGAGTATTTTGATCCCTCTCAACTAGCTTACTCATCATAGCCTCCATTCTCTCCATGCTACCCCCTACATCAAAACTTGAACCTTGACCACTTGACCCTCCATCCTTAACCTGCCCACTCGAACCCTCACTGAAAAGCGAACCTAGACCCCTATTTGGATTTTGAGCGATTTGAAAACCAGGCGGTCCACTTGAGCGAAAATTGTTATTATTATTATTATTACTACTACACCCCGAGCCTACATTATTATTACCAAACCCACTAGACTGGCTCCTACCAAAACCTCCTCCTACAAATCCAACTTGCTCCTCACCGACTAGCAAAGGACACGAACTAGTACCGTGACCGCCTCGACACAACTCACACTTATCTATCTTAGCCTGAATTTCCTTAAGTTGTCTATCCATATTTTCCAAAACAGAGGCCAAACTAGGATCCATAGTGACATGGTTCACCCCTCGGACGGGTGCACTAGTAGTGGTATTTGAATTACCACTTTGATACCTCTGATCGGATCTTGATTGGGATTGAGACTGAGCAAATGCCTCAAAACGCTCTAGACACTCAGGAACTGTAAGTATACCCATCATATGCCCCCCTGCATTTGTATCAAACCTATCTCTAGTCTCCTGGGTAAGTCCATTGTAAAACTTCTCACATAGGGCCCAATCAGAAAGACCGTGCTGGGAGCAACGAGCACAAAGGTTTTGGAACCTTTCCCAAGCAAGGTAGTAAGGCTCGTCGGGCCCCATGCGGAAAGAGTGAATCTCGTCTCTAAGCCGTGAAGCTTTGGCGGGCGGGAAATACTTATTCAGAAAGGCTTGACGAAGCCCCGCCCAAGTGGTAAAAGTACCGGTTGGTTGAGAGTCCAACCAAGTAGCCGCACGGCCGGCTAAGGAGAACGGGAAAAGCTGTAAGTATGTGGCATCATTAGGTGCACCGCTAAGGCTAAAGGTCGCTAGCATCCTAGAGAAACGGTTAATATGGGCCGGGGCGTCCTCATCGTCTCGGCCATGAAATTGGATGCTATTGGTGATGGCCTGCATGGCATAAGACGGGATTTGCCATGAATTCTCATTAACTATGGGTGGAACCGTAATGGGTGAAGCAAGGCCGGTGAAATTCTGGGTGGCCTGCTGATGAACGGTTTGCCTAGGGTTTGCCATTTGATCTACGTTCTCTGGTTCACTAGAGGAACTAGAGGTGGGACTATCGGGTGGAGTGGACTTAGGTGAATGGTTTGGTGAGGGTGGTGGAACGGTAAGTGGGATGGTATCGAACTCAGAAAGATCAAGAAAGATGTGAGACGAAGAAGTAACCTGTGGGAAAGAAGAAGAAGAAGGTTGACTGACTGGCGGTGGTGGTCCGTGCGAGCGTAGATGTGGCATCCACTGCTAGCAAAAACCTGAAACACAAGAAAAGCAAACACTAGTTACCAAGACACAAGAAAAGACAAAGACTCAACAAAACAAAGAAAACACGTAGCACGTATTTGTCAATTAGATCTATCAAAGCTAATAAACGCAATTGCCAAGAGTCCCCGGCAACGGCGCCAAAAACTTGATGTGTGCAAAACTAACTATAAAATATCAACTAAATTAGACTCTCTAAACTAGACACGAAAAGCTTTAAATTTATAACTAAGACTCTTTAAACCTAAACCACACAATCGGCAAGTGTACCGATCAATGTAGTATGACCTAGTAAGTCCGAGTATCGAACCCAAAGACTCTATGTATTACGTAAACTAGACTCTAATAGACACTGACGGACGCGACTAACTTGTTTAATTGTTTTAGGGGGGGGGGGTTACTGAAAACTAAGGAAATCTATCTTAACTAAATTAACTAACTAACTTAAACACGAACGAAGAATGTGGTTTGTATTCAGATGATATCAAAGACTACCTAAACTCGAATCCAGTTTGACTAAGGATGGACTTCTAATGGCATTAAAGTTGTATGGAGCCGGGATCGTGATATACTAAACCTTAAGGTATTTCAACGCTAAGACCTCCCGACCCTTCTCAGGAAGAAACCTAGGAAACCCTACAAGGCTGTTATGAACACCGACTGTTAGACTTCCTCTCAGTCCTCTAACTATTCTAAAAGTGCCCTAATATGACTATCTACCTCTCAGCGCGATAATCTAAGGCAATTCTAGGTTCTGATTTGGTTTACTAGACACAAATGCAATTAGGGAAATAAGATCGACTTCTCTCAAAACCTATCTTAGATATATACTGCACTGCGACCTAATAACTAACTCGAGCCTCTCAGCGACAAGTTAAGCAGAACACTTGATTTTATTAAATTACCGAATATTACTTCTAAGGTTACTTATGCAATTTTCACCCTAAAGGATCGAAGGTTTATTATGTGATATAGACACTCACCAAAACCTAAAACCCTAGCTTGATTCTATTCTGTGATAAAGACCGTCACCAAGATTCAAGCGAAGCAACAAACAATATTAAAACAATTATCAAGTATGCATATGCACCAAATCAAAAATACTAGAACACTTTACTTTCAGAATCAATCCATACACAAACGATAATTAACCATTAAAAATCCAAACTTTATATCAAACCATCATCTTGTCTAGGTAGTTAAACAATTTAGCCAAGCATCTTAATAAACGAAAACAAATCAAAGATTATCAAACTAGAATTCATGGTAAAAAGTTTCAAGGAAGAAATCAACGAAACAAGGGATTGGAAAACCCGAGAAATCTTCGATTCTTTGTCTTGAACTTGATCCAATGATTCCGCGCCTTCAAGATCTTCGATTCAGCTTCCAGACGGCTCCAAAATCGCCTCTAATCTCAATTAGTTCGTAACCTCCTTTACAATGATTTTTTTCTTGGTTTAAATAGTAAACCCTAATCAGCAGCAACTCTGGCGTAATTCTCCTACCAGTCGCGTAGCGCGACTGGTCTTGATCTTACTCTCGCGCTACGCGAGCATCACCGAAGTCAGCAAAGTCAGCATTCATCAGTAGCGTAGCGCGACTGGTCAACCTCTCACCTTAGCGCTACGCGAGTGTCTTTTTTTTCACAGAATGTTGTCTTAGAAATCCAGCTTTTTGACTCCAAAAATCCCAAAAATTATTCTAACTCTTTTTAGCTCATTCCAATGCATACGATTTCAGCGTCAAGCTCGTTTCCACTCAATTTTCAGCCAATTATCGTATCAAGACCTGGAAAACCGAACTTTGATCAATAGTACTTAATTCTAAATAAAACTAAACTAGAAATAACGATAAAACGTACAAACTATACACGATAAAAGAATGTATTTTACAATACATCAAATATCCCCACACTTACTCTTTTTTCGTCCCCGAAAAAGAATTATGCAACGGAATCATAGATAATCATCACTTGGATCAAAAATTATTTATATCTTATTAAAACCAAGACTTGCGTTAGCCGCGATTGCGAATATACTGATCCTCTTAAACCCGAATCTAATCCTAAGCCCTTATCATGTGAATTTAGTTTAAGTGCAGTCAATCCACCTAGGGTCTCACACTAGAATCTACAGTCCATCTACTCCCACCTCAAGCTTATAGGACTAAAAGAACGATCACTGGATCAATTCCTAACCGTTTTATATCAAAACCAAGAGAGTAAACAATCAACTTTTTTTTTTTTTTTTTTCCATTTTTTTTTTCTTTCTTGCTTGCTTTTTTTTTTTTTTTTTTTTTTTTTTTTCATTCGTGAGACTAGACGATGCTTTCCCTTAACCCAGAGGTAAACCGACTGTAGAGTCGCGATCCCCAATCACAGAATACATAGGCTTCGGTACTTTTATTCGGCAAATCGATTTCACACATCCCAGAGGCAGACCGGCTGTAGAGTCGCTATCCCCAACTCGGAATACGTAGGCCTGTGTTACTTTCATTTAGTTTCTAGCTCACTTTTATTCTATTTTTTTTTTTCATGATCACAAACTCTAACAGTTTTAACTTATAACGGTGCCCCTTATACTATTATCGACAGTTTTGATTTCCCATATTTCCCAGGCGAAAACCCACTAGCAGACCGACAATTTAAGGTATATTAGATCAAAGGGACTTAAAACCAAACCCGGGCCTATCCACATATCCCTAACTAGACGCAAGCTCGATTTATTATCATCTCATATTATTATTATTCGATCCAAACAACAAATCACCCTTTCTATCATTTTCCGCTTTAATTGCAAACTTCTTTTTTATTCGAAAGACATTTTCTAATTTTTCAATTTTTTTGGATTTTTCAAATTTTTTAATTTTTTTCAATAAAAGACTCGAATATATACATGTATCCCATCCCCACACTTAAAGATTGCATTGTCCCTAATGCAAGAACGGAAATACGACTCGACAACTACCTAAAAATAAATACGAAAGAAATAAAATACAAGAAAGAGAGTTGGAAAAAGACTTAGCTGGTTAGGACAAAAGTCAGTGCCAACTGTACAGGTCTTTACTCCAACGAACGATCGTATAGCATTTCATTCGCGATCGTTAACTAATCTGCGTGGGTATATCAATATAGCAAGTCCAAAATCACCCGAATGGCAATTGAGTACGGGTGGTACAATCCAAACCTGCATAATCAAAGCAAAACAAAACCCAACGCAGTACCGACTCTAAAAACGACTCAAAACTACTAATTAGACTCATGGTACAAAATAAAAGACTCAAAAATACAAACTCTACAAATTAATATCAACTTTACATACTTATGGAGGATCATGGAAGCGCAGCTCACCTCCAAAATCAAACTCACGGGCCGTAGCACCATTATATCTCTCACCCGAATTTACCCGAACACCTTTATCTCTCTCCAAATCTCTCAACTCCTCATCTAGCGTCTTGAATCTAAATTCTCCATACCGAAATCTATCCCCACACTGAGTTTTGCTCAGTGTCTCAATCCTAGATTCTAAACGCTCCATTCTCTCCTCTAATTCTTCTAATTTTCTACCCGGTGGATCCCCACACTTGATTTCTATCATCTTCTCTAAACCCGGATCACTCATCACCTTCTTCTCATCTCTCACGTCCTTCTCACACTCTCCTACTAACGAAACCGCCTCAACTTTATCGCCCAAACCTCTCGAATGCATAACGTTAAACACCACCGACTCCTCACCCGCTCTAAGTGTAATGGTGCCTAAAGAGACATCTATGAGAGCTTTAGCGGTGTTCAAGAACGGGCGACCTAAAATTAGCGGTATATTTTCATCGGCTTCCATATCTAAAATAACGAAATCGGCCGGAAAAACAAATTTATCCACCTTCACAAGCAGATTCTCAACAATTCCCCTCGGGTACTTAACGGACCGATCGGCTAAAGACAATGTCATTCTGGTAGGTGAAAGCTCTCCTAGACCTAGCTTCTCATACAAGGAATATGGCATTAAATTGATACTAGCACCTAGGTCAGCTAAAGCTCTCGTGTTGGTGTTACTACCAAAAAGACACGGAATAGTAAACACACCCGGATCGGTAAGCTTTTCGGGAAGCTTATTTGAAACAATGGCCGAACACCCTCCATGCAATGGGACATTCGACAACTCTCCTAACTTCTCCTTATTCCTGAGAAGGTCCTTTAAAAATTTAGCATATTTAGGCATGGACTGGAGAGCCTCTACAAACGGGAGATTAATCTTCAATTGCTTGAAGATATCTAAGAATTGCCCGTATTCCTTTGAATATTTTTGATTCTTAAGACGTGAAGGAAACGGAGCATATTGATGGTTCACATAAGGTGAAGGCCTAACAACTACGGGCTCTTTCTCTACTCTCTTCTCTCGAGACTCGCCGGGCTGTGCGGTACTTGCTGGGCTTAACCTAGATTGCACTTTGCCGGGAGCCTCCACCTCAATCTCCTCATCAATCACATCACCATCCTCATCTACCTCTCTCTCCTCTACACTAGGGTTCCCCACAATCTTACCACTACGAGTGTAAATGGCATTAGCTTGTGCATTAGGGTTTTGTTGGGTGTTACCCGCAAATTTACCGGGTAATCTCTCCTCTAACTTCCTAGCAATATCACCTACAACCCTAGAAAGATCTTGAACCGCAGATTGGTGATTTCTAAGCATGAGATCATGTTCACTAAGTTTCTTTTGAGTATTTTGATCCCTCTCAACTAGCTTACTCATCATAGCCTCCATTCTCTCCATGCTACCCCCTACATCAAAACTTGAACCTTGACCACTTGACCCTCCATCCTTAACCTGCCCACTCGAACCCTCACTGAAAAGCGAACCTAGACCCCTATTTGGATTTTGAGCGATTTGAAAACCAGGCGGTCCACTTGAGCGAAAATTGTTATTATTATTATTATTACTACTACACCCCGAGCCTACATTATTATTACCAAACCCACTAGACTGGCTCCTACCAAAACCTCCTCCTACAAATCCAACTTGCTCCTCACCGACTAGCAAAGGACACGAACTAGTACCGTGACCGCCTCGACACAACTCACACTTATCTATCTTAGCCTGAATTTCCTTAAGTTGTCTATCCATATTTTCCAAAACAGAGGCCAAACTAGGATCCATAGTGACATGGTTCACCCCTCGGACGGGTGCACTAGTAGTGGTATTTGAATTACCACTTTGATACCTCTGATCGGATCTTGATTGGGATTGAGACTGAGCAAATGCCTCAAAACGCTCTAGACACTCAGGAACTGTAAGTATACCCATCATATGCCCCCCTGCATTTGTATCAAACCTATCTCTAGTCTCCTGGGTAAGTCCATTGTAAAACTTCTCACATAGGGCCCAATCAGAAAGACCGTGCTGGGAGCAACGAGCACAAAGGTTTTGGAACCTTTCCCAAGCAAGGTAGTAAGGCTCGTCGGGCCCCATGCGGAAAGAGTGAATCTCGTCTCTAAGCCGTGAAGCTTTGGCGGGCGGGAAATACTTATTCAGAAAGGCTTGACGAAGCCCCGCCCAAGTGGTAAAAGTACCGGTTGGTTGAGAGTCCAACCAAGTAGCCGCACGGCCGGCTAAGGAGAACGGGAAAAGCTGTAAGTATGTGGCATCATTAGGTGCACCGCTAAGGCTAAAGGTCGCTAGCATCCTAGAGAAACGGTTAATATGGGCCGGGGCGTCCTCATCGTCTCGGCCATGAAATTGGATGCTATTGGTGATGGCCTGCATGGCATAAGACGGGATTTGCCATGAATTCTCATTAACTATGGGTGGAACCGTAATGGGTGAAGCAAGGCCGGTGAAATTCTGGGTGGCCTGCTGATGAACGGTTTGCCTAGGGTTTGCCATTTGATCTACGTTCTCTGGTTCACTAGAGGAACTAGAGGTGGGACTATCGGGTGGAGTGGACTTAGGTGAATGGTTTGGTGAGGGTGGTGGAACGGTAAGTGGGATGGTATCGAACTCAGAAAGATCAAGAAAGATGTGAGACGAAGAAGTAACCTGTGGGAAAGAAGAAGAAGAAGGTTGACTGACTGGCGGTGGTGGTCCGTGCGAGCGTAGATGTGGCATCCACTGCTAGCAAAAACCTGAAACACAAGAAAAGCAAACACTAGTTACCAAGACACAAGAAAAGACAAAGACTCAACAAAACAAAGAAAACACGTAGCACGTATTTGTCAATTAGATCTATCAAAGCTAATAAACGCAATTGCCAAGAGTCCCCGGCAACGGCGCCAAAAACTTGATGTGTGCAAAACTAACTATAAAATATCAACTAAATTAGACTCTCTAAACTAGACACGAAAAGCTTTAAATTTATAACTAAGACTCTTTAAACCTAAACCACACAATCGGCAAGTGTACCGATCAATGTAGTATGACCTAGTAAGTCCGAGTATCGAACCCAAAGACTCTATGTATTACGTAAACTAGACTCTAATAGACACTGACGGACGCGACTAACTTGTTTAATTGTTTTAGGGGGGGGGGTTACTGAAAACTAAGGAAATCTATCTTAACTAAATTAACTAACTAACTTAAACACGAACGAAGAATGTGGTTTGTATTCAGATGATATCAAAGACTACCTAGACTCGAATCCAGTTTGACTAAGGATGGACTTCTAATGGCATTAAAGTTGTATGGAGCCGGGATCGTGATATACTAAACCTTAAGGTATTTCAACGCTAAGACCTCCCGACCCTTCTCAGGAAGAAACCTAGGAAACCCTACAAGGCTGTTATGAACACCGACTGTTAGACTTCCTCTCAGTCCTCTAACTATTCTAAAAGTGCCCTAATATGACTATCTACCTCTCAGCGCGATAATCTAAGGCAATTCTAGGTTCTGATTTGGTTTACTAGACACAAATGCAATTAGGGAAATAAGATCGACTTCTCTCAAAACCTATCTTAGATATATACTGCACTGCGACCTAATAACTAACTCGAGCCTCTCAGCGACAAGTTAAGCAGAACACTTGATTTTATTAAATTACCGAATATTACTTCTAAGGTTACTTATGCAATTTTCACCCTAAAGGATCGAAGGTTTATTATGTGATATAGACACTCACCAAAACCTAAAACCCTAGCTTGATTCTATTCTGTGATAAAGACCGTCACCAAGATTCAAGCGAAGCAACAAACAATATTAAAACAATTATCAAGTATGCATATGCACCAAATCAAAAATACTAGAACACTTTACTTTCAGAATCAATCCATACACAAACGATAATTAACCATTAAAAATCCAAACTTTATATCAAACCATCATCTTGTCTAGGTAGTTAAACAATTTAGCCAAGCATCTTAATAAACGAAAACAAATCAAAGATTATCAAACTAGAATTCATGGTAAAAAGTTTCAAGGAAGAAATCAACGAAACAAGGGATTGGAAAACCCGAGAAATCTTCGATTCTTTGTCTTGAACTTGATCCAATGATTCCGCGCCTTCAAGATCTTCGATTCAGCTTCCAGACGGCTCCAAAATCGCCTCTAATCTCAATTAGTTCGTAACCTCCTTTACAATGATTTTTTTCTTGGTTTAAATAGTAAACCCTAATCAGCAGCAACTCTGGCGTAATTCTCCTACCAGTCGCGTAGCGCGACTGGTCTTGATCTTACTCTCGCGCTACGCGAGCATCACCGAAGTCAGCAAAGTCAGCATTCATCAGTAGCGTAGCGCGACTGGTCAACCTCTCACCTTAGCGCTACGCGAGTGTCTTTTTTTTCACAGAATGTTGTCTTAGAAATCCAGCTTTTTGACTCCAAAAATCCCAAAAATTATTCTAACTCTTTTTAGCTCATTCCAATGCATACGATTTCAGCGTCAAGCTCGTTTCCACTCAATTTTCAGCCAATTATCGTATCAAGACCTGGAAAACCGAACTTTGATCAATAGTACTTAATTCTAAATAAAACTAAACTAGAAATAACGATAAAACGTACAAACTATACACGATAAAAGAATGTATTTTACAATACATCACACATCTGTATGGGGTATAACCCCTGATTCGTCAGCGAAACATTTCTTCAGATTGCAGATGTGGAACACATTGTGTATAATACTGAGCTCCTCAGGTAAGTTTAACTTGTAGGCAACTGACCCGACACGTTCGATAACCTCGAAAGGTCCTATGTACCTCGGGCTTAGCTTACCTTTCTTACCAAATCGCATCACTCCCTTCCAGGGTGACACTTTAAGTAGGACTTTTTCACCTACTTCGAAGTGAAAATCCTTTCAACTTGGATCAGCATAACTCTTCTGCCTATCCCGGGCAGCTTTGAGACGGTCACGAATCTGGACAATCTTATCTGATGTCTCAAACACTATTTCTGGTCCAGATAACTGGACATCTCCAACTTCTGCCCAACAAATGGGCGATCTACACTTTCTACCGTATAATGCCTCAAAAGGCGCAGCCTTAATGCTGGTATGGTAGCTATTGTTGTAGGAGAACTCGACTAATGGTAGGTGCTTATCCCAGCTACCACCCAAGTCAATTGCACATGCACGAAGCATGTCTTCCAACGTTTGAATAGTACGCTCACTCTGACCGTCTGTCTGTGGATGGTAAGCCGTACTAAAGTTCAAACGTGTGCCCAAAGATTGTTGGAAGCTTTTCCAAAAATGCGACGTGTACCTAGTATCTCGGTCGGAGATAATAGCTACAGGTATGCCATGTAAGGCTACAATCTTATCAACGTATAGTTAGGCTAACATATCGGAGCTGTAGGTCTCCTTAATGGGTAGGAAATGTGCTGACTTAGTCAGTCGGTCAACTATCACCCAGATGGTGTCATTTCCTTTCCTTGTCTTAGGTAACTTGGTGATAAAATCCATAGTTACCATTTCCCACTTCCAAGTAGGAAGTTCAGGTTGTTGTAGCAAACCTGACGGTTTTTTATGTTCTGCCTTGACTTGCGCACATGTCAAGCATTTGGCTACATGAGTGGCTACAGACTTTTTCAAGCCTATCCACCAATAGTTTGCCCTAAGATCCTGGTACATTTTATCAGCTCCAGGATGAACATAATATTTAGAGCTGTGGGCTTCCTGGAGGATAACATCTCGGAGTCCTCCATAAATTGGAACCCATATCCTTCCATTCAATCTAAGAATTCCATCCTTACTAAGAGATAAATGCTCCTCAGTTACTCCTAGTTTTTCGTTAGGATAGTTAGCTTCCAACACAGCTTCCTTCTGTGCAGCTAACAACCTTTCTATCAAATTGTTCTTTATTTCCATGCGCTTGGCATTGATTCGGATGGGTTTCACCTTCTCTTTCCGACTCAAGGCATCGGCGACTACATTCGCCTTGCCGGGATGGTATCTTATTTCACAATCGTAATCATTCAGAGTTTCCATCCAACGGCGTTGCCTCATGTTCAAGTCCTTCTGATTGAACAGATGTTGAAGGCTCTTGTGATCAGAATAGATCACACATTTGATTCCATATAAGTAGTGCCTCCACAGTTTTAGTGCGAATACAACGGCACCCAACTCCAAATCGTGGGTGGTGTAATTCTTTTCGTGCACCTTTAACTGACGTGAAGCATAGGCAATGACTTTGCCTTTCTGCATAAGCACACATCCCATCCCGGTGTGTGATGCATCACAATAAACTACAAACTCCTCTATTCCATCAGGCAATGTCAGTACTGGAGCATTGCTCAATTTTTGTTTCAGAATATCGAAGGATTCCTGCTGCTTAGGACCCCAGTCAAACTTAATCTTCTTACGTGTCAGCGAAGTCAGGGGTGCAGCAATCCTTGAGAAGTTTTCAATGAATCGCCTATAGTATCCTGCCAACCCTAGAAAGCTACGTATTTCTGTAGGCGTCTTTGGCTCGTGCCAATTCATGACAGCTTCCACTTTAGCGGGATCTACTTGGATACCACGCTCACTAACAACATGTCCAAGAAATTGGACTTCCCGAAGCCATAATTCACACTTCGAGAACTTGGCATAGAGCTTTTCTTTATGAAGTAGTTCCAGAATGCAGTGAAGATGCTTTTCATGGTCAGCTTGGTTCTTTGAGTAAATGAGAATGTCGTCGATGAAGACGATGACGAATTTATCTAAGTGCGGCTTGCAAACGCGGTTCATGAGATCCATGAACGCGGCCGGTGCATTAGTGAGCCTGAAAGGCATTACTAGGAACTCGTAATGACCATAGCGAGTCCTGAATGCTGTTTTGTGCACATCTTCATCTCTAACCTTCAATTGATGGTAGCCTGACCTCAAGTCAATCTTTGAGAAGAAACTTGCCCCTTGTAGTTGATCGAACAGATCGTCGATTCTGGGCAAAGGATACCTATTCTTGACAGTAACCTTATTAAGCTCACGGTAGTCGATGCACAGACGCATCGATCCGTCCTTCTTCTTAACAAATAAAACTGGTGCTCCCCATGGAGACGAACTAGGTTTGATGAAACCTTTGGCTAGTAAATCATCTAGCTGCATCCTCAATTCCTTCATCTCTGTTGGTGCCAACCTATAAGGCGCCCTTGCAACTGGTGCTGATCCAGGAATAATGTCAATTCTGAATTCTACTTGCCTATCTGGTGGCAAACCAGGTAGTTCTTCAGGGAATACTTCGGGGTATTCAGAAATGACTAGGATATCTCCAATCTTGGGTTTCGGTTCATCAATAATCACCTGTGCCATGTAAATGACACAACCCTTCTTCAAACACTTAGAGTCTTTGAGTATAGACATTTTCTCGGGCAGCCCATACTGGGTATCTCCCTGGATAGTAAGTGATTCACCAGACGAAGTCTTGATCCTCACTTGCTTCTTATTGCAAATAATCTGGGCCTGGTTATGAGATAACCAGTCCATACCCAAAACTATGTCGAATCCGACTAGTTTTAAAGGAAGTAGGGACAAAGGAAAAGAGTGATTCTTAATGGATATGAAACATCCATCTAATAAGGTTGAAGCGGTTTCTAAAGTGCCATCTGCTAGTTCCACCTCATACTTCACACTTAAAGTTCTAACAGGTAGTTTCAACAATTCACAAAACTTATTATCTACAAACGACTTATCAGCGCCTGAATCAAATAACACTCTCGCATAAACATCATTTACGAGAAAGGTACCTGTTATCACGTTGTCGTCCTTGACGGCTTCCTTAGCATCCATCCTGAAGACCCTAGCATTGGTCTTCTTAGCCTCTTCCGGCTTCTTGGCATATTTTGGGCAATTGCTCCTGATGTGCCCCTTTTCATTGCAACCATAGCAGGTCGCATCCTTTATCTTCTTGCAATCCAAGGTTTTGTGTTCCCTGGATTTGCATAACCCACATGCAAAAGGTTTCGATTGTGATTGTGAGTTGGATTCAAACCTGCACTTCCCAAAGTGCTGTCTCTTGCAGGTTTTACATCTGGGTTTTTCACCCGACTGCTGACCATCCTTCTTAAAACCTAACCCCTTCTTTTGGTCATTGTTTCCCTTCTGCTTCTTGTCTGATCGTCGTGAGTTGTCATCCTCACGCTTCCTCTTTTCGGTATCATTTTTCCTTTGTGACCTCAGCCTGACAGCATCTGAGGTCAGAGATAACGATATGTCCGTTACTGACCGAAAAGTGGTTGGTCTGGAGGCCTTTACACTTGCTTTGATCTCCGGTTCCAAACCCCCGATAAAACGAGCTATACGTTTAGGCTCCGGAGTTACCAAGTAGGGAACCAACCTTGACAAAGTATTGAAAGTAGTAAGGTAGGCCTGACAGTCCAGGTTTTTCATGACCAGTGCCAGGAAGTCAGATTCAATTCTCTCAACCTCATGTTGAGGGCAGAAATTTTCCTTGATTAGTGCCATGAACTGTTCCCAGGTCATGTTGTATAACGGGACTTTCCCTGTGGCTTGGATCAAAGATCTCCACCAGGCTAAGGCTTCTCCTTTGAAAGACTGCGAGACAAACTTCACAATGTCCCTATTATGGCAACCACTAATATCCACCACAGTATCCATTTCATCCATCCACGTCATGCAATCAACAGCTCCTTTTTCCCCATTGAAGTCCCTGGGTTTGCACGACACGAAGTATTTATAGGTGCAACCCCTATTACGAGGTTCTTGGTTCTGTACGACTCTTTGGGATGGATTACTCCTTTGATTCGAGGAGTGGTGAGAATTACTGTTGTGGGCAGTGTGGGTCCTGGAGGGTGTTCTAGGGTGTGATGCAGATTGGGTCCTCGTATGGGTACCACTTGATCCATGGTGCTGTCTACCCATAGCTCTATTAACCGCATTATCTATCATTGCTTGTAAATCTGCACCTGCTACGTTTACACGGGCATTATCATTCACTATCCCTGGGTGACTGTTGACCTCGTTTGAGTCTGCCATGTATCTTTAACTGTAACACATCGGCAGTAATTTATTGGTGAGTTTATTATAGAGTTGTTTTTTTTTTTTTTGGCAATTTTATTAACCGTGGTAAACATAGACCATATATGGTTAATTTATTACTCCCATTTATTTAGGATTTCTAATATAATTTATCCTAATTATAAAACAATAACAGTTTTTATTAGCACATAAGGCCTAGTCACAGGGACAATATAGATTATAAGCTATGATTTCAGAGAATCAAAGCATGAAGGTTTGAACAAAGTTCATTACCTTTATCAGACAGGGTCACAGACTAATACTGTCTTTTGTCTCATGTGAAAATGAGAAGGGCCCGTAGGCATTCCATTACCAATGGATGGTAAAAAGAATTGATCATATTTATTAATGATTTAACCCATGATTCAGAGATCATTAAGTTGGGTTTAGAATCTTTGAAAAAAATCCATATATAATAATAACACGTGTGTTTTTAACGAATCATGTCTGCCAGGAGTGTTAACATGTTTTCAGATGTTAACAAGGATTTGAATCTTTTTAACGAGTTTTACCATCTGGGCCAGGTCTTAAAATGACATGCAGGCTAGGTTATACTTTTAAGATCCTTAACAAAAATAACATAGGCAGATAGATTTTTAAAAGGAATGATTCTGATTTATTTCTTTCATATATAATTTAATTATGTATAACATAGAAATGATGAAATTTATAAACTTACATTCCATTAAAACTAAAAGTAGTACATTTTGCCCTAAACGGGACTTTTCACAGAAACAGATGCCCACGCAGGAGCTATACATATAATACATGTCCTCACAGGGACGGTCTACAAAAGTAAATGTCCACGCAGGGACTACTAGAGACAAGTCCACGTAGGGACTAAGTACAAAGATAGATGTCCACGCAGGGACTACATACACACATAAATAAATGTCCACGTAGGGACTTGATTTAAACAAGGAAATACAACAATATATATTGGGAATTAACGATCCCGTTTCTTCTTTCCCTTAAGCAAGTTTGCCAAGCCACTCATAAATCCCTCATTCTTCCTACGTTCCTTCTGGAAGTCTCGCTCCACTTTGGCCAGTCTTCGACGGAGTTCCTCCTGCTCAGGAGGAGGAGCCCGTGGTGGCTGGTACTGTGGTGGCGGCTGAACAGGTGCTTGATACCCCCGAGCTGGGTATCCCATTCCCCAAGGGGGTCCATATGGTCCCTCAGGATTATTATGGGCAAGGTAGCTTGATGCCACGTTGTAAGGATCATCAGCATAGTTATAGCCATGGTATGCTGGTGGTCCATATGGGTTGTAAGCTGCCGGAGCCGTATAAGCAGGGATTGGGTGGCCAAAACCCGGTGATGGCGGTACAATAGGTGCCGAATTCACCTCCGAAACTGGAACAGAAGGTCCACCCATCTGTGGGACTTCATAAGTAGGCGGGTAATGGCTGCCGCTAGAGTGTTGAGGGGTGTTGAGACGGAAATCAACTTCTCGTGCTGAGATCCGTGCGCCTGTCCTCCTGCGTCTTGGTGGCTCTGGAGGCTCTAGATGCACTGGCGGCGGTGGAGGCGGTGGCGTGACTGCCTCATTACGTGGATCCCCAGAGGGATTTTGCTGCACGAAACGTGGATCCCCAGAGGGATCTTGCTGCTGTAGTGGCGGTTGCTGGTGAGGTGATGAGTGTTCAGATGGTGTATAGTACCACTCACACCATTCGAACCGTGCCATGTGACTATCCGGACCCTGGTATGGTGTTCCGTGAAAAGACGAACCGTCTGAGATCACGAAAGGATGGTTCAAGGATCCGGTTGAAGCCTCGACGGGATCTGTGTCCTCGTCCATATCTTGATCACCCGAAAAGTGATCCTCTGGTCCTAGTGGGTTAAAGCCCACGTGCTCTGGTAGGTACTCTGCTGGGTTAAACTGACCCTGAAAAACAGGAGTAGGGTCGCCAAAGAAATGTTGCGGGTTGTGGGGTTCGTTCTCTGACTGAGGCCCATAAGAGTCATGATATGGAGGTGTTGAGGCGTGTGAAAAAGATCGTCTGGCAGACTCTTCATATGTCCTCCATAGCTCCCTCGTTTCGTCATTCCTTGTAGAAGTAGAAGAAGTTCGTCGATATGAAGGCCCTGCCTCATGGTCGTTAGGGGCGCTAGCTGGCTCCTTTCCTCGACCCCCTCGTCTAAATCTTGGCGGCATTATTGTACCTGTTAAAATACACAAGGTAATAACAAGGAAAATAAAGGACAAAATTTAAATAAAAAAAATTTGAACAATTTGGATTTTTCCTAAGTTCTTTGTCTAGACTCGAAGATTTAGGAATGTGCAATTGTGTAACTGAGATTAAACACAAAAGGTTAGTGTTTAATTCACTCAGTGTTGGCTCTGATACCAACCTGTCACACCCCAAATTTCTACGTGTTACCGGTGGGCCCGGTAGGGGAGTATCGTGCCGTGGTTGGCAACATAATAGTCAAACAACACAATATTTAAATGCACAGCGGAAGCAAAGTATAGATTTAATTCAACCAAACGATATTGTAATATTAAGTATCACAAATAGTCGAATATAAATCCACAGGTAGATCCAAAAAAAAAAGGAAACAAATGTTCAACAGTTTATGACATCCAAGCTGGCGAGACTTAATGTGGATGCTAGGAGACAAGCCAGCCTATTTCGCGTAGTACCTGCACTTAACCTTTTTAAGAAAATACGTCAGTTTACACTGGTAAATACAATCAACCGACTCATTTGAAAAGAGTTTAAGAAAATGCATTTAAGGCACAAGGCACAAATAATATTTTATAACTTGGGATAATTATTTAAATATAATACTTGTAGGGATTTACATGTTCCTTATGCGTTCAGTAGCCCGGATCGAGCCGGGTTAAAGATCAATAAACACACCACTTTATTTATGAGACACTGACAGGTGTACGCCTACACCTGAGTGCTAAGGTCGTGGCCATTTCGTAAAATGATGCCAGGGATATCCGGGACACGGTCATTAACCCCCCAAAGGCTTTAAGCAAACAAAACAATATTAAATGAGACGTCTCAATACTTTAATTATCATTCATTCAATCAAAGATTCAACGCCCCGACCAAGCGGTATTTTTATATACCGTACCCCAAGCCCGTATAGGGAAAATAAGTTAAAAGTATTTACCTGAGTAAGTATAGTTCAAAATCAGCGAGTGCAAGTATCTTTTACTGGTTCTCCTAATCTGGAACGAAGGTTTATAATAACCTATTAGAATCCTAACGGGTCTTTAGTTAAGCTTACGCTTAGACCGGTTAGTTTTAAAGATACGGTTCGTACGCACGATTAAGCGAAGACCGGATAGAATGTGATTTAGACCCGACAAGTTTGAAGACTTGCTTAATATGGGTATATGATACACATTCTGGATTTTGAGATAAAACCGATAAGGTTTGACCCGTTTCGGCTAATTTATGTAAACTAGTTACATAAACCGAACCGAACGCGCATGAAGCGTAAGGGGTATCCGTAAGAGTCCTAAACAGGTTTCCTAAGTTAACACGCCTTAAATAAGTTGTGACATCAGTAGGATATCACCCATGACGCCCAAAACGAGTTTAATCTCTTTATAAGCCCCGCAGGGGCATTTTGGCCATTTTAAAGATTATAAAAGGGTTTAATTAGACACCTGTGATCCGGGTCTGAGTTGATCAGTAAAATAGCTTATTTTAACAGGTTATAACCTTTGATAATAAGTCTTATATACTAAAATAGTTTTAAACCCAAACTATGCGTTAAATACGCGTATAAAGTCGTTTTAAGCGATGTACGGGTTAAAATACGATTCTGAGTTTTCTGATCAAATAAACAGGCTCAAAATACTCCATTTATTATTTAAAATCAGTAGCAATTGGATTGGCATTAAAAGGATTTGTAAAACTCATTTTATGGCCGAAAAGGGTATTTTTGGTATTAACCGAATCGAGGCGATAAACCTAGCTTATGATCAGTTTAAAAATAATTAAAAATCTTTAAAAATCCCAAAATATTATATCACATCAGTGGGTAAAAGGTTTGGTGTCCAAAGTTTGGTTTAGATAGGCTTTACGCTAATGACGCCGTTTAATTACTTAAAAGCATTCAAATTACGTCATTAAGCATAACTCCTTATCTAGACCTCCAACTGATGTGAAATTTTAGGTACAAGTCTAAAAATCAGTAACTAAGATTATGGTACTTTCACATTTCCAAAAATCTCGTTTTATGGTCATAAGGGCATTACGGTCAATATTTAGGCGTTTAACGGAAACATCGGACGATTAGGGATTCGAGTGGTATAAACGCAGAGGCTTATACACACATGCAACTAGGTCCTAATGGAACTTTAAGGCATGTCTAAACCTATCTAAACCGGGTCAGAACTGAGGTCAATGCAAAAGTCGAACTTTTGCGTCTTTCGGTTCCGAATCGGTCTTAAACAGAAAGTTGTCGAATCAAACAAGCATAGACAAGTTTTTATACTTATTTTCAAGTTATATGACTGATAAAACAGATTACACGCCTTTTATATTGCTAATTACGCGTTAATTCCAAAATACTAATTATGTTGACTTTTTCGGACAACCATTGACTCGATAAACGACCTAGTTAGCATTCGAATCAGTAAGTGCCCTTTTAGGGGTTTATTACCCACATGATTACCAACTTATAACAACTTTTGATTCGACAAAACTCTGGACCTATTGTGTTTTATCGTGAAGTCAAACCGTAGTTACGACGGTTTGATTTCTAGGCTAGAAACTAAGTATAAATGAATTAGGAAGGGTTAAACATACTTACACACAACTAATGGACGAATTAGAATGCTTGTGGCCTGCTTGAATGCTCCAGAAATTCTCAGAGGTGATGAATGAACAATGTGGTAACATGTGGGTCTTGATATAAGGCTTCAAACACTCTTAGATGATCAACACATACGTCTAGGGGTGTTGCATTATCATCCACAAGTGCCCTATAGGCTAGAAACCATCTTAGGCAGCCCAAGGTTTCGAAAAAATGAGATTGGAGTCGGTTACATGCATCAACAGGCAGCTGCCTGTTTTTTTCTGCACCTGCAGGTCGGACGCGGCCCGCTTGGGATTTTCACATATAGGAGGCGGGCCGCATGGCCCCTCAGATCAGGTCACACTTGTTTCTTTAATTGCACTTTGGCCCCTAGTCCCCCGAAAGGTCGTTTTCACGATGTTTCTTGCATTTTAAGGCTTTGATATTTATATATAGGGGCTTTAATACTTATACCCACTTTGTCAAGTCCTCGGGTAACTTTGTGATCACCCGAAAAGCCCTAAATTTCAATGTTGACGATTCTAACCCTCACACACGAATTTTATCACAACTTTCTCATACGATAACGAAACTTGGCGAAATTTTTATAGTAGATTCTAGTGAGCATAATTAATCGTTACAAGGCTTCGGGTTTGCTAAAAGGTCACTCAGAGGTATAACTTAACATGTTGACACATTTAACCCCTGTAGTTTGTATTCTCTCACTTTCTTTCACAATTTGTTTCGTATGATCCCTGATCCATTCGTTTAAGGTTATAAACAACATGTAGGGTTATTGTAAAGTATATTTATTCATTGTTGACACTTTGAACCCTTATATTTACACAGTTTCACTGTTTGTCAACTTTAGTCCTTCAAGAACATTCTTTCACACGTTCAAACCTATGACACGTGTCAACACATTATAGGACGTAAATTTTCGGGGTGTTACAGGGTGTCACCTGATCAGACGGCTGTTCGATCGGGTGGCACTCCTAGTGCATCGAACATGTTGAAAAATTGATTAAATGTTGAAGTATAGTATCTCATGATCCGAAGAGTAATCCGATCGGACAGTAGTTCGATCGAACAACAGTTTGTTCAATACTAGTCTTCAAAGTAAATTGATTAAGTGTGGAATCATGTGTTAACCGATCGGCTGACTATCCGATCAGCTTGCTGTCCGTTTGGACAGCAGTCCGATCGGTCAGCACTCTGACCTGGTCAGCCTATTCGTCTAACACTTGGTTGTTCTGTTTGTTTGTCGTTTTATTGAGGTATTTTGACAACGAGTCGAACCATAAATCCCTCGTCTTTACTTGGTTCCCCCGGTCGGACAGGAATCACCCAAACCCGGCCGGTGAACTGTTCGGACGGAGTTGAACGTTTAACCCGAAATCGTTTAACCTCGTGGATAGAATCCGGATCTTGAGCCATGCAAACCACCGGAGTGATTTGTAAGCCGGCACAAGCTCCGTTTCTATCGGTTTGAAGGCATTGAGTGAAAAAAAGTTGAAAGAAAGTTGGAAAATCCGTCTCTTAATCCTTTTCACCATGTATATGTTTAGATCTATGAAAGATCTTTGTTTGTTTATGTGGAAATCGGCTAGATCCAAGTTATTCTTGGTGGAATGAGGCCAAAACATGAAGTTCTTCAAGAACCCATGATGACATCATCCTAGAACACTTAAATCTTGATGATTTCACAGTTAAAAGTTAATATTTGAAAGATAGAAAGGTGTAGGAGTGCGTGTAGATCAAGAAATTACAAGATTTAGGACGAAATCTTACCGGAATCGAGGGAAATCTTGAGAAAAGATGAGCTGAGCGTGCTGGTCGAACAGAGGTTTCCAAAAGTGGAAAGGATGACAATGACAGGGGTATTTATAGGATGACAAAAGAGGAAGGTGCTGGCCGATCGGCTAGACAGCTCGATCGGACAGCCTTTCTGATCGGACAGCAGTCCGATCGGCTGGCTGTTCGATCGGCTGGTAGCCTGATCGATCAGTCTGCACGTTTCAAGTGTTCAGCGTGATGATTTTTGATATTTCGATTTCGGTTGCGAGTGGTTAGATACGAGAGGGTTTCCTAGTTAAATTACTTTTAATCCCAACCACTCATATCGCGCACTGTCTTTTCCCCACTAATTATCATAGTTCGATTTCAATTGAGTTCGATTGCGTTTCGAGTTTCGTTTGCGTTTCGATTGATTACCACAACACAACATAAATAAACATGCACAGATAACACATAAGGCACACACACGTATAACCATAATTAAAATACGTAGCTCGAGTTGTGATTCGATTCGATGTCGATTTGATTAGCATAGCTTGATTATCGTTTAGTTAACTTTATCGCATTGTTACTTCCTATAGTTCACAGTCGTAGGTCGATTGAATAACAATTAATATACGTCAATTTATTGCAATTATAGACACTTACTCCACATAATAGCTACAATAAAAGAAACCTTTTATTAGTCGGTTGCGCGAAATCGGTCGTTGACTCGACCTTGACTTTGACTTTGACTTATGAAAACACGGGGTGTTACAGCCTCCCCTTGTTTAGGGAATTTCGTCCCGAAATTAATGGTGGAAGTTGTACAACACCGTGAATCACTTTCTCTCTCTAGACCTTCTCCTTAAATAACTGCGGGTACTTCGCCTTCATGTCGCTTTCGAGTTCCCAAGTGAACTCTGCGCCTCGTTTGCCTTCCCATCGGACTTTCACAACAGGAATGCGAGAGCGTCTGAGCTGCTTGGTTTGGCGATCCATGATTTTGACAGGCTTCTCCACGAAGTGTAATGTTTTGCTTACTTGCAGATCATCGAGAGAAACGTGTAAGTCGTGATCGGCTAGGCACTTTCGGAGGTTTGACACGTGGAAAGTCGGGTGGACGTTACTAAGTTCCTCCGGTAGTTCGAGTTTGTAGGCAACTTTTCCGATCCTTTCCAGAATCTTAAAAGGTCCCACATATCGAGGTGCGAGCTTTCCTTTCTTGCCGAATCGGACCACACCCTTCCAAGGTGATACCTTTAGGAGTACGTAGTCACCAACGTCAAATTCAAGGGGCTTGCATCGTCTATCGGCGTAACTTTTCTGTCGATTCCGAGCTTTCACCAGGTTGTCTCGAATTTGGAAAATTCTGTCTGTCGTTTCTTGTAATAGCTCAGGTCCGGTTAATTGCGAATGACCAATCTCATGCCACACAATAGGCGATCGACATCTTCTTCCGTATAAAGCCTCGAATGGTGCCATTTGAATGCTAGAATGATAGTTGTTATTATACGAGAATTCGACTAACGGCAGGTATTTATCCCAATTACCACTGAAGTCTATGACACACGAACGGAGCATGTCTTCAAGAGTTCGAATCGTTTTTTCAGTCTGACCGTCGGTTTGAGGGCGGAAAGAGGTACTTAGATTGAGCGACGTACCGAGTGCCGTTTGAAACGTTTCCCACAGTCGCGAGGTAAACCGAGCATCACGATCAGAGATGATGTCACGAGGCGTCCCATGATTACAAATGATCTCGACGGTGTAGATTCGGGCTAATCGTTCTACCTTGTAGTATTCTCGTATCGGCAAAAAGTGAGCTGATTTAGTCAAGCGGTCGACCACAACCCAAATGCTGTCGTGACCTGATGACGTGTGTGGTAGCTTTGTTATAAAGTCCATAGATATACTCTCCTACTTCCACATGGGGAACGGCGGTTGTTCGAGTAAGCCAGAGGGTCTCTGATGTTCAGTCTTGACTCTTGCACAGGTTAGGCATTTTCCAACATAGAGAGCAATATCCCTTTTCATGCCCGACCACCAGTACTTATAGCGAAGGTCCTGGTACATTTTGTCGGCACCGGGATAAATAGAATACCAGGATTTGTGGGCTTCGTCCATCAAGATCTGTCGCAAATTGGTTCGTTTGGGGATCCAAATTCGGTCCAGAAAGTGGAATATCCCATTCGACTTGCTCACAAGCTGGGCTCCATCGTGGTAGATTCTTTCTTTCTTCAGGGTACGTTCGTTAAAACACGCGTGTTGAGCTTCGCGGATGAGGGATTCGAGGTCGTATTGGGCTTGAACATTATGAGTGCTAAGCAGATAGCTCCGTCTGCTGAGTGCGTCGGCAACAACATTAGCTTTGCCTGGGTGATAACGGATCTCACAGTCGTAATCGTTGAGAAGTTCTACCCATCGGCGTTGACGCATATTAAGTTCCTTCTGATTAAAGATGTGTTGTAGGCTCCTATGATCGGTGAAGATCGTACACTTGGTACCATACAGGTAGTGTCGCCAAATCTTTAACGCAAAAACAACTGTGCCTAGCTCGAGATCATGGGTTGTATAGTTCTTCTCGTGGATTTTGAGCTGACGAGATGCGTAAGCTATAACCTTGTCTCGTTGCATGAGGACGCAACCAAGACCAAGGTTGGAAGCATCACAGTAGACAATGAAATCGTTGTTTCCGTCGGGTAGTGTGAGAACAGGAGCATTGCAAAGCATGTGCTTGAGGGTTTGGAAGGCAGACTCTTGTTTAGTTCCTGATATGCGATAAAATACACATATTTGTTCCATGTGGATTGTATAATTTTTGTGTAGGTTTTGTTTGTTTTTAATTAGTTTTAATATTATATTACATTATATTGTGTTTTGGCAGATCCTGGTGCAAATGGAGCGAAAATGAGTAATAAAGAAATAACCAGCCAGTTGAGTAGAGTGGGGCGCCAGTGACTGAATTAAATTGCCGCTATTTTCCGTGATTGGGTTGAGCCCAGTTATCTCTATATTATAAAATTCAAGAGGCTATATATTAATAATATAAATGGATGGAGTGTTGACCGAATTAAAGTCTGCTACATTGCCACATGGGCTTTGAAAAGTGTAAATCCAGCTAAGTGTTTACGTGAATTGGTTTTGTTGGGAATCAATTAATAGAAGATGGAAATTGAAAAGAATATATATTCTAAAGGGGTTTCACGAAAGAAATAAGAGGAGTCGCACACAATCAGAAGCACACACACAACAGGTTTGGGCCGCAAGCCCATATACATCGAACATTAGTGGGGGCGGCTGGCATATTATTTTTTGGAGGGGCACATTAATACAACATCACATCAGACGTGAAATTGGAGATGGCTGGGACATAAGATCAGAAGCACGTACATCAGAGACGGAAAAAGGAAGCTGCACAACATCAGAAGGAATCAAGATCAGACGCATAAGGGACGATCATAAGCTGTGGACGAACGTGAAGCTTCTTTTGCAAGAAACAAAGCTTTTGAATCATCGGGTCGAGCGGGAAGCTTGGAGAACAAGGAATTACCGGGTTTTACCTTACGATTTCTTTTACTCTCTAGTTTTCTTGTTTTTATATCGATGAATTCTTGTTTGAGACTTAGCTTTATTATTATTGAGACCATGTTTCTTGGCTAGACTTCTAAAACTACCTAGGTTATGACAATGGTTTAGAATAAAGTTTGGATTTTTATTTGATTTTTGGCGTGGTTGTGGATTTTTCTTGTATTGTAAAAGCTTTGGGAATTTAACTTGGTGCATATGCGTGCTTGACGATTATTTTATTATTGTTTATTGCTTCGTATAATCCTTGGTGACGGTCTTTATCACATAATAGGGTTGTGCTAGGGTTCTTGATTTAGGTGACGGTCTTTATCACATAATAGATCATTAATCCTTTAGGGTGAAAATTGCATAAGTAACCTTAGAAGTAATATCCGGTAATTTAATAAAATCAAGTGTTCTGCTAAACTTGTCGTTGAGAGGCTCAAGGTTATTAATAGGTCTCGGTTTGGTTATAAGTCCTTAACATTCCATTGTCTATTAAACCAAGATTAAAACCCGTAGTTGCTTTAGACGTTCGCGCTGAGAGGTAGAGCGTCTTATATAGGCACTTTCAAGAAACTAGAGGACTGAGAGGAAATCTAGAAAACCGGTGAGCGTAACAGCCTAGGTAGTGCCATAAGAATCGCCTTGAGAGTGTTTGAGGGGCTTAGTGGTGTCTTAATAGGTTTAGTATCCAAAGATCCCGGTTCCACACCACAAAATCATCGAATAGAGATCCATTCTGAGTTTAGCTTGCGTCTAGCCTAGGTAGTCTTCATTCATCACTGGTCAAAGTCTTCGTTAGAGTTCGTGTTAGTCATATAGCTAATCTAGTTTTTCATTACTTGCATCCTTAGGATTTTTAGAAACCCCCCAATCAATAAACAAATAGTTGAGTCGTATCAGTCTTAGTCTTTATAGAGTCTTAGCGTAATCCTTAGAGTCTCGTGGGTTCGATACTCGGACTTGCTTTAGCTTTACTACATTGATTGGTACACTTGCCGGTTGTGTGGTTTAGGGTTTAGATCGAGTCTTAGTTTATAAATTTAAAGCTTAGAGTGTCTAAATTAGGGTTAATTTTAGTTGTTTTTGTTAAACCACTTTGTGCACATCAGTTCCCCAAACAAAAGGCTTGTCTTTATGCATGAGCGCGGTAAGCGGCACAGCGATCTTTGAGAATCCTTCGATAAATCGTCGATAATAGCCCGCTAGTCCGAGAAAAGAACGGACTTCGGACGGGTTCTTAGGTGTAATCCAACTCTTGACAGCTTCGATCTTCGCAGGATCGACGTGAATACCTTGATTATTTACGATGTGACCCAGAAACTGAACTTCCTCCAACCAGAATTCACACTTGGAGAACTTGGCATAGAGTTGGTTCCCCTGGAGTAACTCGAGAACCAAACATAGATGTTGCGCGTGTTCGGCTTTCGATTTGGAATAGATCAAGACATTGTCGATGAATACGATGACAAAACGGTCGAGATAAGGTTTACATACGCGATTCATCAGATCCATGAAAACTGCTGGTGCGTTGGTTAAACCAAAAGGCAGAACAACGAATTCGTAGTTACCGTATCGAGTGCGAAAAGCGGTTTTGGGTATATCCTCCTCTTGAATACGTAGCTGATGATATCCTGAGCGTAGATCGATCTTCGAGAAACACGTAGCACCTCGTAGCTGATCAAACAAATCATCGATGCGAGGTAGGGGATAGCGGTTCTTGATAGTTAGCTTATTCAATTCCCGATAGTCGATGCACATCCTGAATGACCCATCCTTCTTTTTGACAAAAAGGACTGGCGCACCCCAAGGAGAGGTGCTCGGGCGAATGAAGCCTTTCTCAAGTAATTCCTGGAGTTGGTTTGAGAGTTCACGCATTTCGGACAGCGCGAGTCGGTAGGGAGCTTTGGCAATAGGGTTTGCTCCAGGAATGAGGTCGATGCGAAAGTCGACATCACGACTTGGCGGTAGTCCGGGAAGATCCTCGGGAAAAACATTAGGAAATTCTCGAACCACAGGGACGTCTTTCACTTCCTTCTTCTCTTTCTTTTCCTTCTCCGCTACTACAATGTTAGCCAAGAAAGCTCTGTATTCCTTGCGGAGATACTTGCTAGCTTGAACACATGACATGAGCTTGAGACCTTTCGAGGTAGTATCACCGTAAACACACAATAAATCACCATTCGCGAGTGAGAATCGAATCATCTTGTCGAAGCACACAACTTCAGCATGGTTTTCACGAAGAAAGTCCTTGCCTACTATGACGTCAAAACTTCCGAGTTGCATCGGAATAAGGTCGATTGGAAAGATGTGATTGTTGAGCTCAAGAGTACAATCACGAAGAACAGAATTGACGGCGACAGTTCTTCCGGTAGCGACTTCAACATCGAACGTTGAGGAGAGATGAGAGCGCTTACGACTAAGGAGTTTCTCGAACTCGAACGACACAAAGCAATTATCGGCTCCAGTATCAAACTAACATGAAGCATAAATACCATTCACAAGGAACGTACCATTGACCTCGTTGTTGTCGGCTTGGGCTTGACGCACGTTGATGTTGAAAGTTCTGGCGCATGCGGCCTGTTGTTGCTGCTGCTGCTGTTGTTGTTGTTGAGGCTGCTGCTGCTGGGGCTCTTGTTTCACGACCCTGTTCGGGCACATGTTAGCGAAATGATTAGGATCGCCGCATACGAAGCAGGCTCTGGCTTTGACTGCGGGTGCCGGAGGAGCTTGTTGACCCTGAGGGGCGGTGAGTAGAGCTTGATAAGCAGGAGCTTGTCGAACACGGCAGTTGGTAGTAAAATGGCCGTACATATTGCAATGAGCACAAAAACGGCAAGCAATGGCATTCGGGTGGTGGTAGGTACAGGTAGGGCAGAGCGGGTGTGGCCCAGTGTATGCACGCTTTGCAGGCGGTGCATTAGCCACAGGCGCTGCTACTTGACGCTGTTGGGCTGGTACAGCTTGAATCGGTGCAGCAGTGATCGCACAATTCTTGTTGCTGGAGCTGTTCTTTCTCTTGTTCTTCCTCTTGTTGCTCGATGAGTTGGTAGTTTCAGCAGTTGGTGCGGCGGTGGTAGCTTGATGCAGGTGCTTCGGAGTTTTATCCCAGACGCCAGCCTTGACCCTCTTGTCGTTGATTTCAGCGGCCAATAGGTAAGTCTCTTCGATCGTCTTAGTCTTAGCCGCTTGCACGAAATCTGTGACGCAGTCAGGCAAAGCTCGGATGAACTTCTTGATTGTGATCTCCGGAGTCTTGACTTGGTCGGGACAAATGATGCTGAGCTGCTTGAAGCGAGCAGTGAGAGCAGCGTTGTCACCTTCATGTTGATGTATGTGCCAAAATTCATCCTCGAGCTTTTGACGTTTATGAGGAGGGCAGAATTCCTCTAGCATGACTTCCTTGAACTCGTCCCACGATAGACCGTAGGCTGCATCGTTCCCTCGCTTATTCCTCTCGGCCGTCCACCAGTCTAGTGCACGGGACTGGAAAACGCCGGTAGCATTCAGAGTTCGGAGGTCATCGGGGCAACCACTCTGCCGTAGAGTGACCTCAATGGAATCGAACCTTTGGAATAGTGCAGTAGGACCTCCCTCGCCAGTGAATTCTATTGGCCCACACGACTTGAATTGCTTGAAATTGAAAGACTTGGTAGCATCTTTAGGGGCTTCGGTTCTCGACTCCTCAGATGATTTGCTGACGTTCTCGTAGACATCGCTTACAGCCTTCGCTACCTGCTTGGCGATGATAGCAGCAAGGCGTTTGTCTCTCTTCTCTTGACGAGAAAGTGTGTGACGGGATCCAGATGACATTGTCTGCAACAGACATCGTCACAGGACTCAACACATTGTATTCGAATCTCACCCCACACGTCTACTAATTACTAAAGCTCAGGAACACATACAATTTCATAGGCGCATAAACACATAGTCAATCAGTCACAGATTCACATAAGCACAGATTCACACAGTCACGTAAGCATATAGATCACATAGTCACAGAATACACGTAAACCACAGAAGCATTTAAGCACAAGAGGCAGTCAGAATACAGAAACCTATCATTCAAAGTCTGCGATTGTTCGAGTATAGCGGTCACGTTTGGCATATCGAGTGGCATAGTTTAAGCGTATAGTCTGCCATAAGGTCGTCCAGATCTTAGCGAGTTGTTAACGTTGTGTAGTGTGTTGTATGGTCAGCAGAAGCAAAAGGCGTTAGATCGAATCCAATAGTACCTCAAAACGCTAACAAATAAACATAAACCACTTAAGTCACATAAAATCGACGAATCATTAGAGTCAGCAGTTGCGGGCTCAGAATCGAAACACCTAAAATTCGAGGTATAGATTGTCTGCGGCTAGTAGACTTCGACTACCCAAAGTGGTTCGACTATTCACAAGGATCCGTTGTGCACATTTAACCTTCAGGACAGTACCTTTGCCTCGATTCTTGGGCATTTGGTACGCATCCCGTTAGTCATATCGTGACTTCAGGTCGTTGGAGTCCGTCGAGACTTTGGTGAGAGTTTTGTATAAAAGCAGAATAAGTCGTCAAGGTTAGGGTTCCACCCCTAGCTTAACTACTTCGTTCCTGTTTTTAATAAAATAGAGGAGATTATTCATCAAAATGTTGATTTCACTCCTGATTTGGTATAATTCTCCCGCTGAACAGGCGTTCGTTATTGAAAAGGAATGAAGAAATCATTGATAAGTTGATAAAACATCATTGATCAAGCAATTTAGTCGGGAGTTTGCGGTTTTCACACCTAATCTCGACTTTATCGCCCACTTATAGTTGATAATTCGAGTGTAGTGATAGTGTAGCATAAGCGAGAATAGCGAGAAATAGGCACGTACATAATCCCTACTGGATGTACTCAAGTTGGTCTGTTGGTTCCTAACTATAGACTAGGTATCTAAGACATCGACCCGGACTAGGTCGTGTCTTGCCTAATTCCCTATAGTTATGGCTCTGATACAAATCTGTCACACCCCAACCGATGGCGGAAACATCGGGGCATGGCACTAAGCGAAACAGATTGTCCAGAAATTTCCATAACAATTATCATTACCATTCAATTTAAATTAACATGTCCCATACCATGTCTCAAACAGTAAACAAATTATTACAGACAAAATCTAGTCAAGTAGTTCTATTCCGACAACTCAGATTTATACATAAATAGTTTATTTATTGGTTTCTAGGACCTCCTTTCCTAGCTTCGATTTCATCACAGCACAGAGAGCATCCTAGACCTTTCCTAGCCTCAATCACAGCATGCTAAGCATGTAAACTTCCTAAGCACCTGTCACATACGTTAAAATAAAGTCAATACATAAAAATGTAAAGGTGAGTATACAAGTTTGATAATAGCATATAAAGTTCTAATTCGTTTACACATAACCAGCACGTACACATAGTGAAATGAAGCATGTTAGTTATCGACATAGATCCATCGATACCAATGACTGCGGGTTGACTACCAAATGCAGTTCGCAATACATGATTACCACCGTAATCCATGCAAGTAATTGTCCTTAACAACCCCCGTGTGAACGGGTGCTGAGTCCAAACTATAGTACTATAGTTGCTAAGGCAGGTAGACAACATTCCATGTGTAAACATAACAAACAAGCATTCATAAGCCACGTATAACATGCATTAACGGTTAGCGTTCAAATAGTATTAAATAGTGTGATTGTTGTAGTTTGAATATTCGTAACGTATGTAACACCCAAAAGTGCATAAAGCAAAAAGGGATCAAGTATACTCACAACGGTTGATGGATTGAAGGGAGCGCTTTGCGAGTAAGGTTAGCCTGAATGTATTAATAGCATAACGATAAGTGACGCGTAAAACGAAAAGCAAGTGTTGGAGAGTCGGACAGCTGGTCGATCGGACGGTAGTTTGATCGGACGGCTGACCGTTCGGCTGACAGTCCGTTCGGTCCGCTGTCCGGTCAGTCGGTTGGCCGATCGGATGGCTGTTCGAGTGGATTGTTTCTTCCTTTGAGAAGGATGTGTTTGTGTATGATGGCTTGACTTTTGAAGTTTTCGTTGTAGCATTTGAAAACATTGAAGTACCTTTACCCTTCAGGTCGGGCGATCGGACGGCTGTTCGATCGGCCGGCAACCCGATCGGTTAGGTATTCAAATGTATTGTAGTGTTTTGCTTTAGATCGGACAGGTGTTCGATCGGAAAGGTCAACAAAGGTCAACAAGTGACGCAATAATACGGCTTGCTGACCGATCGGTTGGCAAGTCAACAATAGTCAACAACTTTAAATGGAATGCAAGGTATGGTGCAGTGGATCGGACAACATGCATAAACAATCATGACGAGTTCCCAGCAGGGTGTCACCTGATCGGACGGCTGTTCGATCGGGTGGCACTCCTAGTGCATCGAACATGTTGAAAAATTGATTAAATGTTGAAGTATAGTATCTCATGATCCGAAGAGTAATCCGATCGGACAGTAGTTCGATCGAACAACAGTTCGTTCAATACTAGTCTTCAAAGTAAATTGATTAAGTGTGGAATCATGTGTTAACTGTTCGGCTGGCCGGTCGATCGGCTGACTATCTGATTGGCTGGCTGTCCGTTCGGACAGCAGTCCGATCGGTTAGCACTCTGACCTGATCAGCCTATTCATCTAACACTTGGTTGTTCTGTTTGTTTGTCATTTTATTGAGGTATTTTGACAACGAGTCGAACCATAAATCCCTCGTCTTTACTTGGTTCCCCCGGTCGGACAGGAATCACCCAAACCAGGCCGGTGAACTGTTCGGACGGAGTTGAATGTTTAACCCAAAATCGTTTAACCTCGTGGATAGAATCCGGATCTTGAGCCATGCAAACCACCGGAGTGATTTGTTAGCCGGCACAAGCTCCGTTTCTATTGGTTTGAAGGCATTGAGTGAAAAAGAGTTGAAAGAAAGTTGGAAAATCCGTCTCTTAATCCTTTTCACCATGTATATGTTTAGATCTATGAAAGATCTTTGTTTGTTTATGTGGAAATTGGCTAGATCCAAGTTATTCTTGGTGGATTGAGGCCAAAACATGAAGTTCTTCAAGAACCCATGATGACATCATCCTAGAAGACTTGAATCTTGATGATTTCATGGTTAAAAGTTAAGATTTGAAAGATAGAAAGGTGTAGGAGTGCGTGTAGATCAAGAAAGTACAAGATTTAGGACGAAATCTTACCGGAATCGAGGGAAATCTTGAGAAAAGATGAGCTGAGCGTGCTGGTCGAACAGAGGTTTCCAAAAGTGGAAAGGATGACAATGACATGGGTATTTATAGGATGACAAAAGAGGAAAGCGCTGGCCGATCGGCCAGGCAGCTCGATCGGACAGCAGTCCGATCGGCTGGCTGTTCGATCGGCTGGTAGCCTGATCGATCAGTCTGCACATTTCAAGTGTTCGGCGCGACGATTTTTTATATTTCGATTTCGGTTGCGAGCGGTTCGATACGAGAGGGTTTCCTAGTCAAATTACTTTTAATCCCAACCACTCATATCGTGCACTGTCTCTTCCCCACTAATTATCATAGTTCGATTGCGTGTCGAGTTTCGTTTGCGTTTCGATTGATTTCCACAACACAACATAAATAAACATGCACAGATAACACGTAAGGCACACACACACGTATAACCATAATTAAAATACGTAGCTCGAGTTGTGATTCGATTTGATGTCGATTTGATTAGCATAGCTTGATTATCGTTTAGTTAACTTTATCGCATTGTTACTTCCTATAGTTCACAGTCGTAGGCCGATTGAATAGCTATTAATATACGTCGATTTATTGCAATTATAGACACTTACTCCACATAATAGCTACAATAAAAGAAACCTTTTATTAGTCAGTTGCGCGAAATCGGTCGTTGACTCGACCTTGACTTTGACTTATGAAAACACGGGGTGTTACAATTCAGATTGTTGAAGCCTTGAACGTTCGTCATTGCTGAGATGGTTGAAACATTTCTCAAACATGATTTCCGTGGCTACTCCAGTGTCAATGTAGGCTTTGTGTGTCTTGATGGTTCCCACTGTAGCTTGCACCACCAAAGGGTTTGAGAGCAAGTCCCCTTCGGGTTGTGGGAAGCAAACACATTAGTGTTACCAAGCCTCCAAGCATGGGCGTTTGTGGGAAGCTTTTCCATCAAAGTATACCATGTTCACTTCCTTGCTCTTTCCCTCAGCCATCTTATCCCTTACCTCCTTAACCAAGTGGGCTAGTTCCCCGGACTTGACGGCTTCTTCGATTCTCTTCTTGAGCTAGAAGCAATCGTTGGTATGGTGGCCTTTCTCTTCGTGAAACTCACAATATTGGGTTGAGTTTTCATTTCTCTTGCTTTTTGGTAAGGGTGTCGGAAGCTATGTTTCACTTCTTCGGTAGCCAAGATTTCTTGTGGGGTCTTGGTTAAAGCTTTGAAGCTTACAGTCTTTTCTCGGCTTGGAGGGTTCCTGCCTTCAGGTCTCCTTGAATCCGAACTTCAAGAGCGTTTGTCATAGGAACCAAAGTTCCCTCTTTTCCTGTTGGGACTATTGCTTCGCCAACTAGGAGCTCTTTTCCTTTGCTCTTTGATGTCATCATCTCGTTGCCTTATCTAGAAGATCATCGTAGTATCCTTCACATACCTCTGTTGTTATAACAACCCTCCTAAAATTTTTCCGACACCCCGTATACGAAAAATAGGCCCTAAATACCTTTAATTTCAGAAAAATAAAATAAAATCAAGTTTTAAGGGGTGCTCGCGGGCCGCGAAGGCTTTGCCTTCTGGCTACGCGTGCCGCGACAGCCAACCCACCAAGCGGCCCCCTGAGCTGCAACGTGGCTCACTCGTGTCAAAGCTACATCCGACGAATAAGCAAAGCTAGGCCCTACACCCCTATGTCACGGGCCGCGAAGGCCTTACCTTCTGTTTACGCGGGCCGCGAGAACCTGGTCGACCAGAACTATGAATAGAGGCTCTCAGCAGTTCATTTCAACCGTTAAAATCTCGACTTTCTCTCTCAATTCTACATAGCAATTACTATACCGGGCATAATACCCCCCTAATTAACGAAGTTCTGCCTCGTTGTAAGTATTATAACCCCCGGTTACGTATTAGATAAGCTGCCCAATTGATCTAGTGCTCCGTAACGGCTGTCGAGGTTCTGCCCGACGTAGTCGTTGGAGTTCTGTCTCGGGGAGGGTATAAATAATGTAAATATTGGGTTATTATACTAACGCGTGTGCATTGTTTAATTATTAGATTATAACCAGGAAAACATCAGGAAAGTCTAAACTAGCAATATTAGTAATCTCCTTTTTGTGTAAACCTTTTTGCAACTGTTTTTACAAAACCTCAATGTTTTACATTATTATTAACAGTGATTGAGTATTTGTAATTCTATAATTATAGTCGGTATGTTGGGGTTTTGTATACAAAATTTGTTACTACACTGTGAGTAATAACATGACCACAAGTCGGGTCGACAGTAGCGTGGGTGGTAATTAAGGTAGAATAAATAAACAAATGTAATTGCTGATTGCCCTCAATACTGTACAAGGATAAAACGTGTCTTGATTAAACTGGGATTCACTCACCAGTATTTCCCACTGACAAAATGTTTTTAAACGCGTTTCAGGTAACAAAATGTGAAAGCCAAAATAGAAGCGAGCTGAAGAGCACTAAAGGCTTGGAAAATGTGGCTATAAAAGTTACCTAATAAAGAAAGATATTTTATTCAATAAAATAGGGTTTATCCCTATAAACATGTTTGTAACAGAAACTTGGGTTTTACCCATGTGTTTATTAATATAAAAGTGTGGTGTTTTACTCTAATAAAATATTTCCTAACTACGGTCCTGATGAAAATTCCGCTGCCAAATAATGATAAAACACCGATACCACCATCTCTGAGTAGGCCGCGGCCGCCCGCCTCCCGAGGCAGGGGTCGGGGGTTGCGACAGAAGGTGGTATCAGAGTCTAGCCACTGATTTCAGCCAAAGAGGTGTTCTGCTGACATTGAAATTATAAATTTTGTTAGGAAATAATCTACACAATTATGTGCATACGTGTATATTATTATTTTGTGTTATTTGACAATTTGTTAGTTTACAGTATGAGTGATCAAGGACCTTCGGACGCTTACCGTCAGTTGTCCCACTCTCTTAGGGACGAAGGAACCTCTTCGCAGTCTACCCCCTCGGGGTATTCGGCTGATACTGAAGAAGGGATTTTTGTGTTTAAAGCACAATCTGAGGAACCATTCCCTCTCAAGAAGAGAGGATGGTTCAGCAGAGAAGCGCATGAACGTAGAAAAAGGATGAAAAAGTTGCAACAACAGCGAGCCTTAGCAGCGGCCAATAGGGAAATGAATGTTCAAACCCAGGACATACTCAATAGGAGATTAGCTAATTTTCACATATTAGCTACCACATCTGCAGACCCTAATCTAGAGCAACTCATCGCACCCCAGCCATTACCACTGTTTCCCACACAATCCATGGAAGTAGAAATTGACCCAGCTGACCAGAACCCACTACCTGACCTAGACCCAGCTGAAATCCCTAGAATCCCAGCACCCCATCCACCAGACTATGACCCTTGGTTTGACGACCACAGGGATTACCAGCAACGTTACCCAATCCCAATAGAGGAGCCTATGCAAGATCTAGTAGGACTTTACCCAGACCTTGACCCTCTAGATCCTTATTATTATAATGACCAATATATCAGGGAGATTCTAGAAAACCCGTACCCTTACGAAGAACCCATGCCACAATACCCAGACCCAATACCAGCACCCGCACCACCCATGAATACTGAGAACCTACAAGAACTCCGCACCTTTGGTGATGAGATATTAGAAGGAAGTGAAAGAATGAGACAGATAGGGGAACGACTCGTCTGGATATATGACGAGCGTAATATGCAATTTTGGATGGATCCCCACTAAGTAATAATACTAATACTAATAATAATAATAATAATAATAATAATAATAATAATAATAATATAAATATATATACGTGTGTGTATGTTTGAAAAAAAAATAAAATGGATATATATATATATATAACAATAGATAACCTTATAGTTGTTGATGCATACTAGTATTGTAATTTCAATTCCAGTTGTATTTGTAATAAATATAGATGCATAATATAAAATAGAGTAAAGGTCACAATGACGACGATTTTGGATCGATGTGTTATTATGTGATTATTCGCATTCAATATTATTTTGTGATATTAATACTTGGTCATTGTTTAAAATCCAGATGGCCGACAATGCAAATCAGGAAAACCAAAATAATGAAAACCAGATAAATAACAGTGCCATCCGACACATAGTAACCCAGAAAATTAGAGATGCTCTGCCATCTATTATCCAACATCTTAGAGACGCGGATAATAATAAAAGTAATAGTGGAAGTAAGCGAACACATACTGAACCCAGTCACAGCGTGAACAATGGGCCGTTTCTTCAATTGCCAATTCCAAAATGAAGAAGAACCGTGTCTTATGGTTGTTCTTACAAAGAATTCTGGTCCTGTAAATCAATGGAATTCTTGGGCAATGAAAGAGCCATTGCAGCTCTACGCTGGTTAGAAAAGACTGAAGCAGTCTTAAAGATAAGCAAGTGCGCAGAAGAAGATAAAATAATGTTTGCTTCCAATCTGTTTAAAAATGCAGCTCTAGAATGGTGGAACACTATCCTCCAGTCTAGGGGAAGAGACAGGGTTTACACTATGGAATGGATTGAGTTTAAGAATATGGTAGAAAGAAATTCTTTCCTCCTAATGAAAAGGAGCAGATTGCTAATAAATTCTTAAATCTTAGGATGACTGGAGTAGATAGCAAGGGTTACACTACTACATTCTTTGAATATGCTAGAATAGTGCCAACCCTGGCATCACCAGAACCAGTGTTAATCTCTCGTTATATCTGGGGATTAATTGGTGAAATTAGTCATGTATTCAAGGCAGCTAGACCACCAACTATAGAAGAAGCTATAGAACTAGCAAACACCTTGACTGATGAATTAGTACGTACACAAAAAGAAAACCAGAGGAGAAACCTAGCTCAAAGGCTTACCCAGGAATTTCGCTACGGTAATTTCAACCGTGGGAAAATATAGGTTCTACCTCTACACCTTACTATAAAGCCTGTAAGAAGAAGCATTCTGGAAGATGCTCCACCTACTGCAACTACTGCAAGATACCAGGGCACAAGGAAGAAGATTGTAGGAAGAAGCCTAGTAATGGAATATGCTTCAACTGTGGAGAAAAGGGGCACATCAAGCCGAATTGTCCAAAACTAGCTCTAGCCATGAACAAAAAGACTAATAAAAATGCTAGAGCATTCGTTCTGATTGCTGAAGAGGCAAAGATGATTCCGGATGTTATTGCCGGTACGTTTTTAGTTAATGATGTTTTTGCTAAAGTATTATTTGACTCTGGTGCAAACCAAAGTTTCATTAATACTTCATTTTGCAAAATTCTCAACCAACCATTAACTAAACTCCAACAAGAATGTCTAGTAGAAACAGCAAATGGAGAAACCATTAAGATTTCTGAAATCTTGCAGGGAGCAAGAATAGAAATTATAAATCAAAAGTTTATTGCAAATCTTTACCCAATGAATCTGGCTGGATTTGATATTGTATTAGGAATGGATTGGTTAATAGCCAATAAAGCCAGTATCCTATGTGATCAAAAGTCAATACAAGTAAATTCACCAAAGGGTGAAAAGATCACCATTAAAGGAGATAAGCCAACTAGATCTGCGAAATTCATCTCTGTGATGAAAACTGCAAGTTGTGCAAGAAAGGGATCAATAGTGTATACGATTTCCATAATCATTAACACTAAAGGAAAAGAATTAAAGGATATCCTTGTAGTATCTCAATTTTCAGATGTATTTCCAGAAGAATTACCAGGACTACCGCCAAACCAAGAAGTTGAATTCAGAATTCATTTGCTACCAGGAACAGCACCAATTGCCAAAGCACCCTACCGTTTGGCACCTGCAGAAATGTAAGAGTTGAAGAAACAATTAGGCGAACTATTGGAGAAAGGATTCATACAGCCAAGCTCATCACCATGGGGAGCACCGATCTTGTTCATAAAAAAGAAAGACGGATCAATGCGTATGTGTATTGATTACTATGAAATGAATAAGGTCACAATTAAAAATCGGTACCCATTACCGAGAATCGACGACCTGTTCGATCAATTGCAAGGAGCTCGATTTTTCTCAAAGATCGATTTACGCTCAGGATATCATCAATTAAAGGTACAGGAAGAGGACATTCCTAAGACCGCTTTCAGAACAAGGTATGGCCATTATGAATTTACTGTCATGCCATTTGGTTTAACCAATGCCCTAGCCGCATTTATGGACATGATGAACCGAATATGTAAGCCATATTTGGATAAATTCATAATTGTCTTTATAGATGATATTCTAATTTACTCTAAAAGTCAAGGGGAGCATGCAACGCATCTGCATACACTTTTAAATTTGCTGAGAAACGAAAAGCTTTATCCTAAATTTTCAAAATGCTAATTTTGGTTAGAAGAAGTATAGTTTCTTGGACATTTAGTTAACTAATACGTGGTTGAAAACCGGTGTCCGTTAGTGTATAACTTGATGTTTTTACGTAAGTTTTAATTTCGGATAGCCAACTTTTAATCAAAAATGTGTTTTGCTGGTTTGATGAAGTTTAAGGAGCTTTTCGGGAGCTTTACGAGTCACCGGGTCGAAAACCGGAGCACCGGGATGCGTTACGGATCAACCGGGAGTGTAAGAAGCAAAAAGTGGAGAATTGAAGTTTAAGAGGCCGTCGCCGACAGTCTAGAGGCCGTCCCGGACGGGCTCTAGTTAACCCCGTCGGCCAAAAATCCTGTATCCAGCCAATTTAGGCGTCGGCAGAAAGTCAGCAGTGCGGAACCCGTCGTCGACGGCCCCATACCCGTCGCCGACGGGCTGTGTTTTGCTGAAACACGAAATGTTGGGAATTGTTAGTTAAGCTCGATATTCATTGGTCCTGGGGCATTGAATTCGGGAGTTACACTTTATGTGAAGTTTGAATCTCCATCTTGGAGCCATTATTCACCCACGATTCACCACCAATTCCATCTACCATCTACAACATCACCCGAATCAACATCAAGATCATCATCAATCATCATTCACAATTAATTCATCCTAAACCCTAATTCTCCATACCATCATCCTTCACCAAACCTTCATCATTCATCAATTCTCCATCATTCAAGCTTCAAGATGACTTCCATCATGTTTCAAGCATCCGGTGATCAAGTTTCCTCAACCATGAGCGGCTAATCACCTTGGTTTCACCCCGGTGTAGGTAGTTGTTAACTTTAGGGTTTCGAATTGATCTTGTTTCAACTTTGTGACAATTTGTGTTTGATTTTTGAAACCATTGACAATAGTTTACATTTGTTTCGTATTCGTAAATTGTCGAACGATGTTAAAAGTTATGACTTTACGAAATGGTTATGTGTAGTTATACATTGTTGTGGTTAGGTTTTACTTGTGTTGATTATAAAGTGTATTCTTGTCCGTTTTTCGAAACGTTGATAGTTATTAGCACCTAAGTCACGGTACACTAAATCCGCTAATCATACGCAATTGAGTTGAATCTAAAAACTTGTAGAAACCCTAGGTTGGCAATTACTGAAACTGGGTGTGATCCCTTTTTCTTATTATTGTTTATTAATCAATCTTTCTTGCAATTGTTACTCATTAGTTGTTAATCAATTCAATCTATTTCGTTAGTTTAAATTCACATCTTCCAACAAAACAAAAAGAAAATAAATATTATAGCAAGCTTCATAATCGTGACACTTTTCTATAATTCAATCGAATCCACACACAAACCACATACTCTTCGTGGTTTGACCCCTTGCTACCACTAACTATTTGTTAAGGGTAATTTGGGCTTATAAATATTATCTTTGACCGGAGCGCGACACTCCAATCAAATTTTGGCGCCGCTGCCGGGGAGTGCGTGCGCTTTGTGTTTGGATTATTGTTTGAATTTGCGTGATTATCTGTTTAAGTTGTTTAGTTTCTCTTTGCCCTTTGTCTTTTTCCTTGTTACGTGGGTGTGTTACTTGTGCAGGTTACAGGTAGTGTATGCATACGCGAAACTCTGGGAGGACTTCACCACTAGTCTACGAACCGAAAATTGAAAGAGTTGCAAGAAGGAATTTAGCAAGCCGATTGGAAGCAACTCTTGCTTCTAATCAAACCAACCAAACACCACAACTCACACCATCCATTGAAACCGATTCAATGGCAAACCAAAACTCCAATCACCCAAACCTCAACCAAAATCAATTCCAATCCCGAGGAACCTTTCACCCCGCTCAAAATGTTCAACCTATGCATCAAGAGCGACCGGGTGGTAATAACAATAATGGACCACCCACACCACCTTTTCAAAACCAAAACCCCAATAACACCCAACGAACACCCCAACAACAAAACCTTCATCGACACAATTCTTTACCTATCAATCTTGATGACCGGAACGTCAATTCCGACCGTCGAGGCAACCGAGATCGTGGCAATCCCGCGAACGAAGACCCATTCTTCAACATAGACGATTTGAGGAACGCCATCCCCGATGACGAACCATATAGTGTTCCCGGTTATCAATCGCCGGAACATGTGAGCGTGCATACGGAAAATTCGGATGACGGGGGCTATTATGATGATCGGGCTAACGATGACGAAGATTGGGGATACGTGAATCAGGGTAACATCTACAATGCAAGAGGGTATGAAGATGAGGAGTTTGGCTACCAAAACGCCAACTATGTGGGGAATGATGACTATGGGTACGGGAATGCAAGAAATGACGGTTATGAGAACAACCGCCAACCACGAAACAATAATCAACGTAACCGAAATGATGGGTTTTACAACAACAACAATAACAACAATGGTAACCCTAATCGGATTCCTTGTTTCGTGGGAGGAGGTAATCAAAGGGGTAACCAAGGTAGAAATCAAGGTGGTGATAGAAGAGGTGATCGAAGGGACAACAGAAGGCCGGTCGATCAAGAGGTTAACGGTCCACAACGTCGTCAACAACCTCCACGAGGAGTGAATGACCGTTTTCGACCGGTAGTCACCGATAATGACTCTCCTATAGTGTGCGAAAGGAGAATGTTTGATTGTAAACCTTATTACATCAATATACTTCCCCACTTCAATGGGAGGTCTAATGATGAGCCGTACACGCACTTGGCGGAGTTTTCGTCCATTTGTAACACTATCGGGGGGCACAACTTTGCATTAGAGGAGGTCAAACTTCGCTTGTTCCAATTTTCGCTGAAAGACAAGGCAAAGCAATGGTTTCTCACACTTCCGGCGAATAGCATCCGGACATGGGGTGAGATGCAACATGTCTTTTTAGACGAATACTATTCGATGGCGAAAACCGACGACGCCAGGGATGAAATAAGGTCGTTTCGATAACTATCGAGTGAACCGTTACATGAAGCATTCACTCGATTCAAAGAATTGATGCGGGGATGCCCACATCACCAAATAGAAAAGTGGGAATTGGTGAAGTGCTTTGTACGTGGTTTGGATGACGCAACATGGAATCGCCTCGAGTCGACGAGCAACGGGACTCTTTTGAGCAATCATGAAGATGATGATTGGGAGTTTCTGGAGCGAATGAGCAAACGGTCAAAAGAGAAGGAATCGGCCGATAGAGCTAAGAAACATCCCATTTCCCGGTCACTTCCCGATCTTGATTCTAAAGATCAAATTTCCACTTTAGAACGGGAAATGGCTCGTATGAAAAAGAAAGAGGTGAATGCGGTCCAATTTGCGGTGTGTGAGGATTGTGGGGATATTGGCCATAGGACCGATCAATGTCCAACGGGGCCGGGTGAATACACCGAGGAAGTAAATCAAGTGTTCGGGGATAGAAAGAATAATGACATGAATTCGAACACTTACCATCCCGGATTGAGAAACCATCCCAACTTCCGATATGGGAATGCCGCGAATCAAATGAACCCAAACTTTTAACCGGGTAATCAAAGCGGGTCATCATATCAAAATTGCCAAGGTGGTAACCAAGGGGGCTACCAACGTAATTACAATCAAGGGTACCAAGGTCGGGACAATAATTACCAAGGAGGGTACCAAAGGAATTACAACAATCAAGGCGGTAATGGAAGTGGGTCGAACAATCAAACCGGTGGTGATGACTTGAGTGCCAAAATGGATGTTTTGTTAAATATGCAAAAATAATCTCACAATGACATTAAGGATATAAAGAAGACAAACGAGATTCGGGACAAAGCACATGAGGTATTGGCAAAGCAAGTGGGCCAACTCGTGGATGAGATGGCTCAAATGAGGGGAAGCATGGGAAAGCTTCCAAGTGACACCACGAGGAACCCTAAGCATCAAGGGTCAAACTCAAGGAACATACGTGAGGTACCAATTAATAAAATTACTTTACGTAGTGGTCGAGTCGTAGATAATGGTGTCAAAACACCATCACCCCAGTTTGTTGAAGGGGTGGTGGAAGAAGCTAGTGAGGATGAGAATGAGGATGGTCAAACGGGTCAAAATAAAAATAAAAATGATTTGAAAAGGAATAATAACACTCCCGTTGTGACCATACCCGTCCCCAAGGCTAAGGAAAAGGGTGTGGAGGCTAATACCGCCCCTTATCCCGAAGCATTGAAGGGACCCATTAAGAAAGTTGTAAACAAAAGAGGTCCACAACAAGAAGAGTTGTTGGAGATTTTCAAACAAGTTAAAATAAACTTACCTCTTTTGGATGCAATCAAACAAGTACCGTCTTATGCTAAGTACTTGAAAGAATTGTGTACCCAGAAACGAACTCATAAATTTCCTAAAAAATTAGACTTAACTGAAAATGTGAGTTCGATTCTTTCGGGTGCACTTCCACCTAAGCTCCAAGATCCGGGTGCGCCTATCATTTCAATTCAAGTAGGCGACTTTAAAATCAATCGGGCACTTCTAGATCTTGGTGCTAGCGTGAGCATTCTACCGGGTAGTTTGTATGACCAATACGAGTTTGGTCCACTTCAGTCGTCAAATACCACCGTGGTGTTAGCCGATTTGACACCCAAACTACCCCGTGGAATTGTTTCGGATGTGATAGTAAAAATCGAGGATTTTTACTATCCGGTGCACTTTTTGGTACTTGATTATGTGGCTAAGGACCCAACCAAGCAACCTACAGTGATTTTGGGTCGACCGTTCTTAGCAACCGCAAATTCTCAAATTGATTGCAAAACGGGAACGGTTGACATGACATTTAGAAACCGAAGGTTGAGGTTGCATGTTTTTTCCGGACTTATGAACCCTCCAGTTGATGATGAATGCTATATGGCAGACATGGTTGACACGTGTGTACCTCTTTGCGACACAGTTGTGGATGGGGAAAACACAATGGAGGATTGTTATATGTTTGACAGGTCACAGGTGGAAATGGATAAGAGCATAGACGAGGAGGTGAAAAGTTTAGAGGTGCTTGCGGTTAGAGAGGGAAAACAGACATGGACGCACCAAGTTGAGAGTTTACCAGAGAGCATTGATACCAAGTTGAAGCCGTCATTAGTAGAGCCTCCGGAGGTTGAGTTGAAGGCGTTGCCTAAGCATCTCAAGTATGCTTATGTTGGTGAAGGCAACACACTCCCGGTTATCATTGCATCAAATTTAACCGAGGAGCAAGAGGATAAATTGATGGGTGTTTTGGTCACCAATCGGGAGGCGATTGGATGGACCATTGCTGATTTGAAGGGTATTAGTCCCTCGGTGGTGATGCACAAAATCATCACGGAAGAAAATGTGAATCCCGTTCGAGATGCACAACGGAGATTGAATCCGAATATGCGGGAGGTGGTGAAAAAGGAAGTGCTGAAATGGCTTGATGTGGGTATTATTTACCCGATCTCGGATAGCCAATGAGTGAGCCCAACACAGATGGTTCCAAAGAAAGCGGGTATACAAGTCATCAAAAATGACGCAGGTGAAGAGGTAGCCACTCGGCCGGTAACCGGGTGGCGAATTTGTATTGATTATAGGAAGTTGAATACCGCAACTTCCAAAGATCATTTTCCTTTACCGTTCATTGACCAAATTGTTGAAAAATTGTCGGGGCAACAATTTTATTGCTTCTTAGATGGTTATTCTGGTTATAACCAAATTGCCATCCATCCAGAAGATCAATCAAAGACCATGTTTACTTGTCCCTACGGCACCTTCGCATTTAGGCGAATGCCGTTTGGATTATGTAACGCCCCCGCCACCTTCCAAAGGTGTATGATGAGTATCTTTTCAGATATGGTGGGGAAGTCTTTGGAAATTTTCATGGATGATTTCTCGATTTTTGGGTCATCATTTGAGGCTTGTTTGGACCAACTAGACAAAGTATTAAAAAGATGTGTCGAAACTAGTTTGGTCCTAAGTTGGGAAAAGAGCCATTTTATGGTTCAAGAGGGAATCGTGTTGGGACACATAGTGTCGAGTCGTGGGATAGAGGTTGATGGTGCAAAGGTGCAAGTTATATCTACTTTGTCGTATCCCACGAGTGTTAAAGGTGTTAGGTCATTTCTAGGTCATGCGGGTTTTTATCGACGGGTTATTAAGGGTTTTAGTGATATAACCAAACCTTTGTGTAACTTGTTGTTAAAAGATCAACCGTTTGATTTTAATGAAAATTGTCAAAACGCTTTTAACAAATTAAAAGAAAAGTTAGTTGAGGCCCCAATCTTGCAATCGCCAAATTGGTCTTTCCCTTTTGAAATTATTTGCGATGCGAGTGATTATGCGGTGGGGGCCGTGTTGGGACAACGGGTTGACAAGTAGCCCATTGCCATATACTACGCGAGTAACACTCTTTCGGATGCACAATTGAATTACACCACCACCGAAAAAGAGCTACTCGCGGTGGTATATGCATTGGATAAATTTCGGTCATATATATGGGGTAGTAAAGTGATTATTTATTCTGATCACATTGCAGTTAGGTACCTCATGGAGAAGAAAGATGCAAAACCAAGGTTGATCCGATGGGTGTTGTTGCTCCAAGAGTTTGATTTGGAGATACGGGACAAAAAGGGTACCGAGAATGTGGTAGCGGACCACTTGTCCCGATTGATGGTTGAAGAGGATCCTAAGTCATTAGAGATCAATGAGTCTTTTCCCGATGAGCACATTATGAAATTAGATAAGTTACCATGGTATGCTAACATTGTGAATTATCTTGTTACAGGTGACTTACCGGCACATTGGGATAGATGGAAGAGGCAACACTTCATGTCTCAAATCAAGTATTACCGGTTGGAAGAACCGCACTTGTGGAAAGAGTGTACGGATTAAGTGATTAGAAGATGCATAGATGATGAGGAAATTCCAAGCGTGTTGCATCATCTACATTCGTTTGCATGTGGTGGCCATTTTAGTGGCCACAAAATGGGTCATAAAGTGTTGAATAGTGGTCTTTATTGGCCAACTATTTTTAAAGATGCAAATGAGTTTTCAAAGAATTGTATAGAGTGCCAAAAACTAGGGGGTATTTCAAAAAGGGATGAGATGCCCATGCAACCAATCCTCGTAGTCGACATTTTCGATGTGTGTGGTATTGATTTCATGGTCCCATTCCCTAACTCTTATGGCAATTTGTATATCTTGGTGGTCGTTGATTACGTGTCGAAGTGGGTCGAGGCAATAGCCACCAAGACAAACGACCATTCCCTAGTTTGTAACTTTGTTCAAACCAATATTTTCTCAAGGTTTGGGATTCCTCGTGTCATCATAAGTGACGGAGGATCTCACTTTAAAAACTTTCGGTTTGGAAAACTTTTAAAACGGTTTGGTGTTGACCATAGAATTGCTACCCCCTATCACCCGCAAACAAGCGGGCAAGTTGAGGTCTCAAATAGGCAAATCAAAGAGATTTTGCAAACGACTGTGCGGGCGGACCGTAAGGATTGGTCAATTAAGTTGAATGATGCTTTATGGGCCTACCGTACGGCACATAAGACACCCATTGGCACTACACCTTACCTGTTGGTTTACGGTAAAAATTGTCATTTGCCGGTTGAACTTGTGCATAAATCATTATGGGCTATTAAAGAAGTTAATGTGCAATATGATGATGCATGTAAGGAACGAAAGCTCAAGCTATGCGAGTTGGAAGAGCTACGGGAAATGGCATATGAATGTGCGTCCAAGTACAAAGATGGGATGAAGAAGGCGCATGACGCCAAGTTGAGGAAGAAAGAGTTCGAGATTGGACAAAAGGTGTGGCTCCACAATTCGAAACTCAAATTATTTCCCGGAAAGCTCTGAAGCAAATGGATGGGACCCTATGTTATCACCCGGGTTGGACAATTGGGTGATGTTACCATTGAGGGCCCAAAGGATGGGTCACGGCAAACGGTTAATGGTCACCGGCTAAAACCGTTCCTCGACGGTAATGAAAAAGTGGATGAAAATAAGGAATCGGTGAGCTTCGTGGTAAGCATTCCGGTTTATGAAGTCGAATGAAAAGGACCGGTAACGCTTTGTGTAAAGTTATGTATAATTATTTAATTGTTTGTGTGTTTTGTATATAATCGTTTTCGTTTCCTACTAACCCCATTTGATTGTGTGAAGTCCGGATATCCCAAATGAGTTTTGAAGATGTAAGGTATGTTTTAGACTTTGTTAGGAGCATTGAGGACAATACATGAATTTTTGGGGGGTGGTAGGGCCGTTGACGGTTCTCGTGTTTTCAAATTTTAACTTATAAAAATTTACAAAAAGATTTTTAATAATTTTTAGGAATTTTTAATGTATATAGTCCCTTTATTAAAAATCCATAAAATCCCTCCTAGTTTTAAAAAAAAAAATATTTTTGAAAAAATAAAGCCCATCGGCGACGGGTATGGTGGCGTCGGCGACGGCTTCTAAACATGCCCGTCGGCCCTTGTTTCCCGTATCCAGGCAACTAACCCGTCGGCCCCAATCAACATTTCCCCTACCCGTCAGCGACGGGTTGTCAATGTTTCTCCGTTGCTTGTTCGTTTTTAGGTGCTAAACTCGAACCAAAACCCTTTTTCACCTAACCAAACACCACCTAAACTCAATATTGACCACAAATTCGACCTACACCAACCCCACATCATTCATTACTCCAAAAATCCCTGCCATCTCCCTCTTAACTCATCCTTTTCCCTTCATCTTCTCCATCTTTACCCCAAGAACCCTAAAACCTTCAAGCTCTCATAACTCTCTCAATTCTCCACCAAATCACCTAATTTTTGGGTCCATTCTGAGTAATTTTTCGAGAGGAACAAAACCCCCATCACGGTTTCCATTAATTCTTGCCCGTTTGCAAGATTTCTGGGCGTGAAGTTTTGGGTTTTTGAAAGAGTGTTCATCAATTTACTTGCTTTACATCTTTTTCTTAGTCCTCCTTGTCTACAACATCAAAGGTATGGATTTCCCTTAAATTTATGCTTGATTATCATATGTTTAGTGTTTTTATTCTGAAATTTTAGACTATTTAGTTTAAGAGTAGGTTGTTTAAACAATGTATGTTGTTCTAGCATGATTCTGAGTAAGATTGGTTATTTTAGATGGAATTTGAGCATGTTATAACCATAGTGAAGTGATTACACTTGTTATGTACATGACTGAACATAAAGGTGATGTTGAATTTTGTTGAACTTATAAGAAATTGCAAGTTAACAAGGAAATTGATAAGTATATGATAAAATGAGCGACTTTGGAAGTTTAAAAAGGCGATTTTACATTCACTTGTTAATTAAAATTTCAACATCACAAATCATGTTCAAAGTTTGAAAGTCTAGTGAAGGTTGGGCTATATTGATGCTTTGTTGTTTTTGTGCTTGTAGTTATGGCTGGAGGTAGAAAGAAGCAAAAGCCTACAGAGCAAGGCTCATCAGCTGGAGCAGGATCTTCTTTCGGTTTAATACCGAAGAAGTGGGAGCAACTAAGCTCCGTAGAAGAGGGTGATGCAAGACTGTATAGGCAGGATTGGGCATGGGAAAAGTTCCGGGATAGTAAAAACGCCAAAATATGGGATGAGGAGAAGAACAAACCTCTATCAACTTATCAAGATAGGAAGTTAGAGGCCAAACTTTGGAAATGGAAGATGGTCAACAATGTTAATACTTCAGTACCTGAAAGGATTATATGTGAAAGAGTGGTGAATGTGGAAGAGTTTAGGCAAATCAGGATTGTGCAAATGTTCGAGCGTCAAGGATGGGAGAGAGTCCTTGATTGGTGTGAAGACAACACTTCGCGGGTATATTTGGTGGAAGTGTGCGAATGGTTGTCAATGTTGAGGTTCATGAATAAGGATGGTCCTCCCGCTCAGTGGAAATTGGTTGGTAAGACAAGCCGAGGGCCAATGACGATGTCCTTTGAAACTATTAATTGCATCGCACACTTTGATTCTTTGGGGGTGTAAGCATATGACTATCCAACCATGCAATAATTTTTGGATAATCATATGAATGATGGTGATCCGGAGCAGATGACAGCGGTTGTTTTACCATACAGTGATGGGGGAGAGGCTAAAAGAACTCAAATGATGATCGAAGGGAAAAATTTTCAAGGAATTTTCCTAGAAAATGTGATGGTGAGATTCGGTGATCGAGGAGGGGTGAGAGCAAGCGATTGCAGGGTTGTCCATTCTCTGTTGTAAGGGACCCCTACTTTGTCATGGAGACACATAGTCATGATGAATACATGGATCACCCGGGAGGCATCTCAAAGGCGTTTTATTCCATATGCACGCCTCCTCAGTGCTATGATTGTCCAATAGAATTGTTTGCCTCCGGAATCACTTTGGGTATCCAAACCTCTGGAAGAATTCAACATAGAAACAATGAGAAAAAATTGGAAAATAGATGTGAATTTGTCGGGAAACAAGTATGTGGTGACCGACAAATTGGGTCACCGATATGACTTTGTTGATCCAGATGCACAACAAGGCGCTGGGGGAGATGAAGCGATGATTGATGAAGAAGACGAGGATGAGCCTTCTGGGCCACGGGGACCACAACAGAGGTACATGAGGCCACACAGGGAGATTAATGCAGAAGTGGCAGGTTTTGTGAAACAAAGATAGGTGCCGTCGTACAGAAATTTCACCCGCGGGCAACAAGCAACTTATGATAATGTCTCGGCATGTATAGGCAAGGGCCGAGAATATAATAGGAGGAGAGAGAACTGGGAAGGGATACACGGGACCTTTTCGCAAGAACAGTGGGCCTCCCAAGCGGCCTATCGCGAAAGGATGGAGAAATATATGGAAGAGCAACAACTGCTACAAGCACTCTAAAGATCGCACATGGAACGTTTGATACAGTTGCAGGAAGAAGATATGGCCCAAAGACGGGCATGGGAAGAAAGGGAGGAAAAAGCGCGGCATGACCGAAACACAATGGAAGACCGCCGCTGGAGTGCCTTATATGTCTCACATGAAATGGATATTAATAATGCCAAAATCCTCCACGATCAGGAGAGACATCGAAGAGACTATGAGGCCGACCTTTCTTATGTCGAGCACTCGGGGTGGACCGACTACCCCAACCTTCCCGTCCCACGAGGCCCATCAGATCCGTCTCCTCACTGGCCCAAGGCCGTAGGCTCCAGCTTCATTCCGATCCCCTATCAGCCACCACCTCAAGGAAAGTCGAGTCCACTTGATAACTACAGGGAGATGTTTGAAGCCCTCACTGGTTATCCATACCAGCCAAACCCGCCAGTTGATCCCAACGAGAGATATCAGCGGTGAAGGCAATGTATGTTTTATGTTGTTGTTGTTGTATATTATTTTGCTTTCATTTAGTTTTATTTCGTTATTATTTACTTTTTGCCTAGTTAAATGAACGTTGTGGGTGTGTTCACTATATAACCCTCACGAGACCTCTCGTCCTCCCAAGCTATTGGGGGGGTTTAAAAGGTCTTGTTGCATGAGCTAAATGCAACCGTGATTCCTACGAAAGTGAGTTAGGTTTGTTGTTGTTGTAAATTATTTTCCACATAAATCAAAGTGAAATAACGCATGGCTTGGTAATATTTTCATAAAAGTGGTAGAGCTAGGTAACTAACAAATTTTGATGGTTGTGAGAAGCATGCTTCTACACAAGGATTAGAATTTGTAGGTACAACATGTTCGCGGGACAACCGTTTTTATGAAGAGAAGAAGAAGACATGAGCATCAAGCGACAAAAAAATCAGGTGCATGCGTTTCCTTTTTACCTTGATTCTTAGTTTAGTAATAAGTGGATTGTATTTTGTATTTTATTTTTTTTCCGGGGTGAAATTTTGGGAAGGTTAGCCGTGTCACATCCCTTGTGCGTTTTAAAACTCTAGTTCTTACACATTAAGGACAATGTTTACCTCAAGTGTGGGGATGGGGGAGTAGTAAAAGTTTTCGATTTTGACCCGTTCATTTAAATACTACACATTGAGGACAATGTTTACCTCAAGTGTGGGGATGGGGGAAGATTTAAAAAAAAATTCAAAAATTTATTGTTTCAAAAGCGATCTTAAAAGCACAAGTAACTAAGTCAACGAGGGATGGCACAACCCATTTGGTCTTTTGTCATGGTCAAGTTCAAATTAATAAGCATAACGGGTATTTAGCGGGTGGTTATTTGGGAATAATTCGCCTAAGGAACTAGCATTTTATGCATATCACATATCATACCCTTATACGTGAGATTTTGAGCCACTTTTATATCATAGATTTACATATACATGTTTCTTTGTTTGAGTGGACCATTAGTCGCGTATTGTAGAACTTGCAACTTTGGATACGTTCGAGACCATAGACCGAATACAAGCACAATAATGATTAAGGCATTAGGTAAACCTTTTCCTTTTACACCATTTTTATACCCTTACCCAAAAATTATCCCCTAGTAGCCAATCTTGAGCCTAAACCCTTCGTTTGACTACCCTTTAACCAATAACCTTAAAACCTTTTTCTTTTAAACCCGTGTGATGGAAATTCGATTATAGAAGTAAAGTTTGTATAGTTGTATTTGTTTGTTTGCATATAAAAAAAGAGAGAAAAATCAGAAAACGCATGAAAAAGATAGAAAGTTGTTGAGAAAAGAACAAAAATATATGTTCTTAGTTTGAGAAATAAAAGGCTAAAGTTGTTGCCTTGTAGTTGATGTTTATAGTTTAGTTTTGTTTAGAATAGTCTTTTGTAATAAAAATCGAATTTTCATCACCTTAGCCACTTTATAATATCCCATTTCCTACCTTTAGCCCAGCCCCGTTACAACCCTTACAAAGACCTTATGACTTGTGCTTAGTATTCGTGATCAGTGGTGGAGAATGATTGAGTTGCAAGCCTATGCGGGTACGTGTTCTAATCGGTTTTGAGCGATTAATTGTTGAAGTGCTAATACATTATACACATTAGCCAATTTTAAGGTGAGTGAAGAGAACATTGTGAGGGATATGCATGACTTGTTAGTTTTACGGGCGGGTTAATCTTGGATAACCATTATTATATGTGGTTATTCACTTGACCGGTAAATATGTGAAGATTGTAAAAGGTTTGAACTTTTGTATGACAATAGACCTTAACCTTTGTCTCGGGAATGGGAAGTGTATTCGTTGTTCGACCCACGTAAAAGTGAAAAATAGATTTGCTTGAGGGCAAACAAAAGACAAGTGTGGGGATGTGATACGTGGTTGAAAACCGGTGTCCGTTAGTGTGTAACTTGATGTTTTTCCGTAAGTTTTAATTTCGGATAGCCTACTTGTAATCAAAAATGTGTTTTGCAGGTTTGATGAAGTTTAAGGAGCTTTTCGGGAGCTTTACGAGTCACCGGGTCAAAAACCGAAGCACCGGGATGCGTTACGGATCAACCGGGAGTGTAAGAAGCAAAAAGTGGAGAATTGAAGTTTAAGAGGCCGTTGCCGACGGTCTAGAGGCCGTCCCGGACGGGCTCTAGTTAACCCCGTCGGCCAAAAATCCCGTATCCAGCCAGTTTAGGCGTCGGCAGAAAGTCAGCAGTGCGGAACCCGTCGCCGACGGCCCCATACCCGTCGCCAACGGGCTGTGTTTTGTTGAAATGCGAAATGTTGGGACTTGTTAGTTAAGCTCGATATTCATTGGTCCTGGGGCATTGAATTCGGGAGTTACACTTTATGTGAAGTTTGAATCTCCATCTTGGAGCCATTATTCACCCACGATTCATCACCAATTCCATCTACCATCTACAACATCACCCGAATCAACATCAAGATCATCATCAATCATCATTCACAATCAATTCATCCTAAAACCTAATTCTCCATACCATCATCATTCACCAAACCTTCATCATTCATCAATTCTCCATCATTCAAGCTTCAAGATTACTTCCATCATGTTTCAAGCATCCGGTGATCAAGTTTCCTCAACCATGAGCGGCTAATCACCTTGGTTTCACCCCGGTGTAGGTAGTTGTTAACTTTAGGGTTTCGAATTGATCTTGTTTCAACTTTGTGACAATTTGTGTTTGATTTTTGAAACCATTGACAATAGTTTACATTTGTTTCGTAAATTGTCGAACGATGTTAAAAGTCATGACTTTATGAAATGGTTATGTGTAGTTATACATTATCGTGGTTAGGTTTTACTTGTGTTGATTATAAAGTGTATTCTTGTCCGTTTTTCGAAACGTTGATAGTTATTAGCACCTAAGTCACGGTACACTAAATCCGCTAATCATACGCAATTGAGTTGAATCTAAAAACTTGTAGAAACCCTAGGTTGGCAATTACTGAAACCGGGTGTGATCCCTTTTTCTTATTATTGTTTATTAATCAATCTTTCTTGCAATCGTTACTCATTAGTTGTTAATCAATTCAATCTATTTCATTGGTTTAAATTCACATCTTCCAACAAAACAAAAAGAAAATAAATATTATAGCAAGCTTCATAATCGTGACACTTTTCTATAATTCAATCGAATCCACACACAAACCACATACTCTTCGTGGTTCGACCCCTTGCTACCACTAACTATTTGTTAAGGGTAATTTGGGCTTATAAATATTATCTTTGACCGGAGTGCGACACTCCGATCATTAACCATGAAGGGATTAATGTGGATTCCATAAAGATTGAGGCAATTACTAAATGGAAAATCCTTGAGTCACCAACAGAGGTTAGAAGTTTTCTAGGATTGGCCGGTTATTATAGAAGGTTTATTCAACATTTTTCGAGAATAGCCATTCCCTTGACTAAGCTAACCTGTAAATCTGTTAAGTTTGAATGGGAACCAAAACAAGAAGAAGCCTTTAGAATTCTTAAGCAAAGATTAACCAACGCACCCATACTAGCACTACCAGAAGGAACGGAGGACTTTGAAGTCTATTGTAACGCTTCTAAGTTAGGTTATGGATGTGTGTTGATGCAACGTCAGAAGGTGATAGCATACGCTTCTAGACAACTTAAGAATCATGAAGAAAATTATACAACCCATGATTTAGAGTTAGGAGCTATAATTTTTGCCCTTAAGATTTGGAGACACTATTTATATGGAAATAAATTTGTTGTCTTCACTGATTGTAAGAGTTTAAGGTACATTTTTGGGCAAAAAGAGCTGAATATGAGACAAAGACGCTGGATGGAATTTCTTAGTGATTATGATTGCAATATCCAGTATCATGAAGGAAAGGCCAATGTAGTTGCTGATGCTTTAAGTCAAAAGTATCACGAAAAGCCAAAAAGGGTACGCTCTCTTAAATTAAATCTACAAGTAGATTTAAATAACCAAATTAGAGAAGCACAAGAATCAATAATCAAGGACGATACTGAGAAATTAAAAGGTATGATAAAGAAATAAGAACAAGGAACAGATAGAATTTGGAGATTCCATAAGAAAAGAATGTGGATACCTAAATTTGGAAACCTACGTCACCGAATATTAGAAGAAGCCCATAAATCTAAGTATACGATACATCCTGGACGTGATAAGATGTATCAAGATTTAAGAAAGAATTTTTGGTGGATATGAATGAAAAAGGATATAGCAGCTTATGTTGCCAAGTGTTTAACCTGTTCACAGGTCAAAGCTGAACATCAGAAACCCTCAGGTTTGTTGCAGCAATTGGAAATGCCCGTATGGAAATGGAAATTGATAACAATGGATTTTGTTACCAAATTACCCAAGACGAGAAAAGGTAATGATACAATCTGGGTGATTGTAGATAGGTTAACCAAGTCTGCTCATTTCCTACCAATGAAGGAAACATTTGGTATGGAACAACTAGCTAAGTTATATGTAAATGAAATAGTTTCATTACACGGTATTCCTTTATCTATTGTTTCTGATAGAGATAGCCGTTTTACCTCTCATTTTTGGACAAGTTTCCAAAAAGCAATGGGAACCAAGCTAAATCTAAGCACCGCTTATCCTCCACAAATGGACGGACAAAGAAAAAGGACAATTCAGACAATGGAAGATATGCTTAGAGCTTGTGTAATTGATTTCGGAGGAAATTGGGACAATCACTTACCAATGATAGAATTTTCTTACAATAATAGCTATCATACCAGTATCAATGCTGCACCATTCGAAGCACTTTATGGATAAAAGTGTCAAACTCCAGTTTGTTGGGCAGAAATTGGAGAAAAGCAACTATCTGGACCTAAGATAGTGCAAGAAACCACAGACAAGATTATTCAAGTCAATGAACGACTGAAAGCAGCACGCGATCGACAGAAGAGTTATGCTGATAACAGAAGAAAACTGCTGGAATTTCAAGTAGGCGACAAGGTGTTATTAAAAGTTTCTCCTTGGAAAGGAGTGGTAAGATTCATCAAAAGAGGAAAGCTAAGCCCCAGGTATATTGAGATTAGAGATAATTTAAGTTTAACTAAATTAATTAAAATCAACTGACTATAGTGTGCATCCTTTTCTGGCAACTCTAGCGACGAGTCAGGATTGCTAGGTTATTAGCTAGGCGTTGTTTGGTAGTTTGGGTGACCGATAGCTCGGATCCGGCTACTTATTCGTGTTTAGGGTTTCCTAGGTTTTCAATTATTTTACAAGTTTAGCTTCATGACCGGAGGATTTCAGCATCATAGTTGTTTTTAATCTGACAGTTGTGGGATTCGGTGTCGATAGCTTGAGTCGTTTCCAATTTAGCACTTCATCACTCTGTTCCATCTTCTATTTTGGTTGATCATCCTTAGCGGGAGGTTTTCTGGTTAGATTCAGAGCTTTAGCCATTGGTCAGGACTAGAGGTCATGGGTTGGTCATAGGGATTCAAAGCCTGGGTAGTTCTTTCTCATCATTGTCTATTTCCCGTTACTTCACCATCTTGTTTGCTTGTTTTGTTCTCTTGTTTACTCGCTTTAGTATTTAATTAGATTATTAGTTTAATTAGTTAAAACCTCAAATCCAAAACAATTAAAACCAATTAAGTAATTAGTTGAGTCAGAGTCTAGTTTAGCGTCGCTAGTGTCTCGTGGGTTCGATACTCGGACTTCATTAGGCTTTACTACGTACGATAGGTACACTTGCCTGTCAGTGGTTTAGCATTTAGAGAGTCTTAGTTTATAAATTTAAAACTAGGGTGTCTAGATTAGGTTAGTTTTTTTTATAGACCGCATTCTGCACATCAAGTTTTTGGCGCCGTTGCCGGGGACACTTAGGCGATTGTGTTATTAGCTTTCACTGATCTTATTTGTTTAATTGGTCTTATTTGTAGTTTGAGTCTTAGGGTTTATGTCTAGTAGTAGTGTGTCTAGTCGTTTTTGTATATATATTGTTGTTAGTTAATTTTTTATATATATATTTTTATCATGTGTTTGATCTGCGGAGGGCCCCATTATACCAAATATTGTCCAAACAATTCGGGGTGTTCCACGGATTTCGATGATAACTCTTATGTGCAGCCACAGTCATATAAGCCTTGGAATTGGCAACCAGAACGAATAACACAGGACTTCCATGACTGGGTAAAGGTTGCTAAGGAAGAAAGAGATAAGGGGATTCAAGCCACACTTGATAGTTTAAGATCACAGAGCTTGAAGAATCAAGGTCGTTACACGTACGATGTGAATGGAAATTATCTAGGATATGAAACGGCTGATGGTGAGATGGACTATACAATTCCAGATCCGGGGGGAGAAATGTGCATTGAGAGTCCACTGCAAGGTAAATATCATGATTCTACTTTTAATTATTATAATTCTCATGAATCAGATTTACCCTTTTCTTGTGAGGATGATGTCGTACAGGTTTCACATTTTGAGCCCTTGTATGAAGAAGATGAGGATCACACTCATGAACCGGAGACGATAATGGACGTTGAAGTCCCACCAGTTCAGCAAGTCGTTAATTCTAGTTATTGGTGTCCCACGCCATGGAATATCGATGATGGCTTTTGGAGTGATGATGAGGGGGTAGTAGAAGAGGCAGAGTTAGAGGTGCTCGACTACACCACAGCCTAGAGTGAAGAAGTTGAAGAAGAGCCACTTGACAAGATGGAGGATGAGAATGATGAGCATGTACCATCTTGGGAGGATGAGTTTGGTGATGAGTTGGTAGGTTTACCGACTCTTGAAGAAGTAGAATTTGACCCTGTCAGTGATCTCACACGTTTGGAGAAATTACTTAAAGGTGAACCGACAATGGAGATCAAACAAATACCAAACATAGAAGAAGAGAAAGTGGCTGAGGAGTTTGATAGCCGACCCATGGAGAAGTTAGAAGATGGAGTGCCACCACGATCAAGAACACGGGAGAGGGCGAGAAAGAGCTTGGATCAACGCCTTCTGAGGATTCAAGGATGGTACCGAAGAAAGAAGAAGGGGGAACCATTTGCACAACACCATCCTTCTCATTACATGCCACGAATCAGGTTTGGTCTAGGTAAGTTTAAGTATTGGTGGCCTAACCTGTTTGAAAATGTCAAAAGGTTTATAAATTCCACCCTTAAAATTTTAATTAATAATAAGGAACGGGTGGAATTGAACGGGTTAGATAGGGGTTGTGATGTGTGCAAAATGCAACATATAAATTTCATCAATTGTGGCATAAAACTAACCCTTTTTAGTACTAATGTTGGAAAAAGTGTGCTTTTGTCTTCCTTTTGTATTTTCAGGATTAAATGAGCTCAAATTAACAAAAGAAGCAAAAAAGACAGCAAAATCTAACATAAATACAAGAAAAGGAACAAACGTGACATGCCCGACCCCACGACAGCATCTTCCCAAGCAAAACAAGAAGACAGAAGACTGAACACGCCCCGTGCTCAGCCAGGACAGGGGCGTGCCCAAGTGTCAGCAGAAAAGACAAAGTGGTAGAAGCTTCTATTGCCCACCACGGGGCCGTGCTCAACGGACACGGGGCCGTGGTCAACTATAAGATTCGCACAATCCAGGCAAATCTTCATAGTACAAAGATTCTTCTGCACACGGGGTCGTGCTCAGCGGACACGGAGGTGTGGTCAACTAATAAGACAAGCTGCATTAAATGAAGAAAGAGAAGGATGTGGACACGGGGCCGTGCCCGAGCTTCTGTTCAGCCTATAAATAGGAGTGCTTGGCTAAAGCTCAAACCATCCCTTGGCACACCACCTCTCTCACACTTCACCCACCACCCACCACCACCATAACACCATCATCCACCACCATCATCCATTGTCCATCGTAGAGTGTGTGAGTCGTCTCGGGATCCAAGATTGATCGTAAGAGTTCTTGACAATCGAGGCCATGTTTGCCTAAGTCTCTTACATCACTTGGTGAAGACAAGTGTCTAGTGTAATACTTTTTATTTATAATCTTTTCGCACTTTTTATTTGGTTTTGTATTAATGACTTTAATAACTAGTTTCTTATGTTGAAGGTGAATCTTCCTTATCGTTTGTCCGTGATGTCTTGACATTATTTTACTGTCTATATAAAATAAAAGATTTTCACCATTCATATCTCCACGGTCTATATGGAGGTATGTTGGCTACCTGGTCGGGGGTTAAGGGAACGGTTTGGTAAGAGTCTTGCCATTGTTCAGCGTTTAGAGGTCCTGCAATGGACCTGGGTCAAATTTAGTAGGACCTCCTTCAATACTTAACGGTATTGGATGGCGGGGGTCCAAACTCTTTGATCCCCTCATAAGTTAACTACTATTAATACTATAACCCGACTATTTAGGACTGTATCCCTGCTGACTCAGACTACTTAGTCGAGGGTAACGTCACCTCCAAAAGAGGGGCCTACCATAATTTGCATTAATAACTTAATTAATTATCTTTCAATAATCCGACCCTTTAGGATTGTATCCTTGCTGACTCAAACTATTGGGTTGAGGGTAACGTCACCTTCAAAAGAGGGGCCTACTAACTAAGATAATCTCTTAAATAAGTGCAAAAGTGCGGAAATAATCAAAGGTTACACTATACATGAGTCGGAACCAAGTGATTCATCTTGTCTATCTGTTTTTTCTTTTATTTTTATTTTTATTTTTCAGCATTTTAGTTAGTTTTTATTTTCTTAGTTTAAAACATTTTTTAACTTTTTGATTTGATTAGACGTTGAGGATAAACCGGTACTAAAAGCTCTTGTGTCCTTGGACGACCTCGGTATCTTACCAACACTATACTACGCTCACGATGGGTGCACTTGCCCATATGTGTGTTTAGTGTTAGTAAATATCGTGTTTTATAAATTTAAAACTTGGCTAAAAAAGTGTTAAAGGGGCTTAAAATATACATCTAATATATATAACACTTCACACGCATCAGGTTGGATAAAGGAAAAACCTCCTGATTAAATTCAAGTGTGGGGAGGTTTCGTAGAGTTTGTATAAAGTCGTAGTTTTTGTATATTGAGTCTAAGTTAGTGTTTTTTAGTCAGTTTTTGTGTCGAGTCGGTACTGCTTGGGTTTTTGCTTGTTTTTGTTTATACAGGTTTGAATCGTACCACCCGTACTCAATCTCCATTTGGGTGATTTCGGAGCTGTACAGCAAATTTCAAGGAATTTTCCAAGTATACCCGTTAGTGTCAGAGCCGATCGCGACCGAAATGCTATACGATCGAGCTGGATTGGACGAGAGTTTTGGAGCTTACGCGTTATTTTACCAGCTAAGTCCTTTCCATTTATGCCCTTTGTTTTCTATTTCTTATTTATTTTTAGTTTTTTTAGTCGGTTTCCATCCTACATTAAGGGCAATGTAGAGTTTAAGTGTGGGGATGGGAAACTATCATTTAGTGTCTAGTTAGTGAGTCGTTTGAGTCATAAAATTTGAAAAAAATACAAAAAAAAATTGAAAATTTTAAAAATAAAAAATTGAAAAATCAGAAAATGTCTCTTGTTTTAGATGATTGCATAATAAATACGGAAAATGATAGAAAATCAGGTTTGTTCGGGTTTCAAATAATAATAATATGAGAATAAAAAAAGTTAAGCTTGAGGCAGGATACTGATGCCTATGTTGTCGCTTTCGGGGATGGTGACTCTGGTTGAGACAGCCTCTAGGTTAGGTATACATAGTCTAAAGCTCAAAATAAAAGAAAAAAAAGAGAAAAAAAATTGATGTTAAATTCTTTTAATTTTGATATAAAACGGCTAGGAAATAGTCCAGTGACTGTTCCTTTTATTTCATGAGCTTGAGGCAGGATTAGGTGAAATAGCAGATTCTAGTGTGAGACCCTAGATAGATTAATTAAACTTGAAATTAAATTGCATGATAAGGCCTTGGAACCGGGTTTGGTTTAAGTGGACACATATACTTGCAATCGCGGTTAACATGAGTTTAAATTTTAATAAACAATATATATTTTTTAACCTGAGTATATTTCTGATTATGATTCTGTTTGCATAAGTCTTTTTCAGGGACGAAAAAGGTTTAAGTGTGGGGATATTTGATGTGGTCTAAAATATACATATTTTGATATAAATATTCCTACACTTTTGAGTAGATATAGGGTTGTTTTTATTAAATTCTACTCATTCTTGGTTCGTATTTGAAGTTTTATGGTTTTAAGAGAAAACGAGCTAAAACGGTGTATTTCTTCAAATACTCATTCTTGGTTCGTATTTGAAGTCTTATGGTTTTAAGAGAAAACGAGCTAAAACGGTGTATTTCTTCAAAGAAAATTTTACCAAGTTAATAATTGTTGTATTAACGTATAAATAATCATATGTTTTAAATTTGTGTCTAAAAGTTTGTTAATAGAATTCTCATACAATTAAACAAATATTCTCACAACGACTAATTGTGACAATATTTAATAAGGTTCAATTTCCCATACAATTAAACAAATATTCTCACAAAAACGAAACAAAATTCAGTAGTTTCTCAAGCAACAAAACATGACATAACAAAACTTGTAATCAAAATTTAGGCGTGTTTCTAGAAAATCCTAAACCATTTCCAGCAGTAATCCATCAACCTGTCACATACGTTAAAATAAAAGTCAATACAATAATGTAAAGGTGAGTACACAAGTTTGCATAGGTATAGTAAATAAGCGTTTACGCATAACCAGCATGTAACATGTAAAGGAGCGAATCAAGTAAGCTATCGACAATGATACAAGCTAACCAACATGACTGCGAGTAGAGTATGCGTGATACGTGTTCACCGTAGTGAGCACGTAAGGTAAGTAATCCTTAACAACCCCTGAATAAACAGGTGCTGAGTCCAAAATATAGTACTATCGTTGCTAAGGGTGGTAGGGCAAGTAATCACTGTGTAAACATAGCATACAACCATTCAACAATTCACGTATATCATGCGAGAGCGGTTAGCATTTTAAAAGAGTTTAAGCGTTGTGTGCGTTGTGTTTTGATAGAGAACGTATGTAACACCCAAAAGTGCGTTAAGCGAAAAAGGGTTCGAGTATACTCACAGTGCGTGCTTAACAGGTAAACGCGGTCTGGAAGGGAGTGGAGGGAGCGCCGGATCAGCCTATGTACGGGAACAGAAGTGCATAAGTCTTCCAAAGTGCTGAAACGGTCGAGTTGAAGTGTCAAGTGGGAAACAGAACCTTTTTACGAAGGGGTGCCTTCGTACGAAGCCAGTGCTTTCGTACCAGTGGCTTATTTCCATGTCCAAAATCGAGTGTTCTTCGCGTCTTTCTTCGGAAAATCGAGTGTTCATCCCTCCAGCCTCAAGCTACTGATTAAACTTAGATCCAGAGAGGTCTTTTGCGCGTTTGGGTCACAGGCAGGAAACTGGGCTGGTTTGTACAAAGGGTGCCTTCGTACGAAGCCGGTGCTTCATACAAGCCAGTCTGGCTTCACACAAGTGGCTGTTTAGCGTCTTCATGCATTCGGATCTGCGTTTTCGCCTGAATCGGATGTATTTTCGAGTCCTTTTCATGACAGTTCCGACACCACTTCGTCCCACTATCCAGTGAACAAAACATATGTCGGTTTTGGTCCGTTTTAGTGTAAAATCGAGTTTAAAATGGTTTTTCTTTGGATTAAACACTTGGTGAATGCGAGATATTCAGATCTCTATCTTGGGAAGCCAAATCTAAACCCAATACACTCCTTTAAGTGTAAATCCAAAGCAAAATCAGAAGTTTTGATGAAAAAGATGAAGGTTTTTGTAAAATAGAGAAGTTTTAGATGAAATCTTGAAAAATCGTAGTGGAAATCGTTGTGATACTTGTAAAAATAACGGATCTTACTTGGAATGCAGAGAGAATATGTTGGGAGTGTTCTTGAGTGAAATGGCAACAACTAGAGAATGAAAGAGTGGGCTTAGTATTTATAGAGAGTGTGAGATGGTGCAGGTTGCCTTCATACGAAGCCACCGCCTTCGTACGAAGGTGGTCTGTTTCGTGCGATGTCTCCTGTTTCGCGTGTCGGGTGCTCATTTGGTGCGTTTGGTTGCGTTAGTTAGTTCGAGTACTTTAAGTATTTTAGCGAGGTAATTAAGTGTTGTGTTGCGTTGTGTTTTAGCGAGATAAATCGAGTCGCGAGGGTGAGCGTTTGAGTGTTTTAAGCGAATATCCAACACATATAACTTATTTAACATTTAAACACACAAATAACACAATTAATATAAGTAAATCCACATTTTGAGTTCTCGTTGAGTTTGCTTTGCGATGAGCGTTTAAGTAATAAGCGTTTAAATGTGATAAATAAGCAATAAATATGCGTTTAGAAATATAGCTAACCCACGGTAATCATTGAATCTCTGAGTACAAGCGTTTACGAATGAAACAACGATAAAATAGGAACAACAGAAAGTCGGGTTGTTACAAGAACTCCAGGAACATGATTCCCGTTGGAGTGCCGCCCGGAGTAGAAAAAGGTGTAGATGTAGCTGGTGATGTTTAGCCAACATTAGGTGCTGAAGTATGAGGTACTTGATTCACCTCACCAGGAGACTCGCTTTTAGACATGATGAGCTTGACGAAGTTGGAGCTACACTACTGGTCTTTTATGATAAACTTAGCGGCATAGCTCCACGGTGGGTGCCAACTTGTTGCTATAACAAATATAAGACCAAGGATAGTGACTGGGCTGGTTAGGCAAAAGGGTTCAAAGGTTTTGGTTTGCCTAACACAGGTCGCGGGGTCCCCCCACGTATGCAATACGTAGGGTTGGATCATTTTGTTATTGTTTGTTTTGAATTCTGGATTGAAGAATATTCAACCCAGAATGTTTGTGTGTAATGAAATTGTATTGAAGTGAATGAAGAATAGAACATGCAAGAAGCAAGTTCTAGAGATAAGAAGTGAGATTAGGAATGTCCAACTGAATGATGGGAATTTTCATTTATAGAGGAAGAGCTGGCCATAAGAAGAAACCTTTGACTAGTGATCCATGACTGTAGTGGAGGGCTTGCCCTCTTTGGTAGGTAAAAGGCTTTGGACCTACGGGGTAAAAGGATGTATTCTCTAACATGCTCCTTTTGAGGCTGAGTGGGAGAGTTCACACGTAAAGTGTGATGTGACCGGTCACTGTCTTGTTTTTTTGCTGTTCATGACAGTTGGTCAATTCCGAACTCTTTTAGCTTCCAACCCTTTAATTTGTATTACATTCTAGCCAACTTATCAAGCTTGAGCTACCCACGTCATTAAGGTCAAATGTATCAATTTCTATCTAATTGTGGTATCCTTTATTGAATATCCAATCCTTACACACCCTAACATGATGGCATGCCCACCTACACCCTTAACTACTCCTTACCCTAACAACTACTATTTGACTACGAACCCAATTACTAATCTTTTCGAACCTTTTGTTGCCTTTGTTATACCTTCGTAGGTGATACCCGACGTTACACTCTTTCTTCCAAATTCACCCATGTATCTTCCTACACTATGTGCATAACCATCATTGATATCTTTGTTATGACCACACACAAGTCACTATTGGATCTATATAACCAAAACACAACAAATAACAATGTGGCTATTGATATATGATGCTATGAGGGTAACATACTAAGCAACTTTATCAAATATACGTTTAATGTGATTATACAATAAACCATCTCAGACTGCTTATATTATTATTTGGTGAAATAATACATAGATTAATATAATAACATTTATAATTTCATACTTTGCATCAAAAAAGAGGATATGAGCACACAAGAAAATTGTGACCATACGCCTTCGACCACACTTTTTTTCAGCTCAAGTTTAGTGATCGTAACAACTAAAAGGTAAGACTAAAAGGTACCAATCTTTCTTGACGGAATCAAGCATTCTGTGCATTAAGTGTGGCTAAAGGGTAGCAATGGTCACATGAATTTATACTAAGTGTGGCGGTTTATAATATATAGTCACTAGAAAGTTTGTTTTAGCCACATTAAATTTAAAAAAAATGTGGCAAAAATGGTTGTTGTAATCTAGTATTCTATCCAATAAGTGTGGCTAAATGATAACAACGATCACATGAATTCACTTTAAGTGTGACTGTTTCTATTATGTAGTCACATGAATTTACTTTATGTGTGATTGTTTTTATTATATAGTCACTATAGGTGGTGACATCCTAAGATTTGTGGTTTTGGCATGCTTTGTTTGGTCTTGCCGGTTCAAATAACCAGCTTAACATCCTCTACTAATTGTCATTATTTACTAATGTTACACACGGATTGACCTCGAAGGCTCTGTTCGAGGTAAACGGGTTGCGATACAGGCATGAGTACTACATTGCACATGGGATAAACCCAACTTGAGCAACCTTTGTGAAATTATTTAAATATCCAAATGACAAAAAAGGTTCAAGGTTGCGCAAGAGTCGACAAGAAAGGATGTCAAAGCAGCGTTCAATGTGTTAAAGAGTCAATGGCTATAGTTAGACTTTGATGCATGTGTTTTAGTAGTAGTTAATTTAATAACTTTTAGTGGGTTAATTTAATACCTATGGAAAACGATTATTTAGCTAGTTTCAAATTTACAAAAATGATTTTATTTCGACAATACACACAACAGGCAGAGAACCCATCGCGTATAGTATGACCTAGCTAAGAAACCAAGTATCGTCCAAGGATATGCTTCCCCTACTCAACCTTTCAATATTATCTTAACCGATTTTATTTATAGATTGTTTAGTAGACTAAATAGTAATATTTGGACTGTTGGATATGTTTAACTTAATTAATATAGTTTATTTATTAAATGAGGAAGACGGATAAATCTTTTATTTTATCTTTTATAAAAAGTTGGAAGAGGCTCCTATTAAGGTTATCGTCTTTCCCACAATCTTGTCACAACATATTGATAGATTGGGTTGAAGTTATCGGCTCTATAGGTGCTCCATATGACCATCCCTAACCTCTCGACCAGTAAATAATATGCCACGAAAAGACTGGTTTTAGGCCATCTGGATTTTATTATCATTTTATTGTGACAACCCTCACTAAACCAGGTATCCGTACGACTTAATTAATAATTAAATACTGCTTAATTACTGTGCTTGTTTGAAATTACTGATGAACTGCTACTTGATTTCTGATACATGCATATACCTGCATCATACTTTACTTACCGTCACTACATTATTTACATGCTGAACCTTAGTGACAAACATGATGCACAAAAAGCACAGTAGCACTATAAACGGATAACCTATTAAACGTGCTGTCATAACTAGCACCAGGCAGGTACTGCCTCTAAGGCCTGTAAGAGCCTGAGATAGTTTGCTACACTAGTGGTGAGTGTAGGGATATAAGGGTTGTAGAACTGCGTCACTAGGAATAAATTACAGTGACCGGATGTGCCTAAAACGTACTCTATGTACAAAATTCAGCACTTTAATTAATGTTCAGCAATTTGGCTAACTAATAAAGTGCCAAGACATGAGGAAAATATTCCCGACACTTTGGAGGAATAAGTTGTGTCACTAAAAAGGGTATTAACGACACTTTAAAGCTTTGTTAAGCACTTTAACGGATCACTATCCAACCGAACAACCGGACTATACCCAGAACATAAAAATATTGCTATTTACATTGTTTATCTTTTTCTGAGCCAGTTAGGGTCCCCGAATACCCTAACACCCGCTATAACACGTAACACACTAATAACCGAGTTAACCTTCACACTTAACTAACTTAACTTAACTATTACCTAATGTTTAGTTGAAAACCAACCGGATTACCCCCCCCCCCCCAACCGAACTCGGTCACCATATGGTGACACATTGTCCTTTATTTGATTATAATAATCTTGTGTGCTTAATATCTAGATGACACATTAACCATTGGTTAATTTGGAAAGAATTGCCTATAAGAACAAGCATATGTCCAATAATCAATTCATAACCCACACATCAAAAATCCACAACTCTCTCTCTCTCTCTAAGAGCTCTCAGCCGAACACCCCTCTACCATCCATCCATTTTTCGGTTTTGATCTTCTCATTCCAAGTCCATACAAGCGTTAAGGATCGCGGATAAGAAAGCTTGGTGCATTCGGAAGGCGAAGGACCTCACTCTATTGCTTTTATCCTCTCATTTTGCGTCTAGATTCTCCCCTAGCCTCGAGCTAGTAGTAAGTTGCTATAATCACCCTCTCGAACTATTTTGAAGTGGTTAAAATGATTTGTAACGGTATATGATGGTTAAAACTCATGAACATACAAAATGATATGAAAAAGTCTACTAAAAACACTAAAAGTGATGGTTAAAAGCTTGTTTGTTGTGTAAAACTTGTAGTATTTGATTTGTGTAGTTATTTGGACCCGATCTATGTTGTGGTAGCTCGGATCATCGTTTAACCCGGATTGGTCATGATCTTGGATCATGACATAAGGTTGTTTTGGAAGTAACAAGGGTCAAAGGATGAAACTCTACCACACACGAATCATGAACTTGTGTAAAAGCGATTTAGCTTGTGAAATAGTGTTTAAAACTAGTAGATCTACGGATCTACAAGCGGTATTTTCAAAGAACCAAGTATCAAAGAAATTATGTTTTCTAAAGACGGATCTTACACTAACAAAAAAATGATTTTTAGAACACACAAGTGTGTAAACACTTGTGTAGCACAAAGTTTCGACAAAATAACTATTTTTGTAAAAGATGACGAGAAGTTGTAAAAACGGAATTTCTCTAAAAACGAGGTTTTTACAAAATCGGATGGATTTATATAGAGATCCGCTAAAAGTAATGGGATTTACTTCATAATATTAGAAAACCACAAGTTCATGTGATTTTTGCGACTTATATATATTTGTTGACTAGTTTGTTGTCTTGAACATTGTTTTGGTTAAATAAGGAAATTGTTGGGTTGATTTATAAAAGAAAATGATACGCTTGAGAGCGTGGCCACCTCCAGTTACAGAGGAAACTCTGGCGAAATTTTTCTAAAAACCTAACACTTAGAATTATTTTCACTATAAGTGTTAGAAATACTTCTCGACATGTTTTCAAAATATAAGTTTCGCCACGACTTTATTTACAAAATATCGGAGGTGGTATTTTCACAAAAATTAAACGTGATAAATATATTTACCACTCGATCGTTAAAACGTAACTTACACATTTTAAGGAAATATTCATGAACGTGTATTTTTGTTAAAGTATTATTTTGGGGAAAATTATGTGTAATAGAAAATATAATATTTTTGAGAAGAATATTTATATTTGGGATTAGAAATAAAGTATATTTTAAGTGAGACTTAATAATATATTTCGAAATTATACGAACACACATGTATTAAATCCCCCATCCTTGGGAAGGAAAATGATTACCAAGTATACAGAATGTAAACACGAAATAGTTGTCTAACTATTTCCCGAAAACTTAAACCTTAAAGCTAAGGCACGGCCGTCCGTCTAATAGAGTTAGTACGTGTAGGTCGTCACACAGCTGCTTGATTTGGAGGTATACTTGGTAGAGACGCACCACTGTGAGTTCATGTCCCCCTTTTCTCTTAACTGTTTTCAATTTTCTAAACTACGGGGGTGAAATACATGTTACTTTGATTACAAGTACTTTATACATGGTATGGTTAGCGTAAGGAGGTTTACTACTTAGATCATGTGAGAGGGTAGGAGCAACATGAGGCCATTAGTCCTCATGGTAGGACCGAGGGACAGGAGCGGTAGATCTATCTGGGTGTAGCGAGCCCAGCCCCGGGCCAAACTAGAAACGGACCTCGGGGTGACTTTGTGCCCGACGCATAAATCTGCTAGGTTTGAGTCTCCCTACTTGCACTTCACACATATCAGTGGCCTTGCAAACCATTGGTGATCTCAATTCCCTTATGTGCTACATACCAGGATTTTTATACTTACAAAGGTTTATTTACTCACTTACACATGAACTCGCTCAACATTATTGTTGATTTTTCAACTTACATGTATTTCAGGGAATTAAAGGATCTGGCGCGGTATGACACGTTTTCCCGCTGCACTAGTTACGAGGTCATCCGGGTTTAGGGAATGTGACTCTTTCCTGGACAAGTCACAGTCCTTAAACTATGCTTATGTTATGTTGTGTTTGTTGAACAATGTTTATGTCGTTAGGATGTGTTTCCGTTAAGTCAATGTTATTGTATTTGGTTTTTAAAACTTAATCGAATGGATGATCTTGCATGGTTTTATTTCATATAGCTTTGTTATGGTTAAGCTATGGTATTAAGAAGTCACACCAAATTAACCACGCTTCCGCAAAGCCAGGGTGTGACAGCTTGGTATCAGAGCTCTGATCATAGCGAACTAGGATTCTTTCTCGAGTCTAGACTATGATCAATAGGGCTCTCACGAAAACATTTTTACTGCATACCACTTAAGTCCAGATCCAAAACTTTTTACAAACAAATGTTGAGCACATTTTATTTATTATTTTAGGCTCAGTCTGGGAGGCTGAGGCTCGGTCTGGGAGGCCGAGGCTCGGTCTGGGAGATCGAGGTAGTTGTCTAGTGGGACTAGGGAGTCAGTCTGAGAGGCTGGGAGAATTTGGCTAGTGGGACTAGGAAGAGCAGTCTGAGAGGCTGGGAGAATTTGGCTAGTGGGACTAGGAAGAGCAGTCTGAGAGGCTGGGAGGCTAGTGGGACTAGGAGAATTATTTGATTGCTTACTTGGTGACTAATGTGCTTATCTGATTGTATGATTGATTATTTGTACATATTTGCATTTGTGTTACAGACACCATGGACTCGTCCGGCACAGGTGATTCGGACACCACGGGCCCTAGACCCATAGTATCAGACGACTTAGAGTCTTCAGAGCACGAGGTCCACACATCAGATGTTACCAGCACAGACGAGGACGACTTTCAGCCCTTTGCGCTGCCCGACGCTGTCGATGAGCCCGCTGGTGGTCCATTTGCTGGGTACCTACCACTCGTAGAGATCCCTGCTCCCATACCTTTGGCCGTTTATCCTGCTTACGATTTGCTTCTCGACGCCGACGATGATGGCGACGTCGATCTGTATGATGATGAGCCCTTAGAGGAGGATGTTCAGGGCGAGGCCCTTCTTGCTGCTGGTGATCTCTTGATGATCGCAGATGCTCCCGCCGAGGAGTCACCCGCTCACTCTCCGGTCCCAGACTCTTTCGAGTCTGTGGCCTCCGCACCTTCACACACCCAGAGTGCGCAACACTTCTCACATGGATCAGATCCCGACCAGGCATCCTCTGTTGCCCCTATTCCTAGTTTTGCTTTCAACCACGATGATGTGGAGGATTCCGATCCTGTCTTTCCCCCAGGATTCGACCCAGATCAGGATATAGAGTTTATACCCATGGATCAGCCTATGGAGGATCCAGTCGACCCAGTAGACCCAGTTGATCCCATCGATCCCGAATTTGATTTTGGGATGGCCTTTGATGACCCCGAGCCTGCCATGGCCCCTGAGCAGGTAGCCGCTCTAGACCCTGCGTTTGAGCACGACCCAGTTCATGCTGACGCACCTATTATTGAGCCTGTCATTGCTGACCCACCTATTGATGATCACCCATTGGATGCTCCGTTGTTGGAGGGCGATCATGTCATTGCTGCTGATCATGTTGGTCCCCCACTTATTGCTGATGCACCAGTTGACCCTCTTGTTGCACCTCACCATGATCCTATGCCAGTTCAGTTTGATCTTGCACTTTTTGAGGCACAGATGGACCCACGAGATGAGCGCGCCCAGCATGGGTGGATTCCTGCTGATGACGAGGTCCCACCTATTCCCCCTCAGATCACTGATACCCGTCACATTGATACCTCCTTTTCATTTCCTCGGTTTACACCTCCAGCGCGACCTGGAGAGGGTTCTCCGGCTCACCCTTTTGGACATGTACCGGTATCTATCCCTGCTATACCACCGTCTGCTACTTTTCCCCCTATTTCTCCATTTCATGTGGCACCTTTTGATCCCACCACTGAGCCGTTTCTCTGGTCATCACCACCTGCCATGACACCGACCGACCCTTACCATCCTTTCCATATGGGATATTCCATTGAGGATGTTTTGATGTCTTTTGTCACCCAGCACGAGGCACACACGCAGCGCATTCAGGAGCTTGAGAGAGCCCAGCCGCCGCCGTGTCAGTGCCAGGGTCAGACCCACTCTCCTTTGCAGCCCTCTCGACCTTTACCACCAGACTATGCTGCACGCCTTTTTGCCCTAGAGCAGCAGGTTGCTTCTTTCTTGCGTACCCAGAGAGCCATGGAGGAGGACTGGCTCCATTTGCGTCGCTTGTTTTACACTCACTTTCCCCCTCCTCCACCGCCATCCGTGTAGAGCTCTTCAGTACCGTATGGGTAGACGCTGGTGAGAAGACGGCGATTGCTTTTGACTGCACAGCATTTTTGGAGACTACATAATGATTCTGACTTTTGTTGACATGTGTTTGATGCACTGATACTGATTTGATATAGTTTTTGGACTAGGGTGATGTAGCCCTTAGTCGATGATGATGTATGACACTACTATGTACCTGTACACTTACTATGTGGTCTCGATATATGGCAATCGCAGTATTCTCATCATATGTGATGTTTTGATTGATTATTTATGTTTTATAACATGGGATGTTGTGTGATTGATATGATTATAACATGAGATGTTATGTACTATTACTATCATAATAAAGCGTACGTATTATAACATGGGATCTTTATTATGGCCTGACCGACGTAAACCCATCTTTTAGAAGATGCCGCCGAGACGTCAAACGCCAATGCCTACCTATGAGGCAGCACTCCAACAAGTCATCGCTGCTGCCATCGCGCAATACACCGCCACGCAAGGAGGACCCAGCGGAAGCAGCTCAAACAACAATGGCAACAACAATCCACCTCATGGTAAAACTAAGTCATTTAGACATACCATGACCTAATTGGATATCTATAGCAAGGATGCTAATGCCGTTCACATGTTACAATGTGTGTGCAGGGTGCACCTACAAGCAGTTTCTAGACTGCAAACCGGTCAACTTTGATGGCACAGGAGGTGCTGTCGCCTTTGTTCGTTGGGCTGAGAAAACTGAATCTGTTATTCGCATGAGCAAATGCGCACTAGATCAGCAAGTCACCTATATCTCGGGGCTATTCTTGGATGGAGCCCTCTCTTGGTGGAATTTGCAGGTACAGACACTTGGTGAAGCTGCTGCCTACGCGCTAACCTGGACCGAACTGAAGGAACTTATGCGCAAAAAGTACTGCTCTCGCGCGGAAATCCAAAGATTGGAAACTGAGTTCTGGCATTTGAAAATGGAAGGTCCAAAGATCGCAGAATACGTTCAGAGGTTCCATGACTTATCGCATGTGGTACCCTACATGGTCACTCCGGAGTTCAAGCGGATTGAACGTTTCATTTGGGGATTAGCTCCTCAAATCATAAGCATGGTGACCTCATCCAAGCCTGCGACAATTACTGAGGCAATTGATCTGAGCGTGGCTCTCACAGAGGAGGCTATTCGCCTGAACAAGTTCGATGATGCTGAGCCTAAGAAGAAAGAGACTCACGTCGAGTCATCAGGAGGTAACAAACGGAAGTTCTCGAACTTCAAGCAGGGCGCCAGTGTGGTGGTTAAGAAAGGAGGATCAGGCACGCCAGCTCAGGTTACAGCTGGTAGTGGAAAGAAAGGAAAAGGATATATGGGCACCCAGCCCAAGTGTAATACCTGCCAACGCCACCATTCTGGCCATTGTAGTGGGAAAGTATGCGAAGCATGTGGAAAGCCGGGCCACTTGAAGGACACTTGTTGGGCCACTGCTGGCCAGGGAGGCCAGGGAGGATTCGGAAACAGAAATAACAACCGGGGTGGGAATGGAAATCGCCCACAGGGAAACAATGGAGGTAATGGGAATCGAGGCAACAATGCTAATCAAGCGGGCGCCGTGAATCGTAACCAGAGGAATAATCAAGCTGGTGGAAACGGGCAGAGACCCGGATGCTTCAACTGTGGTGATCTTGGGCATTACAAGAGGAACTGCCCAGAGTTAAACCAAGCCCGTGGAAGAGTGTTTAATATTGAAGCGAGGGAGGCGCGCCAGGATCCCAATGTTGTCACTGGTACGTTCCCTGTAAACCAACGCTATGCATCCGTTTTATTTGATACTGGCGCCGATTATAGCTTCGTGTCGTTAGAGTTTAAGAATATGCTTGGTTTAGCCGCTAGTAAATTAGATATTCCATACTCAATCGAATTGGCTAATGGAAAGATAGTAGAAGCCAATGAAGTTATCAGAGGTTGTGTGATCGAATTGGGAGAGCGTGAGTTTGCTTTGGATCTACTACCAGTCCAGTTGGGAAGCTTCGACGTGGTGGTAGGAATGGATTGGTTATCAGGCAACAAGGCTGAAATAGTTTGTCACGAAAAGGTCGTTCGTATCCCAACCAAAGATGGCGAAACAATTGTGGTTCACGGGGAGAAGCGTGATACGCCGTTAAGAATTATCAGCTGCCTGAAAGCGCGAAAGTGTTTGCAGAAGGGATGTGTTGCCTTACTGGCACACATTGTGGATAAGAAGGCTGCTGAGCCGAGAATAGAAGACATCCCTATCGTGAGGGAATATCCAGAAGTCTTCCCAGAGGACTTACCTGGACTGCCACCTCAGAGACAAGTGGAGTTCCGCATTGACTTAGTTCCAGGCGTCGCGCCTGTGGCTAAGGCACCTTATAGACTTGCTCCGTCTGAGATGCAGGAACTGTCGACATAACTTCAAGAGTTGTTAGACAAGGGATTTATCCGACCAAGCTTCTCGCCTTGGGGAGCTCCAGTTTTGTTTGTCAAGAAGAAGGACGGTAGTTTTCGTATGTGTATTGACTACCGGGAGTTGAACAAGCTGACGATCAAGAATAGATACCCTCTGCCAAGGATTGATGATCTGTTTGACCAACTGCAAGGCTCAAGCTTTTATTCAAAGATCGATCTTCGATCTGGATACCATCAGTTAAGGATACAAGAGGAGAGTATCCCAAAGACAGCCTTCAGAACTCGTTACGGGCACTACGAGTTCCTAGTTATGCCGTTTGGGTTAACAAACGCACCTGCAGTGTTCATGGATTTGATGAATAGAGTTTGCAAGCCGTACTTGGATAAGTTCGTGATAGTGTTCATCGATGATATCTTGATTTATTCAAAGACGAAGGCTGAGCATGAGCAACACCTAAGAGCTATTTTGGAGCTGCTGAAGAAAGAACAGTTGTATGCTAAGTTCTCTAAGTGCGAGTTTTGGCTAAGAGAAGTACAATTCCTTGGGCACGTGGTAAATGGAGATGGAATCCACGTGGATCCCACCAAGATCGAAGCGATTAAGAATTGGGAAACGCCAAAGACGCCAACCGAGATTCGACAATTCTTGGGTTTGGCTGGCTATTATCGAAGATTCATTGAGGATTTTTCAAAAATCGCTCAACCATTGACGCTCCTCACGCAGAAAGATAAGAAGTTTGATTGGGGAATCAAACAGGAAGAAGCATTCCAGATATTGAAGGATAAGCTCTGCAATGCGCCAATCTTAGCACTACCGGAAGGTACAGATGATTTTGTGGTATACTGCGACGCTTCGCGTCAAGGATTGGGTTGCGTGTTGATGCAACGCCAAAAGGTTATTGCTTACGCATCACGTCAATTGAAAGTGCACGAAAAGAACTATACCACACATGATTTGGAACTTGGCGCAGTGGTATTTGCATTAAAGATCTGGAGACGCTACCTTTATGGTACAAAGTGTACAATTTTTACAGATCATAAGAGCCTACTACAACACATATTCAACTAGAAGGAGCTGAATATGAGGCAAAGACGTTGGGTTGAGTTGCTGAACGATTACGACTGCGAGATAAAGTATCATCCAGGGAAGGCGAATGTGGTCGCCGATGCCCTAAGTCGAAAGGAGAGGATCAAGCCCATAAGGGTTAGGGCTTTAGAAATGATTATCCGAACCGATCTTTCCTTGCGCATTCGTGCCGCGCAGAAAGAAGCTCTCAAGGAAGGAAACCTTGAAGAAGAATATCTCCGTGGGATGGAGAAGCTACTGGTACCAAACGAGGAAGGAACGTTATGTTTTGAGAAAAGGATTTGGGTTCCTTTGTTTGGAGGTTTAAGGAAGGTTATTTTCGATGAAGCTCACAAGTCGCGGTACTCTATCCACCCTGGAGCGGATAAGATGTACCAGGATCTCAAGGATTATTATTGGTGGCCTAGGATGAAAGGCGATGTTGCTGTTTATGTGAGCAAATGTTTAACATGCGCTAAGGTTAAACCCGAATATCAGAAGCCTTCAAGACTTCTGCAACAAACCGAGATTCCCAAGTGGAAATGGGAACAAATCTCCATGGATTTTATTACAAAGTTGCCAAGAACGCCAAGAGGCCATGACACTATTTGGGTAATAGTGGATCGATTAACAAAGTCAGCACACTTCTTACCTATCAGAGAGAAGGATAATACGAGCAAGTTGGCCGAAATTTACATGAGAGAGATCGTTACGCGCCATGGAGTACCTCTCTCAATCATTTCCGATAGAGACGGAAGGTTCATATCAAGGATTTGGCAATCCTTCCAAGAAGCTTTTGGCTCGCAATTGAATATGAGCACCGCATTTCACCCGCAGACCGACGGGCAAAGCGAGCGGACGATACAGACTTTGGAAGACATGCTGAGAGCGTGTGTTATGGATTTGGGCGGTAGCTGGGATAAGCATTTGCCTTTGGTCGAATTTTCATACAACAACAGCTACCACACCAGTATTGGTGCCGCGCCATTCGAAGCTCTTTACGGACGCAAGTGTCGATCACCCCTATGTTGGGCTGACGCAGGTGATAGACAGCTTGTTGGTCCCGAAATCGTCCAAGAGACGACAGACAAGATTGCGCAGATCCGAAAACGCATCGAAGCAGCTCGTGAAAGACAGAAAGCCTATGCAGATCCAAACCGGAAACACTTGGAATTCCAAGTTGGAGATATGGTTTTATTGAAAGTTTCACCCTGGAAGGGTGTGGCACGCTTCGAAAAGCGTGGAAAGTTAAATCCGCGCTACATTGGTCCTTTCAGAGTTTTGGAAAGAATAGGACTAGTAGCATACAAGCTGGACTTACCTACCGAGCTGAATGGAGTTCACGATACATTTCATGTATCCAACCTGAAGAAAAGTCCAACTCAAGATACCATTGCCATTCCCATCGACGAGATTCATGTTGACGACACGCTCCATTTCGTTGAAGAACCGGTTGAGGTTACGGATTGGAAAGTAAACAAGACCCGCCGGAGCAGTGTCAAGCTCGTCAAAGTTCGTTGGAATGCCAGACATGGTCCTGAATACACCTGGGAGCGTGAGGACCGGATGAAAGAGAAATACCCCCACCTATTTACTAAGAACCCTGCATCTACAAGCAGAACTTAAAATTTCGGGACGAAATTTTTCTAACGGGGGGAGAATGTGACAACCCTCACTAAACCAGGTATCCGTACGACTTAATTAATAATTAAATACTGCTTAATTACTGTGCTTGTTTGAAATTACTGATGAACTGCTACTTGATTTCTGATACATGCATATACCTGCATCATACTTTACTTACCGTCACTACATTATTTACATGCTGAACCTTAGTGACAAACATGATGCACAAAAAGCACAGTAGCACTATAAACGGATAACCTATTAAACGTGCTGTCATAACTAGCACCAGGCAGGTACTGCCTCTAAGGCCTGTAAGAGCCTGAGATAGTTTGCTACACTAGTGGTGAGTGTAGGGATATAAGGGTTGTAGAACTGCGTCACTAGGAATAAATTACAGTGACCGGATGTGCCTAAAACGTACTCTAAGTACAAAATTCAGCACTTTAATTAAAATTCAGCAATTTGGCTAACTAATAAAGTGCCAAGACATGAGGAAAATATTCCCGACACTTTGGAGGAATAAGTTGTGTCACTAAAAAGGGTATTAACGACACTTTAAAGCTTTGTTAAGCACTTTAACGGATCACTATCCAACTGAACAACCGGACTATACCCAGAACATAAAAATATTGCTATTTACATTGTTTATCTTTTTCTGAGCCAGTTAGGGTCCCCGAATACCCTAACACCCGCTATAACACGTAACACACTAATAACCGAGCTAACCTTCACACTTAACTAACTTAACTTAACTATTACCTAATGTTTAGTTGAAAACCAACCGGATTACCCCCCCCCCCCCCAACCGAACTCGGTCACCATATGGTGACACATTGTCCTTTATTTGATTATAATAATCTTGTGTGCTTAATATCTAGATGACACATTAACCATTGGTTAATTTGGAAAGAATTGCCTATAAGAACAAGCATATGTCCAATAATCAATTCATAACCCACACATCAAAAATCCACAACTCTCTCTCTCTCTCTCTAAGAGCTCTCAGCCGAACACCCCTCTACCATCCATCCATTTTTCGGTTTTGATCTTCTCATTCCAAGTCCATACAAGCGTTAAGGATCGCGGATAAGAAGGCTTGGTGCATTCGGAAGGCAAAGGACCTCACTCTATTGCTTTTATCCTCTCATTTTGCGTCTAGATTCTCCCCTAGCCTCGAGCTAGTAGTAAGTTGCTATAATCACCCTCTCGAACTATTTTGAAGTGGTTAAAATGATTTGTAACGGTATATGATGGTTAAAACTCATGAACATACAAAATGATATGAAAAAGTCTACTAAAAACACTAAAAGTGATGGTTAAAAGCTTGTTTGTTGTGTAAAACTCGTAGTATTTGATTTGTGTAGTTATTTGGACCCGATCTATGTTGTGGTAGCTCGGATCATCGTTTAACCCGGATTGGTCATGATCTTGGATCATGACATAAGGTTGTTTTGGAAGTAACAAGGGTCAAAGGATGAAACTCTACCACACACGAATCATGAACTTGTGTAAAAGCGATTTAGCTTGTGAAATAGTGTTTAAAACTAGTAGATCTACGGATCTACAAGCGGTATTTTCAAAGAACCAAGTATCAAAGAAATTATGTTTTCTAAAGACGGATCTTACACTAACAAAAAAATGATTTTTAGAACACACAAGTGTGTAAACACTTGTGTAGCACAAAGTTTCGACAAAATAACTATTTTTGTAAAAGATGACGAGAATTTGTAAAAACGGAATTTCTCTAAAAACGAGGTTTTTACAAAATCGGATGGATTTGTATAGAGATCCGCTAAAAGTAATGGGATTTACTTCATAATATTAGAAAACCACAAGTTCATGTGATTTTTGCGACTTATATATATTTGTTGACTAGTTTGTTGTCTTGAACATTGTTTTGGTTAAATAAGGAAATTGTTGGGTTGATTTATAAAAGAAAATGATACGCTTGAGAGCGTGGCCACCTCCAGTTACAGAGGAAACTCTGGCGAAATTTTTCTAAAAACCTAACACTTAGAATTATTTTCACTATAAGTGTTAGAAATACTTCTCGACATGTTTTCAAAATATAAGTTTCGCCACGACTTTATTTACAAAATATCGGAGGTGGTATTTTCACAAAAATTAAACGTGATAAATATATTTAGTAAATATATTTTTTTTCACAACGTTACTTGTCATTATTTGCGAAGATACATAAATATTATTTTTAGGGTAAAATAATATTATCGAATGTTAACGAATCCAAAATAATACGAGCGCTTTCACGATAAATATATAAGTTACACCGGTAATTATTATTACCACTCGATCGTTAAAACGTAACTTACACATTTTAAGGAAATATTCATGAACGTGTATTTTTGTTAAAGTATTATTTTGGGGAAAATTATGTGTAATAGAAAATATAATATTTTTGAGAAGAATATTTATATTTGGGATTAGAAATAAAGTATATTTTAAGTGAGACTTAATAATATATTTCGAAATTATACGAACACACATGTATTACATCCCCCATCCTTGGGAAGGAAAATGATTACCAAGTATACAGAATGTAAACACGAAATAGTTGTCTAACTATTTCCCGAAAACTTAAACCTTAAAGCTAAGGCACGGCCGTCCGTCTAATAGAGTTAGTACGTGTAGGTCGTCACACAGCTGCTTGATTTGGAGGTATACTTGGTAGAGACGCACCACTGTGAGTTCATGTCCCCCTTTTCTCTTAACTGTTTTCAAGTTTCTAAACTACGGGGGTGAAATACATGTTACTTTGATTACAAGTACTTTATACATGGTATGGTTAGCGTAAGGAGGTTTACTACTTAGATCATGTGAGTGGGTAGGAGCAACATGAGGCCATTAGTCCTCATGGTAGGACCGAGGGACAGGAGCGGTAGATCTATCTGGGTGTAGCGAGCCCAGCCCCGGGCCAAACTAGAAACGGACCTCGGGGTGACTTTGTGCCCGACGCATAAATCTGCTAGGTTTGAGTCTCCCTACTTGCACTTCACACATATCAGTGGCCTTGCAAACCATTGGTGATCTCAATTCCCTTATGTGCTACATACCAGGATTTTTATACTTACAAAGGTTTATTTACTCACTTACACATGAACTCGCTCAACATTATTGATGATTTTTCAACTTACATGTATTTCAGGGAATTAAAGGATCTGGCGCGGTATAACACGTTTTCCCGCTGCACTAGTTACGAGGTCATCCGGGTTTAGGGAATGTGACTCTTTCCTGGACAAGTCACAGTCCTTAAACTATGCTTATGTTATGTTGTGTTTGTTGAACAATGTTTATGTCGTTAGGATGTGTTTCCGTTAAGTCAATGTTATTGTATTTGGTTTTTAAAACTTAATCGAATGGATGATCTTGCATGGTTTTATTTCATATAGCTTTGTTATGGTTAAGCTATGGTATTAAGAAGTCACACCAAATTAACCACGCTTTCGCAAAGCCAGGGTGTGACATTTATAACTTAATTAGAATGAGTTATGTCAAGCACACAAATTGGATCACGGGTAGTATCTATTAGTTACTTAGGCGATTAATCTCCAAATATGTTAAGTTATTGAATAAATACGGTAAGTCCTTTGATCTTGTTACTTTGCAATCTCTATAGTCATGATCCTACTTATGGGTCATTAGAGATATGAATGGTGCTCCCTAGCAGTTTGTCAGTCTCATTACTTTGTTAGATTACCCAAACCCCCATTAATTGACATTTCTTAAACTTTACCCCCCCCCCCCATCAGATCTCGTGCATTACCAGAAGTCTCCCTAAGGATCTTGATGTAATTTCAAAAGCTTTTTATTACCCCCAAGATCTGGTTCGACACTAGATGTTTGTCACCTGAATCTTGTTCAACACCAGAAAACCCCTAGTAATATCTGGTTCAATACTAGAAGCTTACACCAGATCTGATTAAGGGTACCAAAAGTCGTACGTAGGCACACCAGTCAAGTTAAATTAGATTAGACCAGCTTAGTTAAATTAAGTTGTTAAGTTAATTTAGTTTTAAAGGAACCAAATGATCCTGTCACAAAGGATAATAAACCAAGAATTAGTAAAAGATAAACACATTTGATAAAATAAAATACTAGATTAATATAATTAACTAATCTAAGAGTTTGAGAATACATAAAGATTACAACCACATGTAGATCTTAACACTTTTAACCATGGCGACTAGCATTCTTGTATGATCTTTAAGCTCACGATCAAGTGTAAGTATGTGTAACACGTGTTTCTTAACCTCGTTTATTACATATTTTTAGTGAACTAATCAACCGATACCTTATTCTTAATATGGATGATCAAAGATAGGATGTTGGAATCCTATCTTTGGAGAGGTCTCAATCGGCATGAATGCCTTCCCTAAGGATAACCTCTCATCTTCCAAGCACAGAGAGCTTAGTAGGAAGAATCATGATCATGGTATACATGTACATCTATTCACCAAGGTCCATGGATCATCCACACAAAGAAGTAGGTATGGCCCTTAAAGGGTCCCATAAGGCTTTCAGAGACAAGTTCCTTGGATGGAGACTTGGCACTCCATGTAACACCCGGCGTTTTGAAAGTCAAAGTACAAGTCAAAGTCAAAGGAAGAAAAGATTGCTAGTTGCGATCTGTCACTCCTTGCCTAATTATTGATTGTACTGTTTGACTTGTAATCGATACTTTAATTTTGTTTACTTTAGTTGTATTATGTGGAGTATCTATGATAATCGCAGTTTATCGCTAATCGATTTATCGTTATCGCTATCGCATCACAATACGAATTATGTGCTCTGGATATTGTTTTACGTGTGTGTGCTACTTATGTGTTACTTGTGCATTTTTTATTATTAATCGAAAACGCAATCGCAACTCTATCACAACGCAATCTCATCGTAAACTCGAGATTTAAGGATTATATTTATGATATTTGTTAGTTAGGATATTTGTGTAATTAATGGGTAATACTATCGCATCGCTTACTCGAAACGTATCACCACGCTCAACACAACAAAATGAAAACACGAAAACCAACTCGCACCGCCACCTGATCGAATGACCATTCGATCGAATGGTCATCCATTCGGATGACCATCTGATCGGATGGCCATCCGATCGAACCTGACTTCGTCCCATCACTTGTGCACCACCTTTCCCTTTTTGAAATCCTATAAATAGCACTAGTCACCTCACAAATAGTGATGTGACAGCTCTGGTGCGACTCTTCAACTTCTCAGGCCTTTCTCCTTTGATTTCTCGCGATTCTTGTAAGTTTCCAACTCAAATCTTGTACATCTATCATCTACACACACTTCTTCATCATTTTCACCTTTGAATCTTCACTTTTAACCATGAAATCTGCCCGATTTGAGGTGTTCTAGGATGATGTCATCATGGGGTTCTTAGGAACTTCAAAATGTGACATCATTCCACCAAGAACAACTTAGATCTAAGATATTTCCACATGTTTTAACACTAATTTCATTCTAAATCTAAGAGTAAAAGGATTGAAAGATGTTTTCATAACTTTCTTTCAACTCTTTTACACTCTCTAGCTCAAAAACTGATAGAATCAGAACTCGTTCGGGCCTTCTACTCGCTCTGTAGTGAAGGGTTGGACTGAGAATGGATTTCATAGGAAGAGACGACCGATTCACGGGTTGATCATGGACAACCGTCAAGAACAGTTAACTGGTTAGAATGGGGTGGCTTGCGTCCGATCGGATAACTTGGACTTGAGGGAATCCCCATTGTCTAACACGTTGTCATACCGTCTCTATCAAACCGCAAACTTTCAAACTTAACAAATTTCAAAACGATCAAGTCACCTAACGGACTGCCGTCCGATCGGATTGCCATCCGATCGGATGACATATGGTCTTCAATACTTCAACTTTTATAACATTTTCAAACATCACCAAAACCAGCGAATGGCCATCCGATCGGATGACCATCCGATCAAATGACCATTCTGCTGTGAACTTGTTCTCTGAGAAATGTCTCACTGGACGGATTGCCATCCGACCGAACGACCGTTCGACCGGACGACCTGAAAAGTAGAGATACTTCTCTATTTTCAAAATGCTACAACGGAAACTTCAAAGCCATCATACACAAACACATCCATCTCAAACGAATGGCAAACCAACTGAATGGCCATCCGATCAGATGACCATCCATCTGGATTGCCATCCGTTCGGATGACCTTTCGTCACTCCGTCACTTTGCACCACTTAACGTACCGCTTATCGCTTATGCTATCGTTCTGTAATCAGGCTTACTCTAGCACTCCCTTCAATCCAACCACAGATTGTGTTTTGTCGTTACCATCTTTGTGAGTATACTCGATCCCTTTTTGCTTCAAGCACTTTTGGGTGTTACATACATTACCTATATCAAATCACAATCAACACACAACGCAAACACTTTTATACGCTAACCTTTAATGCATGTTATACGTGTTACTCGATGAATGCTTGTATGTTATGTTTACACAGTGATTGTTTCCTAACACCTTAGCAACGATAGTACTATAGTTTGGACTTAGCACCTATCATGGACGGGGGTTGCTAAGGGTATTTCTTCACGTGTCACAGTGGTGATATGTGTTGCGCACTCTACAACTCGCAGTCACATCTGTGCATATTTCATTGTCGATAACCTACTTGCTTCACATTATACATGTTACATGCTGGTTATGCGTAAACTCGCTTTCGCTGCTACTATATTATTAAACTTGTATGCTCACCTTTACACTATGTGTATTGACCTCTATTTTAACGTATGTGACAGGTGTTTAGGATGCTTGCTTGCTACTTGTCGGAAATCAAGCTAGTATGGAGTCTAGAAACAAATCTAATAAAATCTGAGTTGTCGGAACAATTTAGTTGTCTATGAGATATCTACGTCTGTAATAACAGCTTTACTTTGATGAGTTATGGTATGGGACATAATATTAATTATCTGGTAAATTAGTTGTTATGGATTTCTCCTGGAAAATCTGTTTCGCTCAGTGCCGCGCCCCGATGATTCCGCCATCGGTTGGGGTGTGACAGATTGGTATCAGAGCCATAACTATAGGGAATTAGGCAAGACTCGACCTAGTCCGGGTTGATGTCTTAGAAACGACCTAGTCTATAGTCTAAGTACCAACAGACCGACTTGTGCAAACCTGGTAGGGGTTTTGTACAAGCTTACTCGCTAATCTCGCTTAAACTCGCTGAGAACTACACACTTGCGCGGACATCGCATATTACCACTTTGCGCAAGGTCAGCCTTTCCTAAGGTTGGCAATTCGCACTTTTTTCAAATTTCTCGCGTAAGCAAAGTGATTTGGCCGAGATTAGGTGTGAAAACCGCAAACTCTCGACCGGATCGCTTGCTCGACGCGACTTTTTATTACAAACACGAGAATTTGCATTGAATCAGGAGTGAAATCCATACTTCAACGCAGAATTTCTCTTTCTATCTCATGATCCTATCACAACAAACAGGAATGTAGCTGTTAAGTTAGGAGTGAAACCCGAATCTTGACGACTCGTTCCACTCTCTATTGTGATTTTACAAAACTCTCACCAAAGTCTTGACAGACTCCAACGACTTGAGTCGCGCTGTAACTGTAAGGATGCATGTCGTTCGCCCAGATTGAGGCGAGAGCACAGTCCGGAAGGCCAAAGCGTGTACTCGAAGTCTTTGTGAATAGTCGAATAACTTTGGGTAGCCAAAGTCTAGCACACCCGAGACCCTATTCGCTTTTATGTGCTTCGAATCTGAATTTGCAAGCCGCTGACTCTATGATTTATCGATTTTATGTATGTTTTATGTGGTTTTATGTGTTTTGATTTTTGGTGATTACTCGTTTTTCGCTTTTCGCTTTGATCAACACACACAACTCACACTGCACTACTATCTCACAATGGTAACAAATCGCGTGCTATGTTAATCGCTACTCGTTATTCGCACTCGCAACTCTCGATCGCTTACGCCGCTGTGAAAGATAGGTGAATACATGCAATATGTGTAGGTGAATACGTGCAAAATATAGTGGAAATATGCCTACGTGGATTATGTGCTTCTGTGTTTACGTAGACTACGTGCTTAAGTACTTACGTGCCTCTGTGGATTACGTGCCTACTTGATTTCGTGTTTACGTGTTCCTGAGCTTTATGTAAAGTAGCTTTGGGTGAGATAATAGACTATACTTGACTTATTCGACATTGTGGTTTGAGTCCTATGACGATGTCTGTTGCAGATAATGTCGTCATTCGGTACCTACCACTCTCGCACTGCTAGACGCAACCATGAGGACAAACGTATCGCTGCGCTCGTCGCAAAGCAAATGGCTAAGGTTATTCCTCAAATTGTCAGTGAACTTAATGAGAACGCTAGCAATTCCTCTGAGGAATCAAGGACTGACACTCCCTGTGCTACTTTTAGCTTCAAGCAGTTTAAAGCCTGCGGCCCTAAAGAATTCACCGGAGAAGACGGGCCTACTGCCATGTTTCAATGGTTCGATTCAATTGAAGTCACTCTGTGCCAAAGCGGCTGTCCTAATAATCTTCGCACTGTTAACGCTACTGGCGTTTTCCAGTCCAGGGCTCTGGACTGGTGGACCGCCGAAAGAAACAAGCGCGGAAATGATGCAGCCTATGGGCTTACGTGGGATGAGTTGAAGGACATCATGATGAAGGAGTTATGTCCTCCCCACGAGCTTCAGAAGCCGGAGGACGAGTTCTGGCACATCAAATAAGAGGGTGGCGACAACGCTGGTTTAACTGCTCGCTTCAAGCAGCTGAGTATCATCTGCCCAGGCCAAGTCTCTACTCCTGATATCACCATCAAGAAATACATACGTGCTTTACCGGATTGTGTTGTTGATTTCGTGCAAGCCGCGAAGACTACAACCATCGAAGAGACCTTTCTGCTCGCTGCCGAGATTAACGAAAAGCGAGCTAGGGCTGGTTACTTTGATAAAACCACCAAGAGTCTTCATCAAGTTACCGCTGCTCCTACCGCTGAAACCACCGCACCGCAAACTTCCAAGACTACTCGCCGCAAACGCAAGAACAGCAACTCCAGCAACAAGAACTGTGCAGTTACTACCACTCCACTCAATGCAGTACCCGCTTCGCCTCAAAACCAAAACCGACAGGTAGCAGCACCAGTGACCAATGCACTGCCGGCCAAGCGTGCATATACTGGTCCTCACCCGCTGTGCCCTACTTGTACTTATCACCATCTTGCTGGAATCGCGTGTCGATTTTGTGTTCACTGCAACCTTTACGACCACTTTACTACAAATTGCCGTACTGGTCCCCGTCAAGCTCAAGCTCAAGGTCAAGCTCCTGCACCACCAGCTCTCCTTCCTGCTCCAAGGGACAACAGGCAGCTCCTGCACCCGCTGCTAACGCAAGAGCCTGCTTTGCATGTGGTGATCCCAACCACTTTGCAAACATGTATCCCAACTGAGTGGTGAAGCAAGAGCCACAGCAGCAGCCACACCAACATCAACAGCAGCAGCCTCATCAGCAGCAGCCAGCAGCCCGCGGACGTGCTTTCAACATCAACGACAGCCAGGCTCAAGCAGACAACAACGTGGTTAATGGTACGTTCCTTGTCAATGGTATATATGCTTTGAGTTTATTTGATACTGGAGCCGATAACTGTTTTGTATCGTTTGAATTCGAAAAGCTCCTAAATCGTAAGCGCGCCCATCTCCCTACGACATTCGACGTTGAAGTTGCCACTGGAAGAACCGTTACTGTACGTTCTGTTCTACGTGATTGTACGCTTGAACTCAACAATCACGTCTTCCCCATTGAGCTTATTCCGATGCAGCTTGGTAGTTTTGACATCATAGTAGGCATGGATTTTCTTCGCGAAAATCATGCCGAAGTCTTTTGTTTCGATAAAATGATTCGTTTCTCGCTCACTAATGGTGATCAACTTTGTGTGTATGGCGAAACTCCCTCGAAGAATCTCAAACTCATGTCATGTGTCCAAGCTAGCAAGTACCTCCGCAAGGAATACCAAGCTTTCTTGGCACATATCGTAGTAGCGGAGAAGGAAAAGAAAGAGAAGGCAATGGAAAACGTGCCTGTGGTTCGTGATTTTCCTAACTTCTTTCCTGAAGATTTACCTGGTTTACCGCCTAGTAGCGATATCGACTTTCGAATCGACCTCATTCCTGGAGCAAACCCTGTTGCTAGAGCGCCTTATCGTCTCGCTCCCTCTAAAATGCGCGAACTCTCGAGTCAGCTCCAGGAATTGCTGGATAAAGGCTTTATTCGCCCTAGCACCTCTCCTTGGGGCACACCTGTTCTTTTTGTCAAAAAGAAGGACGGATCGTTCCGGATGTGCATCGACTACAGGGAATTAAATAAGCTGACTGTTAAGAATCGCTATCCCTTGCCTCGAATCGATGATTTGTGTGATCAACTACAAGGTGCTACGTGTTTCTCGAAGATTGATTTACGCTCAGACTATCACCAGTTACGAATTCAGGAGGAAGATATACCGAAAAATGGATTTCCAACCCGATATGGTCACTACGAGTTTGTGGTTATGCCTTTTCGTCTAACCAACGCCCCCGCAGTCTTTATGGGTCTAATGAATCGCGTGTGTAAACCCTTTCTAAACCGCTTCATCATCGTGTTTATCGATGATATCCTGATCTATTCCAAGTCAAAATCCGAACACGTGCAACATCTCAGTTTGGTTCTTGAACTACTCCAGGGAAACCGCCTTTACGCCAAGTTCTCCAAGTGCGAATTCTAGCTAGAGGAGGTTCAATTCCTCGGTCACATTGTCAATAGTCAAGGTATTCATGTCGATCCTGCGAAGATTGAAGCAGTTAAGAATTGGGTTACACCAAAGAACCCGTCTGAAGTCCGATCTTTTCTCGGACTAGCGGGCTATTATCGCCGATTTATCGAAGGATTCTCTAAAATCGCTGTGCCGCTTACTTCTCTCACGCATATAGACAAGCCAGTTGTTTGGGGAACCGAACAAGAGACTGCCTTCCAAACTCTAAAGCATATGCTCTGCAATGCGCCCGTTCTCGCTTTACCCAACGGAAACGACGATTTCGTAGTCTATTGTGATGCCTCTAACCTCGGTCTCAGTTGTGTCCTCATGCAACGAGACAAGGTTATCGCGTACGCATCTTGTCAGCTCAAGATCCATGAGAAGAACTACACAACCCATGATCTCGAGCTTGGTGCAGTTATTTTTGCACTAAAGATTTGGCGACACTACCTTTACGGTACCAAGTGTACGGTCTTCACCGACCACAAGAGCCTACAACACATCTTTAGCCAAAAAGAACTGAATATGCGTCAACGCCGATGGGTAGAACTTCTCAACGATTACGACTGTGAGATTCGTTACCACCCTGGCAAAGCAAACGTCGTTGCCGATGCTCTAAGCCGACGAAGCTATTTGCATAGCGTTCGTAACACTCAAGCCCAGCACAATCTCGAAGCTCTTATACGTGACGCTCAGCATGCTTGTTTCACCGAACGCACTTTGAAGAAGGAAACGATTGTCAACAATAGTGAACAACTAGTGAATAAATCTAATGGTATATTCCATTATCTAGACCGAATTTGGATTCCCAAGCGCACCAACTTACGACAGATTCTACTAGACGAAGCCCACAAATCTCGATATTCTATTCATCCCGGTGTAGATAAGATGACCAGGACCTTCGCTACAAGTACTGGTGGCCGGGTATGAAGAAGGATATTGCTATCTATGTTTCGAAGTGTCTGACTTGTTCGAAAGTCAAGGCCGAGCATCAACGCCCCTCTGGCTTACTCGTACAACCCGAGATTCCCATGTGAAAGTGGGAGAGTATAGCTATGGACTTCATAATGAAACTTTCGCGCACGCCATCAGGTCACGATAGCATATGGGTTATCGTTGATCGTCTTACTAAATCTGCTCATTTTCTACCGATACGAGAAGACTTTAAGGTAGAATGATTAGCACGGATCTACACCGACGAAATTATATGTCGACACGGGACGCCTCGTGACATCATCTCTGACCGCGATGGTCGGTTTACCTCGCGCCTTTGGGAAACGTTTCAATCCGCTCTCGGTACTACTCTTAATCTAAGTACTGCTTTCCATCCCCAAACCGACGGTCAGACTGAACGAACGATTCGTACCCTGGAAGACATGCCTCGCTCGTGTGTCATAGATTTCGGTGGTAATTGGGACGCTCACTTACCTTTAGTCGAGTTCTCGTACAATAACAGTTATCATTCTAGCATTCAAATGGCACCGTTTGAGGCATAATACGGAAGAAAATTTCGATGGCCTATTATATGGCATGAGATCGGAGACGCGCAAATTACCGATCCTGAGCTGTTGCAAGAAACGACTGACAAAATCCTCCAAATCCGAGACAATCCGCTGAAAGCTCGGAGTCGCCATAATAGTTACGCCGATAGACGCCGCAAGCCCCTTGAATTTGACGTTGGCGATCACGTACTCCTAGAGGTTTCACCTTGGAAGGGGGTGGTCAGATTCGGCAAGAAAGGAAAGCGCGCGCCTCGATATGTTGGACCTTTTAAAATTCTAGAAAGAATTGGCAAAGTGGCCTACATACTCGAACTACCGGAGGAACTTAGTAATGTCCACCTGACTTTCCACGTCTCGAACCTCAGAAAGTGCTAGCCGAGCAGAATTTACAAGTACCACTTGAGGATCTACGAGTGGACGAAACATTACACTTCGTGGAGAAGCCTGTCGAGATCATGGATCGAGAAACCAAGAAACTCTGACGCTCATGCATTCCCATTGTGAAGGTTCGCTGGGAAGGCAAACGCAGCGCCGAGTTCACCTGGGAACTCGAAAGTGACATGAAGGCTAAGTATCCACAACTGTTTGTTACGCCTGCGCCTTAATTTCAGGACGAAATTCCCTAAACTAGGGGAGGCTGTAACACGGCGTTTTGAAAGTTAAAGTACAAGTCAAAGGAAGAAAAGATTGCTAATTACGATCTATCACTCCTTGCTTAATTATTGATTGTACTCTTTGACTTGTAATCAATACTTTAATTTTGTTTACTTTAGTTGCAGTATGTGGAGCATCTATGATAATCATAGTTTATCGCTAATCGATTTATCGCTGTCGCTATCGCATCACAATACGAATTATGTGCTCTGGATATTGTTTTACGTGTGTGTGCTACTTATGTGTTACTTGTGCATGTTTGATTATTAATCGAAAACGCAATCGCAACTCTATCATAACGCAATCTCATCGCAAACTCGAGATTTAAGGATTATATTTATGATATTTGTTAGTTAGGATATTTGTGTAATTAATGGGTAATACTATCGCATCGCTTACTCGAAACGCATCACAACGCTCAACCACCAAAACAAAAACACGAAAACCAACTCGCACCGCCATCCGATCGAACCTCACTTCGCCCCATCACTTGTGCACCACCTTTCCCTTTTTGGAATCCTAAAAATAGCACTTGTCACCTCACAAACAGTGATGTGACAGCTCTGGTGCGACTCTTCAACTTCTCAGGCCTTTCTCCTTCTATTTCTCACGATTCTTGTAAGTTTCCAACTCAAATCTTGTACATCTATCATCAACACACACTTCTTCATCATTTTCACCTTTGAATCTTCACTTTTAACCATGAAATCTGCCCGATTTGAGGTTTTATAGGATGATGTCATCATGGGGTTCTTAGGAACTTCAAAATGTGACATCATTCCACCAAGAACAACTTAGATCTAAGAGATTTTCACATGTTTTAACACTGATTTCATTCTAAATCTAAGAGTAAAAGGATTGAAAGATGTTTTCATAACTTTCTTTCAACTCTTTTACACTCTCTAGCTCAAAAACCGATAGAATCAGAACTCGTTCGGGCCTTCTACTCGCTCTATAGTGAAGGGTTGGACTGAGAATGGATTTCATCGGAAGAGATGACCGATTCACGGGTTGAACATGGACAACCGTCAAGAACAGTTAACTGGTCAGAATGGGGTGGCTCCCGTCCGATCGGATAACTTGGACTTAAGGGAATCCCCATTGTTTAACATGTTGTCATACCGTCTCGATCAAACCGCAAACTTTCAAACTTAACAAATTTCAAAACGATCAAGTCACCAAACGGACTGCTGTCCGATCGGATTGTCGTCCGATCGGATTGCCATCCGATCGAACGACAATCCGATCGGATGACATATGGTCTTCAATACTTCAACTTTTATAACATTTTCAAACATCACCAAAACCAGCGAATGGCCATCCGATCGGATGACCATCCGATCGAATGACCATTCTGCTGTGAACTTGTTCTCTGAGAAATGTCTCACTGGACGGATTGCCATCCGACCGAAGGACCGTTCGACCGGACGACCTGAAAGGTAGAGATACTTCTCTATTTTCAATATGCTACAACGGAAACTTCAAAGCCATCATACACAAACACATCCATCTCAAACGAATGGCAAACCGACCGAATGCCCATCCGATCGGATGACCATCCGTCCGGATTGCCATCCGTTCGGATGACCTTTCGTCACTCCGTCACTTTGCACCGCTTAACGTACCACTTATCGCTTATGCTATCGTTCTGTAATCAGGCATACTCTAGCACTCCCTTCAATCCAACCACAGATTGTGTTTAGTCGTTACCATCTTTGTGAGTATACTCGATCCCTTTTTGCTTCAAGCACTTTTGGGTGTTACATACGTTACCTATATCAAATCACAATCAACACACAACGCAAACACTTTTATACGCTAACCTCTAATGCATGTTATACGTGTTACTCAATGAATGCTTGTATGTTATGTTTACACAGTGATTGTTGCTTGACACCTTAGCAACGATAGTACTATAGTTTGGACTCAGCACCTGTCATGGACGGGGGTTGCTAAGGGTATTTCTTCACGTGTCACAGTGGTGATATGTGTTGCGCACTCTACAACTCGCAGTCACGTCTGTGCATATTTCATTGTCGATAGCCTACTTGCTTCAGATTATACATGTTACATGTTGGTTATGCGAAAACTCGCTTTCTCTGCTACTATACTATTAAACTTGTATGCTCACCTTTACACTATGTGTATTGACCTCTATTTTAACGTATGTGACAGGTGTTTAGGATGCTTGCTTGCTACTTGTCGGAAATCAAGCTAGGATGGAGTCTAGAAACAAATCTAATAAAATCTGAGTTGTCGGAACAGTTTATTTGTCTATGAGATATCTATGTCTGTAATAACTGCTTTATTTTGATGAGTTATGGTATGGGACATAATATTAATTATCTGGTAAATTAGTTGTTATGGATTTCTCCTGGACAATCTGTTTCGCTCAGTGCCGCACCCCGATGATTCCGCCATCGGTTGGGGTGTGACACTCCAAGGCTTAGAAGACAAAAGGCACAATAAGGCCAAAGGAACAAGGAACCTCCATGCACAAGGCATGCTTGAAATGAGAGGGGGTGACCTCTATATATGGGGTGCTTGGGCGTGGATCTTGAAAACTTGCATTTTTCATCCGTTTTTCGAGTTTTTCGCTTCTTTTAGTTTTGGACCTTCAATTCCTACATAAATCGAAAAAGAACAATTTAGGTAGTGTTTTGTCATATTAATGCCTCAAAAGTACATGTAAATAGGGGTAAATATGTATAGAAATATGAATAATTGATAGCACATTAGACTTCCGACACAACCAACTTTGTTGTCCAAGACTAGAAACATAATGTATCATATTACACAATATGATATTAAAACATGAAGGGGTGTCGATCACCGGAGTACGAGCCCGATCCTTAAACAAATGAAAAGGTGATCAAATATCAAGTCCTTTTCAAATAGCGAAATTCTACTACACACCACTCCCTTCAAGCGGATCTTGTGGAGCACGTTACAACGTCGAGTTACAATATTTAGAAAATAACAATAATAACTAGTACATTCATTTTTCTATTAAGTTTTATATATATATATATATATATATATATATATATTAATTAAATGCTACTTAAAATTTTAAAATGAAATGGTAAATTATATTTTTATATAATTACAGTATTAAATTTACTTGTTATAAAAAGGTTTAGGGAGATTAGGGAACTCCAATTCTTTTGTTTAGCGAGTCCATGGAAGTCTAGAGAAAAACTGCGGTGACAATTTTTGGTTGGTTATTAGTCAGGGAAAATGACTAGAGCAAAAAAATGGACTCCCCTACCTTAATAATCATCCTCATTAAATTAAATACATATTCTCCCTCCTTAAAACAGTCGATATGAGTGTTCAAAAAATCCGAAATCAAAACTGAAACCTAAAAACCCGATCTGAATTCCTATACGGATATACAGTTGGGATCTATCTGAATCTGAATTGCTTAGTCAGATACTCAAATCAAATTTGGATACCAAAATTTTAACATCAGATTTTTCGAATTAGTAGGTTGTCGAATAATCTTTAACATGTTTGTTTTAATTATTGGTAGGGAAATGACCCATTAACATGATTAAAACTTAAGTCAACCCATAAATTGTAACATTAAGAGCTCAACTAATTTAATTTATCATAAGTTTCTATGAGATTTTTGCTCAACTAATTTAATTTATCACAAGTAGGGGTGTTCATCGAATCGAATATCGAATTTTCGAATTATTCGAATCGAATTATTCGAATAATTTTTATTTTCCCTTGAATTCGTATTCGATTCGAATTCGATTAAAATCTACCAAATTCGATTCGAATTCGTATTCGAATAAAAAACCCAATTCGTATTCGATTAAAATTTTGAAATCGAATCGAATTCGAATAAATTCTATTTGATTTAGAGGGAAAAGATCAAATAGGAAGTTTATTTTGGCTAGGAAGTGTAGGAAGCAATAGGATTAGGACATGTGGCAACCTTTAAAATAAAGAAAAAGGGTATTTTAGTCAATCCAACCCTTTCTTCTTCCTTTTCAAAACCCAGTAACTTCAAAACCCACCATTTTCAAACCCCACCATCTTCAACCATTTCTTCACCTTCTATCTCAATAATCACTACAATATAGTGCGATTTTCATCACCAATCAATGGTTCAAACACCCGATCAACGTGTTCTTCAGCTTTTTTGAAGAAAACCCAGTTTAATTTCATAAAAAATCTCGTTTTTTCCGGTGATTTTGGAGATAATCACTCGATTCGTTCGATTCGAGCACTGATAAGTGTTTCAATCATTCAAAATTCGTCAATTGTTGAAGAAATCACTTCGATCCATGTAAGAAATTCTTTAATTTCATTTTTACGATCTGGGTTTTTGATTTAGTCATTGCGTTTTACGATCATGGCGGGGTCCGGGAGCAGCGCCCCTGGTAGCGGGATCCCAGGGGCGGCAGCCCCTGGCGGGGTCCAAGGGGCAGAGCCCCTGATTAAATTGCTGTAATAAAAATGCATCAGAAAAAATAAATTTCCAGAAATTGGCTCATTTCGAAGACAGTAATTCGTAGACAATTCAGACAGTTCACAGTCACAGACAGTTCCCAGACAGTTTTATGTGTCCATTGCGTTTTAGAAATAAGAGAGTTTTATGTGTTTTCTGGCTATTGCGTTTTAGAAAAAAAAACACATTTTTAAGTGTTTTTAGTCATTGCGTTATAGGTAAAACACATTTTTGAAGTGTTTTTAGTCATTGCGTTTTAGGTAAAACACATTTTTAGGTGTTTTCAGTCCATTGCGTTTTAGAATGAGTCATTTTTAAGTGTTTTCTGGCCATTGCGTTTTACAAATAAGACATTTCTTTGTGTTTTTGGTGCATCGCGTTTTAGGTAAAACACTTTTTTATGTGTTTTCAGTCCATTGCGTTTTAGAAAACATACATTTTAAATGTTTTCTGGCCATTGCGTTTTACAAATAAGACATTTCTTTGTGTTTTTGGTGCATTGCGTTTTAGGTAAAACACTTTTTATGTGTTTTTTGTGCATTGCGTTTTAGGTAAAACACATTTTTATGTGTTTTTAGTCCATTGCGTTTTAGAAAGTACATTTTCTTTTAAGTTTTTAGGCTCTTGCGTTTTAGAAATAAGACATTTCTTTGTGTGTTCTGGCCATTGCGTTTTACAAATAAGTCATTTCTTAGTGTTTTTGGTGCATTGCGTTTTAGAAAAAATGTCATTTTTAGGGGTTTTTTTTTCATTGCGTTTTACGTAACTGTGGTTTTTCTATTGCGTTTTACGCAACTGGGTTTTAAATTTTTTTTTTTTTGAAAATATAGCAATAGTATACTCGTTTTAAAGATAAAAAAACGCTCGTTTTTTTGTGCAATTTTTGTAAAAAAATAATGTCGTATGAAAGAGTTATTAACGTTTAAAAAATGGGGGGGGGGGAATTGGAGGAGAGAGAAACTATTGGCTTGGATTGACTAGAATGCCCCTAAACAAACTCACGCGCCTCTTTTCTTCCCTTCAATTTCCATCATTTAATCTTAGCACTTGATTAACTAAATGGTTGGTCAAGATCACTTCCTAGCCAAATAAACTTCCTATTGTAACTCCACCCTTGATTTAGATTCTTTAAAAACATGTAAAAAAACTATCAAAATAAAACATAAATTTTAAAGCAACCATAAAGCACGATGTCATATTAAAACAGTTCCAAATAAAATATCATAAATCTAAAATTCAAAACGAGAAGTCAGGAATAACCACTCTACATTACAAGTTAATATTTTTAGGGTTAGAAATCTATTGATAGATTTGTTACTTAGGTTTTAGTTATGGGCCATGTAGTTGGTTTGGTAATGGGTAATTTTAAAATTTAGAATAAATTTTGAAAATATTTTATAGTATAACCTAATAAAAGTTATATATGTATTATATATAAAAATAATAAATAAAAATATATAATTTTTATTAGAATTTCGAATCGAATCGAATTTGAAATTGTAAATTCGTATTCGATTTACTTGACTCGAATTGAATCGAATTCGAATTCTTATAATCGAAACGAATTATTGATAATCGAATCGAATTTAAACGAATTTCGAATTTTTCGAATTCGAAACGAATTCTGAACACCCCTAAATTCACAAGTTTCTATGAGATTTTTGGTCATTTTATAAGTGTGTAACCACCAATATTATCCTCTTAAAATAAAAACCCACGTATCCACACATTGCTACACAAAGCCATCGGCGGTACGCACACCATACAATACAAGTCATTCAAACCGAGTCATCGCTCGCGCTTTGTCTACTACCCCACCCCCATCCCCCTTTGACCTCATTTCCCATTTCCCCCTTTTACTCTCCCATTAGGTTTCCAAGATTCCTTTCAATCTTTCTCACAAACCCCATCAATTCTACTCATACCCACATGGATCAATCGGTTCTAGATGATGTTATTCAGCGCTTGCTTGCTGTTAAAGGCAGACCCGGTAAGCAGGTCCAACTCACTGAGCCAGAGATCAAGCAACTCTGTGTTGTTTCTAAAGAGATTTTCTTGCAACAGCCTAATTTGCTTGAGATTGAAGCACCCGTCAAGATTTGTGGTATGTTTTCTTCTTGTTATTTGTTTTAATTATGTTTTATGGGTTATGTGTTTGATCAGTCTTGTGATTTGCTTTGAATCTGTTTGTTAGCATCAGTTAAGGTTTAAATTTGTATTTTTTTTTTTCATGTTTGATCGTATGAATTTTGCATATTGATGTTACTTGTGGTTGAAAGTCAACTTTTAAAAGTCAATGATGAGTGTAGAATACAGATGATCAGCTGCTGAAATTGGGTCATGATTTTCGATTAGTCGATTCTTTTGATAGCATTATGATTCATGAGATTGGATATAAACATATGTTATGATATATGAAAACTTGGATGTGTCGTGTAAATCTAAAGGTCTCTTGGAATTGTTTCGGATGATGGTTTTCGTCAATACAACAAACGCGTGTTACGGTTATTTTTTTCTTTCAAAGGAAGTTAGATTGTTAGGTAGAGTTTGGCATATTGGTTATAGGCAATATTAATATTAGGTTTATCAGTCTTCAGGTTGGATATAAATTGCTTCCAAATAGATATCTAAAATTTCTACTTAACCTATATGTTTAGTTTTTATAAAGTTGTTTGTTTTCGGGCTTACTTTATACATCTAGGAGATGGGAGTTTTGACCCATTTTTATTTCAAATGCGTCCGTTGGGTTAAGCCATAGTTGTTAATAGCGAATAGCAACAAACAGCGACAAGGGACCTATATGCTACATAGCGAATAGCGACAAATAGTGACCACTATTTTATAAATAGCGATGCAATAGAAAAGGAATTTTGAAATTTTTTATCATCATCATCATCATCATCATCATCATACTCAATAAATCCCACCAATAGAAAAGCTAAGGTAGTGTCTGAGGAGGGTAAGATGTAGACAGCCTTACCTCTACCCCGTAGGAATAGAGAGGCTGCTTCCAGTGAGACCCCCGGCTCGATAGTAGTTTTGCATCAAGCCTTGGACATAAGGCACATAACACTCAACAATTTTGAAAATTTTTATATGTATATTATATCAAAATACCTTGGTATATATGCTATTTTACATGTATATTTAACAAAAACCTATAAAGCCAGCTATTTTATAGCTATATCTAATTGCTGTTTACATAAAAAAAACCTAACTGTCGCTATTCACGCTATTGGTCGCTATGACCCAGATAGCGACACTTGGTCACCTCGCTACATAGCACGCTATAGCGGTCGCTATGGCCGCTATTGACAACTATGAGTTAAGCTAAAGGATTTAACTAAAGCAGAAACGGCTTAAACACATTGAACGCCATCTGAAGCGTATTCAACTGCATAAAAACTTTTAAATCATTTTATTAAAGAAGTTAGGTTATTTTGTAATAATATAGTGTTGAGCTTTTAGTTATTAAATGTCTACCAGACTCAGAACTACCTTTTTGACCCCTGTTTAAACTTACTTACGCGTTTGGACCCAGACCCGCTTTTGACAGATTTTTGACATTTTTCATTTTTCAATGGTTATTAGGTGACATCCACGGCCAATACTCTGATCTTCTACGTCTTTTTGAATATGGCGGATTACCCCCTCAAGCCAATTACTTGTTTCTCGGTGATTACGTTGACCGAGGCAAACAAAGCCTAGAGACAATATGCCTTCTTCTTGCCTACAAAATAAAATACCCAAATAATTTCTTTCTTTTGCGTGGTAACCATGAATGTGCGTCTATAAACCGTATATACGGGTTTTATGATGAATGCAAACGAAGATTTAATGTCAAGTTATGGAAGACTTTCTCTGATTGCTTCAATTGCATGCCTGTGGCTGCTCTTATTGATGAAAAGATTTTGTGCATGCACGGTGGCTTGTCACCTGACCTTAATAGTTTGGATCAAATAAAAAATTTAAGGCGACCTACTGATGTACCCGATAGTGGTCTGTTATGTGATCTTCTTTGGTCGGATCCTTGTAACGATGTTAAGGGTTGGGGGATGAATGATCGCGGTGTTTCGTATACGTTTGGTGCTGATATTGTTACCGAGTTTCTAGAAAAGCATGATCTTGATCTCGTGTGTCGTGCTCACCAGGTATGATTACCTGTACTCTTGTTTGTTACTAGGAGTGTAAACAAGCCTAGAGGCTCGAGAGCTACTCGTGATCGGCTCGGTTAAAAGCTCGAATGAGCCGAGCCTTAACGAGCCCGAGCTCGAGCCTGAAATAGAGCTCGTTTTGTTATCGAGCCCGAGCTTGAGCCTGAAATACAAAGCTTGTTTAGGCTCGCGAGCCTAAACGAGCCCATACAAAATTTTAATTTTTATATATATAATATATTAATAATGATGATAACATTGATGAGCCGAGCTAGAGCCGAGCTTTGGCTCGTTTAAGCGATGTTGAAGTGAGCTATAGCCGAGCTTTTAGCTCGTTTAAGGTTGTTCTCAAAATAGTTCGAGCCGAGCTCGAGCTTTGGGTTTTACTCGCGAGCCGAGCTCGAGCTCAAAGAAGTAGGCTCGAACCGAGCCGAGCTCGAGCTCGAGCTTCATAAAAACCTAACGAGCCGAGCTCGAGCCTGGTCGAGCTCGGGTTCGGCTCGACTCGTTTACACCCCTATTCATAAAAACCTCAAGGGCCCACCACTACTTTGCTAACTAGTGGGACCAGTTAAAGTGTAGCTTACATTGTCGAACCTGAGACCTCTGCCAGAAGAGAATCAGGCACTTACCTATACAAAAAGCACAATCTTGTGAAAAAGGAAAAGATAATTTGTGATACGGTAGTTAAAATCTCTAGGTTAAAAGAATGAGTAACTGTTTAAATTTATTATACTTTTCTTGGTTTTTAATTGCGTGATGCGCTCCGATGCGTTTGGTCCAAAAATCTGATGCGCGATGCGAGCGCATCACGTATTCGATGCGCTCTTTATAAAAACATACTTAAAGTAAAACAACTGACGTAATAAGAAGATAAGAGTTGTGCTTTTTGGTTCAAATCAAGCATACTAAACTGTATCTAGAACCACAAAAAGTGTTTAGGAACCATAATGGTCCAAATCAAGCATACTAAGATATTAATTATTGATAAAACCCAAACCATTTCATAAAAGCTGGGGAAAAAACATAAGAAACAATATTGCGTGCATCAGAGCGCATCATGCGACGAGCACATTATGCGAAAAAGGCACAATATTCTCGCATCATGTAAACGCTGCGCATCAGATGTGGCGAACTGGCGATGCGCTCTCATCAACGCATCACGCATTATGCGCACATTTTAAAACCAATATGCCTTTTTAATGATCACTTTTGTTAAACGGGACAATTATATAAAACGGATTACAACTAGATAATCATAAGCAGGATTTCTTTTCCCGAACAATAGAAACTGATAAAAATTTGCAGGTGGTTGAGGATGGATACGAGTTTTTTGCTAACCGACAACTTGTAACTGTATTTTCGGCACCCAATTATTGTGGGGAATTTGACAATGCGGGTGCGATGATGAGCGTTGATGAAACGCTAATGTGCTCTTTCCAAATATTAAAACCCGCGGAAAAAAAGGTAAAGGCCAGCTCAGGTATCAGTCTTTTTGGAAGCACCACCACAGCTAAACCCGGAAATACCCCAGCAGGAATCAAGGTATTTAATTTGCAACCCAACCTTAACAGTCTTTTTTCTTGAGTCATTTCCCATTATAAGTTTATAATTTCTTATGAATATTAGATTAAGATATTTGATACAAAACTATCTATTAGGGTGTTGTTAAATCATAACATTTAGTCAAAAGGGGAGCGTGTCACACAAGTTGAAAGTTCGTTAAAATCTATTTGAGTCATACAACTTTATAAATCATTTTATTTAAAATTTAGTTTTTATTACAATAATAACAATATCGTTTGTAATCGCAATTAGTGTGTTAATATTAATTGAAAATTTAAAAGTGGATCAGCATGTTTGTTTCAACCATAGTTATTAAAGCGAGCGCCCAGGCGCGTCTAGGCGCAAATTTTAGGAACCATAATGGTCCAAATCAAGCATACTAAGATATTAATTATTGATAAAACCCAAACTATTTCATAAAAGCTGGGGAAAAAACATAAGAAACAACTATGGTTCCTAAACGCTAAAGCCTCGGGCCCAACAAATTGCCCCGAGTGCGCCTCGCGCCTTTAATAACTACGGTTCATGTCATAGTTATTAAAACGGGCGCCCAGGCACGCCCATAGTTATCAATAACGTCTATGGCGGCCGCTATAGCGAATAGCGTGGCGTGGCGGCCATATGCCGCTACAAGGTACATATCGACCACATAGCGACGATATAGCGACTTCCGACGCGAATTTCGGCGAAAAATTCCGGCGACGGTGCTGCTTTCAGCCGGAAACCAGGAAGAAGGGGGAAGAAGACGAGAGCGGCTGCGTATATGAGTGTTTTAGGCTTTTAGGGTTTAAATAAGTTTAGGTATTTAAACATTTAACCCCTGTCTTTCACTAGTTTACATTCAGTCACTAAAACTTGTATTTTTTTACTTAAAAAGTGTAAAAGTAGTTTGTGTATTTAAACATTTAACCCCCTCTATCTTCAGTAGTTTACATTTGGTCCTTAAACTTTTTAATTTATACATAAAAAGTATAAAATTAACATTATAAATACATATATAAATTATAAATAGCTGTTTTTATTTTTTGAATTATCTACTACCTTATCGCTAAACACGAAATAGTGGGCGCTATTTCATCGCTATCGCTACGTAGCATATAGGTAGTCTGTCGCTATTGACCGCTATTCGCTATCGATAACTATGGGCGCGCCTAGGCGCAAATAAAGCCTTGGGCCCAACAAATCGCCCTGAGTGCGCCTCACGCCTTTAATAACCATGGTTTCAACTTCTTAAACTTGACATGTTTCAATCTGAAGTCTGTACCTGTTTTCGCCTGCTACTCCATGTACCAATCTTGCCACATCTGGTATATGTATGTATAGACTCGTTCGGTACCCCATAAGCCACTTATTGCCATATCTAACACACATAGAGTAGAGGCGACAACCAATGCATTTATTTGCGTATGTATATAAGGTTCTAAGATAGTTTATAAAATGTATCATTGGTTTTGTGAAGATAGTTGAATTGATGTATGCGTGTAAATTTATGTGTTTGTATATTATAAACGCCTACACACGTATATAGCGATAAATCATATAATCTTTTATATCTATACCTTTTCATTTAATTTGTAATGATAAATTAATGATCAAGTGTGTAGGTTTGATTTCTTGTGATTTGTAAAGCAACAACTGACTTGAATTTGTGTTACTGTTTTTTTTCATGCCGCTCTCTACTTGGCCCTTGCAGCAGTTCCTGGGTGGAAGATCATGAGATATGCCGTGGAGTTGAGGCTTGAACAAATGAAGCTCTGTCGGTTCATGGTGCACGCGTAACGCTTGAGATATATAAACTTCTAGTTGTTGGTCATTGTTGTAGTTTAATGATAAAGAGAGTAAGTATATTGTCATGATCAACCTCTTATGGTGTGAAGAACGCCAGGACCCATGTTTTCATACCGATGGGTACCGATAAAACAAAAGGCGTTGGTATACCTTTTATTTTTGTTTTGAAATGTTCACAAGCTGATTGTCATCTATGGATGAGTTTCGGGCAAATGTGTTATGTGGGTTTTGGCTAATGACCGATACCCACCAAAAGTTGGATCATGCGATCCAAATTACTTGAAAGATGAACACAATACATGGGCGGATTTGGATGACCGAGGGGTTTCTAACCATTTGTGTTCGGGTTGGGTTATCCGAATAATTAAATGTGGATTTGAGTTGCAAGCAATGGGTTAGGTTATTCAACAATTTTGTAACATATAAAACGTCATTAGGTTATTCATCTCATTCTCATTTGGTGGTCGAACAATTGTGAATTCCCATGTTTTCCTCTACTGTTTTCCAATCACAACAATTTGTTTAGATCGCCATTGTCACTATTGCTTGTTAATCGCCGCCGGATTAACAACTAGCAGCAATTGAACATTCTACCAAATTGGTCCAGTTGTCTAAAATGTGGATTATAATGTTGCTACATTTGGATACAACATAATGTCCGAGATTTAGTTCTAGATATATCTTTATGCAGACACTTGCAAGTACTCTAAAAACCTCTCTGACTTAACTTGTAACGTTGCCTTTTTAATAAGCTATATTTTTATATTTTAAATAATGTATACATTGTTTCAAAGAAAGGGTCAACATTTTCAAAAAGTAAAATGTAGCAGAGGATGTTATGATATTAAGTATCAACAAAATCATACTATTGAAAGTTGTAAGCACATAACCATATCATACAGTTCAAAACTGGGGTGCAAGTCGTAATTTAGACATAATTTAAAAAGAATAAAACCCAAAAGGTTTAATATATAATAAGCTTATCCAAAATAAAAAATAAAAACTTTGATCCTTCGATACCATTTTAAGGCTTAAGCTGTGCGTTCTGGGAGACGGGGAAGGACTAGGGGACGACCAGCTAGGATCGGGAACTGAATGGGTATTGTTGCTACAACAAATATAAGACCAAGGAAATTGGTTAGACTGGTTAGGCAAAAGGGTTCGAGGGTCCCGGTTTGCCTAACGCAGGTCGCGGGGTCCCCTCACGTATGCAATACGTAGGGTTGGATCACTTTACTATTGATTGCTTTGAATTCTGGATTGAAGGATATTCAACCCAGAATGTTGGCATGTAGTGTGATAGTGTTGTAGTGAGTGAAGAATAGAACAAGTGAAGCACAAGTTCTAGAGAGAGAGAGAGAGAGAGAGAGAGATTTCTGAAAGTGTGGGGCTGAATGACCAAGTGTGGTCATTTATAGAGAAGGAGCCAACTATAAGGAGAAACCATTGACCAGTGCCAATTGCAGTGAGGGGTTGCCCTTTTCGGTAGGTTGAAAGTTTAGGACCTGCGGATAAAAGGATGTCTCTTCCCATATGCACCTTTTGCGGCTGAATGGGAGAGATCACACGTAAAGTGTTATGTGACTTGTCACTAGGGCTGAGCATTTGACAGGAACCGGACCGACCCGAGAATTAACCGACCCGACCCGATACCCGATGTCAGCCTAAAACTGGAACCGAATATAGTACCCTATATAATAGTCGGGTTTCGGTTCCTACCATGTTCGGTGTTCTCGGTTCCTAGGTAATACCCGAAACCGATTATCACAGTTACATCCATTCCATTTCAGAGTTACTACTATCTATTTCGGTGCTTCTCAAGTGTCTTTTAGCTTTCAGAATCTGATTTACTATCAAATGCTCAGCCCCATGACATCCATTTCATTCAATTTCCTTCGATTCAATACTGAATTACTGATTTATACATTGTAGGCAGCCACATACGGATTCAGAGTTCAGACATGTATGGAGTAATTCAAGATTTCACATTTGACAGTGGGTTAATCAATAATAGAACTCATGAGGTAAGTTTGATTTCGTATGAAATTGTTTTGATTGTTATGAAATTGATGTATTGTTTTGATTGTTATGAAATTGATGTTTAACGTTTGATCTCATATGAAATTGATGAAAATTATTGAAGATTTAATGAAGATTTGCATTTAGTTCTGATATATGTTAGCAACTGTTTCTTATAAATCGATTAGGTTAAGTTAGGATGATGGGCTTTGGCCCAGATTAGTTGTTTGTACAGAATCATACTTTTGCATCGGTTCCAACATGTTGGCTTCGGTTCCGTGTTGTTCCGTACCCGACCCGACCCGATACCCGACATACAACATTTACAAGAACCGAACAAATACCCTATATACTATATTAGGGTCGGTTTCGGGTAGTTTTCGGTTCGGTTCTCGGTTCTAGTCGGGTCGGACCTATTTATGCTCACCCCTACTTGTCACTGTTTGTGCTTTTTGCTGTTCACCACAGCTGGTCGTTTCCGAACCCTTTTACCTTTCAATCCTTTAAGCCATATTAAACTTTAACCAATTTATTAAGTTTGAGCTACCCACGTCATCAGCCCCCCAAGTCAGAGGTGTTTAGGGTGTAAGCCCAAAGACTTCTGACTTTTGTGTAACACCTTTATTAGCTAAAAGGCTTCAAGGCTTCAAGGGTTACCTGCTTCAAGGTTTTGGGTGGTATTAATTTAAATTTGATTAGACAGTTGATTTGACGTGTGATAATTATTTAGTCGGCGGTTCTCTTCCCTATGCCCTGGTAACCGCTGGATTTTATTAATTACTTCTTTATTTTGTCATTTAAAATACACAATAGTCATTTTTCATCTTTTCACAACAAGATTTCCTGCATTCTCTCTTCAAATCTTTCAGGTTAGTTTTTTATTTTCTCTTTTTTTTCTGATTTTTCTTGATCATACTTCAGAGCAATGGGTGCAAGGAAGGATATGGGAGTAACTTTCTCTCAATTAACACAAGAAGAGGTTGATTCCTTTTGTGAACATTGGGGTATTGATTCATCTGTCAATCTGGTTGCTCCGGGTTGTGATAAATCTATTGATCAATATCCATCAGGTTTTGCTGCCGTCATTTCGAATTTTCTAATCTCCATTACCCTTTTTCTATCTTTGTCCTCAACGTTTTGGAGTATTATCGTGTATCCCTTGGACAGTTTCACCCCTAGGGGGTTTCTAGGGTTTTGTACTTTGAAGTTTTGTGTCGTGCCCTGGGCTATGACCCAACTTTGTTGATGTTTTGACGCTTTTTTTATTGGCAAAAAACGGTGATTGGTTCACGTTAGAAACATCTGAAGTTGACGTTTCTTTGATTTCATTGCTTGTGACTACTCTCGGTTCTTGGAAGGACCGATTTTTTTTTGGGTTTCTGAGTCAATTATTCCGTTTAAAATGGTCTGGAGGCATCCTGATGCCGTTCTAAATGAACTTGAACCCTCTATTTCTGAACTGGATGAAGGGTTCTTGGAAGCCCTTAGGGGTTGCCTTTCATGGCTTCGTCCTTTCCCTGAACATCTTTTAGTTTCAACTGGTGTGAGTGTTCTATGGGATAAGACAGACCGAGACCTATGTTCATGAGGGGTGATCAGGGTATGTTATTTTTCTTTATTGTTTTTACTTTCTTGTACGATTATGTTTTCTAACACTTTTGTTTTATAGTTATGTCTGCTCTTGACTTTATCAAGTCCGACGATACCTCCGATGTTGTTCTTGGAGACACTGAAGCTATTGAGGGAGAGGATGCTATTGCTAGAACGGCGGAGGGTAGGTTGGTTCCAGGAGGAAAGTATGTCAATGTGCCTAATGTTAAGGGTTTCACGAAGGTTAGTTCTTCTAGGCCTTCAACTCGTCGTTCGTTTTGTCATTTGAAGGGTCCAAGCTAATTGTCTGCTATTGATCCTGTTGATCTTAGCGATGACATTGAGGTTTCTGAGGACCAAGGTGTTGAGGTTGAAGCGAAGACGGATAAGGAGTTGGCAGTAGTGGCTGGGAAGAAGGGGAAATCAGAGGGTAAAAAGGTTGTGGTGTCTGCTGTAGGGGGTTCTTCTAGAAAGACTGGTGAAGGTTCAAAGGTTAATGCTGGTGAGATTTACGTTCCCAACTGGAATGTTAGGTTTGGGGACAGCTTCAAGTCCTCTGTTGTTTGTGAGGATGTGTTAAATAATTTCTCTCCTCCAATGGTTCGTGGTTCCATTTCAGCAATGGAAGATGGTATGATGATTTCTCGGATGATGCTAAGTGCCTGCAATCTTGCTGCTATGCTTCCTGAAGGAGCTTCTCGTTTCCGTAAAAGGATGTGTGAGTATGAAGAGTTTTCGAAGAAGAAGGACAAAATGAAAGCTTCGATGGCCTCAACGAGGCCGTATGTGCTGAAGTGCTCAAGTCTTTGTCAAAAAAGTGTTCTCATTCAGGTGATAGTGAGGAGACCTTTTCGGACATTGCTGAGGGTTCATTGGAGGTAAGCCTTGAAGGCTCTGAGGCAACAGGTGACGATGGTGGCAAGAAGGTGAAAAGGGTGAAGAAGGCCAAAGCTGGTGAAGCTAGAGCTTCTAAGTCTACTTTCGATGTTTGAACAATTAATTCGTAGCTATCTTAGCATCTTGAACAATGTTATGGTTTGTATGTTTGAACTTCTTTTTATTTTAAGGGAACCGTTTAGGTCCCTTGGTGGTTGAAGCCTTGCAGGCTTTGGACAATGTTTTATGTAGGATGGCTAGTATGTCCCTTGTTACGTCTGACTTGTTATGTTTAACTTTGTCATCTTTTATGCTATGTTGTTCCGCTTATTCCCTTATGTTTTTATTGGTTTTGTGTGTTTCCTTTGTTTTGGGTTGTGTATCCTTTGTTATTTATACCTTGAAGGGTTCAGTGCTGCAGTCACTTAGCCTTAGAATATTTTTAACATGAAGATACAACATCTATCCTATTTATGACTTTCACTTAGTGTCCTTTTGGTTCGTAAGCCAACATTAAGGCTTAAGGAACATTTGGTGCATGCTGCTCAAACCCGTTTATGAGACATATTTTTTAAGATTTCTTTAAGTCTCATGGAGTTGTATTGATTTAGGAATTCACCCCTTATATAGGTCCATTCAACCCTTGAACCTATTGAGCGAAGTGGCCTGGGAGCTCATCCCCTTACATGGCCCTTGCCATGGAGTTTCTTGCTAGGTTCTCAACCTGATTATAGGATAGAAAGACAAATTTTGATAAAAACTTCATCATTCATTCATTCCAAAGTACTTTGATTACAAGGGGAATAGAACAATCCTGTGGAATTCTTTCTAACACATTTTGACTAAACATGAAACCTTTTAAGGTTTTTGCCATTCCAATGGCAGGGAAGCTTTTTGCCTTGTGGATCAGCCAACTTGTACGATCCTCCTTTGTTGGCTTCGAGGATGGTGTATGGCCCTTCCCACTTAGGGCCAAGCTTTCCTTGGTTTTCTTTCTTGCTGGCCTCGTTGTTTCGAAGCACAAGGTCTCCTGGCTTGAATCGTTCACGCTTCTCCCATGCATTGTAATATGATTCCATATTGTGCTTGTACTTTGCTTCTTGTATGGCTGCTTGGTCACGAGCTTCTTCGAGGAGTTCCAAATTCAACATCGTCTCTTTCTTGTTTGACTCGAGGTCAATGTTGAATGTTCGTTGTGTTGGAACTCCGATCTCCGCGGGGATTACAGCCTCTGATCCAAACACTAAGCTGTAGGGTGTTTTCGTGTGGCTTGTCTTCTCAGTTATTCGGATTGCCCATAATATGTTGGGAAGTTCTTCAAGCCAATTTTTGTCATGTCTTCCCAATCGAGATTTAATTCCTTCAACGATGCTTCGGTTTATCCTCTCAACTTGGCCGATGGAATGTGGGTAAGCAACCGAGCTGAATACTTGAGTTATTCTGAACTCCTTACACGAGGAGCAAAAAGGCTTCTTGGCAAACTGCTTCCCGTTATCCGTGACTAGTACCCCTGGGAGCCCAAAATGACAGATTATACTTTCCCAAACGAAATCAATGACTTGTTTTCCCGAGACTTTTGCCAATGGTTTTACTTCTGGCCATTTGGTGAAGTAATAAATGGCCCCACATATTCCTTCGTGAACCTCCTTGATCAGATATTGGCTTTGTTCAGGGCCAACGTAACGAAGTAGTGGTGCAAGGTACCCTTTTTTGTAAAGGATATCTCCCTATAACACATATTGCCTTGACTTGATACGAACCCTTTCAGCCTCTGTCTGATCATCCAGTAACTCACCACTTCTTAGGAACTTGATCAAGGGGGTCATCCAGTTCGGCACTTCCTCCGTAATCACATCTTGAACTTCAAGCTCTTGAATAGATGGCGTTTTCAATACTTCAACCAACACTTTTTTGGTGAGATGGGCAAACGTAAAGGATGCAAGCTTGCTTAATGCATCGGCCTTCTTGTTGTGATCTTTGAACCTGTTTGATGGTACATGATTGGAATGTACCCATGAGTTCCTTTGCCTTCTCTCGGCGTTTCTTCATGTTAGGCTCCTTAGCTATGTAGCTATCATTTACTTGATTTGATACGAGCAAGGAGTCTGTGAAGACTTGAAGCTTTTGAACATCTATCCTTTTAGCTAGCTTGAGTCCAGCGATCAGTGCTTTATACTCAGCTTCATTGTTGGTTGTCTGAAATTCAAGCCGGAGAGCATATGTAAATTCCAATTCTTTGGGATTGATCAAAACTAGCCCAGCCCCTGACCCTTCAAGGCTAGAAGCTCCATTGGTAAAAAGCTTCCAGGTATCGGGGTCAGATGGTTCCGTTGAGGTGGTGTTTTCCGTTGTTGTTTCTTTTGGAATTTCTAGAATGAAATCAACCGAGATTTGGGCTTTGATAGCCTTTCTGGGAACATAGGTGATGTTGTGTTCACTAGTTCCACTGCCTATTTGGCTAGTCGTCCGGAAGTTTCAGGTTTTTCAAGCACACTTTTTATGGGTTGGTCAGTGACCACTTGTATTGGGTGTGCTTGAAAGTACATTCGAAGCCTTTTGGCTGTTTTTATCAGGGCTAGAGCAAGTTTTTACAACAGGGGATACTTGGTCTGTGCCAATTTTAGAGTTTTACTAAAGAAGTAAACAGGTACCTGAGCCTTGTTACGTTCAATGGTTAGGACCGCACTGATGGCTTCCTCAGCAACTGAAAGATAGACAGAGATTAGTTCCCTTGTTTTCGGAGCAACAATGTCTGGGAGTGAAGCTAAGTGCTACTTCATTTGGTTGAAGGCTTCCTCAGCTTCTTCAGTCCACCGAAAGTCGTTCTTTTTGGTGCACCCTTGAAGGGTTTTGAAGAAGGGCAGGGACTTCTCAGCTAGCTTGGACGTAAAACGCTTCAAGGCCGCAAGCTTCCCATTCAAGCTTTCAACCTCTTTCTTACTTTGTGGGGACTTTTTTCCGAGGATGGCCTTAACCTTGTTAGGGTTATCCTTTATGCTTTGCTTTCCCACAATGTGCCCTAAGAATTTGCCTTCTTCAAAACCAAATGAACACTTGACAGGATTAAGCTTCACGTTGATCTTTCTGAGGTTTCAGAATGTTTCTTGTATATCATCGAGCATTTGCCCCTCGGTTTTGCTCTTGATCACTAAGTCATCGACATAAGTTTCCATGTTTCTGCCTATTTGCCCAGCAAATGCTTTGTCCACCAAACGTTGGTAGGTTGCCCTTGCATTCTTTAAACCAAAAGGCATCTTTTGGTAGCAAAAAATACCCTTGTCGGTGTGAAATGCTGTTTTTTCTTCATCTTCTTTCTTCATCTGGATCTGATGGTAACCTTTGTAAGCATCCAGGAAGCATTTGAAGGGAAAGCCTGTGAGTGAATCAACTTTCAAGTCGATTTCAGGTAACGGGTACGAATCCTTCAGGCATGCTTTGTTTAGGTCCTTGAAGTCAATACACATCCTCCAGGACCCATCAGGCTTTTGGACCATTACCGGGTTGGCTATCCAGGAATGATACTTTACTTCTCGAAGGATTCCGGCCTGGACGAGCCCTTCAACCTCCTGACATGCTGCAAGGCTTCTATCTGGGGCCAAGCTTCTCTTTTTCTGAACAATAGGTTTCACATTAGAGGGGATTTTGAGTTCATGTTCAGTGATATCTCGAGGGATACCGGTCATATCTTCGGGACACCATGCAAAGATATCCATGTTGTATAAAAGTAGCTTCTTGAGATAAGAGAGAATGTCTTCAGTAAGGTTGGTATTTACCCTTATCCTCTGTTGAGGGTATTTTGGGTTAATAATCCATCCTTCTTCATCCTCTTCATTTTTCGTTGAACTTTCCCCTTCAACCAGGAAGGCTTCCTGGGTAGGTTGAAGGGTTGCCATCCCTCTTTAGGTTGGGAACTTCACAATACCTTGGCCAACTGAAACCGCCATGCCAAACTCACTTTGCCCAGGTCTTTCTATGATGACATCATAGTTGGAAGTCATGTTGATCACCACGAAGGTAAGTGGCTTGGTTCTTTCCATCTTTCCTTCACTAAAACAAACATCAAGGGTTATTTGGCCCAAAGGCTTGATGGGTACATCGGCAATACCTTTGATAGAGGACTCAGCTGGCTGAAGCCTTGAACGTTCGTCATTACTGAGACGGTTGAAGCATTTCTCAAACATGATCTCGGTGGCTGCTCCTGTGTAAATGTAAGCTTTGTTTGTTTTGATGGTTCCCACGGTAGCTTCCACCACCAAAGGGTTTGAGAGCAGACCCCTTTCGGGAGGTGGGAAGCAGACACATTGAAGCTCCCAAGCCTCCAAGCATGGACGTTTGTGGGAAGCTTTCCCATCAAGGTTTACCATGTTTACTTCCTTACTCTTACCTTCAGCCATTTTGTATCTTACCCCTTTGACCAAATGGGCAAGTTCTCCGGACTTAACAGCTTCCTCGATTCTTTTTTTGAGCTGGAAGCATCGTTGGTGTGGTGACCTTTTTCTTCGTGAAACTCACAGTATTGAGTGGAGTTCTCATTTCTCTTGCTCTTTGGTAAGGGCCGGGGATGTCGGAAGCTATGTTTTACCTCTTTAGTGGCCAGGATTTCTTGTGGGGTTTTGGTTAAGGTTGTGAAGTTCACAGTCTTCTCCCGGCTTGGAGGGTTCCTGCCTTCAGGCCTTCTTGGATCTGAACTTCTAGAACATTTGTCATAGGAACCATAGTTACCCCATTTCCTGTTGGGATTGTTACTTCTCCAACTAGGACCCCTTTTCCTTTGTTCTTTGATGTCAACGGCTTCCTCTCCACGAATGTGAGCTTCAGCACTCTCGAGGGCCTCCTCAAGGGTTTTAGGTAGGCACTTGTTGAAGTCCCTAGTGAGGTACTTGGAGATGATGGAATTCATGAAACCTGCCACTATCATTTTCTCATCAGCACCCACGTAGGTTAAGCCCTCCTTCTTGTATCTCTCGATAAAATCTCTATGGCTTTCATCGTCTTGTTGCTTGATCTGGAAAATCACTGTAGCATCCTTGACATACCTCCGTTGTTATGAAAAGTTGACTAGGAAACCTTTGCTCAGGTCATCAAAGGTTTGAATGCTTCTTTCGGGTAAATCATTGAACCATATCCGGCAGACCCTACAAGGGTTTGCATGAACATGAGACATCACTCGGCATTGGACCACTTTTCAATCCTTGCAGCCCCGGTAAAGATTTGGAGGTGGTCTTCGGGATCTTCAGTTCCGTCATACGTTCTTATGTGGGATGGCATCTTAATCCGGGTTTGAAAATCATAATCGGCAATTGGGAGAAGCAAGACAAATTGCTAGGCTTGTAAGGTTTGGCAAGATCTTCTTCTGCTCGTCAGGCCGGATTATTGCTTGTGTTTCCTTGGTGAGTGGTCAACACTTGGTTGATGAAGTGTTGCCAAGGAAAATGTGCCATCATTTGAGCCATCATCTGCAACATAAGATTAAATCCTTGAATACTCTTGGGTGTAGCCATGTAGTTCATTCCCATGGGAGCACTCATGGCTGCACTTCGAGCCATAGGGAGAACGGCTAAGGCTTGTTCCCATGTCATGGACATGGGAGGAAGATGGCTTGAAGCTGGTGACTGCAAGAGTTGATCTAAAGTTATTTCATGTCACAACGGTGCACCAGTTGCAACTGGTTGAGAGGTTAACAACGGGAAAGCAATTGGATCTGGTCTTCCAAAAGTGTAGGGGCTTGGGTTAGGTGGAAGATGACTAGGACCAGCTTCGTTCCAGGATACAGCAAGTTGTGAGCAACCAAAAGGAGGTAGGGGTGGCCCTGGTGACAACGAAGGTTCAGGCTCATCATAATCCAGCCTTATTCTTACTCATTTTTCTCTTTGTTGGATCATATACTAGTTGAGAAGAGATCTCAAATGTAAGAAGTTGTTTGCTACTCCTTCGGGTGTCAAATAGATGCGTGCTGGTGTACTCGTTGCACCGATTTGAGGAAAAGGAACCCCTGAACGAGAAGGGGTTGGTGTCTGAAAGTAGGAGAACTCCGGGAACATGGTTCCCGTTGGAGAGCTTCCCGGAGTAGAAAATGAGGTGGATATAGCCGGTGGAGTTTGGCCAACACTAGGTGTTGAAGTACGAGGTACTTGATTCACCTCACCTAGAGACTCGATTTTAGACATGATGAACTCGATGAAGTTGGAGCTTCACTACTAGTCTTTTATGATAAACTTAGCGGCGTAGCCCCACGGTGGGCGCCAACTTGTTGCTACAACCAATATAAGACCAAGGATAGTGGTTAGACTGGTTAGGCAAAAGGGTTCGATGGTCTCGGTTTGTCTAACGTAGGTCGTGGGGTCCCCCGACATATGCAATACATAGGGTTGGATCACTTTACTATTGATTGCTTTAAATTCTGGATTGAAGGATATTCAACCCAGAATGTTAGCATGCAGTGTGATAGTGTTGTAGTGAGTGAAGAATAGAACAAGTGAAGCACAAGTTCTAGAGAGAGAGTGTGAGATTTCTGGAAGTGTGTGGCTGAATGACCAAGTGTGGTCATTTATAGGGAAGGAGCCAACTATAAGGAGAAACCATTTACCAGTGATCCAATGTTACAGTGAGGGGGTTGCCCTTTTTGGTAGGTTGAAGGCTTCGGACCTACGGATAAAAGGATGTCTCTTCCCATATACACCTTTTGCGGCTGAGTGGTAAAACAACCAGCTCCTCGAGTGCTGGATTACGCCACCCCACCGCGCAACCACACACCATCTCATACAATGATTAGACACTCAAGGGACAATCAACATTAACATATGGACTCTCCCCATAGCGTGAGCACCACGCGCAACACACTAACAAATATAGGGAAACATGATGACGTGCAATACGAACGTCTTCTAAGCATAGCCAAGTTCATCGATGCCTGGGCCCTCGTACGATCCTTGACGATTGAGACACCCAGACAGATGAAATCAACCCAATATACCAAGTGGGAGATAGCTCAAGTGTATTCAACCTAATATAATAGAATCACGCGGCATACAAACCGCGTGTCCGCACAATGTACAACCCAGCAGCATAACATGACTATCTCCTAGTCTACAGGCCAGCAGCAACAAAATAGTCTAAGTTCATCCTAGACATCAATTTAGCAGTCTGTCAGATCTAGTCATATCCGACTGTTTACTAGCGCATGGGTCGTCGGTTGCTGGACATGTCCCATGTGGTGTCATCTCTTCGTCCAAACCCTCACAGGTGCAACACGCACATGGTTCGACAACTTGCCTAGTAGCCAGATAAAATCATTCATGGCCTTAAAGAAAAAATGTTTACAACATTTAAGCCAACAAAGGCGTCATGTCAGAGACACCACAGACGTCATGAATATATGTGCATAGAGAGAATGAGGATATTGAAGACTTTATTACAATATTCAACAAAGAGCACCTTGAAATAGGCGGTGTTAATGAAGATTTGATGCACACACATTTCATCAAGGTTGTACGCTGCGACGATTAGATTCGAACAATTTTCGATCGAGAAGGAATGCCAAAAGATTGGGATGAGATCATGTCAGCTACGACAGTGTTCGCACAAACAGAGCGGAACCTTACCAGTGGAAGGAGTCATCAGCACAATAACAATTATCACGAGCCGGGTCGGTGTGGCAAGAAGGGTAGAAACTCTACCTGGAAACACACCCAACCCAACACTTATGATGGAGAAAAGCACAACTCAAATGAATAGAATCAGTTATCGAAAGAACGTGAAACAGGAAAACAGGGAGAAACCGTGGACTCCTCTCACTAAGAATCCAATGGAGATTTTGATCACGGAGAACCACCAGTTCAAGCCTGCACAAAAAATGCTCAACAAAAAGGGCAAGACCCCAACCGGTACTATGAATATCATAAGGATACAGGGCACCTCGCAGATAATTGTATCAGTTTACGAACTGAAATTGAGAAAGCTTTGAAGAGTGGAAAGCTAACACACCTAATACAGAATGTGCACAAAGAGATACTCCATATCACGCAAAACAATGAAGGCCCTAAGATCCACCAGATTGATACACACATGGTTCAAGGAGGGCCCAAGAAAAACAAGAAAGACATGAACAAATGGCGACACCAACGGGGTGACAGCTGGCGCAAACAACAAGTTGCTTTCCTAGTTTTGTGCGGCGGGCCGCACGATAGGCGCCCCGTCATCATCACTGACGTCCTAGGTCATTACCGAACTGATTACATCTTCATCGACCCAAGTAGCACCACCGACATAATATTCTAACAATCTTTCAACCAGTTTGATCCCGAAGACAAAGCACACCATGAGCCAATAGACTACCCGCTCACAGGTTTCAGTAATGAAGCGGTCTTTCCTTTAGGCCAAATTTCATTCTCAATTATGCTCATGGGTAGGAAACATTCACGCACAAAGGAGTTAATTTCATGGTGATTCCAGCAAACTCCCAGCACAACATCATTTTAGGAAGAGAAACAAAAGGAGATTTCAATAGGATCACATCCACGCCCCATTCTGCAATCGATTTCCCAACCGAGAAAACGATAGCGATTATATATGCCAAAAACAAAGTCATGGTTTTATTATTACCAATGATCGGTTCAAGGTCAATATAGTAAAAGTTCAAGCTATCGAGCGCATGCCTTCTCCATCCAGAAATGTAGACCTTAGCCACCCGCCTAGCCGCATTGAACAGATTCCTCGCCAACTACACCACCAAGTCTTTTCCACTCATCAGCACTTTACGTAACCGCATGAAGAAGAATCAGTTTAAATGGACATCCGAAGTAGAGTGCATGGTTCAAGAAATGACATAGTGTCTGGTAAAACTCCCCACTCTCACCGCTCCGTGCGAGAAGGGACCACTCGTCCTGTACCTATCCGCACAAGACAGGGCAGTCGGTGCAGTGCTCCTGGTCGAATGAGAGGGGGTTCAGACGCCGATCTATTACGCCAGCATGATGCTCACCTACCCGGAGACAAGATATCCAATCATGGAGAAGCTGGTTTTGGCATTGGCACATGCATCAAGGCGCCTCCGCCGTCATTTCACAGCTCATGTCATCAACATCCTAACTAATTATAAGATAGGCCAAATCTTGAGCAAACCAGAGATCTCGGGCAGGCTAGCAAAGTGAACTATAGAGTTAGGAGGACACAACCTAATCTATAAACCACGACCTTCAATCAAAGTCCAAGTTCTCGCAAAATTTATCTTAGAGGTGCCAGAAGACTAAGCCAAAGAATGTGAGGCTGAACAAGAACCAACATCCGTTGCGCCTTCCACTAACATTTGGGTGTTATACACAGATGGGGCCTCAAATGAAGATGGAGTAGGTGCAGGCCTCAAGCTGATCAACCCCGAGAAGCAAGAATTCACGTATGCAATCCACCTCGACTTTAAGACCACCAACTACAAGGTGGAATATGAAGTTTTCTTAGCAGGATTGCGCCTAGCAATCAAAATAGGGGTTCAGAACCTAGAAGCGCATGTAGATTCAATGCTTGTTGCTGGACAGATAAACAGGTTGTATGATGCGAAAGGGGAAAGAATGGCCCTATACTTGAAGCAAGCTAAAGAGTTCCTTCAGAAAATTTGATTTTTCAAAATCATGCACATCAACCGTAGTGAGAACAAGACCACAGATGCCTTGAGCATACCGACATCATCAAGTTTTCAACACTTGGCGAAGACGTGCGTATCGAAATCACGCACTTAAGAATCCATCCGTCCTTTTGTTCCAAATAAACGTTATGGAAATGGGGTCACCATCATGGATGGCACCCATCATTTCTTATCTCCAGTCAGGTTTTCTCCCGCCAAACAAAGCAGAAGCAAGGAAAATACAACACAAAGCACTGCATTACCAAATTTCAGATGGTATTTTATACCGACGATCGTTAATGGGACTACTACTATGATGCGTAGATCCTCCAGATGCAAACTACCCCATTCATGAAATCCACGAAGGAATTTGCGGCATCCACGTGGGCCCGCGTATGGTTGTAGCAAAGGTAATGAATGCAGGGTACTATTGGCCAGCGATGCACCTCAACGCAGTCAAGCATCTGTGCAAATGCGTTTCATGTAAGAGGAACGCACCAAAACCTTGCGCCCAAGAATGCTTTGGTCCTGGTCACCACTGTTTGGTGTGAGTGCATAATGTTTATCACTTCCGTCAATCACGTATCATAGCAGGAAACTGATCAAAACAAGGTTTTATAATGTTAAATATAGGAGAATGGCATAATTGTAAATAAGGAGTTCTTCCTTTATGTGAGCCCTATAAATAGGGAGCTTATTATGTCACTTTAGAACTTTTTAACCTTAGAGAAGATCTAGAGAGAGAAAGTGCTACAAGGTGATTCAAGGTGTTGTATTTTGTCAAATCTTCAATAGAATCATCATATTATTACATTCTTGTGTCGATCCACACACGTACACGGATTCCGCACGTGATACGTGTTCTTCGCAATCATCGGGAAGTATGAATTCGATACGAAAACGCACGTTCAAGTGGTATCAGAGCAGGAGATTGATTGCACGAATTAGAGATACAAGAATTCACGAGATTTCATCAGATTCGGAGCTGAAATTGTATCAGATTCGTCATATTTCTTCATCTTTTCATTTTCTCACTTTTTGAACTTTAAAACTCAAAATTACAAAGATTTCACGGTTAAAATTGGATATTTTTTTTTGATATATTGTGTGAAAATATTTGTTATATAACCCTATAAAATTTCACGTGTTAATTCAAGGTATTAAGTGGTTAATTTTTGAAAATTTGAAGTTGTAAGTCGTAATGAACAGTAACAATTGTAAAGCCATCCGGGCCAAAATACTAGGCCATTCGTCCGGATGAAGAAGTGAAAGCCTATCCATAAGAGTTCACAGGCCCATTCGGAGTTTGTATAAACTCATCCGTGAAAAATAAGAAGCCCATTCGGACTTTAGTAGTCCATCCGGCCCACATTTGGTTAAATAATCAAGTTATCCATCCGGATAGGCCCATCTGGTTTTTAATATCATTCATTCGCTCAAAACATAAGTTCTTCCATGGAATTACATTCACATCCGGCCGACTGGTCCATCCGGTAAGTCCATCCATCGAAAAGTGTTCCTTCCGGCCAAAAGGGAGTACATCCGGTCGAACTCCATCTGGACGAAGTAGTGTCAGTCTATCCATTGAAATTAGTTTTAGAAGTCCATTCATCATCTTAATAATTTACTGAACAAGTTAAAGATCACACGAGTCCACAAGTCTGCAGGTTGCATTGTTTCAGTTTGTGACAGATCTACATCGATTTGCAATTGATTGTGTTATGGTGATGTTCGTTTGTGCATATTATTCACAAATCAGTTTTGATTACATTTACAAATCAAGGGTCTTGGTTATCACGGATATGTGCACTCATACATAATCACGAATCAGATTAATTGATCAGTCAATCCGCCTTCACGAATTAGTTTGTTTCTGATTCGTACAGATCTGATATTTGGTTCATTTGAAAGAATGTACGATTCTTCATTCACTGGGGTTTGCTTCTGCAGAACTGATTTGCACAAAAATTACAAGTTCATCTGGTTAAATTAGCTCATTTGTTGAACAGAAGTATGTCTGTACGAATCTTATTTGTTCATTCACTGTTCAGAATTAGGTCCATATGCTGAGTTCATTCTGAAGAAGAGCCAGGTGACAATCCTAAAAAGTGCGGAAGCTTAAAGAAAGGGGGAGCCTGGAGATAGAGTCAACAGAAAGGGGGAGCTGATTCAGAATGTAGGTTCAAGAGGAGCTTGAAGAGCTAAAGGGGAGTCTGTGGTTCTGAAGATGTCAAAGCTTCTAAAAGACTCGGAGAGAGAGAAGATAGAAAGCTATGAGGTTGACTGCAGTAATATCCAAGGGGGAGTCTGTGAGTGCATAATGTCTATCACTTCCATCAATCACGTATCATAGTAGGAAACAGATCAAAACAAGGTTTTATAATGTAAAATATAGGAGAATGGCATAATTGTAAATAAGAAGTTCTTCCTTTATGTGAGCCCTATAAATAGGGAGCTTATTATGTCATTTTAGAACCTTTGAACCTTAGAGAAGATCTAGAGAGAGAAAGTGCTACAAGGTGATTCAAGGTGTTGTATTTTGTCAAATCTTCAATAGAATCATCATATTATTACATTTTTGTGTCGATACACACACGCACACGGATTCTGCATGTGATACGTGTTCTTTGCAATCATCGGGAAGTACGAATTCGATCCGAAAATGCGCGTTCATCTGGCCATTTCAACAATGGGCCAACGATATGGTCGGACGATTCTCGGACGCTCCTAGAGCAGTAATATATCATAGTTGTTGTGAATTATTTTACTAAGTGGGTTGAAGTAAAAGTGCTTGCATCCGCAACGGCTTTGATTATCCACAAATTCATCTGGGAATATATAATTTGTCGTTTTGGCCTGCCAGTGCACACTGTCACTGATAACAACACTAATTTTGCTTTGGAAGACTTTAAAGAATGGTTGAATGACCTTCAGGTAGAACATATCTTTTCATCTGTGGCACATACGTAAGGAAACGGTCAAGTAGAAAGTGTTAACAAAAGCAACATCGAGGGTATCAAGGCAAGATTGGGAACTGCACGCAGGGGATGGGTTGATGAACTCCCAAGTATCTTGTGGGCATATCATACCATACCCAAAACCAGTAATGGCAAGACACCCTTCAGCCTTACTTACAGCTCTGAAGCGGTAATTTCCACCGAAATAGGCCTTCCTTCACCACGCATACTAGCAATCAACTCGATTGACAATGAAGGGGAGCGCCGATTAGATTTAGACTTACTGGAAGAAAGGCGCGAGAACGCAGCCATTAACGAAGACAGATAAAAGTCCAAACTAGAGAAGTACTATAATGCATGTGTCCGCGTGTGTACTTTCAATCCGGATGAATACTTCTTCTGGGATAACGTGGCCTCGAATGCAGAGCGTCCGGGCAAGCTTGCTCCTAAATGGGAAGGACCCTACATCATACACGAGGTCCTAGGAAAGAGCGCGTATAAGTTACGTACGTTGGATGGCAACCTTGTCCCACGAGCTTCGAATGCACAACAATTACGAAAATCCTACATGTAAGACACAATCTTTGTAATGACGACTTTACGCCCCCGATACCCTTTATTAATGAAAGACATGTTTTTACATTATTTCCATGCTTACATTTATGCTTATATCTATACAAACTGTATTACAAATGCATGCACCACTTTAGGTATACACAAAAACATATTGGCCACACTGGCAGTTTCATAAACACAAACGATCTCCATGGCGAGCCGCAACTCCTTACACAACACCGGATCATAGGATGTTTCCCCATAAACTTGAGCCAAACTTCATTCGCGATACCTACACAAAGTCGTTCGCCGCACACAAATATTATGACATAATAGCTTAAGTAAATCATTCCAACTATATTAACATAAAAAAAAACATTCACGACTCATAAGTTGGCATACCAAAAATAACCTCCATTGGCAAATGAGAGGTGAAGTCATGTTCATATCCCCAAAGCCAATAGAGGCAATGGGAATGAGGGTATAGTCATCAAAATGACTTTACCCTCCCTCCAACAAAAGAAGAAGGGTACATGACAGTGTTATTACACCCGTAGGTGTGATTACCCAGCACACAGGTATGGGGTGGAACTTGTCAATGAGACTTGTTTAACAAACTAAATGGAACTTGTCTGCAAATCTAACACAGTTACGAGGGCATGCCCTATCCACGGCACGCAGGCCGGTTTGAGTTTCACATCATTCAGGAACGTGGCCACTGCCACCTGCACCACTGGTACCAGCATTGTCTTTACCAACATTGACATCATCATCCAACATCGTGCGGAGTGTGCCCATGACATCGCCAGTTTTCGACATCCTCCTGATTTTCCCTAAGGATCCCAAATTGCTACGTATTAGATTCTTGGTGTTTTTCTCGGAAGCGAGCAGTGCAATCAGTCATCTAGAGATCAAAATCTAGATCAGGGACATTATCCAACATAAACGATTTGCCTTCTACAAAACCGTCTTTGTGACCATTATCATACACCGCTTTGGCAAGATCCACCATATAGTCGGTCATCTCGTCAGAAGTTATAAGCGCCTCAACCACCTACGAGGGAGAAGAAAAAAATCACTTGATAATTTTCAAAAATAAATGAGAATGAGCAGAAATACTAACCAAGGGTATGCCACGATTGACAAGACATTTACAATCGTCAGATACCGCCATCGCCACATCATCATTTAACACCACTTGCTCATTCAACTTCTCCACCTTATCTTCTAACTCAACAACTTGGTTGGCGGACTCGGTGCCCTCCGACTGCAACCGACGAATTTGGTCATCCTTAGTTGCATCCTGATCCTTAAGCTCCTCTAACTTTTGCTTCATGGCAACAAGTTTAGTATTTTTCTCTTTGAGAATCCGACCAATACTCATGCTCGTTTTTCTCGTTCTTTCCCTTGAGTCGGACGAATTCATATCTAGATAACTTCAATTCATGGTTGCTCTGATTGCAAGCTTTTTCCTATTCTTTTTTGTTTCTGGGCATTGATGGCTTGTGCTTCTTCGACTTTGCGCTCAGCATCGGTAACCCGCCGCTGTAAACCTTTACTTTCAACATTGAACTTGTCACGTACTTCCAAGAATGCATGTGTTTCCTTAGCAAATTCCGCTATTTCCTCCCCTATGTTTTCCATTCTCGGGTAATCTCTTGACTCGTAGACAAAGCATTGACAATGGACTCCACATGAGAGTCAAAAAGTTTTACGCAATTTCGGTTTTTCTGGTAGAGCTGTTCAGATGGGGGAAGAGCGGTAACATAGAACTTGTGACATTTCTCAAAACTATCAAACCGTGAACCTTGAGTTAACTTCCAATTGGGCTGATGAGGTAGGTGATCACAGTCGGGATTATACTCAGAATAGTACCGGTTTACCTTGGCAACGGTTGATCTACCAACCCCATGACCGACCGACTTCGACCCCTGCCCTCGCCCCTAGACAGCGCACGACGTGTATAGATCGTTTCAGAGGGGGCTCCTCGTCAGTATCTACCCAATCCGTTACCTCTCCTTCTTTGTGCGGCTGAACACCAGTGGCAACAGCTCTGAACTCTAGAAACTTGGTCGTTACAATCTCTGGTTCAATCGTTTGCACAATACACTTGCCCTTGTCAGACGTAACATCGAAAATACTAGAGATAGGAGAAGGTGGAAGCTGGGGGAGACGTTCACTGGTGTGCGAAGTTGGAACATGTGGAGCATCAAAAATCCCAGTATCTGTAGCAGCCGTACACTTGATGGTAATTTTCGGGCCTGGCCGACTTGAACCACCGGCTGAACCTACAGACAAACAAGTATAAGCTTACAAATACAATCAAGGACCTCTAAATAGGTATACCAATACAAAGACAGACCATGAGAACTCTTTTGCCCTGATGTAGCAAACATGACATCCAACTTATTCCTCACTCTCTTCGGATTGAACACTGAGAGGTCAACTTCTCCTTTGGAAGGGATAAACCCCTCAGTCTACTTCAACAACTGTCTATTTTTTGCAGAGATCTTCAAAGCAGCTTTCCCGTCTAACTTACGTTTAGCCTCTACTTATGTCTTCTTCTTGAAAATTATAGATATAGGCTCTTGATCTTCATCCGAATTACTAGCAACACGACCTTTACTTACGTCCATGCCACGAAGAGTGTCAGATACAACAACATAATCCAAACAAGTTCTCCTCGAAGGATGCTTACCGGACCCTTCCTTCGACGGTACAAGCACATAAACTTGTGGAACAATTTTTGAAACCCCGTTCACCATGAGAAGTAGCAACATATTTATCAAACGACGACTTCACAACCCTCCCTCTCATAGCATCATCATGACCACCAGACCCATTAGGTTGGTCTGCACTAGCACTTGCCTGGGTCGAACGAGATCTATGGATGAGTCTTTCACCAGATGAAGCAACAGACTCCTCACTGGAGAGGATCAAAATCTCATTCCTGGATGGAGCTATAGTAGTGTTGAGTTTCACAATGGGGAGGGTGCGCACCTGTATGTCTATGAGCGAAATCGGCCAGACTTTCTTCGGTAGGATGATGAAAAAAGTCCTGAATTTGATCCAACCAAAGAAGCTCATCATCCGAAAACACCTTCACAGTCATCTCCCCCTCAACAAAATCATCCAAGATGTTTATCAAGTCATACCCTGCTAAGTCATAAAAACATATTCACATATTCAGTACAAAGCAAAGGCACATGATGAAGAGTAATGAAGGCAACAAAATTACCTATACCATTATAACCATAAGCCGGAGCCTCTCATGGATTTTCAGGGGCCCAAAGCATGCTCATTCCAGCAACCACCAATGCATTTTTCTCAAGCTACCACATTGGCACCAAATGACTAGTCAAAGCTTCATACCAGGGCGTCCCCTCGTACGCGACCATCTTCTCCTTCGGAACCTTATCTTCAGGCCTCCTGAACTGTATCTCTATGGGGATCATGCATCGACAAATGTAGAAGAAATTGTGCTTCCAATCAAGTAAACTCTTAGGAGGGTCTCTCCCACAAGGCAGCACATTTCCCCCACGGGCGTTAAATGAATAGAATCCATCAATTATAGCGACATAGTAGAAGACATTAAACATCTCAAATGTAGGCACTAGATTCTGGGCCCCACATATGAATTCGAAATGAGTAATGCGAGGCATACCGACGAGGCTAACTTGAGATATGTGAATTCCATAGCGAGTCAAGATCTCCCCAGTGAACTTGGTCATTGGAAAACAAAAGTTTCTCTCTTTAAAGAACGACACGTATAAACTGATGTACCCAACCCGAGGATCAGTGGCAATGATTTTTGGAGGAGGAAAGGTAGCAATCTAGTTTATGGGAAGCTGGAAATTGTGGAACAATTTTTGAAATTCAATTTCAGGCCAATTGATAAGTGCTTGTGCCTCCATCAACGGTTCTTTTGGTTTCTTGCCCTTCTTAGATCCCTCGGGTCAGGATGTGGTAGGCATGGTGATATAAGACCGAGGCGCACATTGAAGAAGGAGATCTACAAGAGGATGGAAGTTTTATTTGTAGAAACTTTGAAGTTCTTCAGAGGTTTTGTAGAGAATGTAATGGGAGAAACGTAGAAGGGCCCAAGTTAAGGTTTAGAACCGCCTATTCATACCCATCGCATTTAATGCGATGGGTAACTGTGCATGCAAGTGGGAGAAAAAGAACCAATAAAGAGACAAAACGTCAGACGAGAGAACTGAATCGACGATAATTGTGGTGAGTGGGCGTCACGCGCCTACGGCAGCCGAAAAACATGGAGATTAGATAGAAGTCATCACCCTGCTGTGATAGTTTTCCCATCCCCGAGGCAACAGACATCCTCTCCTTGTCAATCAGTGATCAACATCAACCTCACCAACCAAGTAGACCAAGTGAAATTCTCCATAAACTTAGAAAACTTAAATAAGAAGAAACCGTTTGTCTCCCATACACCGTTATAGCTCAACCCTGCACGCCAGCTACAACCCGGTACGCGTGCGCCGTTTTGGCTCAATCTTGTACGCCAGCTACTACCTAGTACGTGTGCATCGTTTTGGCTCAATCATGCATGCCAGCTACCACCCTGTATGCTTGCATCATTTTGGCCCAATCTTGTACACCATACACCACTCGGTATGCGTGAACCGTGGCCCAATACTGTACACCAGCTACCATTCGGTACACGTGTGCCGTTGTGGCTCAATATTGCACGCCAGCTACCACCCGGTACACGTGCGCTGTTTTAGCTCAATCTTGCACACCAGCTACCACCCGATGCACGTGCACCGCGTCGACCCATTTTTTTCACACAACCATAACAAAAGCACAACCCATTCATTTTAGTCCAGAGTTACAACCACTCCACACTTTCTCCCGTGAGCAACACTGGACTGGGGACTTGAAAGGGTATGGTCTTAAATGTCGCGCATGTCTATGCACACATTGGATCATACCAAGGTCATACCTTAAAAACTCAGCTGCTATGAGGGTTATTTTGCATGAAGGAATCCGTACGTGTATAGGACAACTACTCACAGAAGGGACATGTAGTACACCTCGCAGCATCATGCAGCCAATCAACTCACAACAACCCTAGGAATCATGGCTCCCGCGATGATGGAATCGTGTAGGGGACAACAAGTACCCAAGGATGATTACTTGGCACCAATAGGTCGTTGCCATGTGCCGCTAAACAAACTGTTGATGAATGATCCGACATAAGGTACATTCAAGCGGTCGCACAGGCCAACCACGTTGCGCCACGTCACCAACATCTCTGCAGGCACTAACAGTCCTACCAGAGGGGACCGAATGGAATTTCTTTGACAGTGACAGTTGTACCAAGGCCGATCAGCCCACAATTCTCCTTCCCCACACTCTTCGGCTATAAAACCGAGACTTCTCCCAAAGGTTGAGGCATCGGCTCTCTCACTCTCCCTTATTCTTAACACACACTTGTTATTCCTTTTAAACGAATATTTATTCTCATGCCAGATGGTAGTTACAAGGAGAACCCCCACCTTTCCTCCTTGTAACGAGCTTCACGGTGTTGTTCGTTTTCATAGGATTTACTACCATCGCCATCTTAGCTATTGATCGAGGAAAGGCAAAGATTAACTTTCATGACGAGACATCTCCCTCAAGGATAAACCCTTCGATTTAGACTTCATGTTTCTTCAAGAACCAAGGAACACCACGCCCCTTGATGGAATTTGGGTGAGATCATGGGTTGCATCTTGATTGTCATGTGCACATTTTCCTTTTTTTATTTTGTTGCTGAGGTGGTTGGATGGTAGTGTAGGAGATGGGGTTTAAGGTTGGGGGAGATGGTGGTTTATGTGGAAGAGATGGTGGTTTCTAGCAGCGACACTTGCGCTCTTTTACTGAGTTTACTTAACTAAGGAAAAGAAGGAAAAAAAACACTATTTCACTTTTCTTTCCTCTCCACGTCTTTTCTCCTTCCTTCACATCCTTCCAATTTGGAAGGAAGAAATTTAGCCACAAACTTCACTTCCTTTCTCTTATCTTCTTTCAGTTTCTCTCAAAATAAAAAATATCTGAAACACAACCTTTTATTTTTTCCTTCCGCTTCTCTACTTTTCTTTTGTTAAGTAAACTTAGGAACATCGTAAAGGTGATGGGGGTTGAGGTTGAGGGAGATGGGTTTGATACTATATGTTTTTTTATTGTTGCAATTCATAAAAGTTATAGGTTTGGATAAAATATGTTTTAATATATTAATTATTACATATATTTAATCAAAAGTTATATATTATTAATTGTTGCATTTTATAAATAATAAAATATGTTTTAATACATTTTAATTAAAAAACAATAATATTAAATATGCAAAAAAATAAATTCGTAAGGAATGAAGGGAAAGGGGATAAACATAACATAGGTTTTAAATGGAGGGGAAGGATGAAAGAGATGGTGTGATGTCGCGTTGGGGTGTGAGTTAGGGATGAAGATAAGTAAGAATACATATTTTGTAAATCCAAAGTCTATTTTGTGAATATTAAGAAAATCATACAAAGATGGGCCAGTGCCTGCCGACAATGACTACAAAGATGTTGATCAAGTATTCATAATTCATATTCTCAAATATGTCTTTCTCAATAGCTATCAAAAACATGAAATTACTACTAACTTTATAATTTTTATATAAATATTAGCTAACTTACGATACCTAAAAGAGAAAAAAAACGGCCATCTAGAACATGGACTCATGCGATCGCCACCTGGCACACCCTCAAAGGTGACCCTGATCGTATATACCTTAAGGTTCATCATAGGCATACGATGACTCAACATATACTTACGCTCCCTTTAGGGAAATCCTAAGACAATTTTTAGTGGCATAAGTTTTCCATTTTTAATCCTACATCTCAATTTCCTTTCCAATTTTCACATTCAATGTGTATGATTAGATGCAATAATGTTATGCATATATAAATATATGTGTCTGCATTACTCTATATACGATCATACTAATGGTTGTAAGCATGTATGTTGGTCAAAAGTGTTAAGTTTAAGTCCCATAATGATGCAGTCAAAGTTAGTTAAAGCAGTCAAGGTCTAAGGATAATCAAGCAATGTTGATTAAAGCATATCGTTTATGGTTTTTTGTTATGATTCGTAGTTGTTTTCTTTTCTTATAAATAGTTGGTAGCATTAAGTTGCATAATTTCATAGACTTGTTTCTTTCTTTGACTAGGATATAAATAGTTGGTAGGATTATGTTGCATAATTTCCTAGACTTGTTTCTTTCTTTGCCAAGGATAAGAACAGAAAGATAACAGATTTGTTCTTTTTAGCAGAAGATTTTTGTTAGGCCCCAGAAGTGTGAGACTGGCGCATTAAATAAATGCATGGGCTATGATTGCGAACTGGGCTTTACCGGGTTCGTTTATATTAGGTTTTGGACCTTTAATAGGTCATTGGGCCTTTCCTAAGACCATGTGGGCCAGGCAAGCCCAAGGGGAGCCTATGTAGGGAAGTGGGCTTGTCTAGGGTATATAAACTGATTTATATCTCATAAATCAGGTTGAACACTTAGAGGAAGAAACCCGAGATCAGAGAAACAAAGAGAGGTGTTAGGAACTTGTACCATACGGTTTTGCTCTTGAGTAATAGAATTGTGTGCAAGTTCTAAAGTGATTCAGTATTGTTTTTATTGTTTTTCTTGAATCTTACCAAGTTTGGATTCCGCCCATCCTTGGTGATTGTTTGATATCATTGTTAGATCCAGTTTTAGGACTTACAATTTGTATTAGAGCCTTCAGAACGTGTTTCTAGGCTCGGTTTGATATCAAATATTCAAGAAAGTTGTTGTGTTTGAAGATTGTTGTGAAGAATAGTCTGTTTCGGATCATCTGCTTGAATTTCGGATCATCTGCTTGAATTTCAGATCATCTGCTTGAATTTTGAATCATCCTTATGCATTTCGAATAATCTTTACTGATTTTGGATGATCCTTGTGCATTTCGGATCTAGTTTCTGCATTTCGGATAAAGCTTCTTCGAATAGCATTTCGGATAGCAGATTCCGGATAAACTGTTCCGAAAGGCATTTCGGATACCTTTTTGGATACCATTTTGGACAGTCATTTCGGATAGCATTTCGGATAGCCATTTCGGATATACTGTTCCAAATTGGACTAATTTCGAAGTGACATTTCAAGGGGTGAAATTTTAACAAGCTGACGTATTGGGTATTAAACGTATTTAAGTGCAGAATTTGATCTGCAAACCATCTTAGCAAACCGACTGCATGGTTAGATTCGTTTGATTTTTAGGACAAAAAAACATGAAAATTCCGAATAAGGTTTTGGACATTATATATCATTGGATTCGTAATTTCGAGACGAGTCTAACGGTATAATTTGGTAAAGATAGTTTTTGGAAAGTTTTTAAACGTTTTTAACGGTATGGTTATGGTAAAAGGGGAATTTTCGGTATGGGATTGATGGATAGTGCTGACGATTTGCGTGTTGAAATTGTTTTTTTTTTTCTAGAAAAGGAGCTGGAAGGTTGCGGGATCGAGTGAAGGAAAAGTTGAATGAGTTTATAGGAAATTACAATGTTGATCCTGTTGTGGAATGTGACATGCGTTTGCTTGTAAGAGGGATGCAAAAAGAAGAAGTAAGGAATGAGCTGAATACTTTTTTGGGTGATGATCGAAACTCCTTTGTATCTTGGTTATGGGATCATTTACAATCAAACCAAGATCTATATGCACAGTCAGAAGAATCTCATCCCGATGAAGTGTCCAAACAGAAACCTCAAGCTCAGCAAGCTGCAGTCAATAACCTAGCGCCCCAAGCCTTAACTCAGATTGACAAACCAAACTTGCTTATTGACACGATAAACTATCTTTTATGTTCTGAACATCGCAGGAATAAGGTTGCACAACTCGGGGCACTTAACTCTAAAAGGGTTAATGATTATAACAGTGCCATGAATCAGTGCATTAGCCTTAGACAAAGCAACAAGTTGCTTACTGAAAAGGAATAAGGTTGCACTTGGTAAATGATTTTGTGAGAGCTAAGCTAGAACTTCTGACTGGCAAGTATCAACAAAATGAAGTAAATCTAAAGAAGTTTGATACATCTAGCAAGGTCGTTCAAAATGTGTCTGATGTGCAACTGGCATTCAAGGAGAACAAAGGGAAAGGCTTGGGATACCATCAAGTTGCCCCACCGTATAATCACAATTACACAAGGATGCCTGACATCGAGGAAGATCTTGAGAACGTACAACATATGGTGTATGGTAAACCTAGTGATTATACATCTGACAAACGGGATGTGAAACACACTGAGATGGTAAATAATGTTAAATTGAAAAAAAATGTGTGAACGATACTAATGCTTCTACTTTATGTGTAGAACAAGTAACTACTGCAGATTGTGCTGATGACTCTTCTAATGATTCAGGTGAAGTGCCTGGTGTTTCATCCAATAAACCAGAGCTCTCCAATTCTGTCAAAGCTGATGACATGAGAGATGAAGTGAAGACTGATATGTATGAGGCTCCAAGTACACAATCTGAAAAGTCTGAACCTTCTGTTAGTGCTATAAAGGTTTAGAGCAAGCAAAAGGAGCTGAAACGAGCAGGTCAAGGATGAGGAAAGGAGAAGTCTAAACATCAAAGACACTTACGCTCTCCAAGGTCCTCCACGAGCAGAAATAGTCCTAAAAAGGCTCGTGATGTGAAAAATGCTTTTGTTAAGCCAGTCAGTAATGGAAAATGTGAGAAATATGCATTTGACTGTGCTAACAAAGCCTTTGGAAAGACAGGCGAGATTCCTGAACAAGACTTGCAGTTTAAGCAAAACAAGAAGAATCAAAAGAAATCTCCACAACAAAAGGCCTCTGCAAACGACAATTATAGACATCCAAATTCATTTTCATTTGCAATAAATGTGCAAGGAAATCAACCACAGAAAGGACCAGTTCGTCCTTCCAGGCCTGCAAGAGCAAATCAAGCTGATTAGAATGTCTTCCTCATGAAGAGACATACATGCTTCAATTGCGGCATTCCCTAGCACATTGCTCGAAACTGGACACACCGTCCCTACGTACCATATTATGTGCAAAATCAGAGGGTTACACTACATGATAACTCTCATTCTAAGCCAATGAAGGTATCAACACCTAAGGCAATGAAGAATGTGAACCCCAAGGTTAAACCATCTGATGGGGATTAAAACGCTGCTAAAAATAAACACAAGGTTGTTCAGGAACAAAAATCTATTTCTAAAACTAATAAACCTGAAACAGCTAAAGTTGCTCAACCGAAGGCAACAAACACGTTTGTTAAGCCGAAACAAATTTGGAAAGCAAAACAAAAAGTTATCACCAATTCTTGAAACGAAAGGGGACTTGTGTCTGAAAGAAGTGTCTTATTTTGATGCTTGAAGTAAACCCAGGACCACGATGGCCTGGGTGCCAATGTCTTACTAATCTCCTTATTTTTCAGTGACAACCAAAGAGAAGCTGTTGACAATCTCTGGAATGTTGATAGCGGTTGTTCTAGAGACATAATGAGTAACATCTCACTGTTGCAAAAAAGTTCAAATTTTTGCACATGATATGTTTCCTTTGGAGGAGATAAGGGAGGTAAGATACGATCAGCAAAAAAAAGGTACAATTTCAATTTCGTGCTTTAGTTTTAACATTGAATAGTCTTCAATCTAATGACGGAACGATTAAGCAAAAACAACAAAAATATTTTATTTTTCTTTCGTTTATAACTTTGTACATATTTCTTCATTATTAGGTAAATTTGCGCAATTTAGGGGGGGGGGGGTAATATATGAGAAAATGAGAAAAATATTAGGTACGTATGCATTGTTTTAGGGGGAGAAAATGAGAAAAATACAAAAACATTTGAAAAACAACAAAATCCAAAAATATTTTATTGCATCATTGGGAAATGAAATAAATGTTCGTGTTAAAGGGCTTGACTGACACATGTAAGGTGTTATAACTGAAAAGACTAGGATCTATTGTGATATGTCGGTAGGCTTAACGCTCAAAGCGATAAAAGATACCAAATGATATAAACATAACAAACTATGTACCATGTGGGTAACATACCATCGACATATGATTTTATAGTCTTAAATCTAGCGTTGATAGATAGCCAACGTTTGAGGTTTCAGGTCTTTAATAGGTTTTGGACCTTTAATAGGTCATTGGGCCTTGCCTAAGGCCATGTGGGCCAGGTAAGCCCAAGGGGGAGCCCATGTAGGGAAGTGGGCTTGACTAGGGTGTATAAACTGATTTATGTCTCATAAATCAGGTTGAACACTTAGAGGAAGAAACACTAGATCAGAGAAACAGAAAGAGGTGTTAGGAACCTGTACCAGACAGTTTTGCTCTTGAGTAATAGAATTGTGTGCAAGTTCTAAAGTGATCCAGTATTGGTTTTATTGTTTTTCTATTTTTCTTGAATCTCACCAAGTTTGGATTCCGCCCATCCTTGGTGATTGTTTGATATCATTGTTAGATCCAGTTTTGGGACTTACAATTTTTTACAAGAAGAGTAGAAGAAGCAGATGTGTTGGATTCATCAAGTAAGAGGCTTTAAATCCTGTCACGTTTAGTGGCTGAGAAAAACAACAGAAGCAGGAAGTTGTCAAGAATAGGTGGTTCTACGTTCTAGGATGAATCTGGTGTATTAGGATTTGATTAAGAGGATTGAAGCTCCTTAAATTTAAGATGCCAGTGATACCAACAAAAGAAGGGGGTCGATGTCCTATCTGGGTCCGATTATGACCTCAAAAACTGTATGGTGTGGGTTATCAAAGCTAAGGAGATTATTTTATGCCTATGGAATGTGGGATGCTATCGAACCAATAATTGGTGCTAACATTGATCCACAAAAATCCAAGGCGGCACTTGCTTTCTTTTTTTAAGCCACCCGGAATACCTTGTACTATAGATGGCGACGTATATATAATCAAAACATGTATGAGATAGGCTGAAAACGAGAATTCTAGGAGTGGATCGGGTAAGAGTGGCTTGACTTCAAACATTGAACAAAGAACTAAAAGGTTTGAAAATAGAGGGTGACTCCGTTCATGACTTTGCAAGAAAACTAAGTGGGATAGTTTCAAAGGCAAGGAGTCTTTGATCAAATCTTGAAGAAAAGGTATTGGTGAAAAGGTTGCTCTATTCAATGCCCAATTAGTTCCCTCAAATTGTTGCCGTGATTGAATAATGCTTAGAGTTAGATACGATATCATTTGATGAAGCTGTTAGAAGATTAAAAGCCTGTGAAGATCGGGTGAAAGGACCAAAAAAAGAAGACATTTATAGGAGGTTGATGTTTTCTAAAAGGGAAAAGGAGAAAAAGAATGTTCGTGAACTTTATGATGATTGGAGTTCAAATGAAGATGGCTTTGAACGTGGCAAGGTAGAGGTCAGGTTACGGAAAAAAAGCTCAAGATGGAGAGTGGTTCTAATGAGATAAGAGCCTTTGCATATTACAATAGCTTTTCTAACCTACTTCTTCTAAAATAAAACTGATAAGACAACAGTAAGAGTTGAGTAGGGGAAGCCATATCCTTGGATCGATAGTTGTTTATTATCTGGACTATACTATGCTACGGTAGGTTCGTTTGCCTATTGTGTGTATTTTAGTTGAAAATAATAATCACTTTATAAATTCAAAACCTTGATAAAAGTGTTCAAATTATCACCTAAAATTCTCTACTAAAGCACACACATCACTAGGTAACTTTATGCGTTAACATTCAGTTACATGTTGTGTCTAAATCCATCTCCTGTCTTGCGCATAATTTGTCAACCTCGTGTATCTTAGGAGGTCGATGAATGATGTGCTAAAAGTGATCAAATAAAAAATAACTAATATTAACCTAAACTAGACACGCTAAGTTTTAAATTTATAAAAACAGACTCTCTAAAACCTAGACCGCACAATCGGCAAGTGTACTGATCAATGCAGTATAGCTAAAGTAAGTCCGAGTATCGAACCCACGAGACTCTACTGACTACGAGTACTAGACTCGACTAACTTATATAAGACTGACTCGACTTAATTGTTTGTATGTTTTGAGGGGGGGGGGGGTTCTAAAAACCTAATTTATTAAAATTAACTAAAGCGGACGGAGACATGAACTAAGACTGAGGACGAATTCAGATGATGGAAAAGACTACCTAGAATGGAATCCTGGATTGTAATAGTAATGATTTATTAGGATGTTAATTATTATGGAACCGGGATCGTATTATACTAAACCTATCGAGACACCGAAGAAGACCCCGACCCTTCTTAGGAAGACACTTATGGGGCTCTAAAGGCTGTTATGGACACCGGTTGGTGTAGACTCCCTCACGGGTTATCTAAGTGGTTTACGAAAGTATCATAATTCGATCTACTCCCTCACGGGTTATAAAACCTAGGATAAACTTGGGTTCTCGACTTAACTTGTTAAACAACGGTCAATAGGGAAACTAGTTCAGACTCCTCACGAAGACCCTACCTAGCAATTTACTGACTTAGACCTAATAATAACCTCACACCTCATAGCTATTGAGGTTAATAGAACACTTAGACTTATCTAACTATCAATTTCCGCTTCTAAGGTATATTGGCCAATTAACCCAAAAGATCACAATATAAAATTATGATCTAGAATGAACCTATTATAGGGAAAACATTCACCAAGACTAATATGAAGTAATAAATGACAATTAAACAAATCTAAAGATGCATATACATCAAACTGATAACCAAGTTGACTACTTTCATAAACAATCCATAAAATAATTAAACATCCATAAAAATCAAAACTTTAACAAATCCATTCATCCAATCTAGGTAGTTTATTAAGTCTAGCTACACATCATTAAGAATCAAGAACAAGTGGCATCACAAAGTAGCAAAACATAATCAAAGTAATAAACAAGAGAACAAGTAAATCCGGATGCTGAACACGCAAGCCAACACGATCCCAAGTCTTCACAACTTCAACCGATGCTTTGTCTTGCTCGATTATGCTCCAAAAGATGTCTGGAATTCGTCTAAAAGGCTCCCAATTCGTCTAGGGTTGTATGGGATTGATTAGGGTTAAGTATGGGGCTTAAATATGAAGTTTTACGTGCTGATCAGCCAACACTTCATGCCCCGCGAGCCATATAGTCCCTCTCCTCGCGGGTGGCGAGAGGCTCGCGTACTGAGAATACGGTTTCAGCCATAACTTCTTCGTTTCAACTCTGTTTTCTTCATCGTTTTCGCCTGCGGGTTCGTAATTCAATTCTATATCTTCTCATCTTATCAAATATCTATTTTCATTCCATGAGAATTCTTCACTAAGCCCAAACCTCCTCCCGTGTGCTCGTTTCTTCAACGTTTCAGCTCATTTTCACTCCCGGGACCCTGCAAAGCACACAAGACACCATAATATACAAAACCAATGGTAAAATGATATGAAATGACTCAAATTACTATACAAACTATACATGGAAACAAATATAATTTGCATTACATCAAATATCCCAACACCTACTCTTTTTTCGTCCCTGAAAAAGATATATGCTACGTAATCATAGTCAAGGAAAATATCCGATCTCAAACTTTAAATTATTTAATTATAAACCAAGCACATGTTAACTTAAGATTGCAGGTAAAAGACCCACTTAAACTCAACACCGGTTCCTAGGCCCTTATCATGTTTAATTATGTTCAAGTTCGGTTAATCAATCTAGGGTCTCACACTACAGAGTCACGATTCCACCTAATCCCGCCTTAAGCTTATGAAATAAAAGAAACAACCAATTGGCTATTTCGTAACCGTTTTATACCAAAACTCAAAGAATTTAAAGTCAAACTTTTTTTTTTCATGAGCACTAGTCTTTTGCATACCTAACCCAGAGGCTGTCTCAACCAGAGTCACCATCCCCTAGAGTGACAACGTGAGCTTCGGAATTTTAGCAATTTTTCTTTAACTCAACCTAGAGGCAATCTAAATTAGAGTCACCATCCCCAATAAAGATTACATAGGCCTCGTATTTTATATTAATCTAGCTCAATATTCAATGGTGCACATATTTTTTTCTTTGACAAAAATTCTAAGACTTTTAGCTTATAACAGTATTCCTTATACTATTATTGGCGGTTTCGACTTCTCTATTTCTCTTAGATGAGAACCCACCGATATCCTAACATATTAAGTATTTTAGCTCAAAGGAACCTAAAAGCCGGAAGAGCCTACCCACATATCCCGAATCAGACACGTGCTCAACTTATTTACTCATATTATTATTATTTGAGAACCGAACATACTTTACTTTACTATCATTTTTCGTATTTATTTGCAAACTCTAAATCAAGGAAATTTTCTAATTCTTTAATTTTTTTTAGATTTTTGGATTTTTCAATTTTTATGACTCAAACGACTCAACTTAACCCTACGACTCTATGTCCCATCCCCACACTTAAACTCTACATTGCCCTCAATGTAGGATGGAAACCGACTCAAAAGACTAAAAATAAATAAGAAATAAAAAAATTAAGGGCAAAAATGGAAAGGACCTAGCTGGTTAATTAACGCGTAAGCTCCACAACTCTCGTCCAATCCAGCTTAATCATATAGCATTTCATTCGCGATCGGCTACTCTGATAAACTGACATGCTCGGGATTTGCATATGCACATAATAAGCAGCTCCAAAATCACCCGAATGGAAATTGAGTATGGGTGGTACGATTCAAACCTGTACAAACAAAAACCCGAGCAATATCGACTCTAAAAAAAACTTACTCGAAATACTAACGAATATATAAAAACTAAAACTACGACTCTATACAAACTCCATGTAACAACTCTCATCAAAAGTCATAATTATTAAAATAATTAGTCCAATAGGAAACCCTAATTGAGACACCCAAGTGATTCTGAACAAACCCTAAAATTTTCATAATTTTCAGAATCAGGATTAGGGCCCCTAAAACTCAGGGGGGGTTAAACCCTATGGACGATTATCCAAATTGTGAGCTGTAGAAATCGAATTTACGAAAACTATCAACTCAGCTAAGCTAGTCCCAAACGTGGCAACCTATAGCTAGAAAATAGGTCTCACGCGGCCCGCGTGAGAATAAGCCAAAACTAAAGCGGGCCGCGTAAGGGTCAAATTCTACCTATAAATAGAGGGCAGTGGGACTTGAATTCTGAAAGAAAAACGACGTAAAATTTCGAAATATTCACTGAGTTACGTTCGAATTACTACCACAGTTCACAAATCAACGCTGCAAAACAGGGTATTAGCACAATCGCTGCTACGATTCATTTTTCCGACGATCAATATATCCAATGGATGTTTAAAGTGCCGCCCACATTAGGGTCATACTTTATCATTCGTCATTAATTTGACGGATCATCGTTAATTCGATGGATAAAGTATTATACTTTGTCGTTCGTCATTAATTTGACGGATCATCGTTAATTCGATGGATGAAGTATTGCACTTTGTCGTTCATTGTGAGAATTTGATCTCGTGAGTTATCGTAATTGCTGGATTGATTACTAACCCAGTTTTGTGTACATTGTTATTTAAATTAGGTTAACAAGGCTAATTCATAAACTAGATTCTGTCCGTATTAAATCAGCAATGTGAGTCATTCTCTCTTTTTATCAAATCTATTTACAAAATTATGTTTATTTTTAAAGTTATAATTACGGGGATTAAGTCTTTGTAATCACCATATTACAGCCGGTATGTGGGGTTTTGTATACATTACTTGATAATCGTCACCATTGGGGCAGCCAATGGGGGATATGGCCATAGTCACAGACACCATTGGACGAATGGGCCAATGGGTCGAGTGACAAGTACCGTGGGTAGTTGGCTTGATATCAGAAACATTGTAATCGCTCTTAATACTGTATATTATAACAAATGTGTCATTTTAGTAAATAGAATGATTCACTCAGTATTTCCCGCTGACAAAACCTTTTTCAAACATGTTTCAGGTGATTTGCTGTAATTCAGGAAAAAGTGTTGGGAAGCATTTCAAACTTAAGATAGTGGCTCATTATAAAAATAAGGAAATAAGTTTGTAACATAAAGATTTTATAAAATCATACTTTTGTAAATTATTGGGGTTTTATCCCGAATTGTGAAATAAAATAATCAGGGAAAATTTTAGCTTTAAACGATCCTGATGAAAACTTCCGCTGTTAAACTTAAATACCGCAGTATTTCTGTCCCGCGGCTCCTGAAACGGGTAAAACCGGGTCGGGGGCCGTGACAGAAAAAGGTGGTATCAGAGCCACTGAGTTAAGCTAATTAAGTATTTAGAAATACTTAATTTTTCCTGATTACTATTATGTGATTTTGTGTATTATTAACTGATTATTTGTTAGTTACAGTATGGGTAAGCAAAAGCTGTCAAGTATCTATCTTAAATTAGATAGATCATCCAATGAGAAGGGAAGTTCATCCCAAACCAAATCCTCGAATCAGGCTGAAATTCCTGAAGAAGGAATATTTGTGCGGAAGGCACAATACGAGGAATCACTTTCTCCTAAAAGGAGGGAGATGATTATTAAGAAAAGTAAAGAGCAAATTCGACAAAAGAAGATTAAACGAGAAACCCAGGAATTAATTGATAAATCACCTTGGGAAGATAAGCTAGATGAAAAATGGGCAAATTTATATATGCTAGCCACAGTAGCAGAAAATATAAATCTTTAGATATTTTAAAGTTTAGCACCCTACCCTCACAATCTAGAAACCCTGTGTGATAAATAAAATTTCAAAACCTAAGTATGTTTTCCAGTTATCTTTGTAATAAATTACACGGTTATTTATAAATTTTAACTTAGTATTTTATGCATTTTGCATATATGCTACATCAGCATGAGTGGGATATCTGAAGCTTTTCAGAACCTTAATCTTTACCCAGTAAATATCGAAGCTTCCAAAGAATATACTAGCTACTTTCCCGATATAGAACAACCAGTAGAATTCAAGGTTCCACCTGTGAACAAGCCAAAACAAAAGAAAAGAAGTTATGTAGGATGGAGGAAGATACGTAAGAAAAAGCCAGCTCCAAAACTTCCCAAAATAAACAATCCTTTGAAAAAAGGAAAAGGAATTATAACCGGAGAAAGTTCCAAACAACCGGAAATGGAAACTGAAGACAGGGAGGAGGTTAAGGAGATAGGAATACAGATGGAGGAAGGTACAAAAGAAATTGTAACCAGAAAAAGTTCTAGACTCCAGAAGATGGAGACTGAAGCTAAAGAAGTTTCTAGACAAATGGAGAGGCAGTTTGAGGAATACTCTAAGGACATAGAAATGGAAGTTGGGCAAGGCTCTAGACCAACTTAGATAGAAATTGGAGAGGGCTCCAATCAAAACCAGGGAAGGACCTTTCAAGATGAGATAGATTTCCTATTGGCAAGCTGTGAAACAATTCAGCCTGTCAATAATAATAATAATAATAATAATAATAATAATAATAATAATAATAATAATAATAATAATAATAATAATAATAATATTTTTACTTATTCTCTTGAAAACCAGCTCCCTATGAATTGGGAACCAGCAATTCCAGACCCAATAGTTCATTCTCAAACCATAGGAATGGACGAATGGTGGACAAACGATTGGCAATTCCAAAATATTGTCAACGATCCTTACTCTTTTCTTCCACAATTCGATCCAGAACCCCTACCTAATCCACCCATGAGTAATGAAAACATGGCTGAACTTCGCCACTTTGGTGAAGAGTTGTTTGATGCTGGAACTAGAATCAGGGAAATAGGGGGACAGATTGCCTGGAAGTACGATGAGAGGGAACTGCGTTTTTAGAACAGCAAGTGACGAGAGATAATAGGATGGTAAAACGGTGTTTGTATAAAAGTAATAGTAAAGATAGTCTGTAAATAACAAATAAAACTCTGTAAGATATTGGTGTGTAACGATGCATACTATACTAGATATAAAATGAAATCGAGAAATCGATTATTTTGACTATACCTGTATTATAAAAATTTTCTGATTGTTTGTATATAATTGTTATTTAGCAGATACTAATAAAATTTATATATATATATTATCAGATGGCAAACGTTGATAATGAACCAGTAAATGAGGTTAATCAGTCTGAACAACATTCAAGAGATCAATATATGACTCGGCAAGATATCGAAAACATTGTTGCTCAAGGGATAGCTAATGCTATTCCAGCATTCGTTGCTGCTATAAAGAACCCTATCGAACCGCAACAAATTGTTCCTAGTAAACAGATTACTGAAGATAACTTCAGTAATAGTGTAAATGGAGGCAATAATCATGTTAATCATAATAAGGAACCACATCAAGCTCCATTACCCAAGAAAATGAAAACTGCAACGCCTGGTTGCACTTTCAAAGAATTCCTTGCTTGTAAACCCACTGAATTTGCAGGCAATGAAGGAGCAACTGCATCACTGCGTTGGTTAGAGAAAACCGAAGCAGTCATTGCAATAAGTAAATGTGGTAAAGATGATCATGTCATGTATGCATCCAATCTGTTCAAAGAAGGAGCACTCGAATGGTGGAACACTGTGTTACAATCAAAAGGAAGAATAATAGCTTATGCTATGACTTGGGAAGAATTTAAAGGTTTGGTGGAAAGAAAATTCTGTCCCGAGTATGAAAAGGAACAGATGGCGAATAAGTTTTTAAATCATCGGATGATGGGTGTGGATTGTCGCGGTTATACCTCGACATTCTTTGAATATGCTAGAGTGGTACCAACACTGGCTTCGCCAGAACCGGTACTCATTTCTCGCTATATTTGGGGGCTAATTGGTGAAATCCGCAATATTGTTAAAGCTGCGAGACCTCGCACTATTGACGATGCGGTAGAATTAGCCAATACTCTAACTGATGAACTGGTGCGCACAAGAGATGAAGATAGGAAAAAGGCATTAGCCCAGAAAATTACCCAAGGATTTCGTGTGGGTAATAATAACAACTTCAAGAGAAAAGGAACAGGGCAAGCTCCAGCTCCGTCATTTTGCAGGAAATGCAAAAAGAAACATTATGGAAGATGCGATATCACTTGCAATTTTTGCAAGGGTATAGGACATCGTGAAGAAAACTGCAAAAAGAAAACCGTAATCTGTTTTAACTGTGGAGAAGCGGGGCATTATAAAACAGAATGTCCTAAATTGATCAAACCAGTAGATAACAAACCCAAGACAACTGAAGGAACTACAAAGAAGAATGCCAGGGCATTTCAACTGACCACTCAAGAAGCAGAACCCATTCCGGATGTGATAGCGGGTACGTTTTTAGTTCACAACGTGTACGCAAAAGTATTATTTGACTCTGGTGCAAACCAAAGTTTTATAAATACTTTATTCTGCCAAGCTCTTAGTTTACCTTTAACCAATATTAGGCAGATTTTTACAGTTGAAACAGCAGACGGAAATTCAGTTAAAATAGATAAAGTTTTGCAAGAAGGAAACATAGAACTTTTAGGACATAAATTCTCTGCAAAACTATTGCCGATGAAGTTAGCTGAATTTGATGTTGTATTAGGAATGGATTGGTTAGTAGCCAACCATGCTAGAATCCTTTGTGATCAAAATTCCATAGAAATTCAATCACCCACCGGAGAAGTGATTAGGATTACAGGAGATAAACCACGTAAGCCCATGAAGTTCATATCAGTAATGAAAGTTGCTAATTATGAACGAAAACAAGGAATAGTGTATATGATTTCAGTAATCATTAGCACTAAGGGAAAAGATCTTAAGGAGATACCAGTAGTCTTAGAATATCCTGAAGTATTTCCAGAAGATTTACCAGGATTACCTCCAGACAGGGAAGTAGAATTTAGGATTCATCTAATTCCAGGAACTACACCGATAGCCAAGGCACCTTATCGGTTAGCACCCACAGAAATGTTAGAATTGAAAAAGCAATTAGATGAATTACTAAGTAAAGGATTCATACAACCTAGCTCATCCCCTTGGGGAGCGCCAGTGTTGTTTGTCAAGAAAAAGGATGGTTCAATGAGAATGTGTATCGATTATAGGGAATTGAATAAGGTTACAATTAAGAATCGATATCCATTACCTAGGATTGATGATCTTTTTGATCAACTTCAGGGGGCTAGATATTTTCTAAGATAGATTTACGCTCTGGATATCATCAATTAAAGGTACAAGAAGAAGACATACCTAAAACTGCTTTCAGAACTAGGTATGGTCATTATGAGTTTACAGTCATGCCCTTCGGGTTAACGAATGCACCTGCAGCATTTATGGACATGATGAATAGGATCTGTAAACCGTACTTGGATAAATTTGTAATTGTCTTCATAGACGATATACTTATTTATTCCAAAAGTCAGACAGAGCATTGTGAACATCTTCATGTACTCTTAACTTTGTTAAGAAAAGAAAAGTTGTACGCCAAATTCTCGAAATGTGAATTTTGGTTACAAGAAGTGCAATTTTTAGGACACATGGTAAACCATGAAGGTATTCATGTAGATCCTGCTAAGATCGAGGCAATTACCAAATGGAAGGTTCCACAAACAGCAATGGAAATTAGAAGTTTTATAGGTTTAGCTGGGTATTATAGACGGTTTATTAAGGATTTTTCCAAGATAGCTGTACCATTAACTAAGCTAACCTGTAAAGCTACTAAGTTTGAATGGGGACCTAAACAAGAAGAAGCTTTTAGAATATTGAAACAGAAACTAACCCATGCTCCAATCTTAGCCTTACCAGAAGGAACTGAAGATTTTGAAGTATATTGTGATGCTTCAAAATTAGGATTTGGATGTGTGCTTATGCAACGCAAGAAGGTAATTGCATATGCATCAAGGCAATTGAAAAAGCACGAAGAAAACTATACGAATCATGATTTAGAATTAGGAGCCGTAATTTTTGCCCTTAAGATTTGGAGACATTATCTGTATGGAAGTAAGTTTACTATCTATACAGATCATAAGAGTTTAAGATATATCTTTGGGCAAAAAGAGTTAAACATGAGGCAAAGGAGATGGATGGAAATCCTAAGTGACTACGACTGTGATATTCAGTATCACGAAGGAAAGGCGAATGTAGTTGCAGATGCCTTAAGTCGTAAGTATTATGAGAAACAACGACGGGTTCGTGCTCTCAGATTAAATCTACAAATAGATTTAATGGAACAATTGAAGAATGTTCAAGCTACAGCAATCAAGGATGATGCTGAAGGAATGAAAGGACAAATCAAGGAATTAGAACAAGGAGCAGATGGAATTTGGAGATTCCACAAAAGTAGAATTTGGGTACCTAAGCAGGGAGACTTAAGATCTAAGATTTTAGAAGAAGCTCATAAATCTAGGTATACTATACACCCAGGAAACAATAAGATGTACCAAGATTTAAGAAAAAACTTTTGGTGGATAGGAATGAAAAAGGACATAGCCAGCTATGTTTCTAAATGTCTTACTTGTTCACAAGTTAAGGCAGAACATCAGAAACCTTCAGGTCTACTACAACAGTTAGAGATGCCAGTGTGGAAATGGGAACTTATAACAATGGATTTTGTTACTAAGTTACCCAAAACCAGAAAAGGTAATGATGCGATTTGGGTAATTGTGGATCGATTAACCAAATCAGCTCACTTTCTACCTATGAAAGAAACCTTTAGCATGGAAAGACTAGCTAAATTGTATGTAGATGAAGTTGTATCTTTACATGGAGTTCCATTCTCCATTGTTTCGGATAGAGATAGTCGTTTTACTTCCCATTTCTGGAAAAGTTTCCAGCAAGCTATGGGAACTCGACTAAATTTGAGCACTGCATATCATCCCCAAACAGATGGGCAAAGTGAAAGAACGATCCAAACTCTAGAAGACATGCTCCGAGCATGTGTAATAGACTTTGGTGGAAGTTGGGATGATCACTTACCATTAATTGAATTCTCCTATAACAATAGTTATCATTCAAGCATTGATACTGCTCCATTTGAAGCATTATATGGAAGAAAATGCAGAACTCCAGTTTGTTGGGCAGAAATAGGAGAAAGTCAATTATCAGGTCCTGAAATAGTGCAAGAAACAACTGATAAGATTACTCAAATCAAAGAAAGGCTGAAGACGGCTCGAGATCGCCAGAAGAGTTATGCAGACAATAGAAGCAAGCCGTTAGAATTCCAAATTGGAGATAGAGTATTGTTAAAAGTTTCTCCTTGGAAAGGAGTTGTTAGATTCGGTAAGAAAGGAAAGCTAAGTCCAAGATACGTAGGACCATTTCCAGTGATCCAACGCATAGGACCAGTAGCTTATCGTTTACAATTACAAGAAGAATTATCTGGAGTACATGATGTATTTCATGTATCCAATCTCAAGAAATGCTTATCAGATGAATCACTGGTAGTACCTCTTCGAGATATAGAGGTAAACGAAAAGTTGAAATTCGTTGAGAGACCTCTTCAAATTGAGGATCGAAAGATCAAGTTTCTCAAGCACAAACGACTAGTTCTAGTCAAAGTTAGATGGGATTCAAAGAGAGGAGCTGAGTACACTTGGGAACTGGAATCAGAAATGAAGAAAAAGTATCCTCAATTATTCCAGTAAATCTCGAGGACGAGATTTTTATTAAGGTGGGGAGAATGTAACAACTCTCATCAAAAGTCATAATTATTAAAATAATTAGTCCAATAGGAAACCGTAATTGAGACACCCAAGTGATTCTGAACAAACCCTAAAATTTTCATAATTTTCAGAATCAGGATTAGGGCCCCTAAAACTCAGGGGGGGTTAAACCCTATGGACGATTATCCAAATTGTGAGCTGTAGAAATCGAATTTACGAAAACTATCAACTCAGCTAAGCTAGTCCCAAACGTGGCAACCTATAGCTAGAAAATAGGTCTCACGCGGCCCGCGTGAGAATAAGCCAAAACTAAAGCGGGCCGCGTAAGGGTCAAATTCTACCTATAAATAGAGGGCAGTGGGACTTGAATTCTGAAAGAAAAACGACGTAAAATTTCGAAATATTCACTGAGTTACGTTCGAATTACTACCACAGTTCACAAATCAACGCTGCAAAACAGGGTATTAGCACAATCGCTGCTACGATTCATTTTTCCGACGATCAATATATCCAATGGATGTTTAAAGTGCCGCCCACATTAGGGCCATACTTTATCATTCGTCATTAATTTGACGGATCATCGTTAATTCGATGGATAAAGTATTATACTTTGTCGTTCGTCATTAATTTGACGGATCATCGTTAATTCGATGGATGAAGTATTGCACTTTGTCGTTCATTGTGAGAATTTGATCTCGTGAGTTATCGTAATTGCTGGATTGATTACTAACCCAGTTTTGTGTACATTTTTATTTAAATTAGGTTAACAAGGCTAATTCATAAACTAGATTCTGTCCGTATTAAATCAGCAATGTGAGTCATTCTCTCTTTTTATCAAATCTATTTACAAAATTATGTTTATTTTTAAAGTTATAATTACGGGGATTAAGTCTTTGTAATCACCATATTACAGCCGGTATGTGGGGTTTTGTATACATTACTTGATAATCGTCACCATTGGGGCAGCCAATGGGGGATATGACCATAGTCACAGACACCATTGGACGAATGGGCCAATGGGTCGAGTGACAAGTACCGTGGGTAGTTGGCTTGATATCAGAAACATTGTAATCGCTCTTAATACTGTATATTATAACAAATGTGTCATTTTAGTAAATAGAATGATTCACTCAGTATTTCCCGCTGACAAAACCTTTTTCAAACATGTTTCAGGTGATTTGCTGTAATTCAGGAAAAAGTGCTGGGAAGCATTTCAAGCTTAAGATAGTGGCTCATTATAAAAATAAGGAAATAAGTTTGTAACATAAAGATTTTATAAAATCATACTTTTGTAAATTATTGGGGTTTTATCCCGAATTGTGAAATAAAATAATCGGGGAAAATTTTAGCTTTAAACGATCCTGATGAAAACTTCCGCTGTTAAACTTAAATACCGCAGTATTTCTGTCCCGCGGCTCCTGAAACGGGTAAAACCGGGTCGGGGGCCGTGACACTCCACGAAACCTCCCCACACTTGAACTTAATCAGGAGGTTTCTCTTTAACCTGGACCCTATCTAACCCGTTTAATTCCACCCAGTCCTCATAAACAAATAAATATTTAACGGTGGAATTATAAAATGTTTTAAAAATTTGAAACGGGTCAGACCACCAAAACTTAAACTTACCTGACATTAACCGGATGTATGGAATATATCGAGAAGACTAGTCTTGTTTGAAATTCAAAGTCTCATCCTTCTTCTTCTTCTTGTGCCAGTTTTCGACCCTCTTCCAGTTTCGATCCTTCCTCTTTCTTTTCTTTGCCCTCTCCAGTGGTTTTGTTGATTTTGAAGTTTCATTTATAACTACTACCACAGGCCAGCTATGGTGCTCTTTCTGTTAAAACAGAGGTGGGATTGAGATGTCCGTTGCAGTCTTCGGCTCAGCATGTGATTCCTACAAAACATCATCCTCACAAGACAAGTGTACAGAATTATACGAATCATTAACATCATGCATAGAATTAACAGACACAGAAGTATCATTTTCACTAACTTTTTTCATATAGTGTGGAATTAGTATTGCTACCATCCCTGGCTCTGTAACGTTTAAAAGCAACTTACCTGAGGCACTATGATATTCAAGATAACTACCTGGACTATCGTACATATAACGACCTTGAGTCTTCGCAATCTTCGCCTCCAGACGATCTAACGACTCAACCACATACCAAACATGCCTATCTCTCTCTTCCTTATCAACTCCGTTTTCTTCACCGTTTTCGCCTACGGGTTCGTAATTCAATTCTTTATCTTCTCATATTATCAAATATCCATTTTTATTCCATGAGAATCCTTCACTAAGCCCAAACCTCCTCCCGTGTGCTCGTTTCTTCAACATTTCACCTCATTTTCACTCCCGGTACCCTTCACTGAGATGTCTGTTGTAGTCTCCGGCTCAGCATGAGAATCCTTCACTAAGCCCAAAATTCCTTGATACAAGTAAATGAGATAAGACAAGGAGAAAACTTTAAATCGAAAGCAACAAGTTAACAAAACATAAGCAGTATGAGATCACGAATTCACATAAGGCCGGGGATGGCAATGTGATAAACCCGGGTGATGGGGTATGAGGTAACGGTGACTAATCAGTCTAGCTGGTAAAACCATTCAAGGTCAAGGTAATGCTATGACCTATGTAGTGCGCTTGTCAATATAGGATTAGCATGAAGTAAACATGTTGACCGACTCAGTGACCGGGTGATCAAGTGACAAATCGGCCAAATAGGCGACATGGATAAGAAATACAAGGTGAAAGTCACGGTCCGTGAGGGCTTACACATAAAAGACACCGAATGAACGAATGTCATAAAAACAAAACTAAGTTCGTTTAGTCTAAATTAATGAACTACATAAAGAAGGTTTCGGGGACAAAACCTCTTTAACAGGGGTAGACTTGTAACACCTCAAAAACGGGTTTGATAATCAAACCACGTTAACATGAATGACGGGTAAAATACCGTTAGTGGTAAAATTAACCCGGTAAATATTAGGATTTAAATAATTAAACCTAATATTAATTAAAATGAGAATAGATACTTTGAGAAAACAAAGTTTATAAAAGTCCCGAGTTAACGAGACTTAAAATAAAACGGTTTATAACTTCCCAAACCTATTAAGTTAACTAGGAATAATTAACCTAGTTAGTGATGTGTAAATAAGTAATAAAAACATGGAGTTCTAGTCCCAAATAATTAAAATTAAACTTGAGGGACCAAAACCGTTAAAAAGGAAACAAGAGATTGTTTAATAGAAATTAAAAACACAACACACACATAGTGTGTGTGTGTGTGTCGATCGACCAGGAGCAAGGAGACAGGGATACAAACCCTAGCTCAACAAGATCTCCAAATTGGAAGATCAATCGAAGGCCAAATCCGGATTTGAATATAAATAAACGATCACCAAGTCAAGGGGATCGTAAGGTATGTCGAATCTTTGACATTCATGAAGTTGTGAAATTTTGATTAACACTATAAGATGCGAATTATGTATGAATCATAGAGGCTATGGCCGAATTAGTGAAGTATGATTACTTAGGAACAAACCCTGAGTAGAAATTTAAAATAAAATTGTCATGATTAGGTGTTTGGATGGATTACCACACCTAGCTAAGTGGGTTTTTGTAATATGATGATGTTAGTGCTTAACTAGTAATTAGAATCATCATATTGTATAGTAAAGGTGAGGTACTTAAAAAATTTACAAGTTCGAGTACTTGATCATACATGGGCCGAAATGAGTTTTGAATGCTTAAACGAAATTTGGTGAATTATTGCATGAGTTTGGATGTTTGAATCATGATATCTACTAGTTGATATGTAGAACTTGATTATATTAGGTGTTCGGATGAATGCTTGTGATATGAGGAAACGGGTTTCACGTATAGATGAGAACCCTTAGTCCTTGTGAAATGAATAAATAAGTTAGCTCTGATAATCGCTTGAACTAGTTGAAGTGTTGGAAATATAATGAACTGGGTTAAAAGATTAGTTAAAACGGCGGCTTAAAAGAACGCCTACCGGGTAATTTGAGAATGCCTAAACTAGTTGATGAACTTGAATGTGCATTTTATATACTAACGGGCATTTGACTTTTTAAGAAGTCAAACTGACCTACAATACGATGAATGATAATTTGATACGAAATGCGTAAGGTGGAATAATCGTATTAAATTATGATTAATCTAACCACCTTGTGAATAATGAATGATAGTTTGGCGCTTAACAAGCTAGGTGGAAGCTTGGGGAGAAAGCGGGGCAAACAAATTAAGTGTGACGAGAAAAGCGTAATTTGGATGAGAGGTAAGTAAAGCTTACACCCATTTATAGTATACGTATTTATTTTATAGGTGATAAATACGAAAACGGATAATATTCGAAATATGAGTTTCGACACGAAACGAAATGAGTCGGAACGAATAAAAACGATCAAAACCTTGGTTAATTGTAAAAAGGGGCAAAATGGTAATTTAGTCTGGAATTGACTAAGAATTAATAAGTTTTCTTTAAGGTTACCTTATAGCGTAACTAGTAATGGGAAAAAAGGGTAAAAGGGTAATTTAGTTACGTGTTGACTAAATGTAAGTTGAGATTAAATGGATACCCATGGCGTAAGCCAAAACAGGTTAAATACGTAAAAAAAGGATCTTGTGGTAAAATCCGAAATGGGTCAGATGCGTGAATGGGTAATTAAAAACCATGTTTTGTTATAAATGTAAACGTTTGGTCATAAAGATCAAATGGGTCAAATGGTGGTGATAACACCATTTGACAATATCGACTAACGTTTGGTTGTCAAGTCATATGTTCACAGGAATGAACGGGAAATGGATTATTGCGTCGCTATAAAGTAGCGGCTAATAAAAAAAAGGTATAAAACAGGTCTATATGTTGACCCGAGCCAGGTACGGATAAATAAGTTTATAGTTAAAAGTGTGATTTTGGTCAAATATATAGTGAAAGTCCTTCGTCGTAAATGAGGGACTAAAATTGGCCAAAAAGCCCTTGATAGGTAAATCGGGAAAAAGACCCTCGGAGGTTGTTTAGGAACTTGTATTATGATTACGTAACCCTTAGGTACGTATAAGAGTTGTAGGCATAAACTTCGCGGGTCAAATGCCTAAGAATGGGTCATTCGCGTAAATTGGCTAACCGAAGGGTGACATTCGGGATAATTAGTATATTATATCAAATCCATCACAATAGTAGTTGTGGCAGAATATAAGAAGATATGTTAATGTGGAAATGTGAAGTGTAAAAAGAAAAGAGCGAAATTGATGCTTAAATGCATAAAAATCCTCTAAACGTGGCAAAATCAATTACGTGCATAACTCGAGAAATGGCTGCGTAATTCATTAAGGATTAAGTATAAGTTAAAGATTGTGAGTTAAATAAGTAGCCTATGACTTTGTGATAATCGAGAAACAAGTTTGGTTAATAAACCACGCGATGGGTCAAAAATATTATAATTGAATTTTAAGCCGAGTTCTTAAACCTAGAAAATTGTTAATCTGTGTGACAACTCGTATTTTCCGAACTTATCAACGTACTTGATGTAACGTAATTGAACTTGGTGTAATTAGTTGATATGTTGAATTAATGAGATTATGTGTGACTTTGTGATTGATTAAATGTTATGTGGTTATGATTACGTGATGATGTGTATTGCATAGTATTTATCCGATCGCACAACACAACCCACTCGCACGAGTCTTTTTGGGCTACACTTTGTATTCGGATCAATGGACAGCCCATTGAGGGTTCGGCCCACTCTTCTCTTTGTCGCATAACACTAAGGGGTTATGGTAAAACTCCTCATTTGTTACTAATCACCCACACACACAAACCCTAGCTCTCCTCTCTCTCTCCCTCACGAAACCGAAGGCAGCCAAGCATTCTCTTCATCGAAGATCTTGTGTTTGGATCAATCTCCTACCCTCTTCTTTAATCGGTTAGTGACATTTATTAATTGATGTTATGCTATGTGAGTATACATGTCTCATGATGATTTGTAAATGATGTACGATTGAGGATTAGGTAAACTGTTAGTATGATGTCTTTTAAATCGGTTCACATGTGTAAGATGTAATCGGAGGTGTGTGATGAAGTTAATAAGCTATCTTGTCATGTTTCGGATTAGGTTACATGATCCGAATTGTTTAGAATGTATACAATTGACTTCGAATGCTAATATATGATAATCATTATATTCATGTGATTGAATGATCTTGTTGGAGTGATTGTTGTGTTCGAACAGTGTGCATCTAGGAGGATGAGCATGTGATTTTAATTAATTGTATTTTAAGGATTTCTTCATAATTACTTGCACATGAATTGTCAGTATGTTTTGTGGTTGTAATAGAATAGATCTTGGTGCATGTTTAAATTAATAGATGATAATGCTGAATTGCATGTATGAAATCGGCTGGACATTTATGAGATAGGAACATATGATAATATTTAATAAGTTGTCGGCCATTTGTTGTTTATTTAGATGATGATAAGGTCATGTGAAACAATTGTCAAAAGCAATGATTTGATCGATATTATTGATATGAAAACTGTTAAAGTTGACTATGACAATAAAGGAATGTAACTGATTTCCTTAAAGTTAGAGATTTCCTTATCTACTCACACAATGGCAATCACACAAGACATATAGGTCGTACAAGAGGTTTAATCGCATAAGTCTTGTCAGTCGCACAAGTCTGTCCATCGCACAAGATATATACAGTCGCACAAGGGTACCTGGGTCGCACAAGATAGTTGTTGTTTGCTGTTAATGGACCGTAGGTTTATAGGTGTTGGGCCTACTTGTTGGGCTGGACTAGCTTCAATCGTACAAGCTCACTCGGATCGCACAAGATTATGTGTTGTTGTTATTTGAACCGTATTTATGTATATGTTGGGTTCTTGTTATTGGGCCGGGTACTAGTGGGCTTCAACGTATGACTCGCACAAGGCCATTAGACTTGTGCGAGCCTAATCTCTTAGTCGCACTAGTGGAATATGTTTAACTGTTGGACATGATGTTACTTGGTTGCCATGCTTCGTATGTGTTTCTTGTATGTTATCAATGTGATACTTGTGTGCGCTACTTGACACCAAAACCTGATTTGTATAATAACCATGTTAGGACGTGGTTGACCACTAACTGCTAGTCTTGACCTTTCTGTGTTATCTGCCGAGCAAACCAAGGTGAGTTCACACTTCGTTACAAAGCATGGGGTTCCCAGGGGTTGGGAATGGGTTAAGGAATATAGATTCCTCGTCCTGTTGAGACGTATTCAGGAACGTAGATTCCTCGTCCAGTATGAGACGGATTTAACTATACTAGACTAGAACTCTATCAACGAAGTCCCTCCTTTTATATCGACTTAATCGCCGAGGCCAATGGCGAACGGGTCATTAGTTAAATAGCGCTATTAGGTTTAACAAACCTCACACCGTGCCGCAGAGGACGGGCGTGGACTAATGGACTATGGCACGTCAGTGATGATAGACACAGACGTTAGGGCACTTAAACATGACGAACGTTAGTAGTCGATATGGTAACGAGTCTGGTGGATTAAACATGGGGTAGCCCCCACGGCCATAGAGCCGGGCTGGAATAGCCAACGTAAGAACGGGTAACTAATAAACGTTTTTCGAACTATGGGGTAACCCCCACGGCTGGATAGCTGGTAAAGATCAAACTGTGTTTTCGGAATAACTATAAACTGGACAACCAAACGTGAACTCACTCAATTAGTTGTTGACTCGTTACTACATGCTTTGCAGGTCTATAGGTACTTAGCTGGAGCTTGCACAAGGAAGAGTCGTTGTGGGACATGGACAGTTGTGTGCCATGTTAAACATTTGGATAATTAAACTTTGGATTTGGTTTTGAACATTTTGCTTCCGCTCATAACTTAACTATGTTTGTTTTGGATATTAATCGTGTTGGTTGGACTTTTACATTAAATATTTACTTGTTCAATATGATTAGTGGTTTGATCCTGGTCAGTCACGCCTCCAAGCGGTGATACTCCGCAGGTGGATTTTGGGGGTGTGACAATCTGAATGTCGGATTTTAACTCCATGCGATGGAGAATCAAATTATGATCTCATAGGAAAAAGAATCGTGTAAAACGGATGTATAGTTTGAAAGTTATGCATGTTTTCGTTAAAAATAGGCAAAACATATAGCTGGCCAAAAAAGCAGGTCCTAGATACGGACCTGCTGGAAAAAGGTCTCCCTCGTGCCATGCGAGGGATCACCCTGATACTGGCGCGCCACGCGACAGACGTCGGGGCACGCGAAAGATTAAACCGAGCCTCTCGCGTGGCGCGCGAGGCATAAAAGCTGATAAAATTTTGTTTCTTGTTCGTTTTAATATCCGGACTTGATTTAAACACATTATAAGCTCGTATAACTAATATTTTCATGGTTTATGAAATGTAGGAATATCTTTGGATGCCGGATGACGATCAAGCTCAACGAATAACTGAACACGATCAAGATACAAGCTTCCGCACATAGTTACGTCGTCATTTTGAACGATGAACTCATATATATTATATTGTATTGTTTTTAAATTTGTAAAAGTTTTAATAAACCCGTATTTTCTAATGTATGTGTAATCATAGTTACACGTTTATACCCAAAAGCAACATAATAATAGTAAATAGAAGTAAGGGTCTTACAAGTTGGTATCAGAGCTCCAGGTTAAAGAGTAAAGTGTTCGGTTCGAGACTTGATCGCAAATCCGGTAAGTATATTTATATTAATGGTTAGTATAATTAAAGTGTTGTGAACAACACATAGGGTTATCATGTAATACACGTTACCCCAATTAAATGATAGATACAGTTAACGAAATTACGTGTGTTGACACGTATAGTAGAAAGCCTTGTATTATAATACGGGCATTTATTGATGTCGACATTACTAATCTTTGTAAATATTTTAGTTGAAGGACACTCGCATCTAAAGATAGCGAGAGTTGAACAATTGCAGATATGACGGAGGAACGGTCCGAAGTATGACAAGCAGAGCATGCTCACCAAGGATCTAAATCGCGTAACAATCACGAATAAGGATAATGGAAAGGAAAGCCCGTTAGGGCAAGCATTACAGGTGCACATTTTAAATTATTGCACAAGTAGTAATATGCAACAAATACGTAGAGACTGACTATTGCATATGTAGGATAAAAACTTGGAAAAACCTGAATAGGATACCTATCCAGGATGATGTTTCCAAGAGAAATTAAGTAGAAACATGTGTTATTCACGATAGTGAATAACAAGACAATAATAGAATTAGTTTATGTAGAAACTTGGATGAAAGTAATCATCCAAGTAAGAATTCTCAATATGGATATTATTGAGAAAAGTAATGATCACATAAACGAATGTGATTATAAAATAGATTGATAAAAGGAAAACATTTTAAATGTTCAAGAACAAAACGGGTAAACCTAATGATTGTTATATAGCAATTAAGTAAAGTTTTACCGAATGAAATCAAGAATACGGAAATAAATAGAGGTGTTACTTACATAGGGCGTGATGTGAAATTTATAAAAAGGTCATGTATATCATGTGTTGATCGCTTACTCTGGCCAAGTAAGTAGTGAACATATGATACCGTCAACTTCTTATAATGGACACGTTTACGTACGATGTAGTAAGGATGGGGCGAATGGGGCGAATGGGACGAATTAAAAAGGTACCCAAAATGGATCAAATAAGCAAAACGTTTGATAATAAATGTAAACGCAAGCCGGGTAACGGAAGCGTATTACATTAGAATAAAAAGCCCAAAAGAAGGGACAGAGAATAATATAAATGAAAATATAAATAAATGACCCAAGGAATGTGACAATCGGCAAATTCAGGATAACATCCGTGCACGCCAGAATCTTGCATGCATCGTGATCTTTAGTTTTAGACTTAAATTTTATTAATTTGGTCATCATATGAATAACAAAGTCCATTCAAGTCACATCTTGCATTGGTAATTTTTAGAAATTACCGGGTCACACGCAAGTTAACCCGACACACACGAATGTTGATGATAATTTCGATAAATCCAATAATTTCATAAAATTATTAAACAATTTCATTATGCATGGATTTGAGACTTATGCGTTTATATTCAAGACCTTAGATAGTTATACATTAAACCATTATATCTTTATAGTTATAGAGGTTTGTCTTGTAATTCCTAAATATGTATATATGTACACATAGATATACTAAACACTTAAATGTGTGTAACTATACACTAGCTAATCCTTTCATAGCCATACTTGTCAACATATTTTAATAGAATTCTAGATCATGGAAACGCATGTATATATAATTATACATATCTACATGTATATATACACAGACGACACATATTCATATGTATATCGTTTTCTTGAATTCTAATTTTTATATCAACCTAGATTTTAAGGTTTATTTTATTAGAACTATTTTTGGACCTCATGGATTCAATTTGGTTTTTAGATTTAAATAACTAGCATCCGTTCATCTAATTTTTATCAAAGATTGTAAATGGTATATTTTATTATAAATGTGTGTATTGAAACATGAATTTTATGAACTGATAGCCCATACACTTTCAAAGAAGCAAACTATTAGTATTTATTTTATATTATAGGCCATGCCTTGACTTATCAACCAAGATCAAAACCTATAATTTCCTAGATCATGCATCATTTAAGCTCACATGCTAGGATTTGATGCCATTTTGACAAGTCAAGACCTCATTGTCCTTTCTTTTTTTTTTCTTTTTTTTCATCTGAGTGTTCACCAAATCACTCAACATCATAATTAAAACCTATATAAATTAGCAAACTTTTTGTGCATAAGGACTTGTAAGTTGTGCTTTGGGTGTTTTAAAAAAAAACTTGATTTTTTAGTTTTAACCCAAAGGTTTGTACATTTTCTAATTTTAACCCTCATAATTTGTTTTTTTAACTTTAACCCAAAACTTTTCATTATTTGCAATTTAACTTCACAACTTTTGTCACTTATACTTTTCATCTTTCGCAAATTTTCGTTTTACGTATAGTTCTAAAATTTTCGAGTTAATACGACGCAACGTGCATGTGTGGTTCAACGTTTTTACCTCTATTTTTTCATGTTTGACAGGTTCGTCGCAATACGCATATTATAGGTCGAGTCAGTGTTTGTTGTCGATGACGGTTGTGTGACTTTAGTACTATTTGACACCGTTTTCCGCCCCGCAGCAACGCGGGGTGTGCTTTGGGGATTTTTCAAAGAAAAAATTGTTATGCATATGGTTGTCATAACGTTGGTGTTTTGGTAAAAAATTACCGAAGCAATTTAGTGATCAAATTAGTTAAGTGAGGTAGTGTGCTAAAATTATGTGTGAAAAATATATTAACCAAGTTAGTTATAAGAACAATTTCAGGATACGGCTCAAGATATAGAGCTGTATCTGTGATCAAACAATGAGCAGAAAAGTAAAGGTTGACACGTGATGTACGAGGAAAGCCCTTGATCAATCTAGATCGCCGGCACAAAACCTCGGGAGCTGACAATCGCAGCTGCCTTGTTCTTCTATTGCTTCAAATATTAGGATACAGTGCAGGATGTAGAGCGAATCAACTAGGTGTTACAATGTGATTTGAATACAAGTGTTTGTGTGTAGTGTTTGCAGAGAGCTAGAGAGAAAGTGTTTGAAAATGTGAAAGTTGCGTGCCTTAATCTGATCCGCCCCCATCTATTTATAGTAAAACAAATATAACAAACTATCCTAAATAACCGGGATCCAGCGAATATTCCTCACTCGAACGTTGTAGACCTAGTCTTTCGGGTTCAACGTCTCTCCCATAACAAACATGCCCGAGTCTTGAGGAGATGAAGTCCATCTGACCGTTAGCAAACCCCAGCCTTTAACCTGCACTTGGTTAATTCAATCAACCTCAGGATATCGCCCAGGATGTTAGCAATATCCCCGTCCAGTATCCTGGTCACAAATAAACAATTAAAAGCAGGATATTGATCAAGATATGTACGCTCAGAAAATGACCCATAACAATTGTCCCCAAATATATCTGTTGGTGTACCAATCCAACGGATATATTTTAAAAGTTTTATCTCATAAATTAAAGCAATTAAATCTAGACGACGGTCAAAATCACATCATAACCTCCAACGCGCTTTTAACTCGATGGAGATCCACAATGCCCCTATATCTTCTCCCTTCTTGTTTGAAAAGCAGATATCTTCAACAGAGTCTCCAGGTAATTCCCTACTTCTTGTTCATCTTTTATCAATCTTTCTTTCTTTATCTGCCATGGCCACTAGGACTCATTCCCAAACCGGTGAATCATCCGAGACTTTTACCCAGCAGAATCTTCTCAAAAATCCTGAGAAAGAAGTCTGTGCCTTTGATAATGCAGACATTGCGGCTTTGAGAGCTTCCGGTGCTTTTCCTGATAACACAGTCTTTAGACCGTTCAATCGGTCAATTCGATCGGATGTTTCTTCCACAGATTGGGTTTGCTTTCCAGCATACCCTTTTTCGTTGGGTCTTCGATACCCCTTTCCCGAATTCATGATGCAATTCTTCCGGACCACCGGCATCTCTTTTGCTCAAACCATGCCCATGGTTTGGAGAGTATTAATCGTACTTAACCAAATCAAAAACCTTCACTGTCCCGACCTTTGTATCGAGGATCTGCCAATCTCTTATCGCCTCCGATCTCACGGTTCTAGCCGGTTTTTGCTTTTTTCGACTTCCAATAAACCCCTTATTCTTAAAGCTACTAAAAATGAAGACGGATGGCAACGCAAGTTCTTTTTCGTCAAACGAGACTCCATTGCTGAGGGTGCCAGCCTTCCGGTGGAGTGGTTAACCACCGGTAGGGTCATAAATGTTCTCATGTACCTTTAGATTTTTATCTTTTACTAATATCCTTCTTTTTGATTCTTATGCAGTAAATTTCAAGAAAGTAGCTCCCCCTACCGCTAAATCAGAGGAAAGAATCAATACTGTTTACCAATTACCTGCAATAGACAGGAGTTTCACCACACACATCCCGAGTTCCAGTCAATACTCGTCATCTGAAATGTCTGGTAAGGACTACTTTTAAAATAGTTAGTTAGTATAGCATAATAGAATGAAGAGTAATAATAATGTAAAACTTTTTCCTTTATGCAGCACCGGCTAAGATCCCTGAAGTCTTTGATCTCGACGAGTTGGATAGCTATTCTGATCAGGTTCAGATCAAGAAGGAACCCAATCCTAAGGCCACAGCCTCATCCAAACCCAGTGGTTCCAAAGCCATTGTCACCACCAAACCCTTGCCAACTACCAAGCCCCGGAGCTCCAGCTCTCATAAAAGGAAAGAGCCCGATTCCCCCGTCATCTCTGACACTTTTCCCTATGAGAAGCACGGGTTCATCGAAGCTAGCGGGTTTATGACTTCCTTTCTTAACCAGGTTAGTATTCTCAAACCTCATCCTGCAGCTTATATCATTTACAAAGATTTATCAAAATCAATACCTGTCCTCTTACTTTCGCAGGGTCTTGAACGTCTGGTTCATCTATATCAAGAATCCCGCGGGCTTAACAAGACGCTTGAGTCCAAGTTAAAGGAAGCAGAAATCACGATCTCCGATCAAGGCATGATTGCAGCCGCCAAATCTCGTCATTACGAGGAGAAGTTCAAGGCTATGATTCAAGAACACCAGACTGCTCTCAACAAAGCTACTCTTCAAGCCCAAGCCGATCCTGAAGCTGCCCATGCGCAACATGAACGGGATATGGTCAGCTATCGGGATAGCCTTAAGAGTTCCGTCGTCACTTCTCTTCTCCAGGCCAGGCTGAAGATGGCCCATGAAGCCAAAACACTAGGTTTTGAATGCCCTTCTTGGGACGTTGGTGCCTGGGAAACGAAGCTAAAGAATCTTGGCGGCATTTCTACCACACCAGCTGCCGAAGGATCTTCCAAAGTAGCTGAAAAAGCTAACGATGCTGAGAGGGATGCTGAGGTGGATCCTGAGACAGATGATGCTGAAATTACCGCGAACGAAGATGGCACTGCCCCCTAAAACTTATTTCCTTTTGTTTGAACAATTTTATGTCTTATGAACAATTTTTATTTCCGTATCAAAACAATTTGATAGCCGAAGGTGGATGGGTATAACCCTATTCTCAAACTTCAATTCCCTTGCAACTCTTCCAATAAAGATGTCCCTTGTCTAAGACACTCAGTGTATTAGGTCCGAGCCTTACCCTTTGAGCTTTACACCATTGCCTTAGTAGGAATGTCCCCTGTGTACAATGTCTTCAAATACTTAGAAATCTTCTGGATATCAGTTCCTATTGTATAGACAATTTTTCGTGTTACAGGGGTAAAACCCAAAAAATGTATTGGGGATGAATCCCTCGTATCCTGGGGGAAATCCCAGATTTTCATGCGCTACAGGCGGGAGTGTATAAACTCCAAGACTTAGAAAGGTGAAAACTGTGACAACTCGAGTTTCAGACTTTCTATTTCGCATTTAGTGCACGTTGACTTTGACTGTGTAGTTGTTTGACTTGTTTAACTTGTAACTGTATACGTTATTTTTTATAATGAACAATTGAGGTTGCATGATTTTGTGTTTGGCTGTATATCATGAAACACCTTGTTCAAAACTTAAACTGTTTAAAACATGAAAGGACCCGACGAAACAGACTGTTTCGCCATATACATCCCGACGAAACTGATATGTTTCGCCATCAAGCATCTCGACGAAACAGTGTGTTTCGCCATAGCACTTCACGACGAAACAGAATGTGTTTCGTCGGCCCATTGATTCGCAAAGCCCATTAAGGGCCCAGAACGGTAATTCGTGGATATTAAGTGAAACCGACTTCCTGTTTCACACTTTTAACAAAAATAGAAACCCTAGAACTCTCTCTTTTGAAAAGGCGATACCCATCATCAACCATCATCTTCTCTCTCGAATCCTCCCTTGTTCATCCCGAATATCTCGGTTAGTGCGTGCTTGTCTAAATCGGTTTCTTTGTCCCTTGATTTCTTTATACATGTTGTGTTTATGCTTGATTTCTGGATTATAGGAGGGTATGTTGATGATACTCGGTTCTGAATGTTGTTTATATGGCCTGATTCTGAATACACATTAGTATCTTGATAGGAATCGATGATATGATGTTGTATGTTAATCTATATGTTGTACTCATAACCTAGGGTTCGTGCTAGACGTTAAGAACTGTGATGCTTATGTTATGATGATGTTACGATGTTTCTGTGTTGTATGATTTCTGTATGATTGAGGTATTGCTGTTTTACGGCTGTTGGGTTTATGTGTTTTTCGCATCTGCTGTAACTGATGTCTGCGAAACTGAACTGTTCGACGAAACAGAACTCTCGGCGAAACAGAATGTGTTTCGCCAAAAGTAGTCGACGAATCAGAAGTTCTGTTTCGCCAGGGGACACCTCGACGAAACAGAATGTGTTTCGTCAATATTGTGATTCGTCGCTATCTGTGTTTCGTCATTATCTGTGTTTCGCCAACATGCGTGTTTCGCCGAATAGCTGATCTGTGCAGTAACTTGAGTTAATTCTGTTAAGTGTTAACTGGAATATTTAACTGCTGTTAAGTGTAGCCATCGTGTATATGATTGTGATTACGTGCTACATGTTTATACGTGCATAACTTGGACACAAACTGATTTCACATACGTGCATACTTTAGGACGTGATTGACTTACTTTGAGCACATACCTAGCATACCGAGCGAAACAAAGTGAGTTCACACTCCTACCAAGGCATGGGATTCCCGGGGTTGGGAATGGGTTGATTGATTATTTATGCTTGAGAGTTATCGGAATTTCAAACCATTGGCCTCGGATGAGGAAGGTTGATGGTAGATACTACTAGACTAGTGATACATATACTTTTCTTCGCAAACATGCCTGGAATGGCCGCGAACTATACTAGAACGATCTTCGCAAACATGCCTGGAATGGCCGCGAACTATACTTTAATCTTCACAAACATGCCTGGAGGGCCGCGATACAAACATAACCAGTCTAGAAAACAGGGGAAACCCCCACTAATCTTCGCAAACATGCCTTGAGGGCCGCGATGCTATTACATACGATACATGATTACGAATCGAACATACGATTCACGAAATGAACATTATAACTAAATATCCAACTGTGAACTCGCTCAACTAGTTGTTGACTCTCTGTTACATGCCTTGCAGGACCTTAGGTACTTTTGGAGCTTGCACGGGAGGCACAGTCGTTGTGGACATGGATCGTGAAAGTGTTGTTAAACATTATAACATTTTGTACTTAAAATTATGTTGGGTTACATTAAATGCTTCCGCTACACGCTTGTTTATATTTGGTTTTGTAAACCTTTCGTATTGATGAATGACTTTTGATATACATACTTACGTTCAATATGATTGGTGGCTTGATCCTGGTCATGTCACGCCTCCAAGCGGTAGTATTCCGTGTGGGGTTTTTGGGGGTGTGACAGATTGGTATCAGAGCCATTGGTTATAGAGAACTCGGTTTTAATAAGGGGAAAACGTTTTTATTAAAACCAGACTATAACCAGAACAGTGCTCAACGATCCACAACGACGCCTCGCTCCACGTGCAAGACTCATCACTCTAGGTAATATGGTACATGTCTTATTGCCTACTTGCTAGAATTGCATAGAACTTTGCTCCGGGTATGCTTAGGTTAACTTGACACTATTGCATGAGAACACTTGTGTGATTATTCCCTTTTGTTATCGCACTACTCGCGAACCTCTCTCACTTATGTCATATTTACTATGAAGATCATGTCTGGACGTATCAACATGACGCAAGCCCAACTGACGGCTCTTATTAACGAGCGAGTTGCTGAGGCACTTGCAGCCGCACAAGCAGGAGGTATACCCTGCAGTTGTAACTCACACTAGGATCTTTGGATCCTACACTCCTGAACCAACTCTTGTGTTTTAATCTTGTACTGGATTCTTATATACAACAGGTCAGCACGCTCAGCCACCTGTTTGTACCTTCAAAACTTTCATGGACTGTCGTCCTACTACTTTTAGTGGCACGGAAGGAGCGGTTGGACTCCTCCATTGGTTTGAAAAGCTCGAGTCCGTATTCGAAATGTGCGAATGCCCTGAGGCTCGCAGGGTGAAGTACGCCACTGGTACACTAGAAGGCATTGCGCTGACTTGGTGGAATGCGCAAGTGCAGATGTTAGGATTGGCTGTTGCTAACGCCACACCCTGGAATGATTTCAAGGATTTGATTAAAGAGGAATACTGTAGCCGTGATGATATTCATAAGCTGGAGGTAGAGTTTTATCACTTGAAAATGACTGAGTCAGAAATTGAAGCGTACACCAGAAGATCGAATGAGTTGGCTATTCTGTGTCCTACTATGGTGGACCCTCCCATTAAGCGTATCGAACTGTATCTCAATGGCCTGGTACCGGAGATTCAAAGCCACGTAACCTCAGCGAATCTTAACACTATTCAACAGATCGTCAAGCTAGCTCATCGCCTCACCGATCAGGCGGTGGAACAGAACAGGCTGCCTAAACGTATCAGCGCTACTACTGTTACCACTCCAGTTACTCCTGCTATTCCCAGTGACAACAAGCGGAAATGGGAAGGGGATTCTAGCAGAGGTTCAGCTACTGTACAGTCTCAAGCACAACAACAGCGCAAGACTAGCGATTACCAGAGTCCGAGTCAGCAATCGTCTGGTGGTCAGGGGCAGAGTGGATATCGGGGAACTCATCCACTGTGTAACAGGTGCAACAAACACCACAGTGGTCAGTGTCGTAAGGGCCGCTGTCAGAGATGTCTAAGGGTAGGTCATGAAGCTAAAGATTGCAGGAGCTCAAGGCCTGCGAATCAGAACCAGCAACAACAGTCACCCGTTCCACGAAACCAGTCACAGCAACAACAGCAAGGAAATAAGGTATGCTTTCAGTGTGGGGCTGAAGGTCACTTCAAGCGGGACTGCCCCCAGTTAAACCAGAATCAGAATAACAACAACAATAATCAGGGCAGTGGGAACAACAATGGGGGAAACAACAACAACAATGGTGCAAAGGGTCGTATGTTTGTGATTGGTCAGAGTGACGCAAGGAACGATCCTAATGTGGTTTCGGGTAAGTTTCTTCTCGACGACTTTTATGTTACTGTATTATTTGATTCGGGTGCGGATACCAGTTATATGTCTCTGAAAGTTAGTAAAATGCTTAAACGCGCACCAACACTTTTGAACACCAAACATGTCGTAGAGTTAGCTAACGGTAAAAGTCTAGAGGCCACACACATAGTTCAGGGTTGTAATCTTATCCTCGCTGGTCAGACTTTCTCTATCGATCTCATTCCTATATCTCTGAGTAGTTTCGACATTGTCATCGGTATGGATTGGTTATCCCAACGGAAAGCAGAGATCCTATGCAAGGAGAAGATCATTCGTATTCCTCGTTCTGGCAAAGAACCTCTCGAAATTCAAGGCGACAAGAGTGGTGTCGTTAGTGGCATCATCTCCTTCTTGAAGGCTCAGAAGTGTCTGCGAAAAGGTCACATAGCTATTTTAGCACTCGTTACTGATACATCGACGACAGAGAAAAAGATTTGGGATATTCCTGTAGTACGCGACTTTCCTCAAGTATTTCCTGAAGAGTTACCTGGGTTACCGCCTCATCGCCAGGTCGAATTTCAGATCGAGCTAGCTCCAGGAGCAGCACCTATAGCTCGAGCACCTTATCGTTTAGCTCCAAGCGAACTGGAAGAACTGTCTAAGCAATTGCAAGAACTCTTGGAAAAGGGTTTCATACGTCCTAGCTCTTCGCCCTGGGGAGCTCCAGTATTATTTGTAAAGAAGAAAGACGGTACCTTTCGTATGTGCATAGATTACCGTGAACTGAACAAGGTGACGGTGAAGAACCGTTATCCACTTCCACGTATCGACGACTTATTCGACCAGTTGCAAGGGTCGAGCTATTACTCAAAGATTGATCTAAGGTCGGGTTACCATCAACTGAGAGTCCGGGATGAGGACGTCTCCAAGACAGCATTCAGAACTCGCTACGGCCATTACGAGTTTTTGGTCATGCCATTCGGGCTAACGAACGCGCCTGCGGTTTTCATGGATCTTATGAACAGGGTGTGCAAACCTTATCTTGACAAGTTTGTTATTGTTTTTATTGATGACATCCTGATTTACTCGAAGAATCGGGAGGAACACGAACAGCATTTACGACTTATTTTGGAACTCCTTCGAACGGAACAACTGTACGCTAAGTTTTCAAAATGCGACTTCTGGCTTCGTGAAGTCCACTTTCTAGGCCACGTGGTAAACAAGGATGGGATACATGTTGATCCATCCAAGGTAGATTCGATCAAGAACTGGCCTGCACCTAGCACACCAACAGAAATACGCCAATTCTTGGGTTTGGCGGGTTATTACAGACGGTTTATCAAAGACTTCTCAAAGATTGCACAGCCGCTTACATTACTGACACAGAAAGGTATTGCCTACCGTTGGAGTGATACACAGGATACAACATTTCAGCACTTAAAGGATAGACTTTGTAGCGCACCTATCCTCTCATTGCCTGAAGGCACGGACGACTTTGTAGTCTACTGCGATGCATCTATCCAAGGTCTTGGATGTGTGTTGATGCAACGGGATAAAGTTATTGCTTATGCTTCGCGCCAACTTAAGATTCACGAACGGAATTACACTACGCACGATTTAGAACTTGGAGCTGTTGTCTTTGCACTCAAGATATGGAGACATTATCTGTATGGCACCAAGTGCACCATCTACACCGATCACAGAAGTCTTGAGTATATTTTCAAGCAGAAAGACCTGAACATGCGACAACGTCGATGGGTCGAGCTACTGAACGATTACGAATGTGCTATAAAGTACCATCCAGGCAAGGCTAATGTGGTGGCCGATGCCCTCAGTCGAAAGGATACTATACCTAGGCGTGTGCGAGCGTTGCAACTCACTATTCAGTCTAGTCTTCCTTCACAGATACGAGATGCTCAGGTGGAAGCATTGAAACCGGAAAACGTCAGGGCTGAAGCTCTACGCGGCTCAAGACAACGGTTAGAACAAAGGGCAGACGGCGCCTATTATGTAACCGGACGCATCTGGGTCCCACTCTATGGCAACCTACGCGAGCTTGTAATGGATGAAGCTCATAAGTCTCGCTACTCAGTACATCCTGGTTCAGATAAGATGTACCACGACCTCAGAACTACATATTGGTGGCCTAGCATGAAGGCCCACATAGCAACTTACGTTAGAAAGTGTTTGACTTGTGCGAGAGTCAAAGCAGAATATCAGAAACCATCAGGCCCACTCCAGCAACCTGAGATACCACAATGGAAATGGGAGCAAATTTCCATGGATTTTGTTACTGGTCTACCCAGATCTCAACGTGGGAATGATACTATTTGGGTGATCGTGGATCGACTCACAAAGTCTGCTCACTTCTTGGCTATCAAGGAAACGGATAAATTCTCCACTCTAGCAGACATATACCTTAAGGAAGTTGTCTCGAGGCACGGGGTGCCCACATCTATTATCTCTGATCGTGATGCACGTTTTACTTCAGAACTGTGGCAAGCAATGCACAAATCTTTTGGCTCTCGATTAGACATGAGCACAGCTTATCATCCTCAGACAGATGGGCAATCTGAGCGCACTATTCAAACTCTAGAGGACATGCTTCGGGCGTGCGTAATTGACTTTGGCAAAGGCTGGGAAAAACATTTGCCACTTGTGGAATTTTCATACAACAACAGTTACCACACCAGCATTAAAGCTGCTCCATTTGAGGCATTGTACGGGCGTAAATGCCGATCACCTCTCTGTTGGGCAGAGGTGGGTGACAGTCAGATCACAGGTCCAGAAATGGTAGTTGATACTACTGAAAAGATTGCTCAAATACGACAACGCATGGCGGCAGCACGTGACCGTCAGAAAGTATACGCCGATAAGGACAGGAAAATACTCGAATTCCAAGTTGGGGATCGAGCACTACTCAAAGTTTCACCCTGGAAGGGTGTTGTTCGTTTTGGCAAACGAGGCAAACTCAATCCACGATATGTTGGACCATTTGAAGTCATAGAGAAAATAGGCAAAGTGGCCTACAGACTGAACTTACCAGCTGAACTCAGTGCAGTTCACAACGTCTTTCACGTGTCGAATCTAAAGAAGTTTCAGTCAGATGAGACCCACATAGTTCCTCTGAAGGAGCTCACTATCGACGAACAATTGCATTTTGTCGAGGAACCAGTTGAAATCACGGACCGGGATGTTAAGGTCCTCAAGAACACTAGAATACCTCTTGTACGAGTTCGTTGGAACTCCCGTCGCGGCCCAGAGTTCACCTGGGAGCGCGAAGATCAAATGGAACTCAAATATCCCCAGTTGTTCGAAAACAATGCAACTACTACTGAGGCTGAAGCTACTACAGAAGTTCGGGATGAAATCCCAACTCAACGGGGGGATGATGTGACACCCCAGGAAAACCAGTAAACGATAACTTACCTAGCTTCCTCAGTAACCGCATGCTAAATTTCGGGACGAAATTTCTTTCAAGTTGGGGATAATGTGACAACTCGAGTTTCAGACTTTCTATTTCGCATTTAGTGCACGTTGACTTTGACTGTGTAGTTGTTTGACTTGTTTAACTTGTAACTGTATACGTTATTTTTTATAATGAACAATTGAGGTTGCATGATTTTGTGTTTGGCTGTATATCATGAAACACCTTGTTCAAAACTTAAACTGTTTAAAACATGAAAGGACCCGACGAAACAGACTGTTTCGCCATATACATCCCGACGAAACTGATATGTTTCGCCATCAAGCATCTCGACGAAACAGTGTGTTTCGCCATAGCACTTCACGACGAAACAGAATGTGTTTCGTCGGCCCATTGATTCGCAAAGCCCATTAAGGGCCCAGAACGGTAATTCGTGGATATTAAGTGAAACCGACTTCCTGTTTCACACTTTTAACAAAAATAGAAACCCTAGAACTCTCTCTTTTGAAAAGGCGATACCCATCATCAACCATCATCTTCTCTCTCGAATCCTCCCTTGTTCATCCCGAATATCTCGGTTAGTGCGTGCTTGTCTAAATCGGTTTCTTTGTCCCTTGATTTCTTTATACATGTTGTGTTTATGCTTGATTTCTGGATTATAGGAGGGTATGTTGATGATACTCGGTTCTGAATGTTGTTTATATGGCCTGATTCTGAATACACATTAGTATCTTGATAGGAATCGATGATATGATGTTGTATGTTAATCTATATGTTGTACTCATAACCTAGGGTTCGTGCTAGACGTTAAGAACTGTGATGCTTATGTTATGATGATGTTACGATGTTTCTGTGTTGTATGATTTCTGTATGATTGAGGTATTGCTGTTTTACGGCTGTTGGGTTTATGTGTTTTTCGCATCTGCTGTAACTGATGTCTGCGAAACTGAACTGTTCGACGAAACAGAACTCTCGGCGAAACAGAATGTGTTTCGCCAAAAGTAGTCGACGAATCAGAAGTTCTGTTTCGCCAGGGGACACCTCGACGAAACAGAATGTGTTTCGTCAATATTGTGATTCGTCGCTATCTGTGTTTCGTCATTATCTGTGTTTCGCCAACATGCGTGTTTCGCCGAATAGCTGATCTGTGCAGTAACTTGAGTTAATTCTGTTAAGTGTTAACTGGAATATTTAACTGCTGTTAAGTGTAGCCATCGTGTATATGATTGTGATTACGTGCTACATGTTTATACGTGCATAACTTGGACACAAACTGATTTCACATACGTGCATACTTTAGGACGTGATTGACTTACTTTGAGCACATACCTAGCATACCGAGCGAAACAAAGTGAGTTCACACTCCTACCAAGGCATGGGATTCCCGGGGTTGGGAATGGGTTGATTGATTATTTATGCTTGAGAGTTATCGGAATTTCAAACCATTGGCCTCGGATGAGGAAGGTTGATGGTAGATACTACTAGACTAGTGATACATATACTTTTCTTCGCAAACATGCCTGGAATGGCCGCGAACTATACTAGAACGATCTTCGCAAACATGCCTGGAATGGCCGCGAACTATACTTTAATCTTCGCAAACATGCCTGGAGGGCCGCGATACAAACATAACCAGTCTAGAAAACAGGGGAAACCCCCACTAATCTTCGCAAACATGCCTTGAGGGCCGCGATGCTATTACATACGATACATGATTACGAATCGAACATACGATTCACGAAATGAACATTATAACTAAATATCCAACTGTGAACTCGCTCAACTAGTTGTTGACTCTCTGTTACATGCCTTGCAGGACCTTAGGTACTTTTGGAGCTTGCACGGGAGGCACAGTCGTTGTGGACATGGATCGTGAAAGTGTTGTTAAACATTATAACATTTTGTACTTAAAATTATGTTGGGTTACATTAAATGCTTCCGCTACACGCTTGTTTATATTTGGTTTTGTAAACCTTTCGTATTGATGAATGACTTTTGATATACATACTTACGTTCAATATGATTGGTGGCTTGATCCTGGTCATGTCACGCCTCCAAGCGGTAGTATTCCGTGTGGGGTTTTTGGGGGTGTGACAAAAACCTTTAAACCTTAGAGAGTATGAAAATACCCTTTCGTGAGAGAGGGTGATCAATCCTCATATACCTTTAGGATTCAGGATATAGCCAATAGTAACGAAATTGTCAGCCACTTTTACATGGACTGGTCCCGCCACCTTGAACTATTCCCGAATAACTTGTGCTCCAGGCGGGGTGTTTAAACCCAATTCGGAAGAAAGGTAAATACCTTTAAACCTGTTAAGGGATCAGGATCCCTTATACGTGAGAGAGGGGGCCAATCCTCTAATCTTCTGAAGTATCCTGAGTGAGCATCCTGGAGCTATATCCCGGAGCATATACTGCAAAACATCCTTAAACTAAGGTTGGTGTTAGCTTGGCTAACACCCCTCCGATGCTTAAGTTAGTATTGGGTTTCAAAGAACAAATCAAATCAAACATATTTAAAAGAGATAGAATTCATACCATCTTGAGTTAGAAATTAAATTCTAAACTTAGTTGAAATAAAGTTTAAGGTGTATAGCATTCCAAGATCTCGGTAGCATATCCCCCTCCATATCCTTGAGTCGGTATGCACCTTTTCCTGATTCTAATTCAATCTCATATGGTCCTTCCCATTTCGGAGCCAGCTTTCCATCAGCAGGATTGGTAGTATTCTGAAAAGCTTTTCTTAACACCCAATCTCCAACTTTGAACCTTCTAATCCTTATCTTCTTGTTGTATGTTCTGGATATCCTTTGTTGATATGCCGCCATTCTTAGCCGTGCTGCATCTCTTGTCTCATCAATAGTATCCAGCTCCTGGCATAGGACTTCAGGATTCTGCTCAGGATTCCAGAGGTTGGATCTTGCTGTGGGTATCACCATTTCTGTCGGGATCACTGCTTCTGCTCCAAATACTAAGGAAAACGGGGTTTGACCAGTTGCATTTTTTACCGTCGTTCTATCAGCCCACAAAACAAAGGGTAATTCTTCTGCCCATCTTCCTTTCTTGGCCCCTAATCTTTTCTTCAAGTTGTTGACAATTATCTTGTTTGAGGATTCAGCTTGTCCATTTGCTTGAGGATGTACCGGAGTAGACGTAATCATTTTGATTCCCCAACTCTTGCAAAAGTCAGTAGTCCTCTTACTTATAAACTGAGAACCATTGTCATAGATTATCTCGGCTGGTACTCCGAATCTGGTCAGGATATTTCTCTTTATAAAGGATACCACTTCTTGATCCCTGACTTGGACAAATGCCTCGGCTTCAACCCATTTGGAGAAATAATCTGTCATTGCCAACATAAAAACCTTCCCTCCTGGAGCCTTTGGAAGCTTTCCCACTATATCCATACCCCACTTCATAAATGGCCAAGGGGAAACAATAGGATATAATGGTTTAGCAGGCTGATGCAGTATGTTACTATGTCTTTGACATGCATCACATCTTCGAACATATTCTGTGGCATCTTTCCTCATTGTCGGCCAATAATATCCTGTCCTTAATACTTTTGAGAATAATGACCTGCCCCCAGTATGGTTACCACAATCCCCTTCATGTATATCCTGAAGTACTTCCTTGGTTTCAGGATCCTCCAAGCACCTCAGATATGGTCCTGCAAGAGATTTCTTATACAAAACATCATTTATAATAGTGAATCGTGATACCTTCATCCTAAAGGCTTTAGGATTCTCATTCTTTGGGATGTATCCTTGCTTTAGATATCTCATGATTGGAGCTATCCAGGACTTAGGATCCTCCTCAAGATAGCCATCACCAGGATCCTGAATACTTATTACTTCCTTATCCTGAGGATTCGTCGCAGGATATAGGATATGTAATATTGGTACCCGGGTTCCTTCCGGTATCCTGACCGATGATCCTAGATTTGCCAAGGCATCAGCTTCAGCATTGTCTTCTCTTGGTACCTGTTCATGTGTAAAAGTATCGAAATATCCTGCTAATTTTTTAAGAATTTCGAGATACCCGATTAACTTCTCTCCTTTAACTGCATAGCTTCCATTAAAATGATTAGTTATTAACAAGGAGTCAACATATACTTGCAAATTTTTGATATTCATATTCTTAGCCAACTCTAATCCTGCAATTAAAGCTTCATATTCTGCCTCATTATTAGTAGCAGGAAATTCACACCTAATAGCCTGGGGTAATATGTCCCCCTGTGGCGATTTTAGTAGTATACCTAAACCTACACCTCTTACATTGGATGCACCATCAGTATATAATGTCCAGCATTCTAAGTTTTCTCTTAGCTGCTGTACTTCTAAATCTACTTCATTTTGAATGTCACTACTGAAATGAGCCACAAAGTCAGCTAAAGCCTGAGACTTTATGGCATTTCTAGGTTCATATACTAAGTCATAAGCACTCAATTTCACTGACCACTTGGCCATCCTACCTGACATCTCCGGTTTCCTAAGCACGTTTTTAACAAGATAATTGGTTTTAACATGGATCCTATGTGTCTCAAAATAATGTCTAAGCTTTGTCGATGCCATAACTAGGGCTAATATCAATATTTCTAAATGAGAATATCTAGTTTCAGCATCTAGTAGACTTTTACTAACATAATAGACAGGATATTGCTGACCTTCATGGTCTTTTATAAAAATGGCACTTACAGCATTCCCTGATACAGCGAGGTATAGGGATAGTGGTTCACCATTTTCAGGCTTCATCAATAGAGGTGCAGTCGAGAGATATCGCTTCAAATCCTGCAAGGCTGCTTCATGCTTTGCTCCCCATTCGAACTTCTTATTCTTCTTGAGGATATCATAGAATTCCTTGCATTTTTCCGAGGATCTTGAAATAAATCTGTTCAATGCTGCTACTCGGCATGTTAACCGTTGAACATCCTTCATATTCGAGGGTGATTTTATATCCAGGATAGCTTTAATCTGCTCCAGGCTTGCCTCTATCCCCCTTTTCGTCACCATATATCCTAGAAACTTTCCTGCCCCCACTCCGAAATGGCACTTAGCAGGATTCAGCTTCATGTTATACTGATCCAGGATATCAAATGCTCCCTTGATATCCTGGAGGTGATCCTCAGCCTTTTTAGATTTCACCACCATATCGTCAATATATACCTCTATGGTGTCCCCCAGCTTATCTTAGCTTATCTTTGAACATCATGTTCACCAATCTCTGGTATGTTGCACCTACATTTTTCAAACCGAAAGGCATAGCAGTATAGCAATAAATACCTGTTGGTGTCATGAAAGCAGTATCCTCCTGGTCCGAAGGCTCCATTTGAATCTGCTGAAATCATGAGGATGCGTCCATGAACGTTAACATCTCATGCCCAGCAGTAGCATCCACCATTGCATCGATATGAGGAAGGGGGAATGGGTCTTTAGGACAAGCCTTATTCAAGTCTGTGTAATCTACACAGACTCTCCATTTCCCATTTTTCTTCTGCACTACGACCACATTTGCCAACCATCTTGGGAACTTGACTTCTCTGATCATTTTAGACTTTAACAATCTTTCAACTTCCTCTTGGATGATTATATTTCGCTCAGGAGTAAACTTCCTTCTTTTTTGCTGAACAGGCTTTAACGACCTGTCAATTCCAAGCTTGTGAGTAATAATGTCTTTGGATATACCTGTCATATCCTCATGCTTCCATGCAAACGTTGACATCCTGCACTTCAAAAAGTCAGTTAATTGTTCTTCAATATCCCGAGGGATATTGGTTCCGACGAGCACCGAGATATCAGGATTATCCTGATCCAAGATAACTTTCTTCACATCCTGCTCCGAAGCTTCCAAGGTATCCCGGGCCCGCATCTTTAATTGCTATGCTGGATTAGGCTCGGTCGAGGATTTCATCGAGGATGTGTAGCATTCCTTCTCCTCCTGCTGATCACTATCAACTTTGACGACCCCCCAAGGGGTTGGAATCTTGATGCATTGGTGATAAGTCGAAGGCACAGCCTTCATGTCATGGATCCACGGCCTGCCTAGTATGATGTTATAGCAGGATAAGGAGTCCATCACACAGAAGCGTTGTATCGAGTTGACCCCTTCAACATATACTGGTAACTTTATCTCTCCTACAGTATTTCTAGCTTCTCCACTGAAACCAACGAGCACAGTGGACTTCGAAGTAATGTCCATCGGAGATACATTCATCCTTTTCAATGTTTCCAGCTGAATTATATTGACAGAACTACCGTTGTCCACCAATATCCTGCGTACAAAATGGTTAGCCACATATAATGTTATTACCAAAGCATCATGGTGAGGATCCTGAATAGTATCCCTGTCATCACTATCGAAAGTGATCACTTTATCAGTTGTGAGGGTAGTCATCCTGACTGGTTTGTCTCCCCTTTCACTCTTAGCTTCCTTTGCATGTCTCTTAGCCGCCGAATACGAAGTCCCACAAATGTCGGATCCTCCTGAAATAAAGTTAATTATCTTGGCATCTGCTGGGGTGATGCTGCTCGTTCAGGATCCTTCTCGGGATCCTGCCCTTTATTCTTCTTTCTTCCCAGCAAGTCCTTCAGATACCCTTTGCTTAACAGGTAACTTATTTCTTTCCTTAAAGCAATGCAATCCTCGGTCATATGTCCGAAGTCTTCATGGAAGGCACGCCATTTGGATTTATCCTTCCAATCAGCTTTCTGCTGGTTCTTTCGAGGCCACCTAGCTTTGTCCCCTAAACCCTGCATAGCATACATTAACTCAGGTATATTAACAGAAAAGCAGTACTCAGATAAGTCAGGATATTCTTCAGGATCCTCGTCTTCAACAGCATTCACTTTCTTGTTATCATTTCTACCATATGGCTTGGAGCGATATGGCTTATATGAGGATTCTGATTTCCTGTTGGTTGATTCGTAGGTTGAGGTAGAATTCATCCTCTCTTGCATCTTCTTGTCATCTTCCAAATGGATATATCTCAAAGCCCTGTTACGAGCTTCGTCGAGATTCTTGCAGGGATTCATTACAAGATCCTGATAAAACTGAGAATCCTTTTGTAACCCCATCTTAAAAGCTTGCACAGCTGTTGCAACATCAAGATGTGGGATATCCATGGATTCTCGACTGAACTTGTTCACATAATCCCTCAAGGATTCCTGAGATCCTTGAGTTATCCTGTAAAGGTCACTGGTTAGTTTCTCAAAACTCCGACTACAAGAAAATTGACTGTTAAATAAATTAACCAAATGAGCAAACGAAGTAATTGAGTGAGGAGGGACGTTTAACAGCCATTTTAAGGCTGATCCTGTCAAGGTAGAACCGAATCCCTTGCATAAGCATGCTTCCTTGAGATCTGGAGGGATAGGATTGATTTCCATCCGTTCCCTATACTGGGCAATATGCTCTTCAGGATCCGTAGTCCCGTCATACAGTTTCATGTTGGGAGTCTGAAATCTTTTTGGGATTTCAGCATCACAGATAGGATACGCAAAGCGGGATATCCTGTGGCTATCTTGGGATACTTCCGGAATTGGCTGGACCACTCCAGGTACACTGGATATCATGTCCTTCAATTTCTGGAGCTCCCTGGTAAATGTTGACGTCATACCTGCAGCCTGCAAAGACCCATTGTTGTTAGTAGCAAGAATATTATTACTTGACACACTACCGATCTGATGATTTTGGCCATATCCTGAAGCATATCCTGAACTCCTCACAGTCGACATCCTGACCGAGGAGGGTATCTCAGGGGTATGATTCTGAGAATGGCTTGGGACGATATCCCCCCTGTTATCCTCAGTGTAAACTGCGGAACTGAAGTTCAAAGCCCTGGGCTGTATAGGAGTGACAGTTTCTTCAGCAGGTCTACTCGAGCTAGCTTTTAAGAGTTGTATTTCTCTTAACAGCATTTGGTTAGTTTCCTGTTGCTGTCTCATTTGTTCCTGCACACTTCCAAATAAAGTTAGAATTTCATCATTAGAGGCTAAAACGGGAGCAGATCCCTGAACACTCCGAGTAGGGATAACATCCTGAAGTTGTGAAGAAACTGGCATCCTTGGAGGAGGTGGTGGAAGCACCGAACCGGTAGTAGCAGAAGTCGTAGCGGACATAGTGGAGGAGCTCATGTTTGATCTCGAAGCCATTAAAAATAAGTTAGAAAAAAGTTTTGACAAAAGAAAACCGAATAATGATTTTACTAAAGTTTTTAGCAAAAATAGCACCACTTGCCCCACGGTGGGCGCCAAATTGTTTTGGTCAAAAATTACCGAAGCAATTTAGTGATCATATTAGTTAAGTGAGGTAGTGTGCTAAAATTATGTGTGAAAAATATGTTAACCAAGTTAGTTATAAGAACAATTTCAGGATACGGCTCAAGATATAGAGTTGTATCTGTGATCAAACAATGAGCAGAAAAGTAAAGGTTGACATGTGATGTACGAGGAAAGCCCTTGATCAATCTAGATCGCCGGGACAAAACCTCGGGAGCTGACAATCGCAGCTGCCTTGTTCTTCTATTGCTTCAAATATTAGGATACAGTGCAGGATGTAGAGCGAATCAACTAGGTGTTACAATGTGATTTGAATACAAGTGTTTGTGTGAGTGTTTGCAGAGAGCTAGAGAGAAAGTGTTTGAAAATGTGAAAGTTGCGTGCCTTAATCTGATCCGCCCCCATCTATTTATAGTAAAACAAATATAACAAACTATCCTAAATAACCGGGATCCAGCGAATATTCCTCACTCGAACGTTGTAGACCTAGTCTTTCGGGTTCAACGTCTCTCCCATAACAAACATGCCCGAGTCTTGAGGAGATGAAGTCCATCTGACCGTTAGCAAACCCCAGCCTTTAACCTGCACGTGGTTAATTCAATCAACCTCAGGATATCGCCCAGGATGTTAGCAATATCCCCGTCCAGTATCCTGGTCACAAATAAACAATTAAAAGCAGGATATTGATCAAGATATGTACGCTCAGAAAATGACCCATAACAGTTGGCTTTGGGGGTTTTCCAAAAAAAAATTGATTTTTTTTACTTTTCACCCAAAAGTATTTCATAAATTACTTTTAACCCAAAACTATTTGGTTTTTACTTTTAACCCATAACTTTTTATCTTTTACAATCTATCCTCATAACTTTTTTTACTTTCAACTTTGGTCCTTTATAGTTTTCATTTTCCACAAATTTTGCGCTCTATGCTTGGTTTTAAATTTTGTGACTTAACACATCACAGCGTGCGTCTTTGGCTTAACGTTTTTACGTTTCGTTCTAAATTTTGCGAGTTAACACGACGCAACGTGCGTGTGTGGGTGAACGTTTTTACATCGTCTATTTTTACCCCGTTTGACAGGTTTAACATAACGTGTGGGTCGTAGATCGACTCAGTTATAAATAAAGAATCCCCGCCGCATAGCGGCGGGTCGTAATCCTAGTTAATTATTAAGGGTCGTATTATTGGCACACCTTGGGGCTTAAATCGACACCCTCAATACGCATCGTATAGGCCTATACGATGCGTATTGAGGTGGGTTCAAACTTCTATGCCTGCCAAAGGCTGCCATTGTCCCCCGCCAAAAAGTAATACGCATCGTATAGGCCTATACGATGTGTATTGAGGGTGTCGATTTAATTTTTTAATTTTTGCAAGGTAGCTTCTTGTCACGCGGTAGCAGCTTTCCGTCATGCGAACGAAGAAGCAGCACTTTGGACATTTGTTGGTCTTCAAACATCTAGGAAACATTATTTGAAGGCGGTCTCTTTGCTTCGTCCACTAGAACTCTTTGTGTATGCATTCTTAGGGTTTTTATTATTTGATCAATGGAAGTTGAAATCGGCTTTGTATTTAGCACATGAAAGTACTGAACAACAGAATCAGTTTCTCTTTGCTTCGTCCACTTTCCAAACCGAATAACTAGCAGAACCCGACACTTCTTCTGTGATGATTCGAAACATTCCGAATAACTAGCAGGACCCGACACGTCTTCTGTGATGATTCGAAACATTCCAAATAACTAGCAGTACCCGACAATCACAAGTTGTTGATCTTTGGGTAGTGATTTACTCCCGAACAAACCATGCCTACCTTGACCAGTATAGATAAGCGTATCCCTCGATCCACTTACATTCGAATAACGCTGAGAATCCATAATGCTTATGGCCAGATTCTTCCCTTCAATCTTGGTAAAATCAATGCCTGCTTGTTTCAGTTATTTCTGTTGATCCACAAATTACAACAAATTGTGTCTAATGCAAGGATCTTCTAACGCGGTGTGTACGTTAAATACCGTTCACCGCTTGTTTAGTTGCTTCTCCTGTTAAGTTTCTGAACCAACCGAAATCCACAAATTCAAACAGTTTCACCAGGGGCATAAGATCCGTGGGCCCTATGGGCATACGACCAGTATAGGCCTATACGATGCGTATTGAAAAGGTCAGCCGCCAGACAAGAACTGACACATGCAGATTTGACTTTTGACTTTTGAACCAATACGACCCGTATAGGTCTATACTTTTGTTTGCCATAGCCACCGTTTCCGTAGACAAAACAAGGATCGTTCTAATAGATTAAAGAGAATAAACGAACATCAGACGTAATCTTGAAGAAACATAACATAATCCCAAATTGTCTAAAGAAGCGCTTTTATCATGTGTGATCCAGAGGTCGGTTTACTTTGTGTTATAGAACTTCCGAGCTAACATCTGACGTAGCAAGTACAATTGTTTTGAGTTTTGTCAGATAATACTTCATTTGTCGAGGAACCATACTGTCAAGAAACTAACATCTTTTAATACTTCATTTGTCGAGAAACCATACTGTAAAGATCTCTACACAAACTCTTGTACATCTTTTAACCAATTGTCCATCACTTAAGACCTTGAAAGATTTGTTGAAATTGAATTTGTGTATCTGAATCAGGTTCTCTGCCTTAGATCGGTCATTCCTTGTGATACATGAACGTTTGATTTAATATGGATAACGCAAACAAGTTCTCCACAGTTAGTTATTCAGATCTCTGTTCGGTCATCTTTCCAAACTGCAACACACGATAAGTTTAAACTTTTGTTTGATGGATAACGCAAACAAGTTCTCCACAGTTTGTGACCAGGAATATGTTAAAATACGCTAAAATACGTTACAATACGTTAAAATACGCTAAAATACGTTACAATACGCTAAAATACGCTAAATACGTAAAAATACCCTAAAATACGTTAAAATACGCTAAAATACGTCAAATATACTATTACATACGCAACAATATGTTAGAATACTTCAAAATATGCAAAAATACGTCAAAGTACGCAACTAATGATATTTCCACACACGTATACATATAATGCGGCACTATGGAGTTCAAGTGGATTTCAAACAAAACTGTACGTAATCATAGAATAAGATATTCGAACGCAACCGAACGGCACTGAAACGACTATTGTTGAAGGTATACGTAATAAAACGACAATATATGCGAAAGTTCGGCAAAAAACGAGACGTATACGCGTCGAACCGAGGGAAACACGATAACACTAAATTTGAAATAACACCATATACGATCGTATAGGCCTATGTTGTATCGTGTATCAGCTTAATACGAATCGTATAGGCCTATACGATTCGTATTAATCTTTGAATTTTTTCAAAAATACCCCTGAATTTATCAGAAAACCAGGGGTATTTCAGTAAAATCATCGATTAATACGCATCGTATAGGCCTATACGATGCGTATTGAACTATAAATTTCTCAAAAAGTGTTTCTTCAAATCAAGGATTCCATCATTACAACCACTTGTTTTCAACAGAGATGTAATGCAATGATTCCTCTCAATTGAATAGACCGACACTTGCTTCATAGGACTCACTTGAATCGTCTCGGCTGTTATAACAGTATCAGGTTCTCAAAACAAGGATCATTCAAATAGATTAAAGAACGCTGATATCTTGGAATTGATCTTGGAATAACATACTTTTGTTAAGAAGGCGGTCTCTTTGCTTCGTCCACTAGAACTATTTATGTATGCATTCTTAGGGTTTTTATTATTTGATCAATGGAAGTTGAAATCGGCTTTGTATTTAGCACAAGAAAGTACTGAACAACAGAATCAGGTTCTCTTTGCTTCGTCCACTAGAACTATTTGTGTATGCATTCTTTTGGTAGTTAACAACGCTAATTAGGAAAAAATATGCAAGGTGTGTAGATAGACAAATGGGGTGTCGAAATAGATTTCCCCAAAATTAATCATATCGATTGCTATAACAGGATGGATGTGACACACATAGATAGATAATATTCACTGTGGTGGATGCAAGCATAAAGTTAGAAAGCGGTTGCGGTTGCGATATGTATTTCGCATAGCCACCGTTTCCGTAGAAGAACCCGACACGTCTTCATGTTACGGAGAATGTTCTAGAAATTGAAGGAAAAGGAAAAGATTTGTTGAAATCGAATTTGACAACTATGACATCTTATTAAAAGTAGCAATCACCTCCAATCATTTCCTGGTCAAATCACACACTATAAAGTTATAAAGTTATCGTTTGTTGAGAATTAAACGCATGTACGTGACAAAACAAGGATCGTTCTAATAGATTAAAGAGAATAAACCAAGTACAAAATCATCTGCTTTCTGAATCTGAATGTTAACATTGACTCATAAACCCTTGAATCCCAACGCTTCTATGATGATATCAGCGTTGTTTATCACCTTGTGTGAGCATTGGAAGCCCCGACCACTAGCAGAAGAACCCGACACGTCTGCTATGATGATTCAGAGGTCGGTCTCGGGTGGGCATAAGATCCGTGGGCCCTATTGTCTGATATGTGACTCAAGAAAGTCATTGGACTGCCGCCGATGAAGTCAAATGTGATCAAACTTGGACATCAGACGTAAATCTTGAAGAAACAGAACAGAATCTGAATCTGAATGTTAACTTTGACTCGTTCAAGTCATGCAATGTTTCCTCTCAATTAAATAGACCGACACTTGCTTCATAGGACTCACTTGAATCGTCTCGGAAGTGGATTTCGGTTGGGTCAGATCTCTTTGGGTATATTCGAAACCAACTTAAATACGTTGAAGTATTGAATCAACAGAAATAACTGAAATAACTTGAATTATCTCGGAAGTACTAAACAACAGAAGGATGAGATATCGGCGGTTAGCTCGAAGAAGTTTCTCTCAATCAGGTGTTCCATTAGATTTCCCCTTTTATCATGTGATCAAACTTGGACATCAGACGTAAATCTTGAAGAAACAGAACATAATCCCAGATTGTCTAAAGAAACGCTTTTATCATGTGTGCTCCAGAGGCCAGTCTCGGGTGGGCATAAGATCCGTGGGCCCTATTGTCGGATATGTGACACAGATTGTCTAAAGAAGCGCTTTTATCATGTGTGATCCAGAGAAGACGTATCGGGTGAGTTGTGGTTGATTTATAGGAGGAGGTTATGAAACGAATATATGTTTATGCGAATTTAAAGGACAATACTGACAGAGGTGCTGGTCTTTTCTCCGACTGTGCAAACTTGAAAAGGTGTTTCTTTAGACAATCTGGGATTAAGTTCCGCAAATTGGGAACCACATTGTAGACTGGTTGGCTTGAATGGTTTTAATAATACTTGAAAATGGAAATAATCGTGTCAAGATCTTTATCAATCATATCATCGACCAATTGCTCGAAATCCCTTTCGTTTCTCGGGTTCGCATTCGACACAACACAACAAAAAATAAATTCAAAAAAACAGGGGGTTGATACGCATCGTATAGGCCTATACGATGCGTATCAAACCCGCCGCCAGACACAACCTGCACCTGTCAGTCTGCCATATTTTTTACTTTAATTCAATACGCATCGTATAGGCCTATACGATGCGTATTGAATTCAAAAAGTGTGTAGATAGACAGGAGGGTGTGTAGATAGAAAACCCCATTATTAAAGGCTTTTACATATTTGCACATGGAGCTCAACAACTCATGAAATTTTAATTCACACTTTATTTATCCTATCCCATCTTCCTTTTCTCTATAACTGGTTCAAACACAACTCACACAAAAAGGAGAAGCACTGGCCTTCCATCCCCCCACCCCCACTCTCGTTCCCCCTCGATCCCCTCCGATGAGTTTTCAGGCGGCTCCACTGGCGTCGGTTTTCTGACAAACCCACACCACACCCACACACCCGAACACCCACCAGAACCACCCACACCCTCCGCGTCTCTCTCTCGTGAACAGACCTCCACCTCCGACGAACCTCTGTGATTCGGGTATGATGATGATTCACTGATGAGAGATGCAGTAATATCTTTGATCGATCAGGAGCGTGAAGGCGAGACTTATCGACAACGAGGAGAAAGAGAGATCGGAGAAAGGATGTGACGGCGGTAGCAGCGCCGCCGTCTGCGACGGAGCGGCGGGGTTGGACCGACAACGGTGGTGTTCCTGTTCGACAAGTTATCCGGTAAGTATCGGCCATCTCTTTTCGTCTCCTTTTCTTTTTCTTGTGATTATGAGGATGATAATTTCTGCTAATTGACGATGATGAGGATTTCCTGCTGTTGACGTAAGAGTGGTGGTCGCCGACGGCCGGCGACGACGACAAGGGATTCGGGTTCGGGACTGGGTCAACAAGACTTAGTTCAGGCATTCGGTTCAATAGGGTTCTAATTCACTCACGGGTCATGGTTCAAGCTCGGGTTTCCGTTTGGGAGTTTCAGGTCAGATTCAATCGGTTCGGTTCAACGGATTGGGTCAACATTCAAAGTTAGTCAAGCTCGGTCGACTCTGGTCAACTAGTCAACTCGGGTCAACTGCCGGTCAAACCTAGTCAACGAACGGTCAACATGAGTCGAATGCAGTCAATGGTTATTCTGATACTCGGTAAACTATTATAACGCGATTTTTTTTTGAATTTATAGTTATATACTTTATAGTATACGCGAACCAAGCTCGAACCGATTCGATTAGATACTAGCTTATGTTTTGACATTTTGACGAAAACTATATATATTCGATTTCATTGCGTTGAAATATTGTTAAATTGTTGTTGAATTTTGGAAAATAAATCGAACCTTTAGTTGTCGGGGCATCCTAAAAACAGGGGAAACTCTGCCCGATTTTCCGTAAAAATCCAAAATACCAAACATATTTATATGATACTAATATGATACTTATAATTTCCTTTTTAGTCCTCTGTGGACAAATATGATACTAAAAGTCCTGTTTAAGGCACTATGGTAAATTTCCTAATGATTTAATGAAAGTTTTGAAAATTTTATATAGGTACTCATTTCGTCCTTTATCAACCATTAGTATCAATTTGATTCGCACTTTATCGATCTGCTAAATAATTTCAAAAGATCTTCTTAATGGTATAACCTAGCCAATATGTCAATATAGGCATGCTATGATGGTAAAACCCTCTTAAGACAATTAATCCTTGTTAACATCTAAAAACATGTTAACACTCCTAGCCGTGTGACTTGAGAGACCACATCAGCCGTCAAGGTATTTGGACTCTGTCCAAGCCTTAAAGTCTATATGATCGAATTAGATCATGACAAGTATCATCAATATGATGATCATGATATAAACATCCATTAGTGATGAAGTGCCTACGGGTTATACTTGTTGTCCCTTAAGACAACGACAATTGTGGTCTATGACCCCCTGTCTAAAGATATTGGACTATGTCCAAACGTAATAGTCTATATGATCAATGCGATCATGACTAATATCATCTGATGCGATGATCATATTATTAAACATCCTTAATGATGCTTTGCCTACAGGCCATAACATATTGTCCAATTGTGACAATGACATTATGATCTTTATGATCCCCTGTCCAAGGTAGTGAGCTATGCTCAAGCCTAATAGTCTATATATTATCAATGTGATCATGACTAATATCATTTGATACGATGATCATATTATTTAACATCCTTTAGTGATGTTTCGCCTACGGGCTATATACTATATTGTCCATTAGTGACATTGACAAAATGTGACCATTATGGTTCACCGTCAAAGGGGATGGGCAATGCCCAAGCCTCATACTATATAAGATCGATAAGATCTTGACAAAATATCTTAAATTACGATAATTATATGTATATATATAAACATCCATTAATGATGTCCATTTATTGGCCTATGTGGCAAAATAAACCGTCCTTCAAAATAATGACAGATGTAGTCTATGACTCTCTGCCAAAGGTGAAGAACTATGTTCAACCCTTATAGTCTCTGATCAAATAAGATCGCGACTTATACATTAAAATGTCCTCTGTGACAGGCATTTTGTGCCATATCCTATATGTCCTTCATAACGGACTTATGTCCCATATTTTAAAAGTCCTTATGACGAGCTTTCGAGCTATCCAAAATCGTCAACATAACGAAGACAGTCGTGACGTTTGATCCCCTGTCAAAAAGGTAATGGACTTGATCCAAACCCTAAATGCCATTGATGGTCCTCTTGTGACCTAGGCTAAATGTAATTGATAAACATGCAAATAACATTCATTAGGAATGTTCATAACCTATTAGCCTATATGGTTTAATGATACCATGGCTAATGTATGTTAGGTTGTCAGGACGATGACTAGCTATTATAATACAATTAAACAATTGTTTAATTTGATGTTTAGTACTAAGCTTCGAGTATGGCAAACTCGGATCAGACAAACGATAGTCGCTATACTAAAGATGCGACAAATGCTAATGATGCAACAAATGTGAACCTCAATGGTAATGGAGTTAATCTCCAAGCTAAGATTGACACAGCTGTTAGAAAGGCTATGAGAAAGGTCATGAAAAGGTTCAAAGAGCCGAATGCTATTTGCCCTAAAACACATTTCCTCTGCTCATGAGAAGAGCTTTATTCATACTTCGAATGCGAAGAATAAACCAAATGAGATTATATATGGCAAGGAGCCCCATTCCTCTAAAGGATGTACTTGAAAGTACTTCGTCTCTTGCAAATCAAGAAACTTCAATGGCGAAAAAGGGGCCATTGATTTCATGAAATTATTGGATGAAATAGAAACCATTATGTGTATCAGCGGTTATGCTGGAAAGGACCTTGTGAGTTATGTATAACAGTCATTCGATGGCGATGCCCTTAGTTGGTAAGGGCATTAATAAAGTCCACAAGAAAGATACCCTCATACAATATGGAATGGTTTAAATTGATGGACCTTATCAGAAAAACCTATTGTCCGCAACATGTAATGGGATAGGTGGAATCAGAATTTTCTGACTATCACTATAAAAGTTCTAGACTGTCGACAATACGTTACAGACTTTAATTCATTATCTGAAATAGTGCCCTATTCGGTTAATCCAAAATCTAAGCTTAATGCATAAATTATTTATGGTTTAGCATCGGAAATAAGAAGGCATATTAAGGTTTTAAAGCCTACTTATATGTCCATTGTGGATCTATCTCAGCTACTCACGTTATATGGGTTAAGAATAAACCAGTCAAAGCTGAGACTGCCAGAAAAAGAGAAAGGAGGATAACCCCCAGAAATCTAAGAAAAAGGGGTGTAGTTAAGTTTAGAGAGACTAAGAATGGAGGCGCCTAAACCCTCCTATTGAATACTTGAGGCAATTCTTATCAATAATGACACTAGGTACATCCCTTATCGTGAATCAATTAATAAGAATTTTGTTTTGATTCAGGAACTATTAAGTCTTTCATAGATCATAAGCATAGCAAACTTTTAAAATTTTTTCCATAAGAACTCCAGATATTAACTGTAAGGTAAAACCTACCGACGAAAATCATAGGAACCATTTCTTCTATTTTTATCGGAAATCTTCATTTATAAGATCTGGAGTACTCTATCTTCAGATGGAGTATGACAATATATGTTATTTTACTTTTGATATCTCATTGATTTCTATCAACTGCGAATGCCAGATTATGACTGATAAAAGCGCCATATGAGGATTGGCGTATCCTAGTGTGCTCCGTAGATATTCCAATTGTCATATTGTACTAAAGTCAGCTAATGGTATTCAAAGAAGATATACAGTATACAAATGTCCAAATAGGTGTCACTAATTAAGGCGTCCGTCCATTCATAAAGAAAATGTGTCATTTGTATAGCACGAATAACGATAGATGAACCGAAGCCTGAGATTCAGAATATCTCTGTCATCTCTGTGAATCTTGTGACATTTGTGCTTGTAATCATTGTACAAACTTTGAATAGTTCAATTATCAATAAAACAATGTGATTTGACCCCAATGTTTGTTTATTTATGTTTGACATTTTGCACGTTTCGATTTTTGTTCAATTTCAAACTCTACATCGCTTTTTGGAGAGTTATACGCAAACTGATGCGTAAACGTAATCAGTTTAACGCAAAAAACACTCCGGAACATCAATATATGCTTAACATACCTTAAATAACCTTTACATAACTTAGAAATAAGTTTTGAAGGGTTTGGTGTGGCAAAAACAAGTTTATTCGCCTACAGGGACTATTTTCGACAAACTGTGAAAGTATGCCGATTCGTATAATAACGAACATTCCGGAACATGATAATAAGTTAAACATACCTTAAATATCATTTACATAGCTTAGAAATAGGCTTTGAGGGGTTCGGTGTGCAAAAATAAACTTTTTGGTCAATCAGGGACTAAAAGCGCAAAAAGTGCATAAGTTTGCATTTTCGCGCATATCTTACGTTCTGAACATATCCGGACATCCAAAAATTTTTGTAATCATTAAAATATGTTTTTTTAGTGATTGGAATGCTAAAACTTCATTCGTTTCGCAATTTGGATCGTTTTCGCGTCCGTTACGATTTCCGTCGTAATTAACCGAACAACGTAACCGTACAGCCAAATAAACCGACATCCATGACATTTCTGAGCATATTTCAAGTTCCCTATGTTTTAACATCCTTATGGAGCTTGAAAATGGGTTTGACGGTTGTTAGAAGTGCCAAAACGCATCAAAAATCAAGTTTGGAGTCACAGGGGCCTATTCTGCCAATTTGCAAAACTTACTGCCAGCAACCAGGTGCCATACGGACCGTATAGGTCTGTGGTCCGTAAGCCCTTCCCAGTTCAGCATAAACCATTTTCTTCAAACAACAGCTGGTTTCTGGGTTTTGTACATGGTTTAATCAAACTATGAGCTGGTTTTGGACACCCATAGCATTGTAAAACAATGGGTAACACATGGAGGGTCAGGATTGAAGCTCGAAATCCAAGAAACGATCCTAACGGCTTTGGAAAATCTATATATACCCATCACTTTCATTCCACATTTGCTCATTCCTTCCTTTTGCTCTCATTTTCTGCTTTGGAGCTATCCCTTAACTGGTTGAAGGCTCCAATCTTCTGGTTTTCTTGTTCTATCTTCCTTGCTTGGACCTCTTGTAAGTTTCTTTCATACTTTTTATGCATTTCAAGCATAAAAGTCAAACAGTGTTTGACTTTCTTCTTTGACCAGTCTTTGGTCAACACAAAGTTCGTTTGAACTTTGTAAAATGAGCCTAATCACGATGGTTATAGTCCCATGTGACTATACCTACTGATTACCACGTTAATTAGGCGTAGTGACGAGTCGTAGTTTCGCTCAAAATACGTGTTTATGCGTATTTTGCAACGAAACTATCTTTGGGTATCAAAACACTTTGTTTTGACATCAAACTTGTTTTCTAACTTAGTTAAACATGTTTTAACATGTTTAACTCGTCACTCTTAGTTTAGTGCTTATATAGGGTCGTAAGATAAGCGGTCTAAACAACCGCTTAGACTTTCGAACCCGACCCGTTTGGTCGATCATTAGGATCCGACCAAACACATTTTGTGGCCATAGTTGTATAGGGAATAACCTTCCGAGGTTATACCTTATGGTCACTTCGTTTAGTTAGTTGTGTGATAGGTAGTTTATATGCCTTAGGAAAATGACCAAAATGCCCTTTTTACGCATAATTTCATTTTAAGCATATGTAACCTAAATTTTGACATCTAAACTGATTAGGCAATATTATTAGACATGTTAAGGCATATAATACTTGTCATAGGACTAGTTAGGCGGTCCGAACGTGTTTTACGTGAACGACACGTTAAAGTAGCGTAAGCTGCCTAAACGGGTCATAACGGGTCATAAGCACTTAGGATAGGTTTCGTTTTAGAATGTAGGCTTTGTTAAACCATATCATATGAGTTCCAATACTCATTTGGTTTACGAAACCTCATTTTATCCGATCTTCCGATTTAGGTCCGATTTATTAACATAGTTACCTATATTAGGTGCCAATTGATTCCGTGATCCTCCTAGCGTTATTTCATTATTATCTCAAGACTACTAAGCAATATCATGTGAGTACATAGACCCCTCTTTTACTGTTTTCAAATATTTTGTGGTGAAACACATGTGCCTACTTGTTACTTTCGTGCTTTTCGTGCTTGCTATGTTCATTAGTACACATATAGTACATGATTTCATCTATGTTTATGCTATGTATGTTTAATTAACATGCTAGTACATTGATTTCATAAACACATTTGTTTCATATGTTTATTTCAGCATATGTACACATTGATTTACATCACATTTATGCTATGTATGTTCATTTAGAATACTTAGTACATTGTTTACACATAACATGCTCTCATTTGGTATGACATTTGGTTTGTTTAACGGGACAAAAATACGTTCATTAACATTGATCACGCCGCTCGATAGTATGTAGTGGTACCATAGGAATTGACAACTCCCGTTTCTGGCTTCCTAGGTTTGTTTGGAAGTAGGAAATGACTGAATCCGATATACATAAATTTTGATAAACCTTTAATTTGTTTAAGGGTTTGTCTCCACAGTCGCAAGGCTTGAATGTATGCGTTTTAACATTACCGCATAAATGTTTGTATCAGTAAAGCATGAATTCTGCAAAACATGACTTTTGAATTAAACTATGATTTAACCAAATACATTGTTTTGCACATTTTACCTATGGGGTTGATTAATTCTATTATTCACAATACATTTTCATTTGATTATACATAAACAATATATATATATATATACTAAAGATAAATAGAAAACCACTTTTAGCTAGAAAACCCGGGAAACTCTAAGCTCCCGACATTTTTTTTTGAAAAAATAACACATGTAATATACATGTTTTTAAGACATTTGGGCCAAAAAAAACAAAAAAGCGCCGAAGGGATTTTTTTTTAAAAAATAAACAAATTTCAGCAACTTTGCTGTGTAACACGTGTTACACAAAAAATGCTGAAATTTGTTTATTTTTTTAAAAAAAATTCCTTCGGCGCTTTTTTGTTTTTTTTGGCCCAAAAGTCTTAAAAACATGTATATTACATGTGTTATTTTTTTTCAAAAAAAAATGTCGGGAGCTTAGAGTTTCCCGGGTTTTCTAGCTAAAAGTGGTTTTCTATATATCCTTACCCTATATATATATATATATGGTTTAAGTAGTCACTTTTTACTTACCATACATAACATTTAATTATATAAGACATGGTTTACATTTAACAATTGGTCATTTACCAAACATAAACATTTTGACATTGGTTTAAACAAAACATTTTGGTGGATTATTTTGGTAAGTGATTTAAATAACGAGGCGACGTGTAATATGATAAAAGCATGGTGGATACGCCGCTGGTATTTCTTATATATAAGTGCTTTTATGATATTACATATCGTGGCGTTATTTAAACCATTTCGACAAGAACATGTTACAATATACAGATAACATATTTTCACAAGGAAATGTTTTACAAAGGACATAACTTATAAAAATTCATTATTACTTGGTTATTAATTTAACCAAGCAGTATTCTCTTATATATCATTTGATTTTCTTATCGCTTTTTGTATGATTTATAAAAGAAAATATTTTCCTTAGATTCATGACTAACGTTTTATTAAACATTTCTTTCAACTACAAGTCCTGAATCCCGCTTTAACAAAACCTATGTATCTCACAGGCATTTTTATGCTGACGTACCTATTTTCACATGTGTTTTCAGGAGCTGATGCATGATATGGATTGTGATACACTTAGGCGGACTTGGGCCTTAGTGACATAAAATGAAGCAGGAATAGTTTAATTTGTGTTATGTACTCTTTGTTTCCTTCGTTTTAAGACAATGTAATCCTTTTTTATTTTCTAATAGAATGAAACTTTTAATACCATGGTTGTAAAACAATAATTCTGCCACTCCACTCCCCGACGTTTCCGCCGCGGTTTGTTGTTTTACGCGGTCGGGGTGTGACAAATCTCGATTGTCTTCTTCATAGAACTACCATGTTTACCTCTTGGGTGTAACACCCCGAAAAAATAAAACTTTATATTAAAATTATAAAGTATAAAATAAACAAAGAAAAAAACAAATAAACTAACTAGGAATAAATAACCTAGTTAGTCATAAGTCTAGTTGTGACAAAGGAACTTGGTTAAAAACATCTAAATAAAGAAAGAACTAATAAGTTAAGGGGCCAAAGATGTTAAAGATCAAATTAGTTTTAATAAAAACAAAAAAATTAAAAATCAAACACACATTTGTGTGTGTGGGTCGACCAGAAAGCAGAGGAGGGCGACCAAATGACCTTCAAACCCTAGTTTCACAAAATTGATCAAATTGAAGGCTCTAATCAGTTCCAAATCGATTTTCAAGCAAAAATTAGTGATAATCTTAGTGAAGTGATCATAAGATATGCAAAATTCCATCATTTAGTTCCATCTCAGATTTCTTGATGATTTGTGAAATCAAAATCTAAGCTTGATATGTTGATGTTAAGATAAAATAGTGATGGAAACATGTTTAGATTTAAACCCTAGCTAATAAATTGTGAAATTAAGGCTTAAATTATGAATTTTCATGTTTACCCAACTAGATGTTAAATGGGTTTTGTGAATAATAAGGAAATCCTAATAGTGTAATCAGAAAACTGATGTTAACGGCTTACATGAGGCGAATCTGATATTAATATGCATGCTAGAAGTAAAGAACTTGCAAAATGTGTAAGAGTTCGGCTAAATAGTTGAGACATAAACTTGATAATGATTAATTAAAAACCACGCTCTTAAGTTGTTTGTTATAATGCTTAAGAGAAAGCTAACATGGCGAATTTAAGATAAAAACGCATGATTGAACAATATGGCAAATTATGCGTAATATGTTGTGAAAAGAGTTCTAAACGATATTTGGTTGAACTCTATAGGCAAGGAATCCGGATCGTCAAGTGGACAAGCCGGTGGAGACACGCGTTTGAAAGGAGTGCATTAAAGGTACGTAACTACGGTTTCGTTACGTTATGCTTGATTATGTATTTCCGTTAGTAGACTTAAATTGGCATAATATATAAAATTGATATTCAGTTGTAGTGACGAAGATCACTAGATAAATAAACGGGTCAAATATTGGTTAGAATAAGTTTGGTGTGTTGTAAAATGGTGGTTTCCATTAGACAACCAAACGGGTCGAACAATGGTTGAAATTATAGTGTTGAAGTGACTTAAACCTCATTCATTAAATTTGAGTTATAAAAGCGTAAACCATGGAATGGACGTGATACGCCAAGGTTGACAAGCCCGGGAATGGGTAATTATGGTTAGAATCCAATGTTGATGAATTATGCAAGTACGTAACTAATAGTTCCGTTACTTAGTACAAAGAATGTTAGTATATCTTGTTAATAATGTTGTAGTGTGATAAGGATGTTGATGTATCAATGAAGTGGCGAAGTTCACTCGATAGATCAAACGGGTCAAATTGAATAACTTGTGTATGTATGGTAGCCATTGAAGTGACGAAGTTCACTCAACAAACAAAACGGACTTGAAATAAATGGTTAAGGCATGATTGTTGTAAGTGATACAAATTGAAAAGAGCGGTTAGAACCGTTCGGCACATCATAGAAAATGGGTCAAAATAATGGTCGGAATAAATCTTAGTTGTCATCAAAGTGAAGGTTTTCACTTGACAACTAAGCGGGTCAAACTATATTTTAAAACGACAGTGTATGTAGAGACTTGAAGGTCACATAATATGCTAGTGAGAAGAGGTGATATACCAAGAGATTGGATGCACCAAATTGATTTTTACGAACCCTTGATATTGGGTCAAATAAATAGAAATCGCTTGCAAGATTTGCATAAAGCGGTACGCTTGAAATGTGGAAGAACAAGCATGAAATTCTAGTGTGTGCGTGAAACCATGTAATGGTGATGATACGCCATAAATGACAAGCCCGGGGAATGGGTAATTAAGCTTAGAAATCAATGAAACTAAATGATGAAAACTATGCAACAAGACAAACGGGTCAAATAATTGAAACATGGATTTGTGAACGATTCGTTTATAAATCAGGTTTCGTAGCGTGAAATTTGAATGATTGGATCCGTATTTTTATTACGGACGCGTATGAAAAACAATCGACTAAAACGGACAAGTAGGCAAAAAGTTATGCAAGTTTTAAGTTGAATTGTGGTAAAATGTGGAGCTGGGAATATGCAGCAACAAACCAAATGAGGTGCTGTAAAAAATTGGGGGTCGCGTAGCGCGACGAAGAAAGGGACTAGGCGTCGCGGCACGCAACGATCATCGCGGCACGCGACAGAAGGTCACAGACCCGTCGCGGCCCGGGACGGGTGTACAACTCGAAATTTTTATTGTTTTCTTGATGTTCACCTTAGGAAACTTGTTATAACATGTTAATCTATCAAAACAAACTTTTTCATTGGTTTTGATCTTAGGTGATCGTTACGGACTCCGGATGAAGATCAAGCGAGAAACAAGAACCGAACACACAATTTAATGAAGCTTCTGCATTGATCTCATTTTGTTTTTAGACTATGTGAATCTTGTAAACACTTACCTTATCGTTTGAATGTTTTAAAACTAGTAAGGATTGTAAATCCTAAATACTCTAATCATGTTTGAACATTAAACTTAACAAGTTTTGTTAACCCGTATAATACGTAAACTAATTGCGTATTTAGTCGTAAATCCATGAGAATTGAAGACGGGTGTTACAAGTTGGTTATCAGAGCCCAAGGTTGTTGACAAAGTGTGTTCGGTTCAAGCTTGATCAAACATCCGGTACGAATTAGTTATTTCAGTAGATTTCAATAAAAAGTTATAAAATGAAAATGATTAGATGTGCATGGGAAGAGTGCGTAATACACTCAAACCTGGAAAGTGCACCAAACATGAATGGTCTAAGCAAGTTGTGAACTTGGCTAAACCAAAATGAAAGATACGAATGATATAAAATGAAATGTTTAATAATTAGTATAAACATTTCAAATTCAAGATGGCCGACTAAGGCAATGATGATACGCCGACGATAGTCACCGAACAGATGAAAGAAATGTCCGGTGTAACCGGGGGCGAATCAGCATCTCAACTAACTGAAGAGATAGAAGCTAAAATTTCCGAGGAAGTCGGAAAGGCAGTAGAAGCCAGTTTACCCCAGTTTGTAGAGAGACTACAAACCACAATCCTGCTAGTGGTGGAGGATATGATGACCGAATTAAAAGACAGTCTCGCACAAGAAAAAGAAGACGGAAAAGTGCTGGATGTGAACCTAAGTCCCGTAAAGAAATTGAAGCCTAATAAGGCTTCTAGGAAAGGAGTTACAATAAGGGGATCACCTCAGTGTGAAATATGTGGAAAAACTCACCGAGGCAAATGCTACTTTAGAAACAAACCATGTCTCATTTGTAGAAAAGTGGGACATGTGGTTGCAAATTGCACGGGAAAGGTGTTAGTGTGTTATAAGTGTTATAACCCGGGACATAAAAGGTCTGAATGCCCGGAATTGGTTGGAACCGAAGATACAGTTGACGCAAAGTCTGATACCCTGAAAGAGAAGGCAAGGTCTTCCCACATGACAGCCGCAGAGGCTAAAGCTGAACCTGATGTCGTTTCAGGTATGTTTATTACAAATTAATTTCACCATAAATTTTATTCAATACTAGTGTAAACAATAGTTGCATAGGGCCATACATGAGTAGTGAAACAGGCTAATTATGTAAAAGAAATATATATGCATAAGAAAATAAACAATGGTGAGCATGTAAAACCAAGGCAAAAGTAACCACGATCAATATTGCCGTAGGAAGGAGTGCGCGTACACTCGAACCCGGAAACTTAATAAAGTGAATAACTGATGTATTGAGAAGGAGTGTAATAACACCCGAACCCTGAAATTTGCATTAGTAATAGATGACAAGGACAAGGTTATAGACTTGGCCAAACCAAATAAAACATGTAGAAACTTCGTTATATCAATAAACGATGTGGATAAATTTCATACAATGATATGGAATAATAAAACGAAATGAATTGATTTTGTTATTTTAACAATGGATTAAGGTCAAAAATGAGAGATTAAGACGCAGACAGAAATATCCTCGAGAAAGAAGCTAAATGGATAATACATATTATTCACTGCGGTGAATAATGAAATATCAATAAATATAAAATTAGAACTTGGGTATGGGTAACTATCCTAGTAACATGTTATTAATAAAATCCCTATGAGGAAGAACGATAATCATATTAATAGGTGTAATTGTATAGAAGATTAGTAAAGTAAACATATTAAAAGTGTGGAACAAAAGCGGGTAAAACCCCAAAAGCCGTATAACAATAGCAGTGATTTTACCAAATAAGGCTTAAGAAATAAACCTTCAGGATATTGATAAAAGAGATGGATCTAGGGGTCACTAGCAAAAGAAATATGGCGTTTGAATCAAAGTAAACAAAACTATAGATCGACAATTTAGAATGTCAAGGCATAGGGACAAAGTTGACTATCATAAGTGATGGAATTCACACGAACAAGTCAAACGAGAAGAAAGAAAGAATAAAAGATTTGGTTGAGTAAAAGCGATGGATTTCACTAATACGACCAAATAAAGCAAGAAACGAAGTTTTAATGCATGCCGGAACGGTTGCTATGAAATTAATTTCGGAAAAACACCCAATTGATAGGTAGGTTTTCAGATATATGCGTAAACCAAAAGACGAGAACGCGGATTAAAAGTCAAAAGACTCGGATTAAGAGTTATGACTAGAAAACGATAAAACCTTGCAAAACAGAAATTTTGATAGTTAGGTTCAACTATTTCAATATTGAACGGGTCGAATAAAGTATAATGCTCGATAGTACTAATAAGCGCAAACCTTTTATGGGAGCACAAAATATTAATAAACTTAAGTGATGGGTCGTGAAAGTGAATAAAAAGGGTGCCTTGACACCAAAAATGTATTTTTAAGAATACGAGAAGACACAAGCAAAAAGATGATCTACGGGATCGTCATAACCTTTGGGATTATAAACAAAGTAAGGGTTATAGGATTAAATGTCCCTCGCGTCAATAATAGAAGGAAATAAACTATAGGGGCCTCACCAAAAAGGGTAAAAACCTAAAGAAATAGCCTACGAGGCTAAGCAAAAGAACCTACGGGTCACTTGGATAAAGCGTGGGAACTAATTGTGATTCCCAGCATAAAGCAATAACAAAAAAGAATAATGAAAAGAATAATTCTTGTCGTCAAATTCTTGATACGATTAAATGACATGTGTTAAAGAGAAAAACGTTAAACTAAAATTTAGTTTTAGTAAGAAACAACGTTTAACAAGTATGAATATTATGAGACAAATTAGAAAATGGTTAATACTAAAGGACATAGGTCTTAACACCGATAGGTGTAAGACGACGCATTTGAAAGAAGATTCATAATAATAAAAAGCTGACGTAAACCTAAGCATGACGTGATGTGATCACGGATACAAAAGTGATACAAAATACAGCCACGTTGTAATATGAGTTACTAGATATGAAATTATAAGCACGCAAAGGGCCGACAACGGCAATATTGTAGACCCGAAATTAATAGGGCACGAAGTGACGGTGAGTGATCAGTCTAGCCGATGGGTCTGTTCGAAGTCAAATTTGTGCTGGGATTTATGCGAAACACTTGTCAATACAGAGTTAGTATAGAGTAAACATGTTGGCAAACTTATACTATTGAGTGGTCAAATGACAATTGGGACAAACAAGCGATAAGATAAGAAACCCTAGACACAAGTTAAAGTCCATGAGGACTTACATGTGGAAGACGCATGCGTCAAGGCAAATGATAACTTTTGACTAAAAGAAATAAGGTCTGAAAAATGAAACTAAGGTGGTATGGTCCAAACCAAAGAACTACTTAACGAAGGTTTCAGGGATGAAACCTCTTTAAGGGGGGTAGACTTGTAACACCCCGAAAATATAAAACTTTATATTAAAATTATAAAGTATAAAATAAACAAAGAAAAAAATAAATAAACTAACTAGGAATAAATAACCTAGTTAGTCATAAGTCTAGTTGTGACAAAGGAACTTGGTTAAAAACATCTAAATAAAGAAAGAACTAATAAGTTGAGGGGCCAAAGAGCTTAAAGATCAAATTAGTTTTAATAAAAACAAAAAAAATTAAAACTAAAACACACATTTGTGTGTGTGGGTCGACCAGAACGCAGAGGAAGGCGACCAAATGACCTTCAAACCCTAGTTTCACAAAATTGATCAAATTGAAGGCTCTAATCAGTTCCAAATCGATTTTCAAGCATAAATTAGTGATCATCTCAGTGAAGTGATCATAAGGTATTCAAAATTCCATCATTTAGTTCCATCTCAGATTTGTTGATGATTTGTGAAATCAAAATCTAAGCTTGATATGTTGATGTTGAGATAAAATAGTGATGGAAACATGTTTAGATTTAAACCCTAGCTAATAAATTGTGAACTTGATGCTTAAATTATGAATGTTCATGTTTACCAATCTAGATGTTAAATGGGTTTTGTGAATAATAGGGAAATCCTAATAGTGTAATCAGAAAACTGATGTTAACGGCTTGCATGAGGCGAATCTGATATTAATATGCATTCTAGAAGTAAGGAACTTGAAAAATGTGTAACAGTTCGGCTAAATAGTTGAGACATGAACTTGATAATGATTAATTAAAAACCACGCTCTTAAGGTGTTTGTTATAATGCTTAAGAGAAAGCTAACATGGCGAATTTAAGATAAAAACACATGATTGAACAATTTGGAAAATTATGCGTAATATGTTGTGAAAAGAGTTCTAAACGATATTTGGTTGAACTCTATAGGCAAGGAATCCGGATCGTCAAGTGGACAAGCCGGTGGAGACACGCGTTTGAAAGGAGTGCACTAAAGGTACGTAAATCTCGTTTGAAATACTCAAACGAGATACCAATTTGAAGCGGAATCACTTGGTTCAAACGGAATCACTAAAACGGAATTATGACTTTGAAGCAGAATAGCAAGTTTCAAGCGGAATCAGGATGATATTACAAGCGGAATACCGGTTTCAAGCGGAATTAAGGACTAATTCCGTTTGAAATGCTGCTGACGTCATCATTCTCGCGCTGATTTTGAAACGAAATTAAAGATTTTACCAGATTTTGAACGAATTAAGGTCTAATTTTTCAAGGATTTGTTAAAACACTATTGCGCACATCATGTGTAAGATTCAGAACATTTTGACTGTAAAAAGTTGTAAATTTTGAAAAAGAAAGTGTAGAAATCAGAATTTGCAGCTGAATTGATATGAACTCTTCCTCCTGAGCTCTGATACCACTTGTAGGATCGTTTACAGACCCGAATGAGTCGTTCAGAAGAGTTTATGCTCAGTACGAAAGGCGGAAACAGTCATACTGAGGTCAATTCAGCAAGATATACACTTTAAACTGTCGTATGATTGATTTGATAACAAATTACAGCGAGACGACACTTCGGCAGCACTTCGTTGCTCAAACCAGAAAAGTTACAACCCAATTTTGTTTGGAAGCTATTTATAGGCTAAAGGATTCCGTTTGAATGTGTCATGTACCATTTCAAACGGAATTAACAAAGTTAATTTCGTTTGAAAGTTCCAATGTCACTTTCAAGCGGAATTACCCCATTCAAACGGAATTAGCTTATTCAAGCCCTAAACCTCCTATTTTCTCGTACAACGTGCCCTGATCTAACAACTCTAAGTACAAGACTCGATACAAGACGAAGTCGACAGACGCATGCACCAACATCCCGCTTAGGGCTGCATTATTGTGAAAATCTCCATATCGATTAGTACCAACAATAATGGAAGAATCGAAACCTTAATTAAATGAATTTTAAGATAAAGGTTCATAAAGCCTAATTCATAATTCTGAGAGCTCCGGTATTATTAATTAAGAAAGATGGTTCATTATGCTTATGTATTGATTACTGCAACCCTATTTAGGTAACAATTGAGAATCACTGTTAGCTACCCAGGATCGTCGACTTGTTCAACTAACCATGAGGTTAGCTATTCTTTAAGATTGGTTTAAGCAGTAGTTGGAATAACCATCTCACCTTAAATAAGCTCTCCTATAACTAATAGTTAATATATAAGCATCAAGGCTGCTCCTTTAGGGACCTTGTATAGATAGAATGTCAAACGTCCATTTGATGGACAGGACTTTGGTAAGTCCAATTATCAGGATCTGAAAGTTGACCTGGAGACGACGGATAAGATCATATAAATTTATGATCGTTTGAAAGCTGCCAGTAATCGGCGGAAATCAATGATTGATGAAGTCGCAAACCTCTTAAGTTCTTAATAAGGAATAAGATTCAACTGAAAGTATCACCCTAAGAAGGGTGTGCTGAATGTTAATTTAACGGGCTAGTTAAGCTCTGGATATATAGGATCATTTGAGGGAATCGAATATATCAAGATCAAGTAGCTTATAAGCTAAAACTTACCTAAGGAACTTGATGGTAGTCACAATGTGTTCCACACTGATGATTTAAGGATATGTCTAGCCGTTAAGTCGATAGCATTATGATGTGCATAGTAATGAAAAATTATGGTTTGTTGAGAAACCAATATCGATTAAGGATCGACAGGATTAAAAGCTCCAAAAGAAAGCATATACATATTGTAAAGGTTAAACGAGATACTGTTGGGGCCCCGAATATATACGAGAGGTCGTATTCATTTTGTAACAAAAGAACAACTATCTTTTTAGCAAATCTCAAGGTCGATATTTATTTTAAGGGGGTGAGGATGTAACACCTCGTAAAATCACGTCCAATGATGTATCGACACGTGTACTAAACCCTAATAAAGTCAAACGTAGAATTTGAGCGACTAATTTTGCGAAAAATCAAAAACTTTGAATGCGAAAGGACTAAAAGTGTCAACATGCTTAATATAAGCCTCTGAATGACGTTACACGATATTCATATTCGCAAACGAGCCACTTGTTGGTCGAAAGGAACCGGTTGCATAATTATTTGAAAGTTTGCACGTCGAAGGGTTAAAAGCGTCAACATGTTAATTCATACCTTTGAGTGACCTTTTAACAAACCAAGAGCTTCATGGTGTGTGATTATAATCTCACGAATACCCGATATTGGCCATCTAAGGCTTTTATGCCTATAAGTGACGTTACGCACAACTTTGCAAGTTAAAGGGGTTAAAACCGTCAATATGTTTAATTATACCTCTGAATAACCTTTTAACGAACCCGAAGTATTATGAAGTGCAATCATACTCTTGAGAATGCTTAATATGGACTGTACAGGGCTTTGATGCTATTAAACAATGATACGCGCAAGTTTGCGCGTTAAAGGGACCAAAAGCGTCAACTTTTAAAACTGCACCTTTTGGTGACCATTTAAGCGAACGGGAGCGTCGTAATATTTAAGCATATGCTCGGGAATACTCAATATGGGCCACGAAAGGCTTAGATATCGTTAAACGATATTACGCGCTATTTTGTGCTTTAGAAGGACTAAAGGCGTCGACAGGTGAAACTATGCCTTTGAAAGGCCTCTTGAGCGAACCGGGAACTTCATGACGTTCTGTCATCCTTCTGAGTATGCCGGAGTGGGCCACTAACATTTTTAAACTCATATTATCATATTTATAAAAGTTATGTGCTAATTACGTCAACTTCAGAAAGTTGTTTATGCATAAAAACTCATGAGGACCTTTCATGCCATAACCTCAAACTGCATCCGATGTGAGCCAAGAATCGAGAGTCCATTGGGCTATCCCTTTTGTGGGTCATTTACAACAGCAAAAACAGCTAATATAACTGTTTCGCGCGAAAATATGGAACGCAGGGACTAAAACTGCACATCAGCCAAGTTTCGCTAAACTGGGCCATTGTTGGCGGGCCGCGACCGCTGGGCCGCAGGCCTTCGCAGGCCGCAAGCTCTCAAAAACCTGCAGATTTTTTTTAATAGTTGTTGGTTTCTATTTGTGACAACCGGTAATTAACGCCTTTTAATTACGCGATTAACAAACGTTTAAGACGATATGAAACAGTGATTAAGGCACATATTAACTAAATTAGGCTATTGGAATGCCTAGGAACGCTTATCAGGCGTTACAGAGCGCGTATGGTGATTTCTAGAGAAATCTGCGGAGTGATAAACGATAACGAACTGACACCGTATAAACTATTGACAACGCCGAAAAATACGAATTTATACGTATAACTTATAGTTATGAATGTGGTTTTGTGAAAATATCATGCTTTCGAACGACGCAAAGCGCAAACGTGAACGAAAACGCGACTACAGGAACGCACCGACAATGAAACGAAGCATCAGACACGTGTATTAACTAAAAAAAACTGAAATATTTTGATATATTTAGTCTCGCTTTAGAATTTTAATGTTCGCAGTTGAAAACGGATCGAGAAACGGATTTAAAAACGACAAACTACACAGTTTAGGTGATTTTAACGCGACGACAATCATACGCGTCAAATATCGATACCCGATGTAATTTTTAAACGTTTCGACTCTAAGACGTTATTTTACGACAATTTTGCGAGAAACGGGTTTCGGAATGGTTATTGGACCGCTCAAAACACGCTAACGGGCCCTGGGCCCAACCCAATTAAAACCCAAGATATATATATGTAGTGTAAACCTTATCCATTTGAAACCACCCATTTGAAATCTCAGAACAATACCCGCACACAATTGTCTGCTCTCATCTCCCTCCTTCTACATATGAAAACCCTAGTTCCATATACACAAAACAGACCACAACACCCCCTCTTCTCCTTCTCGTTCAAGATCGGCCGACAACAACCCCCCCTTCTCGATAATATGCGGCCAGCCACCAAGATGGTGGCGGCGCACAGCTGTAGCGATAGAGAAAGAGGAGGCAGGAGAGAGAGAGAGAGTACGACAGAGAGAGAGAGATCGGCGAAGGTGAATCGGGGTCGGCCACCCTTCACGGTGGCGCGACAGCGAGTCAACGGCGGAGCCGTCGCACCGGCGTCCAAAAACGTCACAAATCAGCGGCAATGTGGTGGAGGCGGTGGTGTTTTGATGGCGGCTGTGGTGTTGTTACGAGCTCCTTCAGTCTTTGCTCCAGCTTTCTTCTTCGGTAAGAAATCCATGATTCCTCTTCATCTTTTTCTTTCAGATCTGTAAAGATCCATATTATTCCGGACATTTGGTTATTCGTGTTAGGTTGTAGTGATGGTGGTGGTTGCCGGCAAGACACGGTGGCGGTGGCAGTGGTGGTGGATATTCACGGTCAGAAGGTTCGGGTCAGATTCATGTTCAGATCCAGTTTGGTTTGATTTAGTATTGGCTCGGTTTTGGTTCAGTTGCGGGTTAAATCCAGTAGATTTCGGGTTCACGTCGGATTTCGGCTCAGAATCGGGGTATCGGGTCAAACCCGGTTGGCTCGGTCAACATCCGAGTCAACTCGAGACAACAGCGAGTCAACAAGGTCAAAGATGGTCAGCCTAGTCAACGCCAGTCAAACATCATTTCAGGTCAGCTTCGGAGCAGGCATTTTATTTTTGATTCGGGTTTCGGTTCACTTCAAATTACTCTCGGTTCAACAGGTTCGGATTCAAGTCAATACGGGCCAGGAAGTCAACTGGTCGAACCCCAGTTAACGGCAGTCAACCGCGGTCGAATAAGTCGCCACGAGACTCGGTAAAGTTTTAAACATAGCGAGTAGTTTACATTAGATTTCAAAGTTACGCGAAACCGAGCTCGACCGATACCTTTAGCGACTATTTACATTTTTTATTTTTGTCGTACTTGATAAAATTTTAGTATATATTGGTTGAATTGATTGAATATTGTTGAGTTTTCACAAAATACGACGGCTTTTATTGTCGGGGTTATTCCAAAAACAGAGGAAACTCTGCCCGATTTTCGTTAAAACCCGAATTATAAAACGTATCTAAATCTTAACGACACTTATCGAAATCCAAGTTTTCTTATAAAATAAATATAAAAGTATATTTGTTTTTGTGACGTTTTATAACTTATAAACTGAAATTATAACATTTCGACAACACGCGAGTTACAACTTAACGAAACCCGACACTTAATTAGATAAGCATAATTATCTATATTTATTCAAACATCGATACTTCCGAGTACTTTCATAAAATAAATATAACGATTTATATTTATTTCAAACGTCGTTACGTAGTGTATTTTTATAAGATAATTATAATATTTATATTTATTTCATTACATTCTACGAAAGCTACGAAGAGTCGTACAACTATTCACCTACGCCTTCTAATTCGCGACGACTAACACGACTTCGTAAATATTTATATTTATTCATATAAATATATATATATATATATATATATATATATATTCTAAATCACTCGGAAAACTAAGTTGTTTCCGAGACTTAGCGTTATCCCGATCCTAAGTGGATCGATTAACAATAGTTTGTTTATTACAAACCAAATATTAACACCTTCCTTCGTAGAGTCGTTTTGTTAACGACTCGGTAGAGCTCGGACACGTAGCTTAGCTACGTTTAACTAGAAACTTATAATTGTTCCTTGATTAGGAATGCTTTAGTTGCACGCTAGCGAGTTCACATTCTTGGAATGGCATCACGGAATCACGCTAGGCTAGCTTTGCACAGGAATGTCAAGGTGAGTTCATAACCCCCACTTTTTACTGTTTTACATTTTTATAAATGTTTTCGGGGGTGGAAAGACATGCAAGTTTTTGAAAAAGTAAATAACTTTTTGATGAACGAAAACCCATATTTCTCAACCATGTTGCAAAGGGATTTCAAAGAAACTCGAATGGTTTACGAACAATTTATACAAACATACCGGTTTTACAAAACGTGCATGATTTTCATGACAAGAGACGAGAATGTCCTAGTTACAACAACAGGACTGGGTTGGCCTGCGTACGAAAAACGAGACAACTCAGTGAGATCATGTCCCCCTTTTCTTTCAACGTTTCGGTTTACAACTTTCAGGGGGAAATACATGTCAAACTTAGGTATGATTAAGTTATGGAATAAACTCTTAGATCATGTGAGCATAGGCTGTAACTGAGGTGCCATTAATCATTTTGAGGACCAAGGAACAAAGGTTAGATATAATGGGTATGGGTGAGCCCCACTCACGGTCCAAAGGTGACCACTAGAGTGCTGTTGTGTCCACTGTCGAGAGTTCGACACTTAAATTGCCTACGCGGGTTGAGTACCTCCTATGTCGTCGCATATATTAATGTCCTCGTGAAACATTAATGATCAACATGTTCATAGACGCTTTACATACCAACTCACAACACTATAACTTTCATATGTTTTTAATATTCATTTGACGCAAACTCATACTACATGGATTTACAAACTTGGGTAACGTTTCCAACTTATGTACAAGTAAGAGGACGAGTTGGTCCTACTTACAAAGACTCTCGTGGGCTAGACTCACAGTTTTCATATACCATGCCAAGAAAATGATTTTACTATATTTTCTCAACAACTTTAAAACCGGTTATCAAAAAGATTTATTTTAAATCTTTTCAAAACAAACTATGAACTCGCTCAACTTTATGTTAACTTTTTCGCATGTTCTTTCTCAGGTTGCATTTTCAAAACTATGGAACGGTTGGAATAGGAGAACCCATGGGAATTCGAGTACTTAGTGGCGTTCGATTTCTAGAAGTCTTAGCTTATTTGCTTCCGCTGTGAAATGCAGATACCGGTCGAGTCACGCCAAGCTCTGATATTTCGGGGTGTGACACTATTTTTAGCTATGCACTCTCACACAAAACCATTTTTAATCATTCTAGGGGCTTGCTAATAGATTTATGAAACCAGATTACACCTGTGATGATCTCATAACTCCCTCATACACATGGCAAGATCTTAGGGATCATTGAAAACTATAAATAGGTGAACTTTTCTCACATTCAAACACACACTTTCAATTCAAATCTGCTATATCTCTCAATCTAATAGGATCCTGAACTTTTGGGAACCTCCTTTCAATCCTAAGGACCATATGTAAGTGTCCTTTCGTGACAAATTTATTTTATTTGGCTTAAAAAGCTGAAAAGTCAAGCATTTACGATAAACGCTTTGACTTTTAGCTAGACCATAAACGGTCGAGCCATTGTTCGCAACAAACATGGCTACGTGATCGTAATTAGGTAGGTATTAAACCTTCAAAAGGGCACCTCCTAATTATCACGTTCGCGTAGTTAATTGTCAGGTGAAAGTAATTAAAATAAAAGTCAAACGGGTCAGTTTTAAATAAAATTCATAACTGATAATGTAGAAGCTATAAAATCAGTTTTGTCACTTTAATAACTTGGTAAATATTACTTGAACATGTCCAGGCATGTTCAACCCGACAATTCTAGGTATTAGGCTCGGTTCGTAACCGAAAGTCGCAAAAGTAGACTTTTGATTTGACTTTCAGTTCTGACCCGAATTAGCTTAGTTTAGTTATGCCTTAAGGTTCCTTTGTGACCATATTATATGTTACTATAACCCTCTGAGGTCATACTACATGGTCCCTTAGAAATCATAGTTCATTTGCATGTTTCCGTTAAATGCTTAAAAATTGACTATTATGCCCTTTTGTTATTAAAACAAGATTTTTGAAAATGTGAGAGGACAAAAAGCTTTATTACTGATATATAAGTATGTCCTAAAAATTTGACATCAGTTCCTGGTCTCAAATAAAAGTTATGCAAGATATCGTAAAACAAAACTTTTTATTAATTAAATTTCATTTTTAGCATAAATCACATTTTAACCCAATTTTTAGCACCAAACTTGCTACCCACTGTTATGATAAAATATTTAGGGATTTTTGGAAATTTTTGTCAAATTTTATACTGACCATAACGTAGAGTTCTAGCATGAATTCGGTAATTGACGATAATGCCCTTTTCATTAATAAAATGAGATTTACATATCTTTTATATGCCAAACCTTTTCCTACTGATGTCATATGTTCAATAAAATATTTCTAACATTCAAGACTAATCAAAACTTCAAAACTTTATAAACATCTCAAATATCGTCAAATACCGACCTTTACGCTAATTAGGCGCATAGTATGGTTTAAAACCATATTTAACGCCTAAGACTTGTTACCTACTAATTTTATAAATAAATTTTTATACTTTAACAGTAAGTATAAGTCTTGAACTCAGACTTCCAAATTTGACCTTAAAAGCATATGTGAAATGACCAAAATGCCCCTACGGTGCATAATTTGGCCATAAATGATAAACCTCACATATGTATGATATCTTACTGATGTAACTTGATTAAATAAATATTTTTACTAAATATTTAATACCAGAACCTCAGTTTGCTATTAAACCTCTTTTATAAACTTTAAAATGACCAAATTACCCTTTAGGGGCTTAAATTTGTTTTAAATTCGTTTGGGCATAATTGAAGATATCCTACTGATATCACAACATATTTTAAGCATAATAACTTATGAAACTTGTACATGACTCATTCGGTTACCCGTTATGCATATATGCGTTCGGTATGGTTTATGTAACTAGTTTGCATAAGTTAGCGGAACGGGTCAAACCTTATCATTTTCACTTTAAAATCCAGAATGTGTTTAGTTTACCCATTTTATACAAGTCTTCATACTTGTTGGGTCTAAATCACATTCCAATCCGGTCATCTCTTAATCTTGCGTCTTGTACCGTAAACCTTTCTTTAAAACTAATCGGTCTAAGTTACAACTTAAATAAGACCCGTCTGGAAATCTAAAAGGATAATAAAAAATTCGTTCCAGATTAGGAGCCCAGTAAAAGCTACCTACACTTGATGAATAGAATATACGGCTGAGATTAAAATTTACATTTCTAAGCTCAGGTAAATACTTTTAACTTATTTTCCCTTATACGGGCTTGGGATACGGTAAATTATTACCGCTTGGTCGGGTATTGAATATTTAATCGATTAGTGGTTAAATCATTGAGATAACCCGTTTTAATCTATTTTGTTCGGTACAAAGCCTTTGGGGGTTAATATGACCGTGTCCTGGATATCCTCGGCTCATTCATTTGAAATGGCCACGACTTAAGCACGGGGTGTAGGCATACACCTGACAGTTGCGTATGTAAAACGGTATCTCACTCGTGAGGAAACTTCTTGTGGGCCTATACCAGTGGTGTGTCTATTAATCTGTCCTGGCTCTTCTATCCCGGGCTCTGAACGGACGACAAACATGTAAAACTGTATACAAGATTATTTTAAATAATTGTCCCAAGTTATAAAAGATTTTATGCCTTGTGCATCCAAACAAATTTTATCAACACTTTTCAAAAGAGTCAGTTAATTGTATTTACCAGTGTAAACTGACGTATTTTTCAAAAGACTAAGTGGCAGGTACTACGCGTAATGGGCTGGAAGCTCCTGAGCACTAATTAAGAAATCTTGCAAGTTCTTAGTGCTTAAAGTCTGTTGAACAATAAATTTGTTTTCTGTTTTAGATCCGCCTGTGGATCCACTTATGACCGATTGTATAATATTTACTTATACTTTGTGTTTGAGTTCCTAATATTATTTTCATCCAAGACTTCCGCTGTGCTATTCTGTGTATGTTTGACTATGACGATATCAATCTTATGTCACGATACTCCCACCGGGCCCACCGGGCTGAGCTGTAAATATCGGGGTGTGACAGGTATAAACTTGTAGCTTGTGCTAATCACGATCAGCCGTCTCATGCGAAACTATATATGCTTTTCGTTTGACACATCATTTAAGTAGTCTTAATGCAACTATGTATTAAGACAATGATACACCAGGTTCGGTTGTATTTCATTTCGGTGTATCCCTGCAACTCAATAATGTCAACATGTTGATTTTATTCATTTAATGGTTCGACAGTTGAAAAATCATTTTTATGATTCTATTTATTCGAGCTTGTTAAACTCGAGTTCCAATCATACAACAACCAACGCAAGTTTCCGTTGGTAGTGAATTCTATTGTTTCAAAAATTGATTGCATATTGTGAACGTTCATTTGGAATTCTATTGGTCGAAATTCCTCTTTTGTTGAACCCCGTAAACTTGATCGCAATTGGTGATAGTATCACTACGCTTCGTTCACTTGACATCGATTTCTGGAACGAACAACGTTGAACCGTTGGGTTCTTATTGACGCAAAATGTCTTTACACCCACGTAACTCAAATAAGTCTTGGTTCGATTACGCGGACATTCACTTTGGTATTATTCGGAGTTACCTAGGAACAACACAACTATGAGGAGATAACATTTACTAAATTTCGAGGACGAAATTTCTGCAACAGGGGGAGAATGTGACAATCGGCAAATTCAGGCTAACATCCGTACACGCCAGAATCTTGCATGCATCGTGATCTTTAGTTTTAGACTTAAATTTTATTAATTTGGTCGTCATATGAATAACAAAGTCCATTCAAGTCACATCTTGCATTGGTAATTTTTAGAAATTACCGGGTCACACGCAAGTTAACCCGACACACACGAATGTTGATGATAATTTCGATAAATCCAATAATTTCATAAAATTATTAAACAATTTCATTATGCATGGATTTGAGACTTATGTGTTTATATTCAAGACCTTAGATAGTTATACATTAAACCATTATATCTTTATAGTTATAGAGGTTTGTTTTGTAATTCCTAAATATGTATATATGTACACATATATATACTAGGGGAAGGTTCTATGCAGAACACTAAATATTGCGAGAACACGCAGAACAAAATGAATCACCCATTTTTTCAATCCTAAAAACCTAAAAAGTAAAGGAAAATGTTACAAATGGAAGCTTTATTGAACAAAATATGAAAAAATTTCATTTTTTTATATAACCTACACATATGTGCATTCTGTGTAGGTTAAATTACCTACGTGTATGTAGGCTAAGTATAGGTAAAAAAATATAAGGTTTTCCATGCATATATAATATACATACGAATGTAGGAAATATAAAATTTAAAAAATATGAACTTTAAATCATAAAATCTAGTGATTTAGAGTTGTTCTTTTTGTTCTCGCAATAATTAGTGTTCTGTAATGATCCTCATCCTATATATACTAAACAGTTAAATGTGTGTAACTATACACTAGCTAATCCTTTCATAGCCATACTTGTCAACATATTTTAATAGAATTCTAGATCATGGAAACGCATGTATATATAATTATACATATCTACATGTATATATACACAAACAACACATATTCATATGTATATCGTTTTCTTGAATTCTAATTTTTATATCAACCTAGATTTTAAGGTTTATTTTATTAGAATTATATTTGGACCTCATGGATTCAATTTGGTTTTGAGATTTAAATAACTAGCATCCGTTCATCTAATTTTTATCAAAGATTGTAAATGGTATATTTTATTATAAATGTGTGTAATGAAACATGAATTTTATGAACTGATGGCCCATACACTTTCAAAGAAGCAAACTATTTATTTTATATTATGGGCCATGCCTGCATCATTTAAGCTCACATGCTAGGATTTGATGGCATTTTGACAAGTCAAGACCTCATTGTCCTTTCTTTTTTTTTTTTTGACAAGGGATTCGGGTTCGGGACTGGGTCAACAAGACTTAGTTCAGGCATTCGGTTCAACAGGGTTCTAATTCACTCACAGGTCATGGTTCAAGCTCGGGTTTCTGTTTGGGAGTTTCGGGTCAGATTCAATCGGTTCGGTTCAACGGATCGGGTCAACATTCAAAGTTAGTCAAGCTCGGTCGACTCTGGTCAACTAGTCAACTCAGGTCAACTGCCGGTCAAACCTAGTCAATGAACGGTCAACATGAGTCGAATGCAGTCAATGGTTATTCCGAGACTCGTTAAACTATTATGACGCGATTTTTTTTGAATTTATAGTTATATACTTTATAGTATACGCGAACCGAGCTCGACCCGATTCGATTAGATACTAGCTTATGTTTTGACATTTTGACGAAAACTATATATATTCGATTTCATTGTGTTGAAATATTGTTAAATTGTTGTTGAATTTTGGAAAATAAATCGACACTTTAGTTGTCGGGGCATCCTAAAAACAGGGGAAACTCTGCCCGATTTTTCGTAAAAATCCAAAATACCAAACATATTTATATTGTATAAACGACACTTATCGAAATTCGAGTTTTCTTATAAAATCAATATAAGGATATATTTATTTTGACGAGACTTTACGACGTACAAAATGTATCATAACGCCTCGACAAAACACGAGCTACTAGTTTACGAAAAATACGAAGAGTCGTGCTACTATTTCATCTACGTTTTTTTTATTTGCGACGACTAGCACGACTTCGTAAGTATAGTTATATTTATATATATATATATATATATATATATATAAAGATATATATTCTAAACCATTCGAAAATTAAGTCGTTTTTAAGACTTAGTTTTATCTCAATTATAAACGGGATCAAATAACCATAGATTGGTTATTCTAAGTCAAGATAACACTACCTTAGAGTCATTTAGTTAACGACTCGGTAGAGCTCGGACACGTAGTTTAGCTACGTTTAAATTAGAAACTTATAATTATTTCTTGATTAGGAATGCTTTAGTTGCTCGCTAGCGAGTTCACATTCTTGGAATGACATCACGGAATCACGTTAAGCTAGCTTTGCACGGGAATGTCAAGGTGAGTTCATAACCCCCACTTAATGGATTTCAAGGAACTTAAATGGTTTACGAACGATTTAGACTAAACATACAGGTTTTACAAAACACACACGAATTTATGAAGTATGCGTGATTTTCATAACTAGTGACGGGATCGTCCTAGCTATAACAACGGGACTAGGTTGGTCTGCGTTTGAAGAACGGGACACCAAGTGAGTTCATGTCCCCTTTTTCTTTTAACGTTTTTGGTTTTTACAACTCTCGGGGGGATATACATGTTAACAAGGGTATGATTAAGCTATGGAATGAATTCTTGGATCACGTGCGAATAGGCGCTAACTTGGGCACCATTAATCCTTTTAAGGACCACAGAACAGGGGGTAGATCTATCGGGTACGGGCGAGCCCCACTCATGGTCCTTGTGCGGCCACTTAAAGTGCTTTTGTGTCCCTTTCGAAGTGAATCGGCACTTAAATCGTCTACCGGGTTGAGTGCCTCCTATGTCGGCACACATATTAATGTCTTAGCTACACATTAATGATCATTAGGTTCATAGACGCTTACATACCAACTTTTGATACTCAAAACCTTCAAATGTTTTTAATATTCATTTGACGCAAACTCATAATACATGCATTTACAAACTTTGATAACGATTTCAACTTATGTACAAGTAAGGGGACGGGTTGGTCCTGCTTACAAAGACTATTTTGGGCTCGGCCCATTCTCTCTCGTGCAATGCACAAAGACTCTCGTGGGCTAGACTCACAGTTTTCAAATATTATGCCGAGAAAATGATTTTTCTATATTTTCTCAACAACTTTTAAACCGGTTATCAAAAAAAATTATTTTAAATCTTTTTCAAAACAAAACAAACTATGAAATCGCTCAACTTTATGTTGATTTTTCTCATGTTTCTTTCCAGGTTGCATTTTACAAACTATGGAACGGTTGGAATATGAGAACCCATGGGGATTCGAGTACTTAGTGGGCGTTCAACTGTTTAGAAGTCTTAGCTCAAATACTTCTTCTGTGCAATGAAGATACCAGTCCAGTCACGCCAGCTCTGATGTTTCGGAGTGTGACAAGGAAATTCACGAAAATGAGTCGAGATGGACGAAAGAGCCATGGTTGACAAAAGGGGGCAAGTGAAACCAAAGTATAGATGACCAGCAGGGTCATAAAAACGAAGGTATTGCCCACACGGAAAGACGATCAAAGTCGTTAACTTTAGTCATAGTAAAGAAAGGATGATGATGATAATCATCATTCATGAATTATAAGGCCGTCAAGGATGGTCACATAAAGAATAAAGGACTTGGTTGAATAAAAGCGATGGATTTCGCTAAGACGACCAAATAAATCAAAACGAAGTCTAAATGCATACCAGAATGGTTGTTTTGATAATGACCTCGGTTAAATACACGATATATTGGTAGAATTTTAAGAATATGCGTAAACCATGAGACGGGAACACGGATTAGGAAGTCAAAAGACTCGGATTATGAGTTATGACTAAATGAATAATAAAATTTCGCAAACAAGATTTTGATAGTGATGTTCAACTATTTCGAGGTTGAACGAGTTAAATAAAGAATAAAGTTTGACTGTCATACGTGATGAATTTCACACGAGCAAGTCAAACGGGTCAAATAAAGTATAAATACTTGATAGTGCAAGTAAACGCAAACCGAATAATGGAAGCTCAAAATATTAATGAACCTATGCGATGGGTCGTAAAAGAATATAGAAAGGAAAACGCAAACTAGTGAAACATGAGTGTTAAAAACATTAAGATAAATAACCCGTGTAATGGGTTGAAAGGAAATAGAGGCGTAAACCGAATAATGGTAAACAGAGAACAAACCGACGCGTAAATGACATAAGAAGTCATAGAGTCGGAAGAATTGTCCAAAAAGAAAATGAATATAGCCTTAGACTATGGTCGAGGTCAAAGGAATTTCAAAGGCAAAAATAAATGATCCCAAACATAACAAAGGGTGCCTTGGCACTATATAAATATATATACATTTTAATAATGACACGAGTAGAAGATGAATCTACGGGATCATCATAACTTTCGGGATTATAAGCAGTGATAAGGTCTACGGGACCAAAATGACCCTTGGGTCACAAATAGAAAGAAACGAACTATTGGGGTCTCACCTTAAAAAGGTGAAAACCTAAAGAAAGAGCCTACGAGGCTAAGTGAAAGAACCTACGTGTTATTTGGGTTAAGCGTGGGAACTAGTTATAATTCCCCGCATTAAATAATAACGGAAAGTAATAAATCCTCGGACGTAAAATTCCTTGATACAAGTAATGAAATAAGACAAGGATAAAACGTTAAACCGAAAGCAACGAGTTAACAAAACATAAGCAGTATGAGATCACGAATTCACATAAGGCCAGGGATGGCAATGTGGTACACCCGAATGACGGGATATGAGGTAACGGTGACTAATCAGTCTAGCCGGTAAAACCATTCCAGGTCAAGGTAATGTTATGACCTATGTAGCGCGCTTGTTAATATAGGATTAGCATGAAGTAAACATGTTGACCGACTCAGTGACCGGGTGATCAAATGACAAATGGGTCAAATAGGCGACAAGGATAAGAAATACAAGGTGAAAGTCACGGTCCGTGAAAACTTACACATAAAAGACACCGAAGGAATGAATGTCATAAAAACGAAACTAAGTTCGTTTAGTCTAAATTAATGAACTACATAAAGAAGGTTTCAGGGACGAAACCTCTTTAAGGGGGTAGACTTGTAACACCCCAAAAACGTGTTTGATAATCAAACCACGTTAATATGAATGACGGGTAAAATACCGTTAGTGATAAAATTAACCCGGTAAATATTAGGATTTAAATAAATAAACCTAATATTAATTAAAATGAGAATAGATACTTTGAGAAAATAAAGTTTATAAAAGTCCCGAGTTAACGGGACTTAAAATAAAACGGGTTATAACTTCCCGAACCAATTAAGTTAACTAGGAATAATTAACCTAGTTAGTGATGTGTAAATAAGTAATAAAAACATGGAGTTCTAGTCCAAAATAATTAAAATTAAACTTGAGGGACCAAAACCATTAAAAAGGAAACAAGAGTTTATTTAACAGAAATTAAAAACACAACACACACATAGTGTGTGTGTGTGTGTATGTCGATCGACTAGGAGCAAGGAGACAGGGATACAAACCCTAGCTCAACAAGATCTTCAAATTGGAGGATCAATCGAAGGCCAAATCCGGATTTGAATATAAATAAACGATCACCAAGTCAAGGGGATAGTAAGGTATGTCGAATTTTTGACATTCATGAAGTTGTGAAATTTTGATTAACACTACAAGATGCAAATTATGTATGAATCGTAGAGGCTATGACCGAATTAGTGAAGTATGATTTCTTAGGAACAAACCCTAAGTAGAAATTTAAAATAAAATTGTCATGATTAGGTGTTTGGATGGATTACCACACCTAGCTAAGGGGGGTTTTTGTAATATGATGATGTTTGTGCTTAACTAGTGATTAGAATCATCATATTGTATAGTAAGGCAAGGTACTTAAACAATTTTCAAGTTCGAGTACTTGATCATACATGAGCCGAAATGAGTTTTGAATGTTGAAACGAAATTTGGTGAATTATTGCATGAATTTGGATGTTCGAAATCATGATATCTACTAGTTGATATGTAGAACTTGATTATATTAGGTGTTCGGATGAATGATTGGGATATGAGGAAACGAGTTTCACTTATAGATGAGAACCCTTAGTTCTTGTGAAATGAATAAATAAGTTAGTTTTGATAATCGCTTGAACTAGTTGAAGTGTTGGAAACATAATGAACTGGGTTAAAAGATTAGTTAAAACGGTGGCTTAAAAGAACGCCTACCGGGTAATTTGAGAATGCCTAAACTAGTTGATGAACTTGAATGTGCATTTTATATACTAATGGGCGTTTGACTTTTTAAGAAGTCAATCTGGCCTACAATACGATGAATGATAATTTGATATGAAATGCTTAAGGTGGAATAATCGTATTAAATTATGATTAATCTAACCACCTTGTGAATAATGAATGATAGTTTGGCGCTTAACAAGCTAGGTGGAAGCTTGGGGAGAAAGCGGGGCAAACGAATCAAGTATGAGGAGAAAAGCGTAATTTGGATGAGAGGTAAGTAAAGCTTACACCCATTTGTAGTATATGTATTTATTTTATAGGTGATAAATACGAAAACGGATAATATTCGAAATATGAGTTCCGACACGAAACGAAATGAGTCGAAACGAATAAAAACGATCAAAACCTTGGTTAATGGTAAAAAGGGGCAAAATGGTAATTTAATCGTGAATTGACTAAGAATTAATAAGTTTTCTTTGAGGTTACCTTATAGCGTAACTAGTAATGGGAAAAAGGGGTAAAATGGTAATTTAGTCACGTGTTGACTAAATGTAAGTTGAGATTAAAAGGATACCCATGGCGTAAGCCAAAACGGGTTAAATACGTAAGAAAAAGGATATTGTGGTAAAATCCAAAATTGGTCGGATGCGTGAATGGGTAATTAAAAACCATGTTTTGTTATAAATGTAAACGTTTGGTCATAAAGACCAAATGGGTCAAATGGTGGTGATAACACCATTTGACAATATCGACTAACGTTTGGTTGTCAAGTTATATGTTCAAAGAAGTGAACGGGAAGTGGATTATTGCATCGCTATAAAGTAGCGGCTAATAAAAGAAAGGTATAAAACGGGTCTGTATGTTGACCCGAGCCAGGTACGCATAAATAAGTTTATAGTTAAAAGTGTTATTTTGGTCAAATAAATAATGAAAGTCCTTCGTCGTAAATGAGGGACTAAAATTGACCAAAAAGCCTTTGATAGGTAAATTGGGCAAACGACCCTTAGAGGTTGTTTAGGAACTTGTATTATGATTACATAACCCTTAGGTACGTATAAGAGTTGTAGGCATAAACTTCGTGGGTCAAATGCCTAAGAATGAGTCATTCGTGTAAATTTGCTAACCGAAGGGTGACATTCGGGATAATTAGTATATTATATCAAATGCATCACAATAGTAGTTGTGGCGGAATAAAAGAAGATATGTTAATGTGGAAATGTGAATATGTTAATGTGGAAATGTGAAGTGTAAAAAGAAAAGAGCGAAATTGATGCTTAAATGCATAAAAATCCTCTAAACGGGTCAAAATGAATTACGCGCATAACTCGAGAAATGGTTGCGTAATTCATTAAGGATTAAGTATAAGTTAAAGATTGTGAGTTAAATAAGTAGCCTATGACTTTGTGATAATTGAGAAACAAGTTTGGTTAATAAACCACGCAACAGGTCAAAAATATTATAATTGAATTTTAAGCCGAGTGCTTAAAACCCAGAAAGTTGTTAATCCGGATGTCGGATCTTAACTCCATGCTATGGAGAATCAAATTACGATCGCATAGGAAAAAGAATCATGTAAAACAGATGAGTAGTTAGAAAGTTATGCATGTTTTCGTTAAAAATAGGCAAAACATATAGCTAGGCAAAAATGCAGGTCCTAGATACGGACCTGCTGGAAAAAGGTCTCCCCCGCGCCACGCGAGGGATCACCCTGATACTGGCGCGCCACGCGAAAGATTAAACTGAGCCTCTCGCGTGACGCGAGAGGCATAAAAGCTGACAAAATTTTGTTTCTTGTTCGTTTTAATATCCGGACTTGATTTAAACACAACATAAGCTCGTATAACTAATCATTTCATGGTTTATGAAATGTAGGAATATCTTTGGATGACGGATGACGATCAAGCTCAACGAAGAACCGAACACGATCAAGATACAAGCTTCCGCACATTGTTACGTCGTCATTTTGAACGACGAACTCATACATATTATGTTGTATTGTTTTTAAATTTGTAAAAGTTTTAATAAACCAGTATTTTCTAATGTATGTGTAATCGTAATTACACGTTTATACCCAAAACCAATATAATAATAGTAAATAGAAGTAAGGGTCTTGCACATTTAATACACGTTAAGTCACCTTGTTACTTTCTCATTCCCCTTAGACATTTGAATTTTTTTATAATTGTTACACATCTTAGGGGTGAATGGGGCACATATCTATTTCCCTTAACCATCTTAGAAGGGAATAAACAACCTTCTAGTAACACATTTGAACCCATGAATTTGTTATTAATTAAATTTAAATACAGAATTCAAATAAATAAACGACACATCTTAACTGAAGCTTTTTATCAATTATAAAATAAATATAAAAATCAAATAAATAAAAAAACACAATTTCATTAAATAAAAAAACAATTACTATATTAAACTAAACTACTCGTTGTCCAAATTAGGGATGTTCAAATTTGATAAGTTAGCAAAGTGTTCCATAAGATCATATCGAAGTCTAAAGTGTGTATCTTGATTCTGCAACTAAGAATGAAAGCATCAACATGACTCCATAGGTCGGAGGTTTAATTATCTACTCCGGTGATATTACGTTCACATCATTCTTTAATATCAAATTGTGCAATATGATACACACGTACATCACATTCTTTATTTTTCACACTTCATTGCCCATGCAAGTTGATTAAGTATACCACATTTAGATTTTAAAATCAAATGCTCGCTCAACATCCTTTCTTGTCGATTGTTACACCATCTCAGATAGAGGCGGATTCAATGCTTTGGGAGGGTGGGCACAGGCCCACCATCCGGCCCTCAGAACAAGGGTAGTTGGGTGTTTATTGTTATGTTAAATCCAGCCCAACTGTTAAGTGCCCAAGAAAATTTAATTAGTGCCTAGGCCCACATGTAATAATAACTCATTTAATTCAATCACAACCCAGCCTAATTCCCACCCTAAGGCACACGCACACACAACGATTTAGAATAAAAAAACTAAAAAAAAGTCATCCCTTTTCAAGGTATTTGTTTCAGCCGATGCAAGTAGAATATACAAAAGATTATAAAAAGGGTTTTTTTAATCGGACTTGAGATTGGTGAAGGTTTGTTTTCATCCCATTGACTCTTTACCGTATATTTTTATATTTATGATAGTCCTGTTTGTTTTCTAGGGTTATAAAATTTTAATTTTTGTTGACTTAATATTTTAGTTTATCTTATATAGGGTTTTTTCGTTGACTTAATATTTTAATTTATGTTATATAGGGTTTTTAAATTTCATAATCGAGAAATTATTGTACCTAATTCGACGATTGAAATTGCTTGATCTAATTTGGTGATGTCTTCGCATAACCTTAACCAAGGTGCCTATTTTTACCCTTTTACACTTTTATATACTCATAGAGACTTACGATTATTTTTGTTAATTTATTTTTGTTTATTTTTTTCTAGGAACTCTTCATAATTTCTTAAAAGGAAAAGAACTATGTTCAAGTGAAACTCCATCTAATGATAGTCCGAGTTTGCAACCTATTCCAACTCCTACTATGCCTAAGTTGATGTTGATAATCTTCCTTAGGATCCTGCTGATAGGATAAAAATAACAGATTATCATCCAAATCAAAGAGATGAAATAAGAAGAAAATGTTGGTTTAATGGACCATGCCAACCGCGTGGACATAAATTTCCACAAACAAAGATAGGGAAAAAATCGATGTTTCCAACCTACTTGGTTTGATGATAACCCCAGTTGATTAGAGTAAAGCATAAAAGTAGACAAATACTTTTGTTTATGTTGTTATTTATGTAGAGACTATGTTGGGATTGGGATGGCTAATGAAGGTGGGCGAGATGCATTTATGACGACAGGTTATACTAATTGGAAAGAACCAAGATTTGATAAACACGTTGGTGACGTTAATAGTTTTCATAATAAAGCCCTTGAAAAATGCGAAGATCTAGTACACCAAACTAAGTGTATTCCCGCTGCCTTACATAAACAGGGTGGCATTGTGAGGAAAGAAAATCGAATTCGGTTGACTGCTACAATTGAGGCTTGTAGGTTTTGTTTGAAATGTGCATTACCGTTTCAAGGTCATGATGAGAGTGAAACTTCGAGTTTTAAAGGTATTTTTTGGAATTAATGGATTTAGTCCTAAGTCAAAATCGGGAGCTTTAAAGGTTACCAAAATCTCCGGGAAATAATAAATATTTGTGTCCAAGTACTCAAAAGGATGTTGCTCATTGTTTTGAAGAAGAATTGCTTAAACGCATCTTTGATGAAATTGGTGATGATGTGTTCACATTATTAGTTGACGAGTCTAGTGACGTATCTAGGAAAGAACAAATGGCTATTGTTTTGAGATATGTTGATACACATGGAGTTATTAAAGAGAGGTTTGTGGGATTTGTACATGTGATGGAAACATCTTCTTTAGTTTTGAAGTCTACTATTGACACTTTTTTTGCAAAACATAACTTGAGTTTGAGTCGGTTAAGATGTCAAGGTTATGATGGAGCAAGCAACATCTGTGGTGAGTTTAATGGTGAAGAAACACTGGTCAAATGACCGGAATCAGATAAACCAGGGGGTTAGGTTCTGCATAAAATGGTAGGTTTCTCCTCGTTCGATTTGGGGGTGACGGGTCTTCTTCTCTGATGAATACTGCAAAAACAGAACACCGTTAGTCTCACCACGGGGAGAAGGGAGGTTCTCTCCGTGACCACACTCCGGCGTGAGAATAAGTATGTGTTTATGAAGAAGAAGAAGTATAAGTGAAGTGAATGTGACTTGAAGATTGTACCTGAATTACTCTTCTATTTATAGCCGGGAGTTTAGGCGGGATAACCTGTTATTGAAATGTTAACGGAAGATGCTAACTCCGTAGCAGTTATTTTCTCCTCCGTTAATTCTCTTAATCCGACGAGAGAGCACACGGATCGCGATTTAGATCGACGGCTGGGGTATTGCCACGTGGAAAGTGGGCAAGTGGAGATTTCTCTCTAATTCCATGCCATCACCGTGACTTCAAGGGAGCCCGGGGTGATGACACGTGGCCCCGACGGTTATAACCGTCTGGTGGTGCACGATTGAGTCTTCTAGAAGATTTACAGCCGTAATCCAGTGTGACTCTTTATCGTGTGGTATCAGTGCAATAAATAATATCCAAGTCTGGACTTTACTTAAGCGGAAGTGCTTATAAGGATTTTTATCCCTGTCTATTATGGAGAGAGGCGCAAGGATACATTAGTTCCCTTTTGGCGCGCATGTGTTGCTTGCTGCTTTTCTTCTAAGCTCTCTTTGTAGGACCAGTGCATGTCTATTATGGAGAGAGGCGCAAGGATTTTTATCCCTGTCTATTATGGAGAGAGGCGCAAGGTCTAAAGAGGGTTAAGCTGCTGTCGTGGTAAGGTTCTAGGTACTCGAAGCGAGGTTTTTAGGACCTTACCCCTTCAAGTCCCCCCAGTCTAGTGTTGCTCTTATGCAAATAAGTGGAGCACTAGACTATGAGAGGGGTGCTTTTTGCCGTGGGGTTTTTGGCGCGAAAGTGGAGAATCTTCTGGGAGAAGATGCCTTTGCTTATTATTTTGATTTTTTGGAAAATCGTGTTTTTGGGAAGATGGAAATCTTTTGGGGAAAGATATTTATATCTCTTTTTATTCTGAACTGTTGTTACCTTGGGTGAAGAGTCTCTATAATTATGATCTGACGATTGCTTACGTCATCCTTTAGAAATATAGTTTGTGTTGCCTCTCCGTCTTCTATCTGATTGTAGCTCTTGGCGTGTGTGCAGACGTTGTCAGACTTCTTTTAATGAGACAAGACTTTTTTTCTGGTAGCGCCGTTTAAGGGGAGATGATTTGATAGTTAATCATGACGAAAAAGATTTTTTCTTTCCCTCTTATCAATGCCTGGTGGTATTTTATATCTTTATATATATGTGTGGAGAATGTAAGTTTTTTCTAGATTTGGCATTATGGAGACCCGTCGATCTGCTCATTCCCGAAGGCTATCTGAGGTTTTGAAAGTTTATGATGCAGCGGAGGGTTTACTTCTTCTTGCCCGCTTGCCGCCGACTGGAATCGTTGAAGATCCGGTTTACCTTAAACCAGCAGGTCTTGACAAGTTTCTTTCTCCCAAGGGTACGGATGATGATGGGGATGTTCAGCTGGCTGCCGATGCTCTTATGCTACGTTTCGGCTACTTGGAGAGGTCGATGCTCTGTGGTGTATCAGCGGCGACGTCGTGCTGCTTCTGCTGTTCTTCCGGTGATCGGTGAAGAAGCTATTGCTGTTAAGGATGATGGAAGGAACGTTACCCCTTAAATGTGGGGAAGTTCTTCCTACTTCGTTTTTTGTAATTATTTTTTGATACACTGCTGTGTTTTTGTAAATTTTCGTTAAAGTGCTTTGTTGCACTAGTAACTTTCGGGTGCACTGTTGTGCATCCTTATTTTGGTAATTACAAGTTGTGTTTGGATTACAATATGTTGCATGTGCATAATTACTTTTGTTTAGGTAGAGCGAATGAGAATGGTATTGATCTCATGTAGGTTTGGGCTGTGCATGAGGTTTATGCCCGTTAGACCGTTTATGAGGCTTTTCAATGTTTTACCATGTTGTTTTCGCGTGTACCAAAAGGAATTACATGCAATTTGTAATAAACAACAAAAATGTGTAAAGATAATCTTTGTATTAATAAGGCGCAGGGGCCGATGGATACAAAGTAGAATTGAAAGATACATTGCCTGTTCAAGTTTGACCTTTGTGGCGTATAGCGCTGTCTTGATCATATGTAACACCTGCGCAGCTGCTGCGCGTTCCAGGTTCGGGGAACGGATGTTCCGTCGATTCTTTTTAGGATGTATGCCCCTTTCCCTAGGACCTCGTTGATGATATATGGCCCTTCCCATTTTGGTGCTAACTTGCCTGGTTTTTCCGCATTGGAAGCTTCGTTATCTCGTAAAACGAAGTCCCCTGGAACGAAAGTACACACGCGTACGCGCGCATTGTAGTATTTTTCAAGTTCGGATTTATATCTTACTTCTGCAATGGCGGCGTTCTTGCGCCTTTCTTCGAGAAGGCCTAAATCCATTCTGCGTTCTCTTTCATTATTTTGCTTCTCCATGGCGAGCATGCGCGGTGATGGAAGGCCAATTTCTGCTGGGATTACTGCTTCTGACCCGTATACCAGACTAAATGGGGTTTCTCCCGTACTGGTTTTAGGCATGGTACGATGAGCTCATAAGATGCTAGGGAGCTCGTCGACCCATCCTCTGCGCGCCGTCCCCAGTCTTGCCTTGATGCCATCAACTATTTGTTTATTGACACTTTCGACTTGCCCATTTGCCTGTGGGTGCGCCACAGAGGCAAAGTTGTGTTCGATCTTCATTTCCTTGAACCATTTTTGAATATCCTGCGAGGCGAAGTTAGTGCCATTGTCGGAAATGATGCACAATGGTAATCCGAATCTGCAAATAATTTGTTCCCATATAAATTTGCGGATCACCATTGCTGTGGTTGAAGCTAACGCTTTGGCCTCAACCCACTTTGTGAAGTAATCCACTGCTACGATAATGAATTTACAGCGCCAGGTGCATCAGGAAATGGACCAACAAGGTCGATGCCCCATTGCTGGAACGGCCAAGCGGATGTGACCGGTACGAGCGGGTTTTTCGGATGAAGGGTTTTTGGCGCGTGACGCTGGCAAGCTGTGCATTTTCGTAATAATTCCACTGCGTCCACGTGCATTCCGGGCCAATAATAGCCGGCACTCATTATCTTTGCTACCACCATGCGCGGTCCGACGTGTATTCCATAAAGCCCTTCGTGGATTTCTCTTATCAAGTACTGTGCGTCCGTTCTGTCCACGCAGCGTTGGAGCGGACCCATGAATGACTTTCGGTATAAATACCATCCGCCATTTCGTAATTTATTGCTTTGTTTTGGATCTTCCTAGCTTCTGCTTTCTCCTCGGGAAGTTTGCCGTGTTGTAGGTACATGATGATCGGGGACATCCAGGATGGGTTGCCGATCTCAACGATGTTTACTTGTTTAAGAGGAACGGAAGGATTGGACAATACCTCGATGCGCACTTCTTTTGCTAGATGTCTGAAACTGGTGGCGGCCAGTTTGCTTAATGCGTCCGCATGCTTATTTTCACTTCTGTTTATGTGAACTATCTTGAACGTTTGGAATTGGCTGATAAGCATTCGCGCTTGTTCCAGGTATAACGCCATGGCTTCGCCCTTTGCATCATAGTGCCCATTAACTTGCTCGGCCACTAACTTTGAATCGACGTGAGCTTCGAGGTTTCTTGCTCCCATTTTTAGCGCCAAACGGAGGCCTGCTAGAAACGCTTCATATTCCGCCTCGTTGTTTGTGCTTTTGAAATCTAAGTGTATCGCGTATGTAAGCTAGTGATCGTCTGGGCTGACTAACCGAAGGCCTGCGCCTGCTCCATCGTCGTTAGAAGCCCCGTGTGTGTGTAACATCCAAACCCTATCATCGAAGACTGGAATAGGATTTTGAGTCGCCTCACATTCTTGCACTTTGTGTATGGGAACTTCTGTGATGAAGTCTGCTAAAACTTGTCCTTTGATTGCTGGCCGCGGTCTATATAAGATGTTGTATCCACCCAGCTCAATGGCCCACTTGGCCAATCTTCCCGCGACATCGGGTTTGGATAGAATTTGGCCCAAGTGATAATTAGTGAGAACTGTAATAACATGACCAGAGAAATACCGGCGTAGGCGTCTTGATGCATGTACCAGTGCGAGGACCAGTTTTTCTATCATCGAGTAGCGCGTCTCTGGGCCGGTTAGCATCTTGCTAATATAATATATTGGGGTTTGAATGTTCTCTCTTTCTGCCATTAATACTGCGCCAACCGCTACCTCTGCTGCGGATTAATATAAGATTAGAGGTTCTTTTTCCCACGGTGTTGTTAGTGTTGGCAGTTGAATTAAACATTCCTTCATTTGTTTGAAAGCTGTTTCCGCTTCTGGTGTCCACTGGAAATGGCTTTTCTTGGCACAATTACGCAGTGTGCTAATGAACGGATAAGACTTAGCGGCGTGATTTGCCAAGAATCTGTTCAAGGCTGCTAATCGTCCTGCTAGTCGTTGCATTTCTTTTACTGTTGTGGGTGACGGCATTAGCTGAATGGCCTGTACCTTCTCCGGATTGACCTTGAAGCCGTCTCTTGTTACTATGAAACCCAGAAATTTCCCCTCTTCCATTCCGAAAGAGCACTTTGTTGGGTTAAGTTTCAGATTGACGCTGCGCAAAGAGTCGAACGTGCGCTGGATGTTTGTAAGCATGGTTTCTTCTTCTTCGCTCATGATGACGAGGTCATCCATATAAACTTCCACTGTTTTCCCGATGTCTTCCCCGAAGACTGTATCCATCAGGCGCTGGTAGGTGCCTCCTGCATTCCGGAGACCAAAGGGCATTTTTGTATAGCAAAAGATGCCTTTATCTATTCGGAAGGATGTTTTGTCTTCATCTTCTTCTTTCATTTGCACCTGATGGTAGCCCTTATAACAGTCGAGAAAACACTTCCAGTGGAAGAACGCTAGAGAGTCAACTTTTTTGTCTATATCGGGTAGCGCATAACAATCTTTGGGGCAGGCTTTGTTAAGGTCTTTGAAGTCAACACACATGTGCCACCAGCCACTGTGTTTTTGGACCATTACTGGGTTGGCGACCCAGGTTTGGTATTGCACCTCGCGCAGGATTCTGGCGTTGAGTAACTCTGTTACTTGCTCGTTCATAGCTTCGGCTTTTTCTGCACTGAGGCTGTGCCTTCCTTGCGCGATAGGTTCTGCTAAGGGCCGAACGACAATGCTGCGCTATGTCTCGTGGTACCCCAGTCATGTCTGCTGGGCACTAGGCGAAGATGTCTTTATTGTTCGAAAGTAATTCTTTCAATTGTATCCGTATTGTTGGTGACACGGCGTGCCCTAATAAGATTGTTTGCTCTGTATACTCTTCGTTGAGGACCCATTTTTCCGGTTCATTTGGTGCTGAGGGTTTGGCAACCTTTGCTGGTGGCTCATCGTCCACGTACATGACTTCCTTGCTTGAATACAGGATTGCTACTCCGGTTTCTGTTGGAAAACCGCAAGTAGCGTGAGGAATGGAAGTAATCATGCTGAATTCTCTTTGTGATCTTCTTCCCAGCAATACATTGTGGCGTGATGTTGCTGGCATCTGAGAGAGTCATCTGAGAATGCTCGCCATCTGACCATGAAATTTACTGTGACTGTGCGCGAATGCTCGCCATCTGAGAGAGTCACCGGGAAGGCAATTTGACCTAATGGAAAAACGGCTTCATTGCAGAAACCAGTGAGAGGGAAATCAACTGGTTCTAGTCGTGCCTTATCTTCTGGATCAAGTTGTTTGAAACATTGCTCGTAGATAATGTCCATTGAGCATCCTGGATCTATGAACATGTAGTCAGTTTTGTAGTGGCCAAAGATGCCAGTAATAATTACTGGACGCTCTTCCTGTGGTCCTCCGGGAACGACAGGAAATACAACTTGCTGCTCCCTCCAGTGTTGATTATGGCTTCGCTTGTTCGGCTTTCGTTAGGGGTCTCCTTGCACCATGTTTATCTGCTTTGATCTGGCTCCCTTGTGATTGATATCTTCTGATTTTTGAATCGTCTGAACATGACCATTGGATTGGATGTCCCACCGACGAGGTATCTGTGGGTCCAATACTGCGGTGTCAATTTTACTTTCTTCCAGGGTATCAGATCTGATATTTGGCAACTCATATCTATTGATTTTTGTAAAAATTTGGTTTATAGCGATCTGGAATCTGCTTAACCAGTATTCTGGAGTTCTTTCTAGAGGTATATCTGAACGGTTATGAACTTCTGTTTGTACCATGGAGCCATTTTCTTTCGAATGACTTTTGTTTCTTCCTTTGTTTCCCATGATTTCGTCGATCTGGACATCTCAGGTTGCAAAACCCTTGAATTCGGATCGAGGACTTGACGGGTGAAGTGATGGATTCTCTGCCATATGAAACTGAGGATGAAGAAACAATGAATCGAAACGAGAAAAAACTAATGAAACTGAGAAATCGGTGGGCGCCAATGAAGAAACACTGGTCAAATGACCGGAATCAGATAAACCAGGGGGTTAGGTTCTGCATAAAATGGTTGGTTTCTCCTCGTTCGATTTGGGGGTGACGGGTCTTCTTCTCCGATGAATACTGCAAAACAGAACACCGTTAGTCTCGCCACGGGGAGAAGGGAGGTTCTCTCCGTGACCACACTCCGGCGTGAGAATAAGTATGTGTTTATGAAGAAGAAGAAGTATAAGTGAAGTGAATGTGACTTGAAGATTGTACCTGAATTACTCTTCTATTTATAGCCGGGAGTTTAGGCAAGAAAACCTGTTATTGAAATGTTAACGGAAGATGCTAACTCCGTAGCAGTTATTTTCTCCTCCGTTAATTCTCTTAATCCGACGAGAGAGCACACGGATCGCAATTTAGATCGACGGCTGGGGTATTGCCACGTGGAAAGTGGGCAAGTGGAGATTTCTCTCTAATTCCATGCCATCACCGTGACTTCAAGGGAGCCCGGGGTGATGACACGCGGCCCCGACGGTTATAACCGTCTGGTGGTGCACGATTGAGCCTTCTAGAAGATTTACAGCCGTAATCCAGTGTGACTCTTTATCGTGTGGTATCAGTGCAATAAATAATATCCAAGTCTGGACTTTACTTAAGCGGAAGTGCTTATAAGGATTTTTATCCCTGTTTATTATGGAGAGAGGCGCAAGGATACATTAGTTCCCTTTTGGCGCGCAGGTGTTGCTTGCTGCTTTTCTTCTAAGCTCTCTTTGTAGGACCAGTGCGCGGCCGCGCAAGGTCTAAAGAGGGTTAAGCTGCGGTCGTGGTAAGGTTCTAGGTACTCGAAGCGAGGTTTTTGGGACCTTACCCCTTCAAATGGGTTGAAGGCAAATATTTTTGAAGAAAACAAATCGGCGTATTACGTGCATTGTTTTGCACATCAACTTCAGTTAGTGGTTGTGAAGGTTGCAAAAAATCAATTGGGTGTGGCGAGGTTTTTTTTTTTTTTTTTTTGAAAAGATTGTCACTTTGATGAATCTGGTTTGTGCTTATTGTAAGAGAAATGATATTCTTAGAGAAACCGGGAGAGAAAGAGTAGCAAAAGCCATTAATTGTGGGTTAATTGTAACCGGAAGTGGGTTAAATCAAGAGTTTCTCTTACACGGCCAGGAGATAGACGATGGAATTCGCACTACAAAACACTTATGCGTTTGGTTGATTTGTTTCCAACCATTGTTAAGTTGCTTGAGTATATTGTAAATGAATGCCCTAATGATTCTAGCAGAAGTCAAGCAAATGGTATTTTAGAATATTTCGAATCTTTTGAATTTGTTTTTTATCTGCATTTGATGTTGCACATTTTGGGACTCACCGATAGTTTATCAAAAGGACTTCAAAATAAAGATCAAGAGATATTAGAAGCAGTTTCATTGGTGGAATCAACCAAAGTAGTCTTGCAAAATTTTAGAGAATGTGGATTTGATCAAATTTTAGAAAAAAGTATCTACATTTTGTAGAAAACATGGTATTCAAATGTTGAACATGATAGAAGATTATGCTCACTCAAGAGCTCGAAATCAAAGAAACAAAATCACCAATCAACATCATTTTAAGTATTTGGTGATTGTTTTAATGAAGTAAACATGGAATTACTTAGAAATATGGCGGCTTTAAGTCTGCGTGACTCTTTCTCTCAGTTCGACACATCAAAGTTACTTCGATTGAGTGAGTTTTATCCATATGATTTTGATGATGAAGAAAAGAATAAGCTTGAGCATCAACTTCCCTTGTATTATAATAGTGTTCTAAAAGACACAAATTTTGCTAATTTGAATGGTATCGCCGACCTCTCTAAAGTTATGGTGGAAACTAGGAAACATCTATATTATCCTTTAGTTTAGTCTATCGACTATTAATGCTAGTATTGGTTTTGCCTGTTGCAACCGCATCTGTGGAGATGTGTTTTTCGGTGATGAAACGTGTAAAGTCTAGTCTGCACAATCGTATTAGTGATGATTTCTTGAACGCTTGTGTAATTTGTGCTGTAGAAGTAGATGAACTTCTCAATGTTACTAATGAAGATGTAATCAAGCGTTTCCAAAAGATGAAAACACGTAGAGGACAATTGTAATGAGGTATGTTTTTATTATATTTAATTATTTAATGAACTATGTATTTTTATCATCGTTTTTTGTGGCCCATGTTTACTCGACCCGGATTGTGCCCCCCATACAAAAAAATCTGTATCTGCCACTGATCTCAGATGCGTCGGATATGGCCAATGTTCTAGCCAGGCCCCAATTTTTTCCCTTCGTTTAGGAAGCGTAGGTCGATTAAAATAGGTCTGGTCTATTCGCACACGCCATTTGTCTTTTTGCACATCCAAAGCGCCGCGCTTTGGCCAAAGCGGGGCGCTTTGGGATAAGTCAACAGACAAGGTCTTGTATTTGAGTTTTATTATTATTATAAAATATTAGTATTACATATAATTCATAGTTGTTTTATAATTACGTTTTTTTACGTCATTATTTTTATAGAACGTATAAAATATAAGTGCGTCTTTATAAACTGTTAACCTAGTTTATTTTGTTAAATTAAACGAACACGTTAACTAAAATGTACAGAAAGCCATAAGAATTAAACGTAAACAATCCAAAACCAACGTGATGTAAATAGAAGATTAACTGCATTATATATATATATATATATATATATATATATATATCAGTTTGTACATACAAAACAAAAAGGTACAACTGAGTACATAATACATAACAAAACACTAAACAAACAAACTAAGGTACTAATCCTCGTGCGGTGGGGACGGTGGGAGGGGAAGTGGAGGCAACCCAGCGAGCTCTCGTAGAGCAACGAGCGTCTCGACGATCCAGTTAATGCGTGCGCCCTGGCGTCTGAGGCGCCGGTCGAAGTCCCGAGCCACCTCACGCGCTGCCGGAGGCAGGTCAGCGTAAACGTGCTGCGGGTACTGTGGCGGCTCAGGAGCTGGCTGAACTGGTGGTACCGGGATCTCCTCGACATGCTCCTCCTGAGCCGGATCCTCGAATACAGGCTGAGCCTGAGCCTGAGCCTGATTGAGGCCCAGAGCCTGTAGCTGAGCCTGCCGAGCGGCCTCCTGAACATGAGGAGGGGCTAACACTCTAGGCCTCACCTCAATAACAACCAGGATGACCTCTGGCACTACCTCCGGATGCCAAATCAGCCCTTCACGGCCCCTAAACCTCAGACCAACATCAAAGGTACGGGTGATCTGCATGCTAGATACTGACGCGCGGCCCAACCTGGTTGACGGGATCGGATCGGACAACTCCGGATCATTCTCGGGCACGAGCCCTAGCGACCGTGCAATGGCGGTGATGTATGAGCCAGTGTGCAGCTGCCCGCGGAGCTGCCGGTGGTATGCACTGGTAAAGTAATCTGCCAGGCAGGCTCACTGAGGTAGGCAGTATAGAAAGAAAAGGTCACTGAGGTTGACCTTCTCCCTACTGGTACCCCGCGGCACGATAGATGACGCGATAATATGGTGCAGGTATCGGTACAAGGGGTCTCTAATGGTGGTGGCCTTTTGCCAGGATTTCCCAAAGGGAACCCTGGAAATGGCCCTCCAGAAACTGATAAGCGTCTGCCTGTCCATCGCCCTAACCGCCTGCGTATATAAATTAGTATCAAGCTCGGGCTCTGTGTACAAACCTGTAGTAAACTCCCGCACACTCATCTGAAACTGCTGACCGGCGAGACGGAATGTAACCTCGTGGACTGGAAAATCCGGGTCCTCCACGTAATCCGCCGGATGCGGCCTGTATGTAAACGTAGAAAGAAACTCGACCGTAAGCTCAGGGTACGAGTCCTCCATCGCTATCTGAAATAGGCGCGACCAAGGAGTATCTAGTCCAACTATATCACGCGTCCGCGCGGCCTCTCCCACGGTCTCCAGCAGGTCCCAGTCTATTCCTACATGCCCCCCAATCTCCATGGTGCGCAACCTAGCGCATCTCCTCGCCGCCCGTGACCCCTGCGGAAACTGCAGGTACGGACATAGCTCCTCTACCTCCTCTCCCTCCTCTCCCACCTCTCCCACCCCTCCCTCGGCGTCCATATGCTCAATCTCGTCATCGGAATCCATCCCTGCACGTTTAAAAGATAATAAAAAAATAATATTATTAAACAATTTAAATAAATAATAAACAAATAATATTAAACAAATAATATTAAATAAAAAATAATAAACAAATACTATTATTAAACAATTTAAATAAATAATAAACAAATAATAAATAAATAATAGAAAAAAAATTAAACATGAACCAAAGCTCCGTTCTCAAAAACAGAACCCAGCCCCGATCGAAACCCCCCAAATCAAAACAATTTCAAACATAATAATTGAACCAAAACAATAAATGAAGTTCGATCGTACCTAATAGCGTTTGAAATCTGGAAAAACACGATCGCGAGTTGAGTGTGTGTAATTGCACCTTTTGTGTGTGTGTTTGTGTTTTGTGTTGAAGTGGGGGAGAAGCCACCCCGCTTCAGGTTAAACGAGGGACCAAAGCGCCCCGCTTTGGCCATAGCGGGGCGCTTCGGTTCATGTTTAAGGGCAAAGCGCCCTTCTTAGGTCAAAGCGGGCGCTTTGGGCCTTTTTTAAATTTTTAAAAATTGTTTTTAATTCACAAACGCGTCGATAATAGTCTAAATTTTACGCTTTTTCCATTATACATCATTTTTTAATATATATGGACTATACTGCAAGTTCCGGATCAAATCGGTTACGTGTGATGTATTATTCCATTATATCGTATCATTTTGGTTTGAAAGCACAAGTACTCCTATGAGTACTGTTATGTGTATCAGCCGCCTACCGTACATGCACATGACGTATTTTTTCATTAATTGTAGTATTATGATGTATATTGTCATTTTGGGTCGTACAAGTGCGTATTGAATCTGATTGGGTCGTGTCGGTGACATTCGGTTTTTAACGTGATGTAACGCATATATTGAACAAACACAAACATGATTATTATTAAACACATTTTACATACATATTGAACATATGGGGTTACATGAAGGTTAGGGGGACAATACGTAAGCATTTCGTACGCGTTGATCTAATCCCTGTATAATGTATGCCAGGCTGCTGCGCGCTCTGTTCTGTTCGCTGTCCAGAGTAGGTTTGGGGGAGGCATTGGATAACATCCTCCAAGCTCTACATGTATGAAATGCCCATCGTCGACGAACACAACCGCAACCACCAGGTGAGGTTGCTCAGCTTCGTTTGGCCCGCCCAGCAGAGGGAAAATTGTATCGTTCCCACGAAAGTCGAATGTATGAACAATCACACCGTATCGTTGGGCAATAAGAAACCCCGTCTCAGGCATCGTCATGTAATTTTCGATACCTGCTCGTCCCACCCCCTTGAAATCGATCCGTCTAACCAGCGCATCATAATGTCCTATGTTTTCCGGATCGAAAAACTGCCTCCAAAGAGATTCGTTATTACGTAACTCCATTTTAAGTTGTTTTCGGATCATCAAATACGTATTTTGTTTCACTCCTAACCCAACAGCCACCGATCGAAACCCACAATGACCATCTGGTTTCACGTCCTTTATTCTCACGATGTATGGATGGATCACTTTGGGAATCTGAGATGCGTAGTTGTGGATCGCTATATCCGTCTTAGGACCAAGCTTGATCATCGGGAAATCAGGGTGTAGGTTGAGCGGTTTGGTATTCTTTTGTCTTCTAGAATCTTGGGATGATACGTACGAGCTGTGACGGGGAAGATCGTCTGAGGCCTCGACCCAAGTTTCTTCTGACGGAATGTACGAGCTTTTTCTATCGGCTTCAACCTTCCTTTGTTCCTGTGTTTTCAATGTTGGGCGACCACGAGTTTTCTTCAGAACAACCGGAGGTTTTTTGTTATTGTTCCCTGGATTGAGGATTTGCTGAAACTTTTCAAAGAAGCTCCTTTTCATTTGAGGGGGTGTTGGATCGATCTGTCGTTTCAATTTTTCAAATTCCGCGTCTACATCGATATCCTCTATCTTAGTCCTTGCAGGCTTGAAGTCAAGCTTCTTCCAGAACACGTCTATCAAATTGATACGGATTTGCTGACCTATGGACGAAAACAAATTAGGTGGCAAAATCATAACGACAAAGGTCAAAAGTATTAATTACCGTTATTTTTCAACTTTTCCAAACGACAGGCACATGGCAAACCACAGCTGGTAAAAAGTTGGCAACCACAGCTTGCACCGTAGGCTCTCAACCCGTCTTCCTTACGTTTTAGTTCCATATTTAAAAGCTCAATCGCAAATATTGAAACCTTTCTGAGAATATTTGCAAGCATGGGATGATCCTTGTGGTGCTTCATCACTTTTCGGAGGCTTGTTTCAAAGCTACTACAAATCTCGGCGTATTGTCTATCAACAACATGATCAACATACAGTACAAGTTTATCCAGTGTGTTGCGATGACTTGGAAAGTGACTTTTTAGTGTTGCATGCATGCCCTCAACCCTGTTGGTCGTAGTTTGGTGAAAGTTAATAGTTTTGTTAATCCAGCAAGATACAAACTTTTCACGGTACGGATCCAACCAGGATTTCATCAAATAATCAAAAACCTCTGAAATTAAAAAACGTAAATAGTCAGTTTTTGTTATTATATAAAATTTGAACATAATTATGTAAGAAATACTCACGTTTACGGCCATCTTCTTTCAGTTGTGCTTCAAGGTTTTCCAAGTTATACCTGTATATTTCCTCGGTCGTAGACTCGCACAATGTCCAAAATGTACGTACGAATTCTTTCCACTGCTTGTCAGAGAATTTCTTCTTGCTGTTCTTATTAATATTTTGTTGAATATGGAACCGACAAAGATACTTATGCGCTTTTGGGAAAACTTGTTCACACGCGTTAATTAGCGCAAATTCCCTGCCTGTTAAAATCACGCGCGGTTCCATACATCCTACCAGCATAGACTTGATCCTCTGCAACACCCATAGGTAGTTCTCTAACTTCTCAGCGGAAATTATCGCACAAGCAGCCGTAAACGATTTGTTTGTCGACATCATGCCTACGACCTGAACAAATGGCAGGTTGTACATGTTCGTTTTGTAGGTGGCGTCAATCATTAGCACATGCGGGAAGGCACACCACATAGTGAATGATTTTTCGTGAACAAAGAAGACATCTTCAACTGCGTTCGATATCTCATTCGTGCGCATGTAATAAGTGTAATTTTTTTCGAGAAGAATGTTTTCAAGTTTTTGCATCGGAGACTTACCGACATTTTTTCCGGCGTTGATCTTCTGAACAGCGTTGTGTATATCTTTCGGAATAAGCTTTCTAGCCGGATTGTTTTTTGTCAGCGTTCGCCAGATACTTTGGTTGGGAATATCTTGCTCTGCCAGCTCCTTAACCAGTTTTGTATCCTCCGAAGAAAGCCTTCTCGCATACGCGTGACCCTCTAAGTTTTCAATAGGAGTGTGGTTATGCTTCGCCTTCGTCACCTCGATCCTCCAAACACTTCCGGATGATTCTCGAACGCGCAGCCTATTTTCTTGCTACCCGTTTTCCTCTGTGTAGCTATACTCTTATGCTCCCCACCAAAAGTACATTGAAACCAAATCTTGTAATTCTCTCCTCTTTTATTCGACCTCTTAATCACAATGAGGTAACCATTGTCTTTTGCCGTGTCTTGTACCCAACGCACCAACTCTTTACGTGACGAAAAAGGTCTGCGTTGTATCAAACGAAAATGTAACCGGGTAACACCCTTCCTCGTCAACAGACACATTCTCCGGCTCACCATCGTCACCGAGGTCCGAATAGACTTGATGTTCAAAGCTCTGTTGACAACCGTAACTGTGATTTGGATAACACTCCTGCTGTACAAATCTGTGCTCGCCACCGTAACCGAAATTCGAATAACCTTGTTGTGCGTAAGGGTCCTCCACAGGGGTATTCAAATCCAGCGTCACCGTGTTATCACGATAACGAATGCCAGATACAACCTCTGCCTCCTTCAAGTTGGACGAGACCGGTTTCTCATACGAGTCAGAAATAGCGGGTCCCCTCGTAAGAATCAGGAACAACTGACTCGTCAGAATATGGACCGAAAAAGATAGTTGCTTAACCACGACATCGTTTTTTTCAAGACACGTAACTAATACAGCAAAACCGCGCGTTATTTTGAAGAAACACAAGTAATTTGGAAATCGACAAACAACAAAACCCCCGTATGTTTGTAAACAACATATTCAATAGACCCTATTCAATATTCAGTGCTTGATGTCTCGAACGCTAACTGTCTTGTCTTTATAAGTGAAAATTTGGTGTCGAAGCGCCGCGCTATGGCCAAAGCGCGGCGCTTAGGGTTAACGACAAACCTGGTAATCAGCTTTATGTCTCTCAAACAGTAACGCATGTCTCAAACGTCAATCAAAGCACCTTTTGTCGAGCATAGCGCCGCGCTATGGCCAAAGCGCGGCGCTTTGAGGTGTGAAAATAATTTTGGCCGCGCAATGGTCAACATCATTTTAAGTATTTGGTGATTGTTTTAATGAAGTAAACATGGAATTACTTAGAAATATGGCGGCTTTATTAATGCTAGTATTGGTTTTGCCTGTTGCAACCGCATCTGTGGAGATGTGTTTTTCGGTGATGAAACGTGTAAATTCTAGTCTGCACAATCGTATTAGTGATGATTTCTTGAACGCTTGTGTAATTTGTGCTGTAGAAGTAGATGAACTTCTCAATGTTACTAATGAAGATGTAATCAAGCGTTTCCAAAAGATGAAAACATGTAGAGGACAATTGTAATGAGGTATGTTTTTATTATATTTAATTATTTAATGAACTATGTATTTTTATCATCGTTTTTTGTGGCCCATGTTTACTCGACCCGGATTGTGCCCCCCATACAAAAAAATCTGTATCTGCCACTGATCTCAGATGCGTCGGATATGGCCAATGTTCTAGCCAGGCCCTAATTTTTTCCCTTCGTTTAGGAAGCGTAGGTCGATTAAAATATAAAAATAGATTTTAAATATAATATTAATTTTATGTTATAGAGGATGTCAACCTCGTGTGTCTTAGTTTCCCGAAAGTTTACACTTTTGTCAGAAGAGTTTATTCTTTATCATTTGATACAGTTAAGTCTCCTTGTTACTTTCTCATTCCCCTTAGACATTTGAAATTTTTTTATAAAAACTTGCAAATCTCAAACAACCCTTATTATTGTTACACATCTTAGGGGTGGATGGGGCACATATCTATTTCCCTTAACCATTTTAGAAGGGAAGAAACAACCATCTAGTAACACATTTGAACCCATGAATTTGTTATTAATTAAAATTAATTACAGAATTCAAATAAATAAACGACACATCTTAACTGACACTTTTTACCAAATATAAATTAAATAATTAATTACAGAATTCAAATAAATAAACGACACATCTTAACTGACACTTTTTACCAAATATAAATTAAATATAAAAATCAAATAAATAAAAAAACCACAATTTCATCAAAATAAAAAACATCCTTCCTAGCAAAATTAATCTTCCTATTTGATCTTTTCCCTATTAAACTAAACTACTTGTCGTCCAAATTAGGGATGTTTAAATTGGATAAGTTAGTAAAGTGTTTCATGAGATTGTATCGAAGTCTAAAGTGTGTATCTTGATTCCGCAACTATGAATGAAATCATCGGCAATGACTCCATTGATCGGAGGCTTAATCATGTACTCCACAATATGATACACATGTACATCACATTCTTTATTTTTTTTCACACTTCATTGGCCATGCAAGTCGATTAAGTATAACCCCATTTAGATTTTAAAACCAAATGCTCGCCCAACATCTTTTCTTGTCTATTGTTACACCATCTCAGATTCGTCTTTGAGGATATGCAAGGTGGGCGACACATATGGCCAATGTTCTAGCCGAGCCCCAATTTTTTCCCTTCGTTTAGGAAGGGTAGGTCGATTAAAACATGCAAATAGATTTAGATATAGAAGTAATTTCATGTTCTAGAGGATGTCCAACAAGTCAATAACCATCTACCATTAGACAATAATTCACATAATCATTAACCCAAATACCCAATACCTCTTTGGCCTTTTCAACACTTATAATAATAAGTTGAAAAACAACTAATTGTTAGCGGCAACTTGAATTTGAAGAAGAGTTGACATTGGCTACTAGTGGACTATGGATAACGACTTAAACGATCAATGCGACTCCACTAGCAACGGTTAGTCCATGCTTCTAGATCTCTCTTTGCTTTTCTTTTTTCTCCCCGTAATTTTAGGAACCATCTTTAGTTTGAAAATGAATCCAAATTAATAACTGTCTTCATCAAAATACCTTCGTTAAAGAATTTATCTTTATTTATTTCTAAAATTTAAATATTACTAAAACAACAGTGCTTTCCTTTCTATTAGTAGGATTAGAATCAAATACAAAGGTTCCTAAAAATAAAAATTATACAAAGGCTCCTAAAAATAAACCCACTACAAAAAAAAAAAAAATAAAAAAAAAAACTAAACACCAACCACCACCCAAAAACCTAAACCCCCACTCCCAATCACCCACCCAATTTTTTTTTATTTGCCGAGGGTTAGGTTTTTTTTTTTTTGGGGGGGGGGGGGGGGGGGGGGGGTTGTTTAGATTTTGGGTGGTGGTGTAGTGGGTTTAGGTTTTAGGTTCTTGAACACTTGTCATTCTATAAAGTCTTCTATTTAGGAGTCTTTGTATAATAACTTAACCCTCAATTATTATATTATTTTTTCTATCCATTTGAATTCAAGCGTTAAACTCGAGAGAATATGTAGCCGTTTAATTTTTTTAAAGTAAGCTTCATTAAACACACCTCTGACCCAAACGGGCAAAAGGCCAAACAACAAAACAACACCCCCGACCCAAACGGGCAAAGGGCAGACAATTACAATATATACAACGGGTATATGCAGGGCCGCCCTCAAGAATTCGTGTACCTTGTTCGAACTCGAAAAAAACGTGCCCTTAGACCTTAAAGAAATTGGGTATTAAGCGGTCTAAGGGTATGTTTGGCAAAAGTAGCTGGTAGTTGGTGGCTGGAAGTTGTTAGCTGGTGGCTGGAAGTTGATAGCTGGTAGCTAGTAGTTGTAGTTTTTTAGATATATTTAGTGTTTGGCAAAGTATCTGAAGCTTTTAATAAAATATATAAAATGATAAAAATGGACATAACTAAAAAATTAAAAGTTTGTGCATTAAAAAGTTCATTATCTTTAATAGGTTAAAATAGTCATTTTTTCCCTAAAAACTTGTAGCTCCTTCTAAACGCTACTAATGAGAGTGTCCAACCAAAAGCTTCAAGCTCCTAATCTAAAAGCTTCAAACTCCTTCAACCAAACAAGGCTTTTTATTGAGTACTAGCTTTTTCTTAAAAGCTTAAACCTAATGACAATGGGCTAATAACTAATTTAAACCATAAAAATAGTTTTGTAAATGGGCCTATGTTGGTGTTTATATGGGTATACCCTATTAATTTATTTTTTACATATAAATATCGGATTTTTTTTAAATAACGTGCCCTTCGAAATATCGGGCCCTGGCCGGTGGTCCTCCCGCCCACCTTCAGGGCCGGCCAAGGGTATATGTTGTAATTGTCTGCTCTTTGCCCGTTTAGGTCGTAATTGTTGTTTTGTTGTTTGGTCTTTTGTCTGTTTGGGTCGGAGGTGTGTTTTAATGCAACGATTTAACTAGTAAATGGTCTAATTTTCAACTAAAACATATTTAACACGGAGTTACATGAATTGTTTTTTCCTGAATATAAGAGTTATTTTTTTAACGGTCAACAAATAATTTTATAATAACCAGAAAAAAAATGTGCTAACCACACATTGACCAGCGATAAACGGTCGCCCATTACACTTATTCAACCACCCATACATGAT